>CM033692.1:17289692-18489692 GCA_019514585.1 Dendrobium officinale
AAATATTGCATATTCTTAAATGGAGAAGAAATGCAACCAATCAACTTGTAACTTCTGCAATTTTCAGCTTAGCTTGTGCCAGCTTCAAAAATCAATTTACAAATTGCCTAGAGGCTTTAGTTGGTTTGGATATTAATACTGCTTTATTCATCTACACCATGCCCCAACAACAAACACATTTCAAATCCCTGCCAAACCCATTAAAAAAGCATGATGTAGATTTTATATGTAATGGATATGACTTGAAAGCGCTTTGGCATCCTATGGGAGAACTACAAGGTGTGAGAAAAAATAATTGAGCCAAGCAATAGATGTGATCTAAACATAGAAAAAAATTCAAAAAAACAAAAGACAATTATCGCACTGTCCTTAATACTTTGGTTCTTGCAAAATATCAGTCTATTAACGGTGATTGTTACAAGTAAGGATGTTGAGTCTCCTTGAATACCTTTGAATTTTGCCTCAATAATCGCCATCTTTCATTTCCAACAAACCTCTAATAACATGATTATTTTAGTTAATGAGTACTAATTTTGGAATAAAATGTTCTTACACTTGATGCTAAATATATAAAAACTAACAAGTATCACAAAAAAAGGATACTCTCATCCTTTTTTTCCCTTAAATCTTTTATGAGTTTTTCAATCAACACCATATCCTCAATGGCCTGAAGGAGAACAACATTTTCTATTTCTATGGTTGACAATCACCATCTTCTTTAATTGTGAAACCTAATAGATACAAGTACCGTCTATAGTATAGACATATCTTATTATACTTCTTCACGTATCTGAATCACTGCCCAAATCAACATCATCATCAAATCCCTAAAATTTTATTTCACTTACCAAATATCAATGAGGATTTTATAATAATATTCAAGTAGCATAAAATTCCACTTCACAGCATCCTAATGCACATGTCAATAGTGTGTGAGAGTGAAAACTATTGCCCATAGCATGATAAACGTGCAAGCCCGCACGAACTTGTGTGGCAGCATGGGGTGTCAAAAAAGCATGTGTTTGTGCTATTTAATAAGTTATAGAGCAATGTCATTGACATTATGATGCATACTATTTTATTTAATTTATCAATTTTATTGTTTTATTTTTATTACGGCATTAATATATCACTCACACAATACATCACGCTAGCATTCAGCTTGGTTTTTCTTTGTAGCTCTTTGAGGGCAAACAAATCCTCTACACACACTAGATGGTTACTACAGTTTGGCTCTCACCGTTCACAAGCTTCCACATTGTTTTTTTGTGTGTATGTTTGTGTTGGGGTGGGGGAGAGAGAGACTTTGCATGTCAATTGGATCTTCTTACGACACAAGTTCTCGAATGGACATTTTTGCTTCCTCATTTGCTTTTGTAGTCTCGCAACCTCCACTTTGCATGACAAATGGACTACTTTCTCTTGAGGTTGTTGATGACTTCAAAAAAGGACACAACTCCTATCATTAGGTTCGCGCTCAAGACGGCCACACAACCTCGAGATGATCAACATATATCACAAAAGAATGCAAACGACTGATTGAATATTCTATCTTATTCGCTGCAATTTATGCTCTCTTTACTTGCCTTTCCTTACTATTGAATTCTTTTTTTTGTTTGTTTGACATTTTTTTTACTTACCTGATCACAATTGGTTGACACGTAAATCTAATTTTTTTTTTTGTTGTTTACTAATCAAAACTATAACCTTATTATTTAAGGACAGTATTAAGTCAACAATTGTATAGTTTCAATCAGCAGCTATACAAAAAAGAAAAAAATGTTAAATTTGGTCAAACTTGAAGAAAAGATCGAGGGAGTTAGTAATTACTGCCCATATGTGAAAGATGACATTCAAAAGTGCATAATAAAAATTTGTAAGACCAAATAAAAATAAATGCCATATAATAAAATAGATGAATAAAATGATTTTGATATGATGGATGATGACATTTCAAAATTAAAAAAAAAATCAAAGGGATACCATAAATTAAAATAAAAGTACTTCAAGTCTAAATTCAAAGACGACTACTATGCTTAAAGAATCAAAGGTTAAAGGTTTGTTAGATATAATTTTAACTCTGAAACCCTCTTAAGTGAAGAAGCAACAAAAGATAAATTCAAAAAAATAAAAAAGAGAGGTAGCTAGGAAGAGAGATGAAGGAAAGAGATTTCAAGTGTTTTAGCAAAATGAATATATGATGCACACACTCCCTTCAATGCACATATGTATGATAGATTTTAAGCAGTAGCGGAGGCATTTGGACAATTTGGTCTTGAAGTGAAAAACTCTAGGCTATCATGAGATGTGGGTTCCATATTGAAAAAGAATGTATAACACAAGCAATAATTATTGCAATGCCAAAAAGGAAATTATTTCAAAATATGGTTCTCTCATGGCATTGGACATAAAAATAATTGGAAAAGTTCAAAAAACTTTTTGATTAATTGTCCAAACGGTAAGTATATTTATAGAGTCGAAATGATTCCATCTCTATAAAAAGGCATAAAATATATTTGAATTGTTGAGCAAGCATATTGAAGAGATTAGATCACATTGTGCCAGTTATCTGGTCACTAATAATACCTTAGAGAATATTCTAGCTTATAACTAACTCATTATATGGTCACAACATTATAATTATTATGCAACACTAAATATTTCTTTTGGATAGTTTAGTGATTTATTATTGAATGATTTGTAATATTATTGCGGGAAAGTTATTTATGATATGAGTATCCACATTTATATTTATAATTCTCTTGCAATGCTCATTATTAGGATTTGTTATGGGATTATCTTTCTATAAATCATAAAGTAAAGATGCATTAAGAGAATGGTGGTTAGAAGTAATTTCATTTTTTTCAAAACCAATATTACTAGACTTGATGAGAATATGCATTAATCAAAAATCAATTGTCAAACAGACTAAAACTTGTTTTGTCACATAAATTTAAAGAAAATGTTCATTGTGAAGAATTTGAGGTGGGCCCTTATCAAAGGAAAAAGTGCTAAGCAAGCGCAATAGACCATCTTGAAACAGTCCGATGAGGACATCCGACAGTGGACAGTTTATCAGAGTAGAGGTAGGAGATCTACGACAATGATTACACCACTCTATTTTTGAGATGTTATTTGTATTTGATTTATTATTGTACATTTTTTTTCATTTTTATTCATGTGACCCCCAGGGGCACTTTTGTCTTTTTATTCATTTGACTATTTATAGTCCATCCTCTTTGGGGAGGATAATGATGATTATTATGAAAATTTCTTGCACTTGTGTTTTGGTGAGTTTGAGAGCTCTTGTGAGAGTTTGAAGTCCTTAGGTGAGGGCGACATATTACCCACCAATCGCAGGAAACGTCCGGGATCATGATCCACCTCCTCCACCAAGATCCTCACCTTTCTTCTAGACAAACCGCCTCCCTCCCTCTCTCTTTCCTCCTAGCCGCCGACCCCAAGGCCACCTTCCCCTCCATCCAAGCCGCCGGCCCCAAAGGCCACCTCCTCCTCCTTCAAGCCGCCGGTCCCAAGGCCCCTCCCCTTCTCCTAGCTGCCGGTCCAAGCCCCCAAATCCCTCCTAACCGCTGACTCTCAAACCCTAACCCTAACCCTAGCCGCTGGCCAAATCATCCTTCCCGTTGCCTCCAATTTTCAAATCAAGCCATTAATGCTTATCATATTGGATGCATCTCACATTATGCAAGTAGTAATATCATATTTCTTTTCATTTGAATTTTGAAATTTCTTTCATAAACTACTATGATCTATATTTGAAAAGTCCCTCAAATCAAAGCCTATTTGAATTTTAAATATGAGATGATTCAAAATACCCTTTCCTATTTTAAGATTCTAAATAGAACAAGCCTTAACCCCTTCAATTAAAACCCAACCCCCATGCAAGTCGTCGGCCCCTCCTTTTCCTCTATCCCAATTAATCCCCTTCTTTGGACTCCCAATCAATTCCATCATCAAAGACTCCCAATCAATTCCATCATCAAAGAGCCGCCCTCCTCCTCCCTCCTTTTCCCCCTTTGTTTGGAAATTTGAAATTCAAATCTCACCAATTACCTCCCCCCATTAAATTTTAAATTAAAATTCAGATTTTGGACTACTTCCCTTCCTTAAATAACATCCCAAACCTGGAAATAGAATCCCCTTCCCTCTCTTCCATATGGCCGGCCCCCTCCCTCTCCTCTTCCCACCTCAATTACTCTTCCTCCTTTTTCCTACTATTACTTTTCCTCCAAAAGTTTTCTCACTGCTGTCCAAAAATCTCAGCAAGGCTCCTTTGTTGTCCTGCTGTCCGGAAAGTCTCCGTTAGCTGTCCTGAAGTTTCCCAACCCATAGGTTGTTGTCCATTCATGGATGGCTGATCTAGAACACGACCACGGCTTTGTTTTCGACGATCAAGGGCAGATTGACATCCTCCTGGTCTCCGTTCTTTGACGTCGACTTTGGAAATGATCAATCCGTTGAAGACTACGTAGAGAGAATCCTCTTCTCCCTCATCACAGCTATCAACCAACAACACCCTCCCGTTCAGTGGCGACTTGCTTCCGAATCCTGACAAATGTGAACTCTTCTCCAATTCTTATTTATTATAGTCTTCCATTAATTGTGGAGTCATAAAGGCTATGTAAGCTCTGTTCATTTTCAACAATCTTTAAAAGAGTTGGTGAGGGATTTCTTTTCATAGTGACTAGTCTAAATGTTAACATTGAGATTTTCTTTGGAAATTTCCGTGTATTGCAAAGCTTGATTTAAAGAGATTATTTTGTGCTCCTACGATTATCGTGTAACTGATTGCCTAATCTATTCATCTCTCTATATTGTTTTAATATTTTATTTAAAATTGCTAGAAGTTGATAATTGTGATTACCCCACAATAAACGTGTAATTTCTTACTTAAAATCAACCCATGCATTTAGTTCTGCATCACAGTCCTTTTGAGATATTGTGGTATATATGCATAAAATATATGTGACCATTCATTGAAGGTCATTCATTTGGTTAAAACACAAATAAAAAAGCCTCCAACGAGTTACATATATATACGAGATAGTGGATAGGGCCAAAGAAGCAATAGTTACATCTTTTAACAAAAAAAATATGAACATATTTTTCAAAATAACTGGCATAAGATGAGATGTACAACTCGACCGGCCTTTGCATGTGATTGCTTATTACTTAAGTTTGGAATCTTTTTTTAGAAAAAACCAACATTGTAAAAAATATAGTAGTCGATGATTTATATGTATGTATATGAAGATTCGGTAAGGATGTTGGTAAAGAAAAGAAAATTAATAATGAATTGAGTGTGCACATTACGTGAAAGAAATTTTTGGGATTTCTCTTGCTATGAGACAAAAGACTAATCAGGAAGCAAGTAAACTAATTTTCAAATATAAATTAAAATTGTATAGGAAAATATATTGATATTTAAATGATAAAATGATAGTTGTTATGTAATTCCAGTTGATTGGTTACTAGCATATAGTCAAGGAACTACATATTTACAAAGTTTTAAGTTTAAGTTTTACACATAGTTCATCTAGATGTGAATGCAATGGTAATGTATTTGAATATGTAAGTAAAAAAAAAATATTAAATATTAATTACTAACATAAAAAACTTTATAAATCAGTGATCTTAATAATTTTTGATTGTACCATCATAGCAAAAGAAAAAGCAAGATGAATCATGGTCCCGTCAGTTTCGATTTATGTGGAGTACAATAAGATATTGATTTGAAGATAAAATCATCATGACATTACTGACCCGATCTCTTTAAATGATATAGATGATGTTGATGAGCTGTTTCAAAACGAAAAATAGATGATGAGTTAGATGAAGATGATGAATTAGTTAATGATGAGCAATAATGCTACCGACGCTAATAGTATTTATGAAAGAAACTATAAAATTAGAGATCAGTCAAAAGGAAAAGAAAAAATAATTTATATTTAGGCCTACCAATCTTGCAAATGAGCATAAAAATGATGAGAGTGACAAAAAAGATTATAGTTTATAAAATAACTATAATGGTAATAAAGGAGAATATGTTATTTTAGCTTATGGTAATAATAGTGATTCACAAGAAGATTACTTTTTGCTTTTTAAAATACATGGGACTAGCACAAAAAAAAAAGGTAATATTTTAATTTTGTGTGGTTGTGCATATAATCCTAAGCATCAATGTTTAAAATTATAACTATGATAGTTTTTTATTTATTATGATAGTTTATTTTTCCACAGATATCATTTATATTAAAGCAATATCATGTTTTATTTCTGTGACATTGATAGTAATTTTTATAATAGAATATTCTCTTATATTATTTAATTATCAAATAAGTATTCATAATTGTTTAATTTTTTGTACTATGTTTAACATAATGAGCGCTAACACATTTGCTAAACACATTTCCGCTAAAGCATGGTACTTGCCATCCCAATGCGCATTTCCTAAGGAGGTAAATTTAGTTGGTTTAGAAGGTTTGATTTATGAATTTAATGCGGACATCCAACCGTCCATGCCAATCCGAGGAGGAGCTGAAGATCGACGACCGATATCACTTTGTTTTATTTTCATTTATTAAGTGTATTTTAATTTAGTTTCGCAATTTCCCTTTTTTACCCTCTCGTCTTATGTAAGCCCAAGGGGCAAATGTGTCTTTTAATTTCTCTTGAAGCCTATATATAGAGGCTCATTCTCTTGTATTAGGATGATGATTATGATGAATGAAAATTTCTACTTTTGATCTCTTTGTGAGTTCATATATTCTTGATCTCTTGGTGAGTTCAACTCTCCTAGATCTCTGTGTGAGTTCTATGGAAAGCCCAAGGTGAGGGCAAATGCAATACCCGTCAATCTTTGGAAGAGTCCGAGGTTCGCGGTTTTTACGATCTCTTTGTGAGTTCGTTAGTTATCTCTATCTTTTTCATATATTCTTGTTCATCTTCTTTCTTCCCTCTTCATCCACCCAAGTCTTCCTCTAGCTCCACCTCCCCAAGCCGACGACTATCACCCACCCGATCGCCGGCACCTCCTCCCTCCTTTGGACCGCCGGCCACACTCATGATCCAAGTCATTATGACATTCAAATTGTCATAATGACTCCTTAACTTGGGTTTTGCAATAAAGGGAGAATCTAGCAATTTTGAATTCAAAATTTGGAATTCAAATTTGAGGTTCAAACTTTCCATATTTGCAAAAGTCTAAAAAAGGAAAGTTTTCAAATTTTGAATCCAATCTAAATTCAATTTGTAGATGACTCATTATTTTCCATCCTAATTGGCCAAGCTTGTTTTGGGAAACTCATAAAACACTTACCACCTTCCCCTCCATCCTCTTCATGCCGCCGGCCACCATTAATGGGCTCTCCATTAATTCTCATTTAAAGCTCCCTATCTCTAATTAATTTGAATTCAAATTTCAAATTAGTTCCCTCCTTTACTCCCCCATTCATGGCATTAATTTCTTTGATTTGAATTTTAAAAATTCAAATTAATTCCCTCCTAATTTAATTAAAACTGAAATTAAAATTCAGATTTTGATTAAATTCCTAATTGATTCCCTAATCTAAGGAGTTTTGTAGCAGGAATTAAATCTCTACCCATTAATTCATCTCTAGCCTATGCCTCCACCGGCTCCCCTCATTAATACCCCATAGATTTGTTTCCTAAAGCCACATCCTCTCTTGGAAATAATTCAAATTCCTTCCCGTGGCCAAGATATCCAAGATCCACCACAATTTCTGCCCACAATCTCAGTTTCACTCACGTTGGAAGTATTTCCAAAACCTGGCCCATAATTCTGCCCACAATTTCAGCCTCCCTCACGTTGGAATTGAACCATCTCCGTATTTATCTGCTGGCCGAAAAATTCCCAAGGCTGATATATTAATTTCCTTCTACAATTCTCTCCCAAAATGCTGCCTGACGTTGGGTCTTCCTCCCTGTAAAGCTGCAGCCAGAAATTTCCAGCAATTCCTCTTGAATCCCAGTAGCCTGATGCCCCAATATTGCTGTTTTACCCACAGCAAATTGCTGTCCAGCAATTCCTGCTGCATCCTGTGTACTGTCCACAGATTCCTGCAGCCATCAAGTGCTGTCCTGCACCCCGGGAGGTCTGAAATTGCTGTTTAAAAGCCTCCAGTAGCCTTATAACAGCTGTCCAAGGTTTATTCAAGCATTTGAGATTGCTGTCCATAATTTTCTAAGAGTCAAAGTTGCTGTTTAGACCCCATGATTTGCTCTTCAAGACATTTAGGATCCAACCCTCTCTCGTTTCACATCAGAATTAACTAAACTAATTGATTTCAAAACATAAAAAAAAATATATCTAACCAAACTATATTTCAAATCAAACTAAATCAAATCAAATTTTAGTTTAATTAGTTAGTTCAATTTTGGATGAACCAATTAATAGTGAACTTAATTATCATTAGCTTAAAACAATATACAATAGGAAGATTATCTAGTAAATATTGCAAAAATTTATAATCTCAGTATGAGTAAATAAAATTCATATCAATCTTTTTGTCAAATGTAAATTATTTATTTAAAATTCATAGGCTGTTTTTATTTAATATTTAAATAAATTAATATAAAATTCTTTTTTAATTTTGATCAATTTAAAAAAAAAAGATGAAAAATTAAAAAATTAAAAATAACCAAGAACCAAATCTATACTTTAAAATTTGAAAGAAAAAAAAAAAACAATCAAATAACCGTAAGATCAGTTCTTTCTTTTCGATTTTATCTAAATAATACATTGGATTTTTTAAGTCTACTGCAAACCACAACATGCATTAATGAACCAACTACTAAAACTTAAGAAAGTCCCTCAATAATTTTAGTTGATTATTTCTTAGAGTGTTTAAAATTATTGCAATAAAGAGTACTTGTTCCTTTTACATAACAAATTTGCTTAAAACATCAATATAATCAACCAGATATAATTTGTAAGAACCATCCAATATATTATAAGTAATTCTAATCCCAAAAATATTTTTTGCCTCTCCAAATTCCATGTCAAACTCCTTTGTGAATTGCTCCAATTTATTAATCATACTACTAATTGCTTCAGTAATCTACATGTCACCCGCATAAAAGTAGGGGCGGACCTACACTCATCTCAAGATGGGCAATTTTTCTTCCAGCAAGCCCTATTTCATCCTAATAAGAAAAAAAACTTACACATGCCCTTCTATTCAAACAAAGAAAGAGCCACCACTAAGCCTGCTCCTGTTCTCGCCGACTCTGAGCCTTACTCCCGCACTTGCTGAGCCTCTCCCCGACATTCTGCCTACAATTGACTCTAGCTTAAACACAGGATGATAGGTACCTTTTTTCCCCACTCGCTGAGCCTCGCTCTCACCGTTTCGCATCCCGCCCCATCGGCCCCGATCCAATGCCTGGGATCATCTCTAGCACCAAGGCTTGAAAACGAGGCTGAATTTCTTTAGGCAAAACTGAGGTTTGGCAACCCTATTTAGCCATGCTTCAATTGTTGTTCTTTCGTTATTTTAAGTTATTGTTTAGAGTGTATTTTCACCATATTTTGTTGTGGCATCATGGTGCTTGACTGCTTGTAGATTTTATTTTCACCAAATTGTTAACAACATAATTGACATATTATACAGAAGGTGATGTGAAATATACATGCAAAGATGAATTACTTAAAGGAATTTGCACACTTAATATTCGTAGAATAAATAATTATATCTTGATGTTGGATTTAACGACGCAATAAAACACTAAGAGCAGTAAGACGAGCTTAGGACGAATCACGTGCATAAAAGTTAAAATCAGAAAACAGTCAATTTAATCTAACATTGCATACATGGATGGTTTCAACAATAAATCCCTATGCTAACAATAAGATTAGTCACTACAAGAGATCCCTCACTCAACTCTTCTAATTACTAGGCTTTAGCGGGGAAGCATTAATGTGATCATCATGAATCTATTAAGACCACAAATGAGAAGCAACATCGAAGATAAAAGAGTCGGGTGAAGAGTTTACCCAAAGACGAGAGATGCGAGCTCCGGATAAGTCGTTGGAAGGTTGAAATGAAAGGGGACAGCAGTTCGGTTGGAAAGACAGCATCACAGAGGTTCAGGATCCTCTGGACAGCAATCTTGGCACGTTGGAAAGTTCTGGACAGCCACCCCGCAGTTTCCAGAAAATCTGGACAGCAAATAGAGGCCTTCCGGATGGCGACACAGCATTAGGAACCTGCTGGAACCTTTGGGCAGCAGCTGTGGGGCTTCAGGAAAGCGAACCGGAGGTTCTAGGAGAGCAGGACAGCAGCTCGTCTAGCTGAAATTTTCAGGACAGCAGCCATGAACTTTCAGGACATCAAACAGGAGTATCCGGACAGCAGGACAGCCCCTGATCTTTGCAGAAACTCCATGGACAGCAGCTGTAGGGGCTGGAAATCTTCTGGACAGCAAATTGTAATCTCCAAAAGTGCAAGACAACAAGTGCTTGATTGAGAGGGGATTAGGCTAGATGAAAAGGAGAGGAGGGAAAGTTAATAAATCTGAAATTAATTCAGATTTAAGTGAATTTGGAGGGAATTGAATTTGAAAATTTGAATTCAAATCCAATTAAGGCTTAGGTTTCATTGGCATTTAATGGGTAATACCCATTAATGGGGCCGGCGGTTTCAAGAGAGAGAGGGAGGGATTTGGGGAGGGGATTTGTAACTTCCAAATCAATTTTTGTCATTTAGGAAGAGAATGACAACTCAAATCTAATTTGAAATTCAAATAAAGCTTAGAGTTATGCACTTTCCTAAATTTAGATTTGCAAATAAAGATTTTTTTTTTTTTTTTTTTAATTTGAATTTCAAATTTCAAATTGAGAAAAGGGACTAATAAATACAATTTGATTTATTTTGAAATTGAGTTCATGAATGATACTATCCTAATTTAGGATTCCCTATATGGAAAGAATTTGAAATTCGAATTTGAATTTCAAATGAATTCAAATTTTCCCTCTCATGCTTGAGCTAAATTAGGAAGTCATTATGGTGATTGAAATCATCATAATGAGGGGAAATTATGGTGGCCGGCGGCAAAGGGGAAAGGGGGGCGGCTAGATGGCGGGTTGAGGCTAGGTAGGTGGGTGGGATTTAGGTGGTGGAGCTAGAAGATGAATTGGGTGGAGGAGGTTGAGCCACCGGTGGTGGGGAAGTTGGAAGGGGTGGAGTGAGTGGGGGAGAAAGGAGATGACAATAAAATACAAAAATAAGGTAAAAGTAAGCTAACGAACTCACAAAGAGATCGTAAAACCGTGAACCTTGGACTCTTCCAAAGGTTGACGGGTATTGCGATTGCCCACACCTTGGGTCTCTCCTCCCATGAACTCACTTAGAGATCAAGCAAAGAAAAATAAGATTTCATTTCAATATTCCTCATCCCCTCTCCAAGAGGAGGAAGGCTTAAATAGCCAAATACATGAAGAAAAATAAAAGACACAATTGCCCATAGGGAAAACATAAGACAAAGCCCTCAAGTGAGGGTAGAAAGGGAAAAGTACAAATAACAAATCAAATACATCAAAATAAATAGACACGATCGTAGCCGTTGATCTTCGATGTCCTCATCATTCTCCCCAGGTGGGAGAGAACTCGACTCCGTCGAGTGGGTGTCTCAAGAACTCTTGTGTATCTGAATCGGTTGGCTGTATCTCTTTGCACTCTGATCATGTCTCTTTTGACTCTGGTGTATCTCTCCACCTCATCAGCTATCTTCTTCGTTCCCCCTCAATTGTGGAAATAATGTCATCACTCGGAATCATGCCAACCTTCTCCGCTATAGGTAATTTGGAAATATTTGGGGAGTGGAGGTAGGCTGGGGTTCTCACAGGGTGAGGTCACACAAGGCTCAATTTGAAGCGGAGGTGGTGGTGTTAAACTCTGGACCCTCATAGGTTACTACATCTTCTATGTTAATAGAGGGATAAATGTTGAACTCTGCAGGCAGAGCCACCACGTAAGCGCTATCAAAGATTTTCTTGACTGTTTTAATTGGTCTCGCACTTCTAGCATGTGATTCTGTTACAGTTCCTTGTGGGAACTGCGCCCGACGAATCCGCACCGTCGCTGAATTACCAATCTAAAAAGCTTTAAATTATCGTTTTTGAATTCAATATAAAGTCTATGATTATTATTGTTCTATTCAATTAGGTGTGCAATTTTTTTAAATAGGTCATGCAGATGCGATGTAAATGCAGCATGTGCTATGCAAATTTATATGTCTAAAATTCAAGACTCAACAAGATAACTAATATGAGAATGAAGTGGTGCAAGAGATTGGATATGCAAGATGAATGAAAAGTGGATTCACACACAAACTTTAAACAAAGAAAAATTTGGAAGACAACAGACCATGAAACAGACGCACAACAACATACTAACTCACACGAACACATAGCTAAATTAGGTGGACGAGTCATAAAAAAGGGTCTAAAGTGTTCGGTCTAAGGGAACTGGTGTAGGAGGAGCAATGTAGACATTCTTAGTTACAAGGGCCTGTTCATTGGGAGTTTCAGCTAGGGTCTTGGATAATCTCCTAGGAGCAGCTAGATAATCAATCAAAGTTATCCAACTAGGATAGAGAGGATCCTTAATGGAGATGGGCACGAAGAAAGAAGGTACAATGGAGGGATCAGGCACATAATAAGACAAGGGGTCCTGACTTAAAACCATAATGGGATAGCCCAAAGAGTCACTAATAGGTACGGGCACAACAGTTAGAGAGGTGTCATGAAGGTATGGGTTAATGCCCTCTCTAATATTAAAGTTGGTACGAGGAAAGTTGAGACAAGGCCACTCAAGGACACACTCTCTCAAGTGTAGATCTAATGGCTCAACCTTTGAAATATACTCTAATAAAACAAAAGAAGGCTCATTTTTCCAATTAGGCTCAATGTTATTCAAGTTCAACTTATGGTCTTCTGAATTCATATGAAAATCCTCAATAGGATCAGGTTTAAGTATAACCATAAGGATGAGAGATTCGGGGTTAGTTAAATCGGGATTCAAATCAGGTAGTAAATTCAATTGAATCACTTCCAACTCGAGATTATTACCATCAAATTTATCCAAAGTCAACTCAGTAGGTGATACAACTAAATCAGGATCTTCCGAATTTAAATTCAATGTGTTCAAGGTCAGATTGGCTTCTTTCAAGATCGTATTACTATCGTCCAGGCAGACTTTATCCAAAGAGTTATCCTCGAGGAGACTAGGATCAGGGTGAGCTAAGGTGTCGACATTTAAAGGTTCCAACTTTCCTAGCTCAGGGTTTAAGTCATGCCGGGAGTCTGACTTAATCACTTCAGTTTCATCCTCAAAGAAGTCCTCATTATCGTTAGTATTCACGAAATGGATGTATTCAGTCTCAGGTTCAGTAGATTTCTTCTTTTTAATGCAATTCTTTATTAAAATCACACTTGCAGGGTCAAAGACTGGGGAGGCTAAAGGTTGACTGGGATGGCTAGAAGTGGGTCCAAGTGGGGAGTCATAAGAGATTGATCCAACAGATGACCCAATAGAGGGTCGGCCATCAAGGTTAGGTGAAGACCTACAGGGTAGGGCAGCAACCCTGATGTTACTAAAAGATGCGTGATCTTGACCACAGTAATGTCCACGGTTTGTTCCAACAAAAGAGGTAGGGTGGTGCTCTAGATGGCGGTCACTGGTAGAGGGTCGGTATTTTAAATTAAGTTCTCGCCTCATGTCTTTCCAAGTAGGGTACTCACCACGAGACTCTTTGTGATCTTCCAATCTTATCCAAAATTGAAGAGCCTGACCTTTGAGATGAGACTTAGCGATGCTAACCTGGTAGGACTCAGGGATATGACATGATTCAAAATAGTCCTCTATTTGTCTAACCCATTCCCTAAAGTAGTAAACGTCCAAAGAACCATCAAAGGTAGGCAGACGATACGGTGACTCTAAGTGAAGTCGTGGAGGCCTAGGCTCAGGTCTCGGGTGATAAGCTGAGTGGGGCATATAAGTAGAGTGGGGATAGTTAACGGGTTTTTCCGTCATAATTCTAGTCATATTGCCCACTAGGTTAACGATGTAATCTAAACTCTTTTGGAGTCTTATCGGGTCCATTGGGAAGCGTCAAGTGACACTCAAAGATGATTGGGTGTAAGGGACGTCATTTAGACACTCAGTTAGGCTCACTTAGACTCACTACAGGGGGCAGAAAATATTTGGACAGCAAACCAAACAGTTAGTGAAGAAGTCTAGGTGTTTACGATGAGTTTTGGGATGGCTAAGGACAGAAGGGCAGCACCAAAACACTCTAAAACTAAGCTCCTAAAGGCTCCAAAGGTTGCAGGAAATAATAGGGCAGCAAGCTAAAAGATGGACAAAGTTATCTAAACTATTTGGGTGGACTATGGAGTGCGGACAGCAAGTGACTACTACCTAAAACTCGCCCAAAAGGTTACTAATATGTGCAGGAATTAAGTGGACAGCAAGTGTAGACAAAAGGCTAAGAGGCCCAAACTAAAATTGAGGCTATGGGGAAGATCGCAGCACTCACACAACAAGATATGCTCATGTAATAAGAAAAATTTAGTGCAGATCTTTCTGGACAGCAAAAAGGAAAACATAAAATAAGGCTATCTAAATGATGCTATGCATGAAAACCACTAAAGACAAATTAAATAGAACTCCTAGGATGCATCTAGCACAAGTCAAGCATGCTAGCCATGCTCTGATACCAAGATGATGCGAAACATACATGCAAAGATGAATTACTTAAAGGAATTTGCACACTTAATATTCGTAGAACAAATAATTATATCTTGATGTTGGATTTAAACGACACAATAAAACACTAAGAGCGGTAAGACGAGCTTTAGGGACGAATCACGTGCATAAAAGTTAAAATCAGAAAACAGTCAATTTAATCTAACGTTGCATACATGGATGGTTTCAACAATAAATCCCTATGCTAACAATAAGATTAGTCGCTACAAGAGATCCCTCACTCAACTCTTCTAATTACTAGGCTTTAGCGGGGAAGCATTAATGTGATCGTCATGAATCTATTAAGACCACAGTTGAGAAGCAACATCGAAGATAAAAGAGTCGGGTGAAGAGTTTACCCAAAGACAAGAGAGATGCGAGCTCCGGGTAAGTCGTTGGAAGGTTGAAATGAAAGGGGACAGCAGTTCGGTTGGAAAGACAGCATCACAGAGGTTCAGGATCCTCTGGACAGCAATCTTGGCACGTTGGAAAGTTCTGGACAGCCACTCCGCAGTTTCCAGAAAATCTGGACAGCAAATAGAGGCCTTCCGGATGACGACACAGCATTAGGAACCTGCTGGAACCTTTGGGCAGCAGCTGTGGGGCTTCAGGACAGCGAACCGGAGGTTCTAGGAGAGCAGGACAGCAGCTCGTCTAGCTGAAATTTTCAGGACAGCAGCCATGAACTTTCAGGACAGCAAACAGGAGTATCTGGACAGCAGGACAGCCCATGATCTTTGCAGAAACTCCATGGACAGCAGCTGTAGGGGCTGGAAATCTTCTGGACAGCAAATTGTTATCTCCAAAAGTGCAAGACAACAAGTGCTTGATTGAGAGAGGGGATTAGGTTAGATGAAAAGGAGAGGAGGGAAAGTTAATAAATCTGAAATTAATTCAGATTTAAGTGAATTTGGAGGGAATTGAATTTGAAAATTTGAATTCAAAACCAATTAAGGCTTAGGTTTCATTGGCATTTGATGGGTAATACCCATTAATGGGGCCGGCAGTTTCAAGAGAGAGAGGGAGGGATTTGGGGAGGGGACTTGTAACTTCCAAATCAATTTATGTCATTTAAGAAAGAGAATGACAACTCAAATCTAATTTGAAATTCAAATAAAGCTTGGAGTTATGCCCTTTCCTAATTTAGATTTGTAAATAAGGAAAGTTTTTTTTTTTTGAAATTTGAATTTCAAATTTCAAATTGAGAAAAGGGACTAATAAATCCAATTTGATTTATTTTGAAATTGAGTTCATGAATGATACTTTCCTAATTTAGGATTCCCTATATGGAAAGAATTTGAAATTCGAATTTAAATTTCAAATGAATTCAAATTTTCCCTCTCATGCTTGAGCTAAATTAGGAAGTCATTATGGTGATTGAAATCATCATAATGAGGGGAAATTATGGTGGCCAGCGGCAAAGGGGAAAGGGGGGGCGGCTAGATGGCGGGTTGAGGCTAGGTAGGTGGGTGGGATTTAGGTGGTGGAGCTAGAAGATGAATTGGGTGGAGGAGGTTGAGTCACCGGTGGTGGGGAAGTTGGAAGGGGTGGAGTGAGTGGGGGAGAAAGGAGATGATAACAAAATACAAAATAAGGTAAAAGTAAGCTAACGAACTCACAAAGAGATCGTAAAACCGCGAACCTTGGACTCCTCCAAAGGTTGAAGGGTATTGCGATTGCCCACACCTTGGGTCTCTCCTCCCATGAACTCACTTAGAGATCAAGCAAAGAAAAAAATAAGATTTCATTTCAATATTCCTCATCCCCTCTCCAAGAGGAGGAAGGCTTAAATAGCCAAATACATGAAGGAAAATAAAAGATACAATTGCCCCTAGGGCAAACATAAGACAAAGCCCTCAAGTGAGGGTAGAAAGGGAAAAATACAAATAACAAATCAAATACATCAAAATAAATAGGCACGACCGTAGCCGTTGATCTTCGATGTCCTCATCAAAAGGGCTTTCTTAATTTCTTTGGAATCTATTAATTTTAGTGAGAATCGATGGGATGCAATAACTTAGGAGTGTGATTTTGGATATGGGGTTTGGTTTTACTACCTAAATTACTGAGTGATTTTTTTTTCCTTTATCGACAATGCTTTGATCAGATTGTCTTTTTTTCACATTTTTGTGATTTTTTTCCTTTTATTGACAATGCTTAATTAGATTGTCTTTTTTCACATTTTTAGTACATCCATCAGATATCACAAGCCTTTCTTTTACTATCAATATTCAATACTGAGACTGAATTCCTCAGTTTTAAACTGGTTTCCTCTCACTCCTCAGCCAAAACCTTGCCCATCGACACCTTGCTCTCCTATGATTTTTTTTCCTCAGTTTTAGACTGAATTCCTAATTTTGTTGATTACTATACCAGATACATTTATTACTATCACTAAAGCAAAAAATCACATGCTTATGATGCCTTTGCTATCTTAAAACATTAGGGGAAAAATCTTTGATTGCAAAATAATGACCTTATACTGTGACAATGGTAGTGGGTATCAAATATATTATTGAAATTAGACTCTCTTATATCATGCATCTATTCCACATTCTTATTGAACTCATGATTTTTTTTCCATTTCAGTCAACCTAATAAACTAGTTGCACAAAACCACATTTAATGTTTACTGTGTTTAGATTTCAGGAGATTAACTTAATGTTTACTATATTAAGCTTGCAGTAGATGAATCGATATTTATTTAAAGAGGAAGAAACATATTGAGGTTGATGTTGATAATCTTCCTGTTGACCCTGGGCATAGACCTTCAATATGGAATTATAATGTAAATGAAAGGGATAAAATTCGACGTTCATATTTGGTTAAGGGACCTTACCAACAAAAAAATCATAATTTCCCCCAAACAAAAATAAGAAATATTGCTCAGAGCTTTAATTCTAAATGGTTTGAAGAGCAACCAAAATGATTGGAGTATAGTATACACAAAGATTGATGTAGACCGGGGGGGGGGGGGGGGGGGGGGGGGGGGGGCGTTGATTTGCTGCCTAGTTATGTTAACTGCTGTGTTATGTTGCCTTTTTCAGCTCATTATGGTTATTGGCCGGGTTCATCCCCTCTTGTTTTGGCCCTTCGTTTCCTCTGCCTGCCATGTTCCTTTCGCCTAGCGCTGTTCGTTCAGTGGCTGTGTCCCGCTGCCCCTTCGCGTGCTGCTCCAGCCGGTTGCCTGTTGGCCTTTTGCCTCCCCTTTTCTGATTAGTTTGGTTGGGCGGCTGTTTGGGTTGTTTAGCTCCCTCACTTCCCCTATATACAGTGGCTACTTGGGGTATTTAAAAAAAAAAGCAATATGTGAAGAATTTTTGGAGCTAAAAACCTGAGGATTTTTTCTACTTGGATAGCTTGCAAGCTTCATCCACTTCTTCTCCTCTATGATTTCGTCTCGGGCTTCTTATCTATTTCTTTTCTCCGCAAGTGTCCACCCCATTTGTATCATTCTTCTTTAAATTAATATAAGTTTTATGGTTTTTGTTTGTCTTTGTTGTTAAATTTTGAAAGGAAGATGATAGTGTATGCAATCTTAGTTTTTTCCAAAATTTTGATTGCATCAAAGATGCTGTGTTTTATTTATATTATTATCTATTCAAACCTCAAGAACAAACAATTATTGATGCAACCAAAAATTAGGATTGCAAAGAACCAAATCTTTCTTTCTTATAACATAAATATAAAAAGCAAAAATTACAACTTGAAGACACTTTTCATAGATAAATACTAGACTTGAAACACCGATTCAACTACGTTTTCAACTTACAAAAGTTTTGAGAAGAAGGATACAAATGGGGCAGAAACCATGGATAGGAGGTAGAAGTTTGAGACGAATTTTTTAGGAGATAGAGAGGTAGAAGACAATAGCTCGCAAGCTATAAAAACCCTCATGTTTTGTTCCAAAAATCACTACATATCTCTCTATTTTTTTCATAAAGAAATCAATCAGCTTATATAAAAAAAGAAGGGGAAAGGATATTAAATGCACACATAAATTTGCCACCCAAATAGCCAATAGAAGCCATCCAAATCAGTCACAAAACTCTTCCAATTCACTCCAATTAATTATGAATTAAAGCATCCAACATAGGTTTCAACAAATGGGGAAATTGATGAGCCATATGAGGAAAAATGAGCAGCCATTAAAAAAGACAACAAGAAAATTGAAGGGGAATAGAGGAAAATGAAGAGCTAGTAAGGAAAACTAAAGTCAAACATGGAGAAGACCAAACAGTCACATTGGGAAGACCAAACAACAGCCGGAAAATGAGAAGACAGCAGGAATTTTCAGCAAATAGTAGGGAAATTCAGCAAACATCAAGGAAAATGATAAGTCGCACAAGAAAATATAAAATATGTTATCTTGACTGCATCAATTTTACATAGGTAGAGAAATCTCATCTCATGATGAGATAAATTCTGAACTTCCATCATGTGCAGACTGAGCCATATTTAACTCTTGTATTAAAGCCACATACTTTCTTTGAATCATTTCTTTTTCTTGGTTAAACCGGGTTTGAAGTTGACTCTTACTCTTCTCATATCTTTCAGCGCACAAAATCATTTTTCTTTAATTTTGTAGAGTTCGTTCTGGATTGGATCGGTAGAGCTTCCTTGCGGTGGGATCTATCTGAATGTTGAAATTTTCTCTTCTAGATTAGTTGGACGATTTTCACCAACTACAGATTCTTGATTCGAAACTTCGTCTTGTTGGGTATTTTGGTTTTTCTTTTTTTTTGTTTTAGATTTTTAGAGAAAACAGAAAGGCTTGACCAGGTGACCTATAACCTAAGTCTCTAATACCAAAATGATGCAACCAAAAATTAGGATTGCAAAGAGCCAAATCTTCCTTTCTTATAACATAAATATAAAAAACAAAAATTAAAACTTAAACACACTTTTCATAGATAAATACTACACTTGACACACCGGCTCAACTACACTTCAACTTACAAAACTTTGAGAAAAAGGATACAAATGGGGCGGGAACCGTGGATAAAAGGAGGTAGAAATCTGAGACGAATTTTTTAGGAGATAGAGGGATAGAAGATAATTGCTCGCAAGTTATAAAAACCCTTAGATTTTGTTCCAAAAATCATTACATCTCTCTTTTTTTTTCATAAACAAATCAAACACCTTATATAAAAAAGAAGGGGAAATGATATTACACACGAAAAATTCCTTGCTGTTTGTTGAATTTCCCTACAATTTGCTGAAAATTCCTGCTGTTTTTCTAAAAACTTCTACCGTCTTCTTGTTTTTCGGCTATTGTTCTGTTTTCCTAATGTGGTTGTTAGGTCTTCCCCATGTTGGACTTCGGTTTTCCCTCCTGGCTCTTCATTTTCCCATATTCCCCTTCGATTTCCTTGCTGTCTTTATTGATGGCAGCTTGTTTTCCCTCCTATGGTTCCTCGATTTCCCATTTGTTGAAACCTATGTTGGATGCTTTAATTCCTAATTAATTGGACTTAATTGGAAGAATTTTGTAGCAAATTTGGAAGGCTTCTATTGGCTATTTGGGTGGCAAATTTGTGTGAGCATTTAATATCATTTCCCCTTCTTTTTCTGTATAAGGTGTTTGATTTCTTTATGAAAAAAAAGGGATATGTAGCGATATGTAGCGATTTTTGGAACAAAACCTGAGGATTTTATAGCTTGCAAGCTATTGTCTTCTACCCCTCTATCTCCTAAAAATTCATCTCAGACTTCTACCTTTTTATTCTATCCATGGTTTCCATTCCACTTGTATCATTCTTCTCAAAACTTTTGTAAGTTGTAAGTGCATTGAGTCGATGTATCAAGTCTAGTATTTATCTATAAAAAGTGTCTTTACTTTGTAATTTTTGCTTTTTATATTTATGTTATAAGAAAGGAAGATTTGGCTCTTTGCAATCCTAATTTTTTGTTGCATCATCAAGGTTACGATAGGATATCCAATATGCGAGGCGAATTTAATGACTTGAAGGCACTTATTTTTAATGACAATACTCATTATGTTCATTGTTTTGCCCATTAACTTTAATTATGCTTGGTAACTATAGTAATGAATTATTGATAAGTGAAATATCTGTTTGAGTTTACTTATAGAATTTCAGATGCTCTTAAAGCTATTGAACATGATAAAATATTTTTACATGTTCTAGCTAGCAATCTAATCAGTGGTCGAGGTTTAAATCAAAAGACTAATTTACAAAGATATGGTGATACTAGATGGAGTTCATATTTTCATAGTTTAACTAGTCTCCTAAGAATGTATGCTTCTGTACACTATATGCTTAAGATTTTTAAGGAGGAATGAATATATATGATCAAGAGTCAGTTGAAGTAAATGTTCTAATTGATGTAATAGAATCTTTTGATTTTATTTCCAATATGCTTTTAATGATTAATATTTTGGATATTAAAAATGAGATGTCCCAATCATTGCAAAACAAAGATCAGAATATTGAAAATGCTATAAAATTAGTGCAATTATATAAACAACGGCTACAAATACTAAGGGAGATAGATGGAGAGCTTTACTAGATAAAGTGTCACGTTTTTTTAGTGTTTTTGAAGTTGATGTTTCAAATATGAATGTCACATACAAAACTTATCATTGATCAGAGCGAAGAGGTGAAGAAATAACAAACCTGCATCATTATCGTGTTGAGTTATTCTATATTGTTGTTGACAAGCAACTTCATGAGCTAAATAATCGTTTTTCTGAATCTAGTATTGAGATACTTCTTTGTGCAATTTGCTTAAATCCAAGTGATTCTTTTCTTGCTTATGATGAGAGGAAATTGATACGTCTAACAGAGTTATATCCAAGTGATTTTTTCACAATTGAGCATGTGGCTCTTAAAAGTCAGTTAAACTTATATTATTGATATGCATACCAGTGATTAGTTCTCATCTCTAAGCAATAATGTTGATCTTACAAAGTAAATTATTAAGGAAAATAAGGATGGTGTGTATTCTCTCATTTATGATACATTATTTTATGCAGAGACAAAACGCAGAACGTCGTCCGTAGACTAACCAGAATACGCCACGTCAGCGGTACCGAGCCATAACGAGAGATACTAAGCAGTATCGTGCCACGATACCGAGCACAGGGGTGACGTGGCTCATTCTGGTTGGTCTCTGGATGGCATTCGACGTCCGCACAAAATAATTAATCCTGATTTACATACTTATTACTTTAGCATTAACTTTACAAATTGCTATTACTACAATGGAGAGCATTTTTTACAATGAGGATTGTCAAATAGCAATTGCGTAATAAAACGAGTGATGATTGACTCAATGATTATCTAGTGCCTTACATTTAAAAAAATGTGTTTTCGATTTGATTCCCAGTGAAGTTGTAATACAATATTATCAAAAAAATACAAATAGATTGATAAGCTTATAATAGTTTTTCAATTTATCAATTATAATGAAATAAAAAATTTTGCTTTGAATTATGTATTCATTTTATTTTTTTAAATATTATTCCATTTATATAAAAATTTGCCCACCCTTAAATAAAAAGATTGGTTCTACCCCTTCATACAAGAGCAATATGATACATTCCTTACCAACACTATTGACAAAGCAAAAACAATTTACACTACATATCATACAGCCAATTAGATGCATATATCTATCATATTTAAAGTACCAATAACGAGGAGCCTATTGTACTCTTTTACTATTACTATCATAAGTCTTTCCCAATTATTTAGGTTTGGTTTTAAGAATCTGTATACATCATTCATTATTATTGAATGTTGCTTGTGTTATTAAGCATATTTTGAACAAATTATTTTTTATAATTTCTAATTATGTTATCTTTGGTATATCCCTCTTACTCACAATTTTATCTACCATCTTGTTGGTGCATTTGCTACTCTATAATGCATGTGCCCCTACTATTGCTTTAATATACCAAGCTTTTATTCAATTTGCAAATAATGTTCTTTTCAAGGACTTTAAAGCCTTCATATTTGCATTATGTTGATGACCATTTCCAAACATACTTGTTAACAGCAAATGGTGCACCATGGCACAAAGGACCTATTTGAGCCATGGCGCATAGCGCACGGCGCGACGCGCTCCATTTTGAACATGGCGCAAATTATAAAAGAATTATAAAATAATAAGTATGAATATGAAATATCATTAAATTGAAAGACAAACTATCATAATAACAAGCAAACAATGACAATACAAATAAATAACAATCCAACATAATTTCAAATCCAATGAGTAGTCAATCTTTATACAACTAAAATATATTTAAATGAAAGTAAATAGCATTAAGAAGATAATAATATGCAATCTAACATTTATCTTAATAATTTTAATATATTTAAAAATTAGAAAATATATTATCTTAAAAAAATATATAAAAAATATTTATAATTACATTAAAAAATTTTTAAAACAAATGGCGCGCGCTATTTTGCGCCGTGCGCCATGCGCCATAGCGCGCTGTAGCGCAAATAGCGCGCGCCATTTTGAACGTTTGCGCCGCGCCGTGTGCCATGGCGCGCGCTATTTTGCGCCATTGATATCTATGTTTCCAAATAATTATAAAGACTCAATATGCCAAATTTTTATCATTATTTTGCTCAAAACCAGTCTAATAATAGTCATCTTTATAATAGGGCGAAAAATTCTCATAAAGCTAATAAATTCCCTTCAGTTGAAATCCTCATACCATAGAGCTAATTGTAATGTTTCTCTTCCTTGCTCCTGAAAAATTCATTTGTTCTAAAACACCCTCATATCCTTAGATAGCCGTGTTAATGTAAGTATTATATTTATTAAAAATAAAGAGCGGATCTCCTCTTTTCATTGACATCTCTCGCTGGATAGTCTTTAACTTGCTTTGATTTTCTAAAGCACTCCTCATCACCACCACAAAAAACCAAATAATATAAAGAAAAAATATCCATGAGTAAGATTAAAATTTTTTGAGACCTCAACTATATAAAATAGGTATGGTTTAACCAAGTTGCATTTCAAAATTTTGAGAACTCACCAGAGTAGTTTATTGCACATAAAATTCAATAATCTCCTCAAGCACATAAAAATGACAACCATAAATCTTTAAATCATAATGGTTTAACTTCTCAATCCAAACTTCTTCATCAATTTTATAGTACAAAAGAATTGGGGGTCTCTATTGATTAAATACGCAACAAACATCAACACAAGAAGTCTAAGCACTCTTACATGTAAATTCATGCTTCTAGTTCTTTCATTCAAAGTTATATTCATATGCTCTATTGCAGAATTCCTATAGTTGTCATTTGCATATGTATTTGATGGACCGGCGATCAAGAATGTGGGCCTAGGAGTGGTTGGAAAGGGAGGATAATTAAATGAGGGAATTGAAAAGGGAGGAGAATTAAATAATGGGATTGGATAGGGAGGAGAATTAAATGAGGGGGTTGGGAAGGGAGAAGAATTAAAGGAATGGATCATTTATAAAAGGAGGAGGTGGGGGGAAAACATGGAGGAGTAAATTCAGGTTTGGGAAGAGAAATTTTGGGAGAGCTATATAAGGCCTTGTAGTGTTATGTTTTCCTTCATGCATATTTTGTGAGTGTTCTTATTGCCCACTATTTTTGTGAGGGATTCTACCGGCATCTAGAGTTTGGGAGAGAAGGTCCTCATCTCGAAAGATGACCATTGTATCTTGTGTATTTGTGTTTGCTTTCTTATCAAGAAAATCTGTGTGATTTGCTGAAATTTACTATTTGTTCATTAATTTTTGGTGTTCGAAGTTGCCCGATGGCTGGGAGAAGAGTTGAGGGGTTGGAAAAAAAGTTGGAAGGGGAAGTAGGACAGCTCAGAATGGATGTGGGATCGTTGAATGAGCGTTTTTTAGTGATGGAATGAAAGTTTGGGAATCTAGAGGAGATGATGAAGCGGATGTTGAAGTTTCAAACTAAAACGGCTATGTCGGAAACAATGAGGAATCATGAAAATGACATGCTGAGAGAAGACGATGTGAAAATTTTAGGATAAGAGAAGGGAATACCCTACCTCGAGCCTCAACCAAGAAGGGGGATGGATAAAGAATATGGAGGTAGGGGGGAATGGGAAGAAAATAACAAGCAGGTTGATTTTGAAGGAAGAGGGGGATATGAAAGGAGAATGGAGGAGAGGGAACCATGAAGAGAACCCAATGTTCGCTTCATGGGAGGCATGAGGGGAGAAAGGGAAAATTGGGGCCGAAGATCAGGAAGATGAAAATGTTGGTGTTTGAAGATGAGGATGCGTATGGGTGGAAATATAGAGTGGAGAGGTATTTTGTGGTAAACAGATTAATAGAAGGTGAGAGACTTATGGCAATAGCTTCTTGAGCGGAAGACACTGGCATGGTACTAATTGAGGGAGACAAGGTACCTGATCCGCTCGTGTGAAGAATTTAAGAATTGCTTGTTGGAGCATTTTTTATACAAGCAAGATGGGGATTATTATGAGCAATTCTTTGCATTGACACAGGTAGGCATTATGATGGAGTATCGGGAAAGATTTGAGCTTTTGTCAAGTCGAGTAGGGAGATTATCGGAGACTGTGTTGGAGGGCAATTTTATGAAAGGCCTCAAACTAAAGATGAGAGCAGCGATGAAGGTGGAAAGACCCCATGATTTGGGAGAGGCAATAGAGTTGGTTCAGCTGATTAAGGACAAGAATTCACTGTAGAGTAATAAGGGGGTCAGTTTGGGAGGTTCTTACCGGCTACCGCACGACGACCACTTTCATGGCAACTAAGGTGCAAACTATACCCGTTCAAAGGGAGGCTCCAAAGGAGGGTTGCTCGGGAGTCCGACAAAGAGGGAACTTCAAGAGGTTGATTGATACTGAACTGCAAGACAAGAGCCAAGGGGTTATGTTTTAGATGCGACGAGAAATTTATGTATGTATATAAAAATTGTACATTGCAGGTTCTCTTTGTTTGTGACGAGGAGAGGTTGAGGCAGATGCAATAAGGGAGGAGGTAGAGGAAGAGAAGCTCTTACACTTAGAGGTGGCTGAAGTTTTATTTAACTCTGTATTGAGATTTACCCCAAATCACACTATGAAGGTGGGATAGATAGGAGGAGATGCAGTAGCTATCCTGGTGGATAGTGGGTTACACACAATTTTATATCAAACCATGTGATTGACAAACTTGGGCTAAAACCGGTGGACATGGGATGTTTGGGAGTGATGATGGGCATAGGAAAGGTGGAGAAGCGTAGAGGGATCTGTCAGGATTTGGTGGTAGAGTTACGGAGATTCACATCATGGAGGATTTTCTTCCATTAGAGTTGGGAATTACTGATTTGATTTTGGGAATGAAATAGCTACACACCTTGGGAAAAACCAAAGTAAACTGGAAGGCATTAGCTATGAAAATCCAAGTAGAGGGGAGGAAGGTGGTAATTAAGGGAGACCCCAGCTTATACAAAGCAATGATTTCTTTTAAAATCATGGTTTGTGACATACAAGGGAAAGGAGGAGGATTCTTGGTACAGCTCCAAAGCTTGGAGGGAGGTGGGATAGAGGAGATAGAGGGCATTCCATACATTGTTCAGCCACTACTTCGACAGTTCAGGCAGGTATTCTAGCTTCTCTAGGGATTACCATCCCCACAGGAGCACGAGCACGAGCACTCTATTGTTCTGAAGGAAGGAGTTTCTCCCATTAGTGTCAGGCCATACCGCTACCCTCAGATCCAGAAGAATGAGATTGAGAAACTAATTCGGGATATGATTGAAGCTGAAATCATCAAACCAAGTGTGAGCCCTTTCACTAGTCGTGTATTGTTGGTGAAGAAGAAGAAGAATGGAAGTTGGAGGTTTTGTGTAGACTATCGTGCCCTGAAAAAGGAAACTGTACGAGACAAATTTCCATGCCAGTCATTGACGAGCTATTAGATGAGTTACATGGATCCGTGATATTCTCCAAGCTCGCTTGAAATCTGGGTACCACCAGATCAGAATGAGACCAGGAGACACCCACAAGACAGCTTTCAGGACGCACGAGGGACACTATGAGTTCTTGGTGATACCTTTTGGCCTCACTTAATACACCAGCTACTTTCCAGTCTCTAATGAATAGGGTATTCCAAAGGTTTGTGTTGGTATTTTTTGACGATATATTAGTGTACAGAAGATGTGAGGGAGCATTTGGGAGTTGTGTTATCTACCTTAAGAGAGCACCTTTTTGTTTGCTAATAAGAAAAGTGTTCTTTTTCCTAGCCCAGAGTGGAGTATTTAGGACATGTAGTATCGTATAAGGAAGTGCCAACTGATCAGAATAAGTGAGGCCATGCTCAGATGGCCCACACTCTATGATGCACCGACACGAACACGGCGACACGGACACGACACGAAACAGACACGGCAATTTTTAAAAATATAGGACACAGGTGCGGCGTGGACACGGCATAATATTTTTTTAATATAATAATTTTTAAAAATATAGGGCACAGACACGGCGTGGACAGATGGCTCTTTTGAACCTTCACCTAATCCACCCCCGCCAGCAGCAAAGCTCATTTTGCTAACAAACCAATCATACATATGAATACATCAAATTAAATTGATATGAAGTGAAATCAAAATATCTCAATAATAAGATAACATGAATACAACAATATACCGGTCTGCCAGGGGTCCAAGGGGGCGCTGCCCTCTGGTCAACCTGCCCGGTCAGGTCCCGGGGTAAAGGGGAGCATCCTTGCGGGGGTTTCCGGGGGCCGGGGGCCGTGCCCCCGGAACAAAATTTTATTGTAAGAGTAATTTTGAAGTTCTGCTTGTTTTTAAAGTTCGTAAATTGTTTGTATGGGAAGATACCGAGTGGTACCGAGCATGTACCTAGCAGTACCGAGCATGTGCCTAGCAGTGCCGAGCATGTGCCTAGATGTGCCGAGCATGTGCCTAGCAGTACCGAGAATGTACCTAGCATGTACCTAGCGGTACCGAGCATGTACCCAACAGCACCGAGCATATATTGAGCAGTACCGAGCATATACTGAGCGGTACCGAGCATGTACTGAGTAATACCAAGCATATATTGAGCAGTACCGAGCATGTACCGAGCATGTACTGAGTGGTACCGAGTATGTACTGAGCGGTACCGAGTATGTACTGAGCGGTACCGAGCATGTACCTAGCGATACCGAGCATGTACATAGCGAAACCTCATTTAATAACCGGACACGCGTGTCCGATTTTAATTTTAATTTTTTAAATTGTGACACTCCAATGCCGTGTCGGACACGTGTCCATGCCGTGTCCGACGCGTGTCCGTGTCCGACACTGCATACCCTCTTTAAGTGCCGTGTTGGTGCATCATAGCCCACACTAAAGACTTTGAAAGAGTTGAGAGGATTCTTGAGACTCACAGGCTATGATGCACGAACACGGACACGGCAACTCGGATACGACACGGACACGGGACATATTAGTTATTGAAAATATATGACACGGGCACGGGTTGAACACGGTATTATAGTTTTTATATTTTAAAATAATGTATAAAAATTAAATAAGTATAATTTTAAAAATAATTTGAAAATAATAAGTCATTTAACTAAAATTTGTGCTTAAAATAATTTGTATAAGGATGTCGAGAGTCAGACATCGATGCCGTTTATCAGTCACCGAGAGAGGAGATGAAAATACCTTCACTGCCAAAAAGAAATGAAAATGAGAATATTCGATGATTGGTATTAAGTGCGGACGTTGATTTGGTGTTGTGGATAGGAAATAAGAAATTTAGTTTAAATTTCGCCAAATACAAGAAATTATATTTAAAAAAATTCATAAAATATTTAAGATACGCGTGTTGGACATGCGCGTCCAATTTGTATTTAATATTTTTTAATTGGACACATTTTCGTCGTGTCCGACACATGTCGGAGTGTCAGGCGAGTGTCGTGTAAGATACTGTATCGGACACTGCATGCCTCTTTCAAAAGAAGTGTTGGTGCATGATAGCTCACAGGCTAATATCAAAATTTTGTGAAATGACACAGTTCTATAGCAGGGTCGTTGACGGAACAGCTTGAGAAGAACAACTTCAACTGGGGAGAGTCATCCACCCATGCATTTGAGTTAAAGAATGTTATGACTAGCATGTCAGTTTTAGCTCCTCAAGATTTTAGCCAATCTTTTGTAGCCAAGACAATGCTTCAAG
This sequence comes from Dendrobium officinale, assembly GCA_019514585.1. Classification (NCBI taxonomy): domain Eukaryota; kingdom Viridiplantae; phylum Streptophyta; class Magnoliopsida; order Asparagales; family Orchidaceae; genus Dendrobium; species Dendrobium officinale. Next base: position 17,318,657 of record CM033692.1, read on the forward strand.
TTTTAGGACGGGAGTCGTACTCATGCAGAATCAAAGACATGTGGCCTATTTCAGCCAGGTGTTGACAACTAGGGCAAAACTCAAGTCAGTCTATGAGAGGGAGCTGATGACGATTGTGTTAGCCATTCAGAAATGGCGGCCTTCTTTATTGGGAAGGCATCTCATCGTCAGAACTGATTAGAGAAGTTTGAAGTATTTGTTAGAGTAGAGTATGGTCACTGAGGATCATCAAAGATGGCTTTCCAAGTTATTGGGCTATTTTTTTTTAGGGGAAACCCACAGTGGGCCTACGCGTTGATATAAATGGAAAAATTACAAGATCCTTAAAGGGACCTCGAGCTCTACTAACGCTCTGCCGAGCTACAAGCCAAAAAACCAAAAAACCTAAGAGCTCAAGTTCCCTTCTAAGCCAAAATACAAAATTTCCTAAATACATTCTACGGTGTTCAAAAATGAACACCCAAAAATTAAGGAATAACCCAAAAAAAGTCTCAGGTCTTGCTCCAAGATCCAAAACTGATGCGAACTATAATCTGCAAAAAAGGGATCCTGCAAAACAAAACTTAAAATAGAAGGATAAAAGCACAGAAAAACGTGCATACTTCGATGAGATAATGTTCGATGGCGGCTGAAATAGAAACTGTCCCTACAAAGAGACAAGTAATTCTTAGAAAACATAGTAGCTTCCATATAGAACCAGCAAACCCGGCTGAAACAATTACCCCCCAACATAACCATAGAAGTCCAGATCCACCTGCTCAAGCCCTTCCAGAAAACACCGAGAGCCAGCAGAAAGAAAAGGAGCCAATAAACACCAAAACAACACAACCAGTAATCCCCATAGGAGCAATTGCCATAATTCAAAAGAAACCTCCGCAACCAACTAACATAATCCTCAATGATTCAACCTAGAAGAAGATTATCCAACTCAAAATTAAACTGCAAACTAACAAAAAAAGCAACATATGGTTTATCCGTGTACATGGGGAAGCCCTAGATAATGGCATAATTTGTACCCATAGTGGTTGATTGGGAAGCATTAAGGAGAGAGCGAACAAGATGTAGGGTTGAGAAAAATTAGAGAGGAGCTTGTGGAAAATAAAGACAGCCATCTGGTATATTCAGTGGTGGGACATAAGTTGCTTCATTATGGGCGGTTTGTGCTTTCAAAGATTGCTTATTACATTCCATGCTTGTTTCATGAGTTTTATGGTACGGCCATTGGGGGACATTCAAGGGTCAAAAATACATGTTGTTGACTTTCTGCAAAGCTGTGTTGGGAGGTTATGTAGAAGGATGTCGAGAAGATAGTGGCTAGCTGTGATATATGTCAGAGGCACAAGTATTTAGCCATGTCTCCAAGAGGGCTTCTACAATCGTTAGCTCTTCTAGAAGTTGTGGGAGGAGGCGGCCATGGACTTCATTGAAGAACTGCCAAAGTCAAAAGGATACACTATGATACTGGTGATGGTAGATCGATTGATTAAGTATACTCATTTCATTCCCCTTCGCCACCCTTATAAGGCAATATCAATAGCGATGGTTTTCATGAGGTGGTGAGATAACATAGGATACTAGAATCGATTGTATCAAATTGAGACAAGATCTTTCTGAGCCAGTTCTGGAAGGAATTGTTCAAGATGCAGATGACCATTTTGAAAAGGAGCACTGCTTATCATCCTTAAACAGACAGATAGACAGAGGTGGTCAATCGTAGTGTGGAGACTTATATTCGATGCTTTGTATCAGATACACCAAAGTTGTAGGCAAAATGTTGGCATAGGAAGAGTGTTGGTATAACACTTCCTATCATATGGTAGCTCAGATAACACCATTCAAGGTATTATACGGAAGAGATCCGCCTCACTTGATATATTATGAACAAGGCAGCACATTGGTGGCATCAGTAAAGCAGTATTTGGAAGACGGAGACAGGATTTTGGTGGAGCTTAAGGGACATTTGCTGAGAGCTCAACAAATTATGAAAAGGCAAGCATATGCACATAGGAAAGATATTCAGTTTGAGGTGGGGGACAGGGTTTACTTGAAGCTTCGACCCTACAGGCAGAGAACCTTGGCACATAGAAGGAATGAGAAGTTATCACCCCATTATCTTGGTCCTTACAAGATAGTGGAGTGTATCGGTGTCGTGACATATCTCCTACATTTACCACCGTCGTCAACTATCCACCCAATGTTTCATGTGTCCCAGTTGCTACGTGTGGTAGGAGAGGACATCTCATTTTTTGCACTTCCCCCGACCTTGACGGATAATATGGAGGTGTTGTTAGAACCATTGGAGGTTGAAGGAGTACACCAGGAAATAACAAGAAACAAAGAAGTGTTGATCAGGTGGAAGAACCAACCAAAGTACAAAGCTACGTGGGAGTCCAACTAGATTATTTAGCAGCAGTTCCCTTCATTCCACCTTGAGGACAATGTGGTGCTTTTTTTTTTTGGGGGGGGGAGTATTGATGGACCGGCAGTCAAGGATGTGGGCCTAGGAGTGATTCGAAAGGGAGGAGAGTTAAATGAGGGGAATTAATTGAGGGACTTGGAAAGGGAGGCGAATTAAATGAGGGGATTGGAAAGGGAGGAGAATTAAAGGAATGGATCACTTATCAAAGGAGAAGGTGGGGGGAAAACATGGAGAAGTAAATTCAAGTTTTGGGAGGGAAAATGATGTAGAACGAAAATCTCTTTGCTAGGGAAGATGGCCAAACTCCAAGTGACTCACAAAATTTGAAAAGCCCCTTCAAGAAATCTGAAATTTTATGGTGTTGTAGTGGAAACAGTCCAGCGAAAACTGCTGGACAGCAGTTTTATTTTTCCAAACAACAGTTATTAGGCTTAGGATGACTGGAGACGTGAGAGCAAGGGTTGGAATTCCTTGATGGCAGTCTTAGAAAACAGCATATTCCATGTGGGAAGAGTTTGGGAAGGGTTTAGAGTAGAAAACCAATGTAAAGGTGTTAAAAAAAATTCGGCCAGTAGGGGAATACGGGACAGAATTTGGTTTTCAAAATTAAAAGGCTGAATTTTGGTAAGAATTGAGAGGTGATTGCATAAGTAGGGAATTTCGGCTAGGTGAAAATCTCAGATTTTGGAAGTATTTCCAAAGAGCTCTGAGTTAATGGGGGAGTTAATTAGGAGCATTAATTGGCTCCTAATTAGACAAAGGAAGGAGGAAGAGGGGTCGGCATATGAGAGAGGGAGGGAGAGGGTTTGATTTCAAATAAGTGGGCCCCAATTACTTAAGTGAATTAATCCTTAAATCTGAAATTAAATTTCAGATTTAAAGCTGCGATTAATTCCTTAATTAAAGGGAGGAAATTTAGGGGGAATTTAACTCCTAATGCAAATTTGAAATTTGAATTTGAAATTCAAATGGCATGCAATTAAATCCCTTAATGAAGCATTAAAGGAGGTGACTTAAAGCTCTTTGATTCGAATTTAGGAGTTATGAAAGTGAAGCAATAAATTAAATTTTGAATTTAATTTCAAAATTGATTTCAATTAAGCACTTTCCAAAAATAGATGAACCAAATTAGGAAAGAATTTGAAATTTGAATTTGATTAAGTTCAAATTCAAATTAATCCCTAAATTAACCCAACCAAATTAGGAAATCCGAAAAGGGGTGGAGAGGAAGGTTCGGCCGGCGGCTAATGGGGTGGAGCCGGCGGCATGGGTTCGGGTCTAGGGGTGAATCCGGTGGCCAAACGAAGATGGGGAGGAGGAAGACGATGGAAAAACAATTAAGGAAGAGATAAAACAAAAACAAAGATTGAAACAAACGATAAAGAGAAAATAAAAACCGCGAGCCTCGAACTCTTCCGAAGACTGACGGGTGATCCGATTGCCCTTCTCCAAGGGACTTAATCACGAGCCCGGACCCATCCTGCGGCTGGTGACAACTTCGATTCCTCTCATAGGAATCTCACTCTCATTCTCTCCCAAGAACAAAGTGTGGAATACAAAATTTTTCATATCAAATTCACCATCATATTACAATAGCTAAAGGCCATATATATAGGCCACAACATGAGAAAATAAAAAATTACAAAATTGCCCCTTGGACTACAACACTCAAATAAATTAACCTAGGGGTAAAACAGGAAATAACATAAAATAGAAACTAAAATGCAGAAAATAATTCATAAATGACAATTTAAATTAGAGCCGTCGATTTACGACGCCTCCTGTGATAGATGCGCCAGATCTTCTGGCCGATGTCCGCATCATTCTCCCCAGGTGGGAGAATACTCGACTCCGTCGAGTTAGCATCACAACTGCTCCTGTACAACTCTGGACTATTATTTGCAAAGATTTTCAAACAACCCCAGTTGCCCACAAGGTCAACTTGCTCATTGCACTTTAGCTCTCCAATTATAGTTGTCACTTCAAGTGCTTCATCAACCTTCTCCGTTATAGGAGTCTTAACTGGGTCAGGAGAAACATTGGCTTCTGTAGGAGTTGTAATTGATTCAAGCATGTCTTTCTCTGCGCATTTCTCCTTGTCAACCAATCCATCTTCTTCTTCATGTTCTTCGTTGATCATCTTAGGTTTCTCTTTGATTTGTATAGTGATTGGAAAATTAAAAGCTTCATTGGCCTCCATCCATTTGTCCACACTCTCTACTCTCTCTCTGTCTCTTAGTGCCTTTTTTTGATCCTTTGATGACGGGGTTTTTGCATAAAACGGTGGGTTAGTCCTGCCTCGCTCTAGGTGATCGAATCGTTCGATTGTTTGACGGTGGAGGTCGGCTAAGTCCGCTTGATCTTCCTTGAGTTGTTGACTAACGGCGCCCAGTTGACCTACCAACGTATTTAAAGTCCGTCCAAGTTGATCCGAGTCCATGCTCTGATACCAAACTGATGTAGAATGAAAATCTCTTTGCTAGGGAAGATGGCCAAACTCCAAGTGACTCACAAAATTTGAAAAGCCCCTTCAAGAAATCTGAAATTTTATGGTGTTGTAGTGGAAACAGTCCAGCGAAAACTGCTGGACTGCAGTTTTATTTTTCCAAACAGCAGTTATTAGGCTTAGGATGACTGGAGACGTGAGAGCAAGGGTTGGAATTCCTTGATGGCAGTCTTAGAAAACAACATATTCCATGTGGGAAGGGTTTAGAGTAGAAAACCAATGTAAAGGTGTTAAAAAAAATTCGGCCAGCAGGGGAATACGGGACAGAATTTGGTTTTCAAAATTAAAAGGCTGAATTTTGGTAAGAATTGAGAGGTGATTGCATAAGTAGGGAATTTCGGCTAGGTGAAAATCTCAGATTTTGGAAGTATTTCCAAAGAGCTCTGAGTTAATGGGGGAGTTAATTAGGAGCATTAATTGGCTCCTAATTAGGCAAAGGAAGGAGGAAGAGGGGGTCGGCATATGAGAGAGGGAGGGAGAGGGTTTGATTTCAAATAATTGGGCCCCAATTACTTAAGTGAATTAATCCTTAAATATGAAATTAAATTTCAGATTTAAAGCTGCGATTAATTCCTTAATTAAAGGGAGGAAATTTAGGGGGCATTTAACTCCTAATGCAAATTTGAAATTTGAATTTGAAATTCAAATGGCATGCAATTAAATCCCTTAATTAAGCATTAAAGGAGGTGACTTAAAGCTCTTTGATTCGAATTTAGGAGTTATGAAAGTGAAGGAATAAATCAAATTTTGAATTTAATTTCAAAATTGATTTCAATTAAGCACTTTCCAAAAATAGATGAACCAAATTAGGAAAATTTTTGAAATTTGAATTTGATTAAGTTCAAATTCAAATTAATCCCTAAATTAACCCAACCAAATTAGGAAATCCGAAAAGGGGTGGAGAGGAAGGTTCGGCCGGCGGCTAATGGGGTGGAGCGGGCGGCATGGGTTCGGGTCTAGGGGTGAATCCGGTGGCCAAACGAAGATGGGGAGGAGGAAGACGATGGAAAAACAATTAAGGAAGAGATAAAACAAAAACAAAGATTGAAACAAATGATAAAGAGAAAATAAAAACCGCGAGCCTCGAACTCTTCCGAAGACTGACGGGTGATCTGATTGCCCTTCTCCAAGGGACTTAATCACGAGCCCGGACCCATCCTGCGGCTGGTGACAACTTCGATTCCTCTCATAGGAATCTCACTCTCATTCTCTCCCAAGAACAAAGTGTGGAATACAAAATTTTTTCATATCAAATTCACCATCATATTACAATAGCTAAAGGCCATATATATAGGCCACAACATGATAAAATAAAAAATTACAAAATTGCCCCTTGGGCTACAACACTCAAATAAATTAATCTAGGGGTAAAACAGGAAATAACATAAAATAGAAACTAAAATGCAGAAAAATAATTCATAAATGACAACTTAAATTAGAGCCGTCGATTTACGACGCCTCCTGTGATAGATGCGCCAGATCTTCTGGCCGATGTCCGCATCAGAAAATTTGGGAGAGCTATATAAGGCCTTGTGGTATTATGTTGTCCTACATACAAAATTTATGAGTGTTCTTGCGGTCCTCTATTTTTGGAATTTTTATTGCGTCCGGTAAAAATACCGAGCATACCGAGTGTACCGAGCACTTTAGTGACGTGGCGTTTTGTTATTGGTTTCCGAATGCATTCGGTAACCTGACGGAATCATTACTCCTATTTTTGTGAGGGATTCTAGCAGCGTTTAGAGTTTGGGAGACAAGGTCCTCCTCTTGAAAGAGGAATATTGTATCTTGTGTGCTTGTGTTTGCTATTTTATCAAGAAAATCTATGTGGTTTGCTGAAATTTATTATTTGTTCGTTAATTTTTGATGTTCAAGTCCTAAACAGTATTCCAGTAGCCGCACAAAATTCGTTGAAATCCTTGTTATCATATTATCCTCAATTATCTACTCCAGCAATTTATCTTCCTGGTTATTCTCAACTAGGCATGTCATTCTTTTAAAAGAAATAAGTAAATCAAAGTTATTTTTAAGAAAATAAACTCATATCTTTCTAGTTGAGTCATTGATGAAGGTGATGTAGTAAAGTGAACCATCAAAAGATGCCATCTAGCTTGGTTCCTAACATCAGTGTTTACATAGTTAAAAGGCTTTTGATTTGAACATCACCAACACAAACAATACCTGATGATTCACCATCGGCAATATAATTCCCTATAATTTCCTACAGCATAATTAAAATTGATCTCATTATGTAATGTGTGTTTGCGTGTGTGAGGCAACATCTAAGTAATAGGTGAACTCTTAACATTTAACTGTCCAAAAGATTCCAATTCCCTTGGTTCATGGCTGCCGACTTTATCTACAAGAGAGATAGATGGAGTTTCGCCTAATACAAATAGTCACTTATCTGCGTATTTGAGTATCTAAAATATTTTCCATCCTCAACAGTAATTTCTCCAACCTTTTCCTTAGAATCTCACTGTTGGCTTTAATGCCAATTGTTAAGAAAATAATTATGAAAGCTATAGTGAAGATGAGGATAAAAAGTTCAAGAAACACAAAATAAAAGACAATTTATGTGTTTCGATGAGATTATCTTGTCTAAGTTTAGAAGATAATTTATGTGCTTCAACAAGATTATCTCATCAAAGCTTCATAAGATTACAAGAAAATATTTCCAAGATTATAGAGAAGAGCACATCAAATTTTCTCAAAATCCTCAATGCTTCGGGAAAATAATGAAGGAGCAAATAACGAAGTACCAAACTTAAAGGAGAAGATATTAAAAAACCTTAAACACAATTCATTTTCACACTAACAAGAATTTTCTAGCATCACCAACATTGCCTTAGCCACCACAATGCTAGTCTACAACACCAAACTTGCAAAACACCACTAGTCCACTACACTTGCACAGCGTCGAAAGAGTTCAGCACACTCAGAAATGAAAGAGTAGAGTGAAATTCCTCTGAGAAAATAATAAAGCACTAGATAGCAAGGTAGAAGATTCAAACAAAACCAAACGGAAGAACCGTGAATAAGATTCCCCATTCACACCACAAGATTTTTTTGGCATCACCAAACTTGCATATGACATTCGGCACTATTATACAACACCACTAAGCTTGCTCCACATTGAAAAGGTTCACCACAGGCAAACAAAAATACAATAGTAAAATTCCGCTATTTTTTCTTCTTTCTTTCTTCATCTTTCTTCCCTTAAATTTCAACACAGGCACGCCGATAAAAAACCATCCTAATCCTCAGCAAACTGAGGATAAGAAAATAAAACAAGCAAAACTTGGCTCCTTTAGGTTTTCTATTTTTAGGCATTAAGGACATGGAATTTAAAATAACTTAGGGTAAATTTTATTTTGAATCTAATCTATTACAAAAGAAAAATATAACAAATATTTGACTATAAATCATCCAAACAGATAATTAATATAAAAATATTTCTTATTCAAACCACCTCTTCTAAATTCTGTATTTATCATGAGTAAAAGATGGGCTCCACGAAATAAAAAAATGAGCCGCACCACAATCTGCAGGAATCAAACTGAAATCTCCCAACTAATAAAATAATTTAAAATATACAGCCAACAAACACAAGGTGATTGGGTGACATCTCTGGAATCAAGATTATATTATTATTCAGCCAAAAATATTTTAAAAATGAAGTAAAATAACCAATATTAGTTATACCCTTAAAATGGGTCAGATTATCAATTAGTGTTATTTGTTGTAGGCAAATCTCCATAAAATTTTGCACGGTCAGAAAGTATAAATTTCAGAATTTTGGAAACATAACCACCACTAAATCCCCTTTCAACCACCTAGAATAGGTTATAGCTCATCAGCATCAGAGGCCTCAAATCAAATTCTTCAGGTGGCATACCAATGCAGATATATATAAAAGGAAAATGACCTAAATGATTGATTGATTCTTTACGAAGGACCAAAATGATTTCCAAATATATTAAAGGACCGTTTTTGTCCCTCAAATCTTTAAAAATGAATCAAAATAGTCTTATTATGAGACTATTTTGATTCCTATTTAAAAAGTTGAGAGACCAAAATGATCCTTTAATATAATTGGGAACTATTTTGGTCCTCTCTTTCTCTTTCTCTCTCTCTCTCTCTCTCTCTCTCTCTCTCTCTCTCTCTCTCTCTCTCTCTCTCTATATATATATATATATATATATATATATATATATATATATATATATATAAGAAACAATGGGATCAAGCACTCAAATTCTAATTGTTTGATTTAATATGTAACATAATAATGGACAAGATTAAAAAAAAAATGGACCTACAATTCACCTAATTAGAATAATCCATTACAAATTAAATATTAATTAAAATTTATTAAAAAGATACACCACATGAAAAAGGAAAGAATGTCAAACTCAAAGAAACTATCTGGAAATCATAACTACTAAGAAGATAATACCGGCAAAAAAATAAAGTCTACAAAGTGAAGGCTGGCAATTCTATCATCTCTAGCAAGAGGAAGGGAGCCTGACCTGCCAACAATAAGTGCTGCCAAAGCAGTCGTACCAGATGCAAGAGCAGAATCGACGCTGCAAGCCTCTGCAAATGCAGTGTCTGCATGCAAAAATGCAGAAGTAATCACTTTTTCAATATGTTTTGGAAAATCCTCATCCTCCATGATAAACCTTAGCAAATTACTGCAAACAAATTCAGCAGCATGCTTTCCACCATGCCCGTCAAACACCTAGATGGAAACCAATACAGGAACCAATTTGTTAAGCAAACAGGATAGCATACTGCACTTTTTCTGATATAAAGCTTAAGCAATAAAAATCGTATTTATGGAAAAAAAATGCCTTATTACTAACCAGGGAACAATCCAAATACCCACTCGTAATAGCAAACAATCAGGATATCAATGCCACAATATGTTCAAACCAGTAACAATTTTATTAGGAATATCCCGAAAAGGAAGATAATAGCAACCCTATATAATTTATCCATAGAAAAGATATCACTGCAGGAAAATAAGATTGTGGAACTGTAGAATTGGTATCATGGATAACAGCTAAAACCTAATCAGTACATAACAAAGATCCTGAAAGTCATACGCTTGGATTTAGGGAGTAAAAGAAAACACTAACAAAAGCTTGAGCAGAAGATAAAAAAATGTACAAGTTGAGCTCAATAACATGAAAAAGTTAAACGAAATGCTTGAATGGAAAAATACCCCATAAAATGCATTGGGTCCATCTCCAGTATTCTTAAGGCAATATTCATCAGTGACGTTATCACAACAAACATATGTATCTTCCATGTTCTGCCGAAATCCAATATCAACATAGGCACCGGAGCGCACAATAGGTATATACTCTTTCTCACATTTTTTCCCACTAACTTCCGGCTCAATAGGAATGCTTGAAATTTGTTTCTGCAAAACAGAAACTAAGTAAATAATAAACATAAAAAATAACTATGCATTTAGAGCTACAAAAATTAAAGAAGTCTACCATAAACATGATTTAAAAGTTATTGGCACAATATTAATTAGTTCAATGTTAAGCTTATACTTCATAGTGTTCACCTCTCGTATCAAATTATGCATAGTACTCGAAACCTCAAAACGGTGAGTTGTTCAAGACATCACAGAGTAAGCAACCAAATAAATGCTAGTTCTATAAACCGTAGGAAACTGTTCCAATAAATTTAATGTAAACATCACCACTTCTTCAGATATTAATATAACACCCAAAGCTGACATAAGCAAGCATGCCTCTAGACTCAAAGCTCCATTCATACGTTTCTATTAACTAGTTTATGTTCATTCTATATCTATGATGACAAGTAGACTATCTTTCACTATAAGTCCAAATAGTATTTTCCACAAGTTCAAAGCACTTCTTCAAAACAAGGAAAAAAGTATTGAAAATACAAAATATTGTAACAAAAACAAGAAACAGCTCCCATCCCTCTACAAACCAAAGCATTTAGTCTCTAAAATAATATGTGACATGCAATCAAAGATTAAGTCATTATTGATTAGCAATTGAACTGGGGTCAGCTTTAAGAATACATGCTCATAGAATCATGTTGAACGCTACTAGAAGAATTACATATATTCCAAGCAAATCATTATATGCACTTCAAGCCATGTTATATTTGGTCTACCTATTTTCCTTCCAAATCCAAATATTTTATATTAGTTTTCTCTATCATCTTATTGGTACATCTTCTACATTATAACGCAATTTCCTAAACAAGGGGTGTAATTGAGTGGCTACTGGGCTAGTTTGAGCTCAACTTACTAAATTACATCATTCCCTTTATTATTTTTCATTCCACATGCTCCGATCTCCCATTTTGTCCATGGTTCCATTTCTACAACTCCTTGAATTGCATTAATCTTCTCTCTTTCCTAAAAAATGGACCGACTCATGAGATTGCTCAAACTCATTAAACTAGCCTCAAGCTCAATTAATTAATCAAGTAAACATCAAGCCAAGGATAGCTTCAGTTCGATGGAACTAATTAACACACTTTTCTCAAACCAAAGCTATCTATTTTCCATAACCTCATTATTAAGGGGTGTTACCCAGCGTAATTGCTTCTCATAAAATTATCAACAACAATATGATAATCATAACAACTCCCAAGATAATCACAAAATTTACAACACAAATGATAATAAGAAAATATTTACACCAATATTTGCATGTTGGCTTTGACCTAAACATAAGGTGTTAGTCTATTGGATGATTCTCAAACCTTGTACAATTTATCAAAGGATTATAACATGCAAATTCTTCTGAAATTTTATTTGTAGAGTTGCAATGCTTATTTCAATCATATATCTCTAGATTCAAATTCCACCTATACCACAAATGGAATTTTCATGATATGAAATAATAGATAGCACGGTAAATTGTGAAGTTTTAAGAAAATACAAACTACAAAATGAAATGCCAAGTACAAATTCGTCCTACGTGCATAGTGATGAAAGGGTTATGTGCATTACCATCAGCTATAATAGTTGACTAAATTCTACAACTTTTCAAACATGATAAACTTGTAACAAGATTAGTCAATCATGCTCGCATCTAAATGAAAATAAGTTGTCTGGGCACTAACAGCTTGAAAAAACTATAGGGATAACAACTAGAAGGCTTAAGTAGCCAACTAATCATGGAATTTCTACTACTACAAGTATGCAAGACCATAAGAACAACAAAATTCCTGGCAACTTTCACAGAAATCAACATACAAGTAACAAGGATTTGTTTCTGCACTCTTCCTAGCTAGTGAAAGTGATTGACAAGTAAATCCAACAAAATTGACCATGCAAATTCAGCTAACAAGCGGAAGATTTCATGTACAGGCACAATATACAGGGCATCAATTACTCCCGAATGGTTGAAAAACACAAACCTGCATGTTACTCAAATCACACCAGCAAAGTAAAAAATTATAACTGAGACAGCATAAAACGTAGACAAAATAACAGGTCGCAATGAAACAGTAATAAGGATTAAAAAAAAAAAAAAAATCCTCAACAATGATAAGAAGCACCAAAGTTTCGAGGTGGAGGGTAGAGAACTCACGAGGGATGTGTGACGAACAAGCGTCCCACTGATGGGCGTGTGGCCAGCGTTAACGCCAGCAAAGCACTGCCGGTTAGCTCCAGCAAGGGGGTTCGGCGGCCGGCTTTCGCTCGAGCCCGCATTCCCAATTCCACCTCTAACGCTCCCTTCCATCACCCACAACCATGACAACTCCAAGATCCAACAATTCTTGTCCCAAAACCCTCAAAACCAAAAGGCCCGCAGGAGCCTCACCAGTCCAGATCGATAACCTCCGAATTGAGGATGGAAAGCAGATTGCTTCGAGGACAAATCTATATCGATTTACAGGTAACGTCAAATTCCCTAAAGGTTTGCGGATGCACGGAAGGAAGCCTCAGCAATTAATTCCCTAAAGAAAAAAAAGGAAGGTTGCGCTGAGCTGGCTTCTTAGGGTTAGGGTTTGGTAACCCACGTGGTGGAGCGCCGGAAGTCTTATCAAGGAGGTGGTGGTGAACAGCGAACAGCTAGATTTGAGGTTGCTAGAATGTGCCACGAGGGTGCGTAATTAGGATTTGCCGACACGAAGCCCGTCATTTTTTCGGCACGGGAATACGGGATCGGGCACCCGGATCCGACTGCTCGTTGATCGCGTGAGATTTTGGATTTTGAAACGTGCTGGGCCTGGGAAAGAATCAGGCAGATTGACCCGGTTCGGCCCATTCGTGTTCATGGTTATTCATCAATTTTGACCTAACATTAAGGCTTCATTTGGTTGGATTATTTCTTATGTAGAATGGAATTTTAAAAATAGCCATTTATATATTCAGCTTTAAAACAGAATAAAAGACTAAATTATCATTATCCGAAATTAATAATTATAGTTACACACTATAATGTGAGTATTTTATCCATTTTTAAAAAAAAAACTTAGACTTAAATTAGGCAAATAAAATTAAGCAATATTTCTTCTATCATATTACAAAGAATATTACTGATACGTCATCAAAAATTACCTTGATCGAGCACGAATCTCGAGACAAAAGCTAGTTGGAAAATTAAAAATTTAATTTTGGAAGCACCCGAACTCCGATTTCAGCGAGCTTATAGTCAAACTGAGCGTCTTGGAAATATGAATCCAACGACACCAAATTCGACCCAATCCGAGCCCAAATGGGCCCAAATCAGGAACCCGAAGCGCTGTTGGAAGGTTCAAACCACAATTCGAGTTACCAAACGGACTCCGATTTTGACGAGTTTATACTCGAATCGAACGGCTCGACGAGAAGAATCCAACGAGCCCAAGATCGTCGAATTCCGACATCACTAAGGCATTCAAATGTCTAACAAACGGTGTATGATCGAAGGTTCACTATCGGCCGTCCATTCAAACCACTCCCTATTCGCCCTTGATCTCACACTTATTTACGGGCCATGCCACTCCAGAAAATCTATAAATACAGCCCTCATTCTTCACAAGAGGGGGGGCCAGGCAAGAGAGAGGAGAAGAGAAGAGAAGGAAGAAGAGGAGGGAGCTCCTCTTCGACGATCGTCGGACCACCGTAGGAGTCTCGCCGGGCCACCGCCGGACCACCGCAGGAGTCTCGCCGGGCCACCGCCGGACCACCGCAGGATTCTCGCCGGGCCACCGCCGGACCACCGCAGGAACCTCGCCGGACCACCACCGAAGCCTCACCAGAGTTTCGTTGCACCACTGCGGAAGACCCGACGTCCTGCTGAAAACCAGACGTCCTGCCTAAGGCCCGACGTCCTGCTGAAGACCCGACGTCCTGCTGAAGACCCGACGTCCTGCCTAAGGCCCGATGTCCTGCTGAAGACCCGACGTCCTGCTGAAGACCCGACGTCCCGCTTAAGGCCCGACGTCCTGCTGAAGACCCGACGTCCTGCTTAAGGCCCAACGTCCTGCTTAAGGCCCGACATCCTGCCAAAGACCCGACGTCCTGCCGAAGACCCGACGTCACTCAAGGCCCGACATTCAGACCCCACGCTCAGCTCACGTCCGGACTATCGACATCCGATCTTCCAAGTGATACTGGGTCTAACACCCGACTCCTTTTTGATAGTAACCAGTTGTAATCTGAACACCCCTGAAGATGATTCAACCATTTGTAACCAACTCAAAGTTCTAGTGGAATCATTTTCAATTGGGCTAGGCCCCGTGGTTTTTTCCCTTTTCAAGGGTTTTCCACGTTAAAAATTTTGTGTTCTCTGTGTGTGAGCTAGTTATCCGTTCAACGCTAAGACGCAGAATTAAACCTCTATCGCCGCGTATTTTCTAGCCCGCAACAGTTTGGCGCCGTCTGTGGGAAACTTCTATCCCACAAATTTTAAGTATTGCTACGATGGTTAACAGACGTAGCAGTCGTATCGTTGGAGCCTCCCGCTCCAACTCCCACCAATCCAAAAATCAGTCTTTGAATCAGGGACGACAGGCATCTGCCTCTTTCCACCCCGGTGGACGGAACCTCGCCGGAGAAGGAACTTCAGGACCATCCTTAGAAGAGCGTATCAGAAAGATGGAAGAATCTCAGAATGAGATCCTTCAACTCTTAAGGGAGACTCGAGGACCAGCACTAGTACCTCAAGAAGATATTCTCCTCCCTCGAGACCAGCCGGAATTCGAAGACGCTCTTCATGTTGAAGTCCCTCTTCCTCCGCCTAGAGTACGCCCTCCAATACGTCCAGAGAATGAGCTTGCTGACACAGCAAGCTCTACCCATCCTTCACGCACGGGACACCGGCAGCATATGCCCCCGGACGTCCCAGAGGACTTGGACCAACAGCAAGTCACGGAACTCCCCCGCGATACTCTACGGCATGAGTTGCGGAGGCTAGTCCGAGAGGAGTTCCCCACAGGGGGTAGAAGACAGTCCCTTCACCAACAGGACATTCAAGGATCATCGCCTTTTACCGAAGCTGTCCTCTGATACTCCGTTCCGACAAGATTCAAACTCCCAAATATTGATCCTTATGATGGGACTTCAGACCCCTACGAGCATATCGACCACTACCGCACTATTATGCATATCCAGCAGGCCCCAGACGCTTTGCTCTGTCAAGTTTTTCCTGCCACCCTTAAAGGGCAAGCCCGGACATGGTTCTACTCACTGCCTGCCCGATCCATTCCAATATTTGTTAAATTGGCCAAACTGTTCGTCGAACAGTTTGTCGCCAACCGAAGGATGATTAAGGATTCCTCCCACCTTTCAGGAATACGTCAGAACGAGGGAGAATCTCTTAAAGAATACTTTCAAAGGTTCTATACGGAAGCCCGACAAATTCCAGGGGTTAATCCCGAGTTGCTTAGAGGTGTATTTCTCGGAGGGCTTCGTCCTGGCCCCTTTTACTCGGCACTCATGCGAGAAACGGTCCATTCATATGCTGATCTGATTCATCGAGTAGAGGCCCAAATATCTGCCGACGAAGCCATTAATGCTCATAGAAGACAATTTGAACAAACAAATGGGAAGCGTAAAAATCCTCCAGAAATGGAGTATCCACCCTCACAAAGGAAGAAGCAAGAAAATTATAATTTTTTCTCCTCGACCCTCACAGCCGCGACGAGAACCTCGCCAAGAAAAGGAGTACACACCACTCAATACATCCCAAGAAAATGTATTAATGGCCATCCGTGATCAGGAGAACGTGAAATGGCCACACCCTTTGAAACCCAATGTCGGAAACCAGGATCAATATTGCCACTTCCACCGTAGCCGTGGGCACACTACTGAAGCATGTTGGCAACTCAAGGAAGAAGTTGAGAGACTGATCCGACAAGGATATCTTCGACAATTCATCAAGAATGCACCAGCCCGAGATGAAGTTGGACCGACTGGGGGGCAGAATCAACAAAAAAGGCAGTCGATAAACAATCACCAAATAGTTGGGGAAATTGGAACTATTGCTGGGGGCCTATCAACGCCTTGCCGAGTTATAATTACATAGAGCACAGTAGTGCTACTTATTTTAAGTATCGTATGTCTTTAGTATTGTGTAACTTCAGTACTATTTGTCTTTAATTTTGAATGTTATTTGTGGTGTTTGTAGCTTCCCCCTCCCTAAGCTATCTTAGGGAGCTATGCTTTTATTTAATGCCGCAAGACTTTGTTTTCCTTAAAATTGTATTGATAAATTCGCACCAGCTGTGAACTTTAATATCCTTGATTCGAATAAATATATAATTGTTATTGTAGCTCAATCAACAGATGATCAATCCCAGGGGGATTCTCTCGTCCTCTTCCACACAGGTTAACGTCGTCGAGCAGGGCTCCGACATACAACCTCATATAGGTCTTACATCCTTGGTGGATTCTCTCGACCTCTTCCACACAGGTTAACGTCGTCGAGCAGGGCTCCGACATACAACCTCGGATAGGTCTTACATCCTTGGTGGATTCTCTCGACCTCTTCCACACATGTTAACGTCGTCGAGCAGGGCTCCGACATACAACCTCGGATAGGTCTTACATCCTTGGTGGATTCTCTCAACCTCTTCCACACAGGTTAACGTCGTCGAGCAGGGCTCCCACATACAACCTCGGATATGTCTTACATCCTTGGTGGATTCTCTCGACCTCTTCCACACAGGTTAACGTCATCGAGCAGGGCTCTGACATACAACCTCGGATAGGTCTTACATCCTTGGTGGATTCTCTCGACCTCTTCCACACAGGTTAACGTCGTCGAGCAGGGCTCCGACATACAACCTCGGATCGAACTTCTACCCGACGTCAGACTTCTGGTTGTCAGCGGACTCCTACTCGTCGTCGGATTTTCTGCTCGTCGAACGAACTTTCGTCGGTCTTCTACCCGACGTTGGACTTCTCCCTATCGTTAGACTTCTGCTCGTCAGCGGACTTCTACTCGTCGTCGGACTTCTGTCCGTCGATAAACTTTCATCGGTCTTCTACCCGAGGCCGTACTTCTACCGGAAGTCAAAATTATATCGGACGTTGAATTTATGCACATCGTCGGACTTCTACTCGATGACAAATTTTCACTATTCGTCGGACTTCTGTTCGTCGTAAGACTCCCACAAGACACTGTATTTCTTCCCGTCACCCATCGTTTCAACATCCCCCATAACAACGAGCTCTACGACCCCCATCGCCAACTGATTAACATCAGACCTCCATGGAATATCTATTGGTGGGAGACGATCACCTGACATTTCTCCTAAAGATTGTGGAATAGAAGAAGGGAAAATCTCCAGACTTCCTTGCCAAGAGAGGGGCCTCGGAAAACCGAGGGAAGGCCTCAATAGTAAGGATAGAGGGAGAAGAGAAGAAGTGAAAATCTCCGGACTTCCTTGCCAAGAGAGGGGCCTCGGAAAACCGAGGGAGGGCCTCAATAGTAAGGATAGAGGGAGAAGAGAAGAAGAAAAAATCTCCGGACTTCCTTGCCAAGAGAGGGGCCTTGGAAAACCGAGGGAAGGCCTCAATTGTAAGGATAGAGGGAGAAGAGAAGAAGTGAAAATCTCCGGACTTCCTTGCCAAAAGAGGGGCCTCGGAAAACCGAGGGAAGGCCTCAATAGTAAGGATAGAGGGAGAAGAGAAGAAGAAAAAATCTCCGGACTTCCTTGCCAAGAGAGGGGCCTCGGAAAACCGAGGGAAGGCCTCAATAGTAAGGATAGAGGGAGAAGAAGAGAGATGAAGAGAGGAAGGAAGAAGGAGAGGGGCAAGTTTTCATAAGGCTCTAAGGCCTTATTTATAGTTTTTTTTCAAAGGAGGTTTGAGGGCCAAATTTCTGAAATTTTAATTTTCGGAATTTTTTAATGCCCAAAAAATTAAATAGTTTCCTATTATTGAAAAAATGGAATATGAAATAAATAAAGAGCATTTTATTTAAAAATAACATAAATTTGCAGGAAATTAATTTTTTTCTTTTAAGAAAAAATTCAAGATTTTTTCTAAGATTTTACGGAATTTTTTCAAAAAATTTTGGAGTTAAAAATAGTATTTTACTATTGAATATCTGAATTAATTTATAACAATAATAAATTTTGGCCTATTTCGCAGCTACTGTAGCCGCCTTCCACGGGCAATTGGGCAATAGTTAATAACTATTATATGTAAGATAGTAGTTAATGCATTGCCTTCATAATGACAAATAAATATATTTTTTTTACAGCTAACCCGACTCTAGTTAATTAATTAACATTAATTAATTAGGTATATAATTAATTAGATATTTCTTTATCTCGGGAAATCTGTTTTTAATCATTTTCTAATGCTTCGCACAAATTTTTATCACTTTTAGAGCTCAAAAGAGCATATATGATGTGTTTTGAGCTATTTGAAAATATTTGGAGTAAACTTATTTAAAATGTTTCACTTCGATTAACACTTTGACATCGCAGAATGTTGAAATCATGAATATATTTTTGGACTATAAGATTCAACGTCCAAAAATAGGGGGGCAACTGATACGTCATCAAAAATTACCTTGATCGAGCACGAATCTCGAGACAAAAGCTAGTTGGAAACTTAAAAATTTAATTTTGGAAGCACCCGAACTCCGATTTCAGCGAGCTTATAGTCAAACTGAGCGTCTTGGAAATACGAATCCAACGACACCAAATTCGACCCGATCCGAGCCCAAATGGGCCCAAATGGGCCTAAGGTGTGGGGAAATTATTGGGTTCAGACATCGTACGCTGTCCAAAGCCCAATAAAAATGCGCCGCATCACCCTCTACTCGGTACTGAGTTCAGTACTGAGCAGTACCGAGCTCAATACTGCTTGGTATTGGATAACGTGGCTGCACCTGATTCGTCTCTGGACGTTAAGTTGCGTACCCTGTCCAAACCCAATAATTCCCTGTGTGGGGAAATTATTCGAGCTTAATCAAACGGTCCATTTTGAAAAAAAATTTAATGATATATTACTTATCAGATTTTTGCTCGATTATAATTTTTATTATTTTTCAAATACTTTTTTAAATAATTTTTTTCCTTCAACTTTTTTACTTCTCTTGAGATCTGTAAGCCTAAAAAACATATGATTAATGATTTGAAGGATGACATAATAACTAAGATCCCAGCTATTAATCTATAAACTTTTTAGAACATTTAGGCCAATCAAGTCAAATTCACACACACATCACATATACAAGCATGGAACCGAATACCTCTTAGTTGAAAGTCAAAGCTCCTAACCAATAGATCAAGGAAAGCAAATTTCAATTTTTTTTTTTCATTCAAGAAGAAAATTTTTAATTTGTCTAATCATTCTTTATTTTTTTTAGGAATTTTAGAAGTAATTATTATAATCTACAACATATAAATATTCCATTAAAGCCACTATTAATTTGTAACAAATGAGATGATTATCTTAATGTAATTTATAAATTTTTATTAACTAAAAATCTTATAATTGTTTTTTTTTTTAAATCGTTAATAGCCTTGAGCCCGAATGAAAAAAATTGAGTGTATTCTAAAGATCAATGATTTGTACTCCCACAAAAAAAATGATGGCTTCACCATTGTGTGTCGGCAAACTTTTATATTGATTTTCTTAGAATTATACGTTAAGTTTATAAACGAAATTCTTCAGCTTCCATCCTTCATCTTAGTCGAGTTGGCTAACAAGGAGGTGGTGAGCCGTTAGTGGAGACTAGTGGAGATCGCAAGAGAATGTGTGTGTTGGGGGGGGGGGGGGGGGGGGGGGCGGGGGGGGGGGGGGGGGGGGGGGGGGTGGGGTGGGGGGTGGGGGTTATGGGTGGGGGGGGGGGGGGGGGGCGTGTTCCTAAAACGTCTGCTAATTATTTTTGGAGAAAAAAATATTAGAATATATTTAATAAAGTTTTGACATGGATAAGCTTTGAGACTCATTCAGATTAATTTTTTGTTAAGATATTTTAATATTATTTTTTATTGTTTATCTTGCAAGGTAAAGTTTTTTTTTTTTTTTTTTTTTGAAGAAATTAAACACAAGCTCACACACATAAGATATACAAGTTTTAAACTAAATACCTTTTAATCTGGTAGCCTAAGCTCCTAAGCAACAAATCAAGATGTTTTCATTACAAGGTAAAATATGATAAAGTCATTTTCATTTGATTATAGATGAGTAGGTTGACTCATTGAGATTCATAGCAGTGTAAATGAGTCGAGTCAAATTCGATTATTCTTTTCTTGGGATTGAGCTTAATTGATTATTTGGAATGTGCACAACTTGAGTATAATTTTACAAATTTCATTTTGAAAGAGAGAAGATGATTCAAATTCATGCATCTCTTATAATTAGATGATTAAAAAAAAAATTAAAGGAGAAAGAATGTGTAATCAATTGAAACAAAAAGAAATATTAAAAATTAAATTTTTTTTATTAACATTATAACATAACTTTTGAATTTGAATATATTTTAAGTATTGATGTCTTAAAAAAATTATCTTGATCAGGAACGAATCTCGAGGCAAAATCAAGTTGGAAACTTTCAAATTAAAATTGGGCTCATCCAAACTCCGATTTCAACAAACTTATAGTCGGACTGAACGTCTCAGAAATACAAACCCAACGACACCAAATTCGACTCAATCTGATCCCAAATGGGTCCAAATGAAGGGGCCGAAGCATTGTTGGAGGGTTTGAACCACAATCTATATTATCAAATGGTTTCCAAACATGATGTGCTTATGGTCGAATAGAGCGGCTTGACAAGATGAATCTAACGAGCCCTAGATCATTGAATTTTGATATCACTAAGACATTCGATCAAATGCCTATCAAACGGCCCATGATCAAGGGATTCAACATTGACCGTCCATCCAATTGATTTTCCTTCTATTTTATGGGTCATGCCACTCTAGGAAATCTATAAATAGACCCCTCCTCCCTCTTAAAGGGAGGCTCCAAGCAAGAGAGAGATCGGAAATCATTTTTGCCTCCTAGCTCATCCTCGACCACCGCACGGACTTCTGTCGTCGGACCACCACCTGAGACCCGGACTTCTGCCGGACCACCACCTGAGACCCGGACTTCTGTCGGACCACCACCCGAGGCCCGGAGTTCTGCTGGACTACCACATGACGCCTAGAATTTTACCGAACCACCACCTGAGGCTCGGACTTATGTCGGACTACCACCTGATGCTCAGACTTCTATCGGACCATCACCTGAGGCTCGGACTTCTGCCAGACCACCACCTGAGGTCCAAACTTCTGTCAGGCCACCACCTGACGCCCAGAGTTCTACCAAAGTACTGCCTTACTACTATAGTCTTTCTGATCCCAGTCTCCTGCCGACTATGGTCTCCTATCGACTATAGTCCTTTCGACCTCCCTCGCTAGACAAACGGTTTTCTAACCCCTGACTCCTATAAACTACTGTTCTTCCGACTTCCATCATCTACTACGGTCCTTCCAACCTCCATCACCAGAGACCAATCTTTCTGACCCCGATCTTCTGCCAACAATGGTCTTTCAGATCCTTGTTTCCTGTCAACTATGATCCTTCCGACCTCCATCGCCTACTATGATTCTTCCGACCTCCATCACCAGACAACTCTCTTTCTAACCCCGGTCTCCTGTCTACCACGATCTTTCCGACCTCTATCCTATCGACTATGGTTCTGTCGACCAAATTAACATTTCTATGTTGATTATTGTAACTCCCACCATGTAATGCGCTCTATATGATATACATTTGTGACATTAAGCCAAGGCCTTCTCCAAAAGAAGGGCCTCATTTGTAATCAACTGCAAATACTAGTGAATTCATTCAAACTAGGTCAGGCCCCGTGGTTTTCCCACTTTTAGGAGTTTCCACATAAAAAGCTCTGGTGTCTCTTATGAACGCTACGCTATCTCTTTCATTTGCTTGTGTGTTGGATCTTCATACAATGCTAAGACGTTAAACTTCATATTTCTCTATCGTCGTGAATATTCTAGGATGCAACAAGCATTAATGCGTCACCAAAAATCGCTTTAATTGGGCACGAATCTCAAGCATATCCAAGTTGAAAACTTTTAAAATTAACTTCAGGATCATCCAAACTTCAATTTTGGCAAACTTATAGTGAAATTGAATATCTCAATGAGATGAGCAAAACAATACCAAAATCAGTCTAATTCGAGCATAATTTGGTCCAATCAAGGGACCAAAGTATATTTAAAAGATTCAAAGCATTAATTGGATGATTAAATTACTTATAAATATGACATGCTTATAGTCAAATTTAGTGGCTCGATGAGACAAATCCAACGAGCCCATGATTGCTTAATTCTGACATCATTTGGGCACATAAAAGCTTGACAAATGCTCTATGATTAAGGGGATCAATATGGGTCGTTCAAAGGAGCACTTTGAATTTTCCCTAAGTCTTCTCTGTACTCCATATTTATGGGCCATGAAACTCTAAAAATTTTATAAATAGACCCACATTTCTCACATGAAGGGGGGTCTTGGATTCAATTAGCTCAAGATTGAAGAGTGTTATAAGGATTTAATGATCGAAGAGTTCTACCCAAGAACCTTCATCACCCGCTGACTACAATCCCTCCAATCATTGTCATCCGTCGACTATAGTCCCTCCGACCACCATCGGCTGTCAACTACGATCCCTCAGATAATCATCACTTGCCCACTATAGTCCCTCAGACATCCGTCGCCCGCCAACTACGGTCCCTCCGACCAACGTCGCTTGCTAACTGTGGCCCCTTCAACCACCGTCATTTTCCAACTGCAGTCCCACAGACCATCACCACCCTCCAATTATGATCCCTCCGACCACCATAATCCAACTATTGTCCTACCAACCAAACGAGCTGGCTAACACTCCCCTGAGAATAACTCTCATATCACTAGACTTTTCCAACTTCCACCATGTAATATGCTTTATATGATATATATTTGCTACATCGAGCCAAGGCATTCCCCCCATGGAAGAGCCTCATTTGTAATTAATAATAAACACTAGTAGAATTATTTTAACTGGGCCAGGCCCCATGGCTTTTCCCTTTTTTATGATTTTTCACATAAAAATCATGGGGTCTCTTATGACTCTCCTATATCTCTCTCTTTATATATATGTGTGTTGAATCTTCATTCAAAGCTAAGACATTAAGCTCCTTATCACTCAACTACCATGAATGTTCCATGATGCAACAACATATCTTATATTAATAATTTTCATATAAGTTGACTCATGAGATAACCATACAAATTGGGGTTAGCTCAAGGCTTGCATTTTAACTAATTTAGGCTCACAAGATATTTAACTAGTCTAGTTTAGCTAGCTTATTAGTTAACTTGAGTCAATAACACTAGGGGAGCTTGAAATTCTAATGCATGGTCAACTGTATTTAGAATAGATAAAAAGGCATTGCCTTTGTTATGTTTGAATTCATTTAATGATATATTTTATTAGGAAAAATATGTTAGAAAAAAAAAACTTTCTAAAGATATCATCTCATACTCTTTTTTAATGTGATTATATTTATAAATGTTTAATAATTCAATTATATTGAGCAATAACATTGAACTTGTAAAATTGATAACACACTTAATAAAATTAGTACCATCTTGATACGAAACGTATCATAATAATGATACAATTTTTATTTATCTTTCTATCATAATCTGATCAATAGTTAAAATTATAAGAATGATACAAATGATTGATTGAATTAAATAATCCTAATAAATATTTAATTATATAAATTTATATGAGATCAATTGTAGATGAGAAGAGTATGAAAATTGTTATGGATGAAATGCCCTATTTTAAGTATAATATTTTGATAAGTTAAAAAATATAGTTCTTCTAGTATCTGAAGTATGACCTATATAGTGCATAATATCTCTGAAGTATAGATGTTGCAACAACTATGACTACATGGCTAGCGATTCAAATAAGAAAATAAGACTACACATGGGTATCTAAAATGAAGAGTAAATCACATTCAACCACTAGAGGGATGGCTATTCGATTACAAATGAGCTTCATTGGAATATTAGAGTAGAAGAACTTGAAACAAATTTATGAAATTAACCTTCGAACATGAAAACAAACTTATGAAACTCATCATTGCCACACGTACTATAAAAGATCAAAACTAACAATAAAATGAAAAAAGTCACTGCATAAAGGAGCTCCTAATATTAAAAGGATTATAGGAGCCTAAAACCAAAAAGAAAAGTTACATGTAAGCTACTACATAACCTTGACACAAAGGCCCTAATAAAAAGTGCAGATTGAATAACAACTAGCAAAAAAATGGCATACCTAATCCATACATGAGCCATCATTATCCAAACATGGCTTAAATTAATGGCAACTAATAACAAAACAAAAAATCATAACACTAGTTGGGGAAGCAAACTAAATCTTAGTAACACCATTGAGAAGGGGACTATTAAAATACATGCGAATGAATTTCAAGAACTTCCTTATACAAAAATTATTGGAGTTTATATGAAGGCCTATAGCCATCAAATTTGACACGACATGAAAATCCGACCCAGACCCGACCCAAAAAAATTCGAGTTGGACCCGACCCGTTTGATAAATGGGTCGGGTTCGGGTTCGCAGATTCGACCAGTTTGATAAAACGGGTCGGGTTGACCCGCAGGTTGTCGGGTCAACCCGAAAACCAGTTTAATTTAAAATTTTTGAATTCCCACTCTCTGCCCGCTGCCACCGCCCGCGCTGCCCGCTGCCCCGCGCTGCTGCCCCGTGCTGCTACCCCGCTGGCCGCTGCCCGCTGTCGTGCTGCTTAAAAGACTTAAAATTTTTGAATTCCCACTCGCTGCCGCACCAGCATCTGCGCTGCCACGCTGCCGGGTCGGGCATGTCGGGTCGAGTCAACCCGGCATCCCGGCCGAGTCGGGTCGGGTCAACCCGGCAACCCGGTCGGGACGGGTTCGGGTTGACCCGTTTAGATCCGGGTCAACTCGGGTTCAACCCGAACCCGACCCGTCGACCCGAATTGACACCCCTAATCAAATATTTTAAGTCTTTTATGCGAACCTATTCAAGTGTACATGACACCTCTAATAAGCTTCCTTTAGACCAAATATTTTTAGCGAGTCCACATAGTAATTTTAATACTCTTCAACAAGTTGGTTATGCTCAGACGCCGCTCATGTGATGCTCCATAATCTAATTTTGAAAGAATTATTCTTTTATTTTTGCAACAACTAGAGCTACCTAATTTTGTTATCAATATAAATTTCAGGGTAAATAAAACTATGGATCAAAATATCAAGAGATAAATATGTATTCATTTTCTCAAAAATCATATATAATACTTAGGATATGTACAATCATATCATTACTATTCTATCTTGAGTATAAAAGAATAATTAAAATAATAAGAACTTGAACCGAAAAAATCCTTGTCAATCTCTCACT
This sequence comes from Dendrobium officinale, assembly GCA_019514585.1. Lineage (NCBI taxonomy): Eukaryota > Viridiplantae > Streptophyta > Magnoliopsida > Asparagales > Orchidaceae > Dendrobium > Dendrobium officinale. The sequence goes on from CM033692.1 coordinate 17,344,512, forward strand.
CATGCTCCCTTGCCCTGAATTGAAATCATTTAAAATAAGTGAAGAGCTCAAAAAGTAACCAAATATTACAACTAAACTTTAAGCACAAAAAATAAGCAATATGCATGTGAGCTGTCAAAACATAGCAGTAGCATTAATATGATTATAAATTAATGCCAAAATAGTAAAACACATATAAAGTAGCAGTAAAGTCTATAGGTAATAAAGCGATGAGGTATGAAAGCCACTAAAGTAATATAAGTTAGAAATCAGCAAATTAGTATGTGTTGAATCACTAAAGTAATCATCGTATTAATAATATCAATCAGTGACAATCAATAAAGGAATTACATAGATCGATAAAATCAAAGCATCAGTAAAGGCTATATTGTAAATCATATAATTAAATACAACAAATTATGAGCAATAATATCAATACACCAAACTAATAATGGTAATTATATTGTACATCAATATTAGTGCTGTATCATAATCTCATGCTCAATACATCACAAAATCAGTCAATCAATAAACAATACAATGTATTAATAACTATAGCAATAATATACCAGTAGTAGTATCTATCGATGACAGTATCAGTATTCGTATCGGTATCAACAAACCTACAGTAATAATAGTAAATTCATACATTGATAATTAATCAACAAATAGTGAACAATAAAGTTTTTGTAAATAAATATATTAATGATTCAAATGTAATTATATCATTTGTTTAGTTTTAAGTTTAAAATTCATATAAATCTTTTTATATCTTCAAATTTGGAGCTCTAAAATTTATGAAAAAAATACTCATAAAATTGGCAGCATGTCTATAAGACTCGTGAAATTGATTTGTAAAATGGGCACCTAACGGTCCCTGAAACCCACTTATATTGGCTTGTGTCAATTTTCTTAAGGAATTGCAATTAAATAAGATATTTCTTATTTTCATATCTACATTATCTATAAATTAGAAAAAAATATATTATAAATAAAGCACAATAATATTTTTATATTATGAAGAAAATAATTTACAAATAAGACTTATAATAGCTCTGGAAATATTACTTGATTATATCTAAATATGGGTTATTATATCTTCCACGGATAATTAAATTTGGATCCAACATTAAGTAGCTTGAAAAAACCAATTTTATAAACATATTCCCAAAAATCAATTATCATGTTGTTTAGAATATGGTTGCCACCCACTTTTTCATAATAAATTGTTGTTAAAAACCTTAAGAACAAACTAATAAGAAGAGATAATAGTTAAATCTAGGTCTTTGAGGGAGGACCACATTTGCCTTCTTGTTAAGGCAACATTCTTTGCAAAAATAAAAGTAACAAATAACTTCACAAATCTAAGACAAATGATCCCTCATGGATGACTTGGGAAGTGATAAGAATAGGATGAAAAAATATACATGAGGAATATATTCCATTTAATCCAATTGTGGCCATAGGAGTTATAGCAAAAATTGTTACAAATTTTCTTACAAAAAAGAGCTATATTCTCGAGAAAGAAAAGATCAATAAGAGAGTCAATGTGCATGTTAGTTTCAAGAAGGTTGATTAAATTGGAACTATTTAATAATCCATTTATAATCATGAATTCTATCTCGTGCTTAGATGTCTCTTATATTCCATGTTATAATGATTAGGAATCACATAAGAAAGCAAAATAATTCATCTCTTTTCTTAGCTTTTTGACTAGATGTGTCACATAAGAAGGTGATTTAGCTAGCATATCCTCCATATATAAAGAAAACAAATTAATAGGCTATGTAGCATGAAGATGAGCTTCATAATCTTGAAAAACAAATAAGGAGTCAAAGGCTAAATTCTCTGTGACATTCATAGAGTTGACAAAGCTCATGTTGGGGCAAAGAAAACTAAATATAAGTTGGTAGTTTTTGGGGCAAGGAGAATTAGAGAGGAAAGAAGTGAGATTTTGGGGTAGTAGATCAGATGTGGTCCAAAGGTGGAGAATGGGCAAGGGAAAGATTAAGGGTATTAATGGTTGTGTTTGGTGGAGATATAGAGATGATCAAATTTAGATGTGGAGGTGGCAATGGCCCTTAGGGCTAAGGCAGCATAACTCCTCTAGCAGCACTATTCCCATTACTAATCCATGCAATCATAATTGTCATGGGAGAAAGAGACATAAGCTCAACAACCTGTTGACTTCCAATCGTATTAGATTTCATATCGTTGAAATTGACAGGGATAGAAGCATGAAAAATATAGTTATGAAAAGCCTGAACACATACTCTCGTAAAGACAATATACATTTTGAAGCACGTTTAATTATCAATAACCGAAACATATTTTCACCATTCCTATCATGCACATTCAAAAACCCGATCTTATTTCAACATCAAAGAAGAAAATTCGGAAACGAAATCTACGAAGGTCTTAAATCTCAAGTCCATTTTTGAAAATGATATGAACATTCCTCAAGAAAGCATGGGCCTCCATCCTTTCCTTATTCAAAATTTCTTAAAAATATGATCTACAAAATCACAAAGTATAATAAAAAATTAAATTTAGGGGTGTATTTTTTTTTTTTTTTTAGATCGTATTGTTATTCCTTTAAAAATAATCCTGCTAATTGGAGAGGATACAAAAAGGATAGCTATTCTGTAACCCTTTAATAGGCTGTTCGGCCTTTATCCTCTTTCGTTGATCAGGATTGTGTTTCAATGTCAAATTATTAAAAAAAACCTCTCAAATGCCCGACCTTTTTCCTCATTTTCTTTCTGACGACCACCTTTTTCTACAGTCGATAAGAAACGAGCCAAACCTAGCCATTATTTCATAAACAATAATGCGTTACTGCCTTCCTTCATAGCTAGGCTTAAGAAAATTTTAACATTAAATTTTCTAAGTATATTTTGGTGCTCGTAAATCACAATTAGGTGAGTTATTATTATTATTTTTTTCTTTTGTTTTTTCTTTAAGGATTGACATTAGCAAAAAAAAGTTTTTGGGGTCATCATATCAAAAAAATTTAACAAAAAATTTTTAATTTTAAAGTCGCCCGTTTAATCGGTTTACATCATAAAAAAAAAAACAAATATAATACAACAAAAAAAAAAAAACATATAGTTTAATGCACTATAAATTCATAAATGTTGATTTTTATATTTTGAAAAAAATAATCTGATTTTTTCTTTAAATAAAATTTTGATATGTTTTTAAATTAAGTAGGATGAATTTAAAATTTTTTTTTAAATAAGTGTAATACAATAATAATAAACCATTAAAAGAGAAATATAAAATTAACTATTACAGAGATGAGGATGCTCACGTAGATGAGTGGCTTCACTCTTAGAGACAACTAGAAACTAGTATATACATAAAAGGTTGGAGTAGTTTCAATGACAGAAAAGGTTAGAGAAAGTCGCATTAGATTGTTTTGACACATAAATATCAGCCTTCGGATAGATCGGTTAGGAGAGTAGATATACAGTAGCCTCCCGCTTAAGTACGCATCCCGATTAAGTACGCAAAATTTTAACAAAATCTTAGAGTTCAACATTTATAGGAGATCATGTACTTTGATAACACCAAATATTAAAAAAGTTATACAAGTGTGAACTTGAGTCATTTCATTATTGTATATATGCTGACATAATTAAATTCCATCATTAAATTTAAAAAGTTTATTATGTACATGTGGATTACTATTGCATCAAAACATATTGCCTATCATACAAGTAAAATTCTCCCAAAAAATGAGAGCTCGTATTTGCAAACGGGTGGAGGTGACGTACGAATAGAGCTAGGAGTGCAGACGTGAATAGGGCGTACAGACGCGAATGGGGCATGCATACATGGACAATGAAGCCAAACGAGATATTGGTTTGCGAACGGTAGACTGGAACTAGGTGTGAGGACGCGGAAGAGGAGGCCAGACGGGAGCGTGGTTTGCGAACAGGAGCGGAACCCTAGACTAAATCTAACTATGCACCTACTAGTTAGGTACACATGAAATATTCGGGTTCAAGTTGCGTACTTAACCATGAGGGGTATTGTATTGGATTTAGCTTTTGCTAAGACATATATAAGTAGAATTTAAAAAAAAAATTTACCAGAAAATATTAGAACCGACTCTTAATAAGGTACAATAGAGGGAGGGAAAAAAAAGATTCATGTAGTAGATCCCATGTAAAGAGATAAAGACTTGATATTATTGATGTACATTAATAATCAACTAATTACTACAATATATAAATAAATCTAATACTTTTAAAATCCATTTAAATAAAATTATGATGAAATAAATGGTGATATGTATATCTCCGAAATAAATACGAAGCTTCATCTCCATGAAGGCCTAGTGCGGAGTCCAAGGAAGTAAAATCTACTTCTCTAGCTGTCCACTGATGAGTGATATCTTATCCTTTAAATATTGGCGGCTTCAACGTAAAGAGAATTTAAATTTCCAACCTAACGTGATCCCATCTACCTAGGCTTTGGAAAAAAATTCATACAAGGTGTTTCTATTTGGAGGTTTTTTTAATGAAAAATATGATTAAGTAATTAAATTTTTTACTTTATTTTAATAAACTATATTTTGATGTTCATCTCTCTAAAAAGGAAAAATTGAAAAATGAAAAAAAAAATTCTAATAAATTTTAAATTAAGAGTTTATTTGAGATAATTTTTTCATTGTTCTAATTGTTCATTTGCTTTCTTGGTACTTTCTTATTATTTTTTTAGAAATTTTTGTGATGGGAAACGATTTTTTCAATGGAAGATGCTCATGTGCAAGTGAGACAACGATCTCAAAAGATGACTCGAACCACCAATCCAACATGAACTTAAACCAAAAATTTTGCAATCAGATTGATCTGCCAACTTGATTTTGATCTAAAAAATACCCATTTAATGGTTTTAAATTCTTTTATTTCTTAATATAATATTGTCATTTTTTATCTATTACTCAAAAAATAATAATTAACAAGTTAATACAAATAATTTTTTTATTAAAATAGGTGAATGAGTCAAATTCAAGTAGTTAGCTGGTCGAGATTGTGTATTTTTTTTACTAAAAAGTAGGGGTGTCAATTCGGGTCAACGGGTCGGGTTCGGGTCGAACCAGGAACTAACGCGGCACTATCGGGTCAACCCGAACCCGACCCGTTTTTAAAAACAAGTCAGATATATATCCAGACCCAAACCCGACCCGATTCGGGTCCAGGTCAACCCAACTCGACACGAATGACCCGGGGTTGACCCAAAATTGCTAGTTTTCGGGTCAATTTCGGGTTGCTGGGTCAATCTTGGGTTTTCGGATTAACCCGACCCGATTTTTAAAATGAGTTGATTTGTTGAACACGAACCTGACCCGTTTCAGGTTTGGGTTGACCCGAACCCGAATTTTTTCAGGTCGGATTCGGGTCATGTTTAGAGTTTAGGGTTTCGGGTCATGTCAAAAATTGACACCCTACTAAAAAGGTTGTGTCAATTTTGGCTCGGATTCCAACACAATTAATTGACTAATTTTGACACCCTTTGTGTAATAGGCTAATAGCTTTAAAAAAAGTAAATATTTAATTAATAATAATAATAATATCCATAATAATTTTTCAATTTATTTTCCCTACAATTATTTCATAATTTTCTTTAAAAATTTACAGCCTCTCAAATAAATCTTAAATTGAGGCTAGAGCTCGAAGATCTTGAATAAAATAAAATTAATCTAATAAAAAAAAATAAAATCTGATTAAATTAAAATATCTCGAGGTCCTCAATCATTTAGCACTGTGCATGCATTCCGATAAAGAACAGGACAACAGAGAAGAAGGTGACGACAACCACTGCCTCTATATATTCCATGCAAAATTGGGTATTAATATTATACATTATATAAAGAAAGAGAGAGACGAAGAAGATTAATGGAGTACAGAAAGAGACACGATAGTACGAAGCCTGAAGCCCTTTCAGGATCCAAGTTGCCACTGAAGCTTGATATCTGTAGCGATGCTCCGCGCATCAAAACTCGTGCCCAGGAGCCCCCTCCTCGTGAAGCCAACACAGTAGAGCCCCTTCTCTCCCTTCCAACCCTTCGGGAATGGCTCTTTAGGCATTCCCTCCGCCGTGAAATGTCCTCCTCCATCCTGAAACGATAAGTTTCTTATCAAACGTTGAGAAAAATTATTTATTTTTCTTCAAAAGAAGAAAAAAATGTAAAAAAAAAATCAAATTTTTATATTATGTTTTGACTTAGTAATTTTATCTTACCTTGAGCCAGGAAGGCACGTTGCTCTTATAACCAGTGGCGAAAATAATGGAGTCAAAGCGCTCCTCCTTACCATCGACGAACTTAGCTCCTTGGCCTGTGATCTCCCTCACGCCCTCAGTCACCTTCCCATTAAACCCACGCAGAAAGCATAAGCAATAAATATAAAAGAAAGTAGCAGGGCATCGATCATGCCTCCTTATTGAACAGAGAGAAGGTCAGAGCTTTAAAAGCTGAAATGGCATTTATTAAAGAAGGGGAGAGCTTCAAAGTTGAAGAAACAAAGCAAAAAAAAATTAAAATCAGGAAGATCAAATCACATCAAATGTTGCCAGAATTAGCCATACTCACCTTGATCTTGCCGATTTTGATGAGAGACAGAGCACCTACGTCCATCACCGGAGTCTTTCCAGTCAGATCTTTGAGCTCAATGGGCCCAGCTTTGGGCCGTCGAAGTCCGACTGACCCGGTGTCGCCCATCACCAAATTAGCCATGAACAGAAGAATCATGTCCACCATTCGGAGTGGAAGCCATTTCAGTAGCGCCATAGCTATCCCGAACGTCGAACACCCCATCATTTCCCTCGGCAATACATGTACCTAAATGAATAAAAATTTAATCTTTAAGCGCGAAAGAAGCAAATCATGCAATAAAAACAATAAAGATTTAAACTTTTGGAAAAAAAAAAATAAATTTAAATATGACATACATTGCTTCTAACCACTATAGATGGAGAGGCATTATGCCGGCAGAGATCCAAGCAAATTTCCATGCCGGAATTCCCACAGCCTACAACAAGAACCTTCTTTCCTTTGTAAAATATGCCGGATTTGTACTCGGAGCTATGGATTACATCGCCGGAGAACTTAATAAGTCCAGGAAAGTCCGGAATTACAGGTACGGCGTTTTCTCCCGTTGCCACCACAAGCCACCGGGTCAAGAACTCCTCAAACTGTGTCCTGACTCGCCATTTGCCTGCCGCTGAATCAAACTCTGCTTGCACGACGGCGCAGCCGAATCGAGGTTTAATGCTGTGAGTGGCAGCATAGGACTCTATGTAGGAGATGAACTGGTTCTTGGATGGGTACTTGGGAAAGTGTTCGGGAAACTCCATTAAGGGAAGCTCGCAGAACTGTTTGGGTAGGTGAAGACTAAGCCGGTCGTAAGTCCAGTGGCGCCACATGGAAGCTAAACTTTTGGATTTCTCGAGGACTAAGGAAGGGATTCCTGCGTCGGCGAGGCATGCGGCGGCCGCGAGGCCTGAAGGACCGGCTCCGACGATGATGGGACCGGGAACCAATGAGAGTTTGAGAGAAGAGGTTTTAGCTGGAATTGAAGCCATGCTCTGTTCTTCTATGTTTAAGCTTCCCCTGTTTTCTTACAGTGGAGTGGAAAGGAGGGAGCTTTACGGCTGAAAAATGTCACTGTTTATTTCTGCTGCTTCTTCTCGCCACGGCGAAGATGGCAGGGAATGGAGTGGTTTTATAGAGCGAAGGAAGGTGAAGAGCGTGTTGTGGCGGGCGTCGGAACTTGAAATGTAATAAGTTTGGGTTTTCTTGCTCTACTCGGCATAAATAAATTGAAATGTTGAGATTTTCTGAATGGTAAATGGGAGATGCAGGTTGAAGTAGTATAATTTTAAATTTTTGTAATTTATAAATTTAATTAAAATTATTTAATATATTTTTTGCTATATTATGAGTTTTGAATAAATTAAGAAAATTTTGGTTTAAAAATTTCAGATAATATTACTATGATGAATTATTAAATTATTTGTTGTCCTCGAGTATTCACAACGGTAGAGAAATATAAAGTTTAACGTCTTAGTTTTGTACAAAGATTCAGCACGCATACAAATAAAAAAAAGGGTGCAATATTCATAAGAGACCAAGATTTTTACGTGGAAAATCCTGAAAAGTGAAAAAACTACAGGGTTTGACCCAGTTTGAATGAATTCATTATTATTTGTAGTTGATTACAAATGAGGCCCTTCACTGAGGGGAAGGCCTTAGCTTGATGTAACAAATATACATTTTACATAGTGTGTTACATGGTAGAAACATGAAGAATCACAGTTGATATGTTTTTTTTTGTCAGAAAGATCATAGTCTGTGGGCAACGTAAGTCAGAAGAATCGTAGACGACAGGCCACGGAAGTTATAAAGATCGTTGTCTAACGACGAAGGTCGGAAGGACAACGTCAGGTAGAAGTCCATCAATGGACAAAAGTTTAGCGTTAGATAGAAGTTCGACGAATGTCCGACGATGGGAAAAATTCTGGCGTCAGATAAAAGCTCGATGGAATTCCGGTGAAGGGCGGAAGTCCGACGTCAGCTAGGAATCCTGCGACGGGCGGAAGTCTGGTGTCAGATAGGAATCGAGCGACGGGCGCAAGTCCGACGTTGGGTAGAAGTCTGTCGATGGACAGAATTCGATCTGACATCGAATAGAAGTTCGACGAAGGGTAGAAGCCTGACATCAGGTAGAAATCTGACGACGAGCCAAGAGCCGATGTAGGTTAGAAGTATGACGTCAGTCGAAGACCGGGTAGAACTCCGGCGTTAGTTAGCATTCAAGCATAACTCTGACGTTAGTAGGTTGCCGGGTGGAAGTCCGACGATGGTCAAGGAAGAGTCTTGTGACAAGAGAGCTCTCTTTCTTCTTTTCCTTTTCTTCCTTATATTCTTGCTTCCTTGCTTAATTTCGACGTTAGTTGGTGATCGGGTAGAAGTCCGTCATAGGTCGACTACTGGGTGAAAGTTCGGCGTTAGTTGGGGGTTGAGGAGGAGCTTTTTCCTTCTCTTCATTTTCTTCCTTCTATTATATTCTTCTTTTCTTGCTTGGATCCCTTTTCAAGAGAAATGAGGGGTATATTTATAATTTAATGAGAGTGTCATGACCAGTAAATATGAGGAAGATTAAGGGTAAATTGAGAGTGGTTTGAATGGACGACCGATGTTGAATCCCTTGATCGTGAATTGTTTATCAGGCATTTGAAGGCACTAATGATATCAAGATTTGACGATCTTGGGCTTGTTGGATTTGGCTCGTTGAGCCGCTCGATTCGACTACAAGCACACCATACTTGAAAACTGTTTTATAATCCAAATTATAATTTGAACCATCCAAATGCTCATTTGGGCTCAGATTGAGTCGAATTTGGTGTCGTTAGATTTGTATTTCCGAGATGTTCAATTCGACTATAAGTTTACTTAAATCGAAGTTCAGACGGTCCCGGATTTAATTTTTAAAGCTTCCAACTTTATTTTGCCTCAAGATTCGTGCCCGATCAAGATAATTTTTTGATGATATATCATTATTAAATTTATTTTAATATGAATATAATAAAATAAACTTTATTATGCAATCAAATTAAATAATTTTGAAACACATCCCCATGAGACTTTGATCAAAATATCATGGCCAAAATATTTTTTACAAATAAATAATTTGAAACAAAAATTAATAAGTTTTAATGACGTTTTTCTAAAATTTTAATTGAATGAGGTTACTGTGTGTATTATAAATATAACTTTCCCAAAAAAAATATATATTATAAATATAACCACAATTAAATAATTATATTTATTTATACCACTTTTTTTAATAAATTAAAATCAAAATTTAAACCATAATTGATAAAATTATTGAAACTACATGAATTGGTGGGGACCAACACCTAAATTAAAGAAAATACGAAAAATAGAGGTGCATAATTGTTTATATGAACTATGAATTATTTAGATTAATTAATAACAATGATCCTTAGTGTTAGTATACTCCAATATTAAACTATAGCTTTTGGTAACACATTATAATAAATAGCCGTCGCCTTGCGTGTTGCTTGTTATTTGTTATGTTTTGTGTGTTGTATATTGCATGTTGTAGTTTGTGTGCTGTGTTACGAGTTACATGATTGTAATAATTAAAACAAATAATTTTTTCACGGGTCCTTATTAGTTCAAATCTCAAGCAATCTTCTCCATAACATTAATATTGTAGTTCTTTAATTACACTAATTTTTTCGTAGTTTTTGGACATCCGTGAAATTTTTTTAAAAAATTGACACATGTCGATATAAGTGAGTATTTAGGAACCGTTAGGTGTCCGTTTTGCAAACCGATTTTATAAAAAAAAAATAATTAAAAAGAGCTTTTTTATTTATTTTTTTATATTTTTTGAAACCATTAAAGAATTTATAAGACCTTCATATAAAAAATTGATTAAATTATTTAATTACATTTATATTATATTATTATTTTTATTTTTAAAATATCTTAAACCATTATCTATAATATTAAATCCATTTCTCATCTCAAAATCGGCTAACAGAAAATTTTGAGAGACAATTGAGGGGAGAGAAAAGAAAAGCTTTGATTTAAAGGTCGTAGAGCAATTATCGTTAGTCGGCCTAGTTGGAAGATTTACTCATCTCACTGTATGAAATCATTACCCTATTTTTTATTTCAAGAATTTAATATTTTTATTATTATTTTTTTAATCAAAATTGTGTTTATGTTATCGAAAAATAATGATAAATTTTTTATTGGTAAAACTTTCATATTGTAACTTTGTATATGCTATAGATATTGTGATTATGAATATTTTGGGTTTTTATTTGAAATTTTTTATATCAGGAGATTTTGTAAAATAGTAATTTTTACATACTCAGAAATTTATTTTGACATTTAAAAATAGTGTTTTAGCACAATAAAAACTTTAAAATATTGTTATATACAATTTCTAATAATTTGGATAATTTCTAAAAATATGAATTTATGCTTAGTAGGATTTTTTTATTGCTTATCGTTATGATGTTTTTACACTTTCTAAATTAAACTCAATTATATTTTATTTGATGCAATGTATTAGAAATGAATGTGAATACGTAATTGAGATTTTATGTTATAGTACTATAATAATAATGTGTATGTAAAATACAATTAAAGACTAATTGACCAGTTAGTTGGGGACTAATTAATGGCATGTACAAGATGGTGAGCCAACAAGATTTCTTTTAAATACTATAGTTTGGTGTTATCTTCTACTGATTCATGTGTTACTGATTAGGAGTTATAATGAGATGATTGTTGTGCCGACATGCAAAGAATGATGACTTTGTTTACAAAGCCAACAATTTACTAATACTAATGCGATGATACTGAAAAATATCGTTATAGTTAAAATTCTTACTTATTTGATGGGACATACTAAGCATTTAATATATTGATTTGATACTAATATAGAATAGCTAGATAATATGTATACACTATAATATGATTTTACTTCCTTGATATAATTTTGATAGCCTTTACTAATGATTTAATTTTACTACTTTATATGATCTCTTTACTGAATGATAGTACCAATATGATAATTGATTATAGATTTGACTCTTACAAGTTAGGTATTGTGTGTTTCGAGTTGCATCGTATTATATGTTGAGAATCTCATTGCTAGTTGATTGTTACGTATTATGAGTTGCATATTATATGTGCAAATTGCATTTTGTGTGTTACTTATTATGAGTTATAGATTCTATATTGTGTGTTACTTATTTTATGTTGTGAATTAATGATTACATGTCTTAAGTTGCAGGTTGTATGTTTTGTGTTGTGAGTTTCATGTTGTGTGTTGCAACTTACGTGTTTCATTTTGTTGGTTGCATGTTGTAAGTTTTATGTTGCGTGTTACAAATTTTGAGTTGTAGGTTACATGTTGTGTGTTACGAGTTATATATTTTTAATTACATGCTTCATGTAGCTAGTTACGTGTTGCGGGTTGCCTATTATGTTTTGCAAGTTTCAAGTTGCGAGTTGCATGTTTTGTATTTCTCTTTGCATGTTGCATGTTGCATGTTACAACTTGCGAGTTGTAGGTAACAAGTTGTGAGTTGCATGTTGCAAGTTATGTGTTCAGGATGAGGGTTGCGTGTTTCTTGTTGGAGGGTTAAAGCACATTGTGAAAATCTTCCCGGATAATGAACCGAAAGAAGGGGAGGTTCATCGTTCGATTAATTCGACCGGTCGAATCGGGTTTGAACAGATGATATAATAAATTATATAATTATTAAAAATTAGCTTCATATTCGCAGCTATTTAACATCCTATTACTCTTATGGATTTTATTGAACTTATTACATTCACTCTATTTTTTTTTTTTATATAAAAGCTCCTATATATTTCCAAAATAATTCCTTTGTATTTCTTCTAATTTGCTTGAATTTAAGAAATAATACTGTATCAAAAAATTTGAAATGATTGACCATCACTATTTTGGCATTCATTAAGCATATATGTAACTCAAAATAGATAAATATTGTAACACAATAAAATTGTATTGTCCTCCACATCAACCTATAACATTGATTTGCTTTAACAATACCATAATTTCACATTACACGGGCATCAATTAAGTTTATAAAATATAAATAAATATCACATGATACAAATGTGGCATCAATTAAGTCTATAAAATATAAATAAATATTTCATAAATAACTTTAACATGATTTATAGCTAATCAAATAAATGGAGAGTAACTGTAATAACAACAACACCACCAAACGACAGACCTTGTGGCTCCAGATTCTCGCATGAGGTGGTCCGACCATCCTGTAGCTCTCGATTCTCACATATGATGATTAAACGACATTGCATTTGGGGAGGAATGCATACCTATTATCGACCTCTATTGTACTTTGGGAGTTAAGGAGTGCATACCATCTTTAGTTATCTTTCTCTAGCATGTGAAGCTCTTAAAAATGAAATGAATAAAAGAATATGTTAAAATCTTATAATTTTTACCTCCAATTAGTGAAGCTCTGAAAATAAAATAAATATATGTTACTCATCATAATTGTTCACATAATATGAAGTAAATAAACAAAAAATATTAATACATTTTATTTGAACACACCACCAATTATAGCAAGACTGTGACACTTTATACTAACCGATAAGAAAAAAAACACATTCATAATACATCTATGAAGTTAACAATATTTAGCTTTCTTAGTTCAATAGTTTTAATAATTTTACAAAATAAAAATTAAATATCTCCTAAATTAGCATCATCAAATCTTTCCCTATAAGTTGAGTTTCCAAGTTGAGCTTCACCAAAATCTACAGACCCAAATGCATCTAAATCATTGAATTATGTCCATCTTATAATCATCTCCATCTCCTTCATAAAATAATAAATGAAATAATAAATTGAATGACATTTATACATATATGTTATATCATATTTTTATATACATAAAATTATTTATAGTAATATTATACATAATTTATAAATTTAGATCATATGCTGGTGTATGGATGCCCTACCGCAATTAAGTATCCCATCTTCTTTTAACTATATTGGTGAATGGATTTAGTAACATATCTTTCATTTTCTTCTTTGCCCTATACATTCAATCGTATAGATATCCAAGTGATGGTTTCATCTGAGTCAATAATACACAATAACCTGATTAAAGGACCTAATATCTTCAAAATTGTAAGGCAATCATCCCAAAACTTCAAATCTAAGATAATTATAACTGCTTCTTTCCCCTTATAGATTTTAGACGTCTTTGAATCTATAAAGAACTTGTTAGTGATTAATGCTTGGAGGGCATGTTTATGTTCACAAACTCTCTTCAAAGTATTGAAGGTTATTGTAAAATGTGTCACTCCTAGATGTACAATCTCTTTCAAACCTGACTTTTTTATAAGCAATGGAAGTACACATATATGATTATAAACAAAAATTATCACATTGTATGCTTTTCTTGCTATGTCCTCTATAATAGGCATGCTGCTCATACCTTTAAAAATTAAATTCATGCAATGTGCAACACAAGGTGAATAATATATATTATTGAATCTTTTATGGTAGAACTCACTTATTTTTTGTAATTAACAATTTTATCGATAACAAACTCTACAACATTCTTTGGACATACCCATTTAACAATCTTAATAAATAAATAGCACATGTTTGCAACATCCTTGATATACTTTCCAACTCCTCTTATCTTTGTTATTTTCTTTTTAAAATTTTCTTCAAATTTTCTAGCATTTGATAGAAAATATCATGTGGAACCTTCTTGTAGGCAAATATGTTACCCATAACACCTGCTAGATGTTGTTTTTTTCTATTTATTCATCCTCCCTTGTATGCAATATCATAATGCATATATTTAAATTGCCTCTTCCCATTAGCTCCTTTAATCTAAGTGAAATAATTCCACATAATGTCTATTGTCTCATGTATATTATAATTGGAAACTACACTCTGAGTTATGGGAGCTTCCATTCTCATATGATTAAATTAAATAAAAGAACAAAATAATCACATACACAAGTTTAATGAATAGATTTGGAAATAATCACGTGAAAAATCTATTAAATGCAGTAAGAATAGTAAAATAATTTTATATCAAATATAACTAGAGAAAAAAATCTACTAGTGATGGCATGTTTAGGTAGGTTAGTTTGTAACTTCGAAATTGTGACCTTCAAACCACAAAGGACACAACTAACCACTCCAACCCTGCCCTATATATGCAGCATAAGGCTATCCACTTGAAATATAATTTAATTACCATTGATATCCTCAATGCATGAATATAAAATACTTCACAAATTCTAAGAAAATTACAATGTGAATTATTTCAAGCTGCAAGCCAACATTTTTATTCATAATGTTATACATATGAACTTGTTACTGCAGGCTATAAAAATTAAATGGATTAAATAGGAGTTTAAAATAATTAAGCCAAAATGAGACAAATTAAATTCAAGTTGTTATTTTGATTGATGAAAACATAGGCATTATTCTTGTCCAAAAAAAAAAAAATTACACATTTTTGTCACATGACTAACCTATGTCAAAAATGCTATCTAATTATAGAAAATTTTTATTTCAGCAATACCCTAAGTACTTCAACAATTGTTCAAAAAAGGCATTGTGCATACAAGTGGTTTATGGAACAAACATATATATATATATATATATATATATATATATATATATATATATATATATATATATATATATATATATATATATATATATATATATATATATATATATAAAAATAAATCTGTTGGTAAATTACTTCATTAAACAATTACATTATCATTTTCTACAACATATTTTTTATTTAAAAAAAAACCTAAATCTGATCATTAATGTAATACAAAAATCAATAAATAAATAATAAATTATACTTATCTGAATAATAATTATAAAAAATTGATATTCTTTTTTCCTAGTCTGTTCATAATACACCAAAAGTTTTATTTTTTAATAATTAATTGATCATTTAAATGTATTTTTGATGCGCCATATGTATTCTTTTAATAGCTTGATCTGAACGAAGACTTATTCTAGAGATCATTTGCTCATTGGTCATTACATAAATCTGATAGTATTATTTATTTAGATGCATTGTTTATGTTAAATTTTAAAAGATTTTTGTCACATTTTTTATTGTACATTCTCATTGACGTATATATTAATAATAATAATTGTCAGCATATTCAAGCACATGCGGCACATAAGTGGTCTCCTGAAACTACACATAAGAAGTCGTGGTTGGAGCTTGTTGGAGAAGGCATCAACGACTATAACGACGATGAAATCGTGATTGGAGCTTATTAGATAAGGCATTGACAGCACTAGCTTTTTGAGTTCTATGAAGAATCGTCCGAATTTGCTTACTTTTTGTTGTGCTTTTGCAAATATTCAACATAAGAGTACCAAATATGCAATTATGAATACACTTTTGCTGTCATTTTGCTGAGCATTTTCAAAAGCGTAATAAAATGACAGAAAATATTCAATTATTATGATATTTGCTATGCTTTGACTTTATGATATTTGATATGCTTTTGCTCTCATTTTGCTGAGCATTTTACAACTTGATAATAATTAGTATTTATAAGACTTCAATAATATCATTATGGGTGTCAATATATGAAACGGCCTAAAAATCTGACCCGAAATGTTAATATTTGGGTTGACCCGTTTAACAAACGGGTTGGATTTGGTTTTAATTTTTCGATCCAATTGACATATCGGCTCAGGTCAAAAATAAAACAAAAGATTTATTTTTTACTGCCACTTAACATACATCAAATTATGATTTTAAGCAGTTATTAATCTTTTTTGTCTTGTTCAACAACTATATATATACATATGTATGCGGAAATAAGGTTGAAGTTGCGCCCCCCCCCCCCAAAAAAAAAAAAAAATCTAGCTCCGCCTCTGCTAACTGACATATTGGTTTAGTTTATGGTCCCCGGGAAATAACTCCTGATACTGCACATCGGCACTCACACCAGGAAATAATTTTTGATGTTGCACATAGCCAATGTTTACGTCATTTAAGAGAAAATTTTAAGAAGGTCGTGCGACATATGGGTGTAGCCGATGTAGAGTTTATATGTTAGAAGATGTATACAACATGTAACACTAATGACCTTATGGTATTTGATAGGTGTATGGTGGATATGATCAAGGTGAAGGCTTAAATTCATCAATGGCTTATGGAACGGGGTGTTAATCGTTTGGCTCAAATCCACGATGGTGGATATCATTATGGAGTTAGGACAACAAATGCATCAGAGTCTTTCAAAGATGTATTAAAAAGAGCCAAAGGCTTGCCAATTTAGGTATTAGTAACTGCCATATACTACAATGTGGTGTCCATGTATTTGAGAAGAGTAGAGATGCTAGACACCGATCAACTTTAAGTAGATAGTCCATTCACACTACGCTTTCATTCAATGCTTAGGAAGCTAGAACATGCATATCTCCTTTGTACTTTATGTTTTATATGCATTTTTTTTTACTTAACTTATGTATTTAATTATATTCTCTTAATTTTATTTATAATTATAACCTGAAAATTATTCCTACTTATAATTAACCACCATACATATATAGCTTGGTGGGAGAGTAGGAGAGCACACATTGTGGCTAGACTTGTTCGTGGTGGTGACTATTACTTTATGGTGAAGCGATACTTGACCTGGTTTAGATCTTAGGCTACACTTTACATGTTGAAGGCACATGTGGACCTGCCCTCTACATACTACCCTAGAGCACCCGTAGAGCGCCATATGGTATGTGCAACTTTGTATATTAATGTAAACTTATTATTCTTACGTTAAATAATAGATTATGCATTCAATTATATCGGGATTTCTTTCTTCAGATAGAGAGGAGATTGTAGTGTTATTTTGGAGGGACTAATGACACACTTGTGGAACGAGATGCTAACTTCATAGGGGAGCTATACCACAATTTATGATGACAGATGTACATTGATAATGATATATACTTCAAGGATACTAAGACTCAACATATTACATTTAGCTCGTCATATGCTATTGTAGATCCAATGGTACTAGCCCATCTTCTTACGCTTATGAGGGTTCCTCTCAAGAATATCTTATATTTCCTACACAGTCAATCATTCCCTCATGTTTGATGCCATACTTTATTCCCTTGTCCTTAGGCGAAGATGTCACTAGCCTGTGAACCTCTAAAAGAGACACTGCCTATGGGGCTCGAATGTATATAAAGGGTACAACCGCACTATCCCGTGGGACAAAGATAATCGTAGGCCTTTACGCTAAACATAAGCGGGCCAATAGGAGGATATATTAGATTGTGCATACTACTAACCATTGAGGATAGCGACTCTCACCAGCACACCCCGATGGGTAGTAATATATATAACCTGATCGAAATAATATGTTTCCCCCATCCGATACAGCAGCTCAAATGGGGTTTAGTAGATTGTGGAATTTAGTTTCCCACGGGCGCAAGCACACGTGGTTAATTACATCTCAGGCCGGAACCTGAGAAAACTCTTGATTAAGGATCATATATTATTCCTTCTAAAGTAGGATTGACACGAAGGTATAGACTAAGAAGTCCTACTCATAAGGGAAGGAAGGCTCAAATGGCTTAATCCACATGCGTGATTCACATCAGCATTTGGAGGATCTAGAGTAATAAAGAGGAAACTGGAGAAAATAAAATCAAGCACTCAACACATACATGAGAGAAGAAATAGAGGTGACATCATCCTGTGATTCAAATAAGCAGGATTTATAGTCCCTGAAAAATAAGGAACTTACCTACTATTTAGGTATACTATGAGACCAAATGTAGTAGCCTTGAATCCTAGATCTAAGCTGGGTTTAGTGTTATACGCACACTAACACCCGTGTTCTAGCTAATGCAATGCAAAATATGGACTTATCCCGGCCTGGATTGGGTAGCCAGCTAACCACCTAATCGATTCAAAACCATGTAGTCTAGTCAATTATAAAAGATGGGAGGATTGTACAGTTCTTTGGAAATAAGACCGATATCTATAGAGTTTTTTAATTGGTCCTATACTTATGTTGGGTGAATGCCCCTAACTAATGCAATTAAAAATTTATTTAATTGGCTACTAATGTAATGCATGCTAGTTAAAGTATTCAAATCATGTATGCATAAGACTTTTAAAAACATGCTTATAAAATAATTTTTAGAAGGAGACTAGACTTTCCCAGGTCCGGCACTTCATCATAATAGACCAAATTATCCAAACTCTACCCGTAGGTAGGGAAGTGTCTCAAAGAAGGAGAAAGAATAAATGCAGTAATATGCATGCGACCCTGGACGCTTCCGACAGTTTCCTAGATTTGTTAAATTTCTATGTCATTTAAATTTTAAAATTTTAAATATTAGTTATGAGTAAAAAAAAATATTTTGTAGTCCTTAAAAGATCATAACGCAATCTAGGCTAAAATAAAATCTGCAAGCAAGAAAAAATCTAGGAAAAGTATGCAATTTTTACTACGCAAGCATTGTAAACACATCAATATAAATAAACCAATTAAATAAATGTCAATAGGCCAACTCCCCTTTAATTACAACCTAGGGTATGTAGAAAGTAAAATGGCCGGGCACCACTGCCAACAACCCGGATTTCTAAGCCTATGACTGACGCAAATAAATTTGAGTGAGATATTGGTTCTTCAAATCTTTAACTCTTCAGTGTTCTTCTCCTTGGACTCCTTGGAACTCTTCTACTTGGACTCCTTGGCTCTATCCTTCTTAGACTCCTTAGATCTCTCCTTTTTGGACTCATTGGATATGTCGTGGCTTAAATATCCAAACGAAGAGACAATTCTCCCTTTTAGGGGGTATTGTCTTTTCTCTTTGGATATCTACAGCCATCCCGACTCGATCTTCCAAATGGAAGAAGACTCTCCCCTTTGAGGATGCATTATTCTTTTGGAATTCAAATTGGATAAGAATATCCACACTCAAATCTCATTTTTACAATTATTAACAATTATTACAAATATTACATTAAAAGGAAAGTAGTAAATCTAAAATCACATGCAGGATTATCCTAATAAAAATCACAAGCATTTATGACATCTCAAGCAATTATATAAGAAATAAAAATAACTCATCATAATCACATTCTTTGCTATGATCTTAATTATTGAGGGCTAAGTCGTCTCTGGAGCACCTGTAGCATTTATTATTTAATGATATTAGCACTTATTTATTTTAGGGGGGGGGGGGGGGGGGGCTGAGCAAGCACGTGCACAAAATATTATCAAAAATCATGACAGTTGCCCCCCATTTAGCATTGCATAAGCCTGGCCACCTATAAGAAAAGTAATATATATGTCGTTCCTAACCTAGGGATAGAACTAACGCACATCACATCAATCCACAGTACAGTAAAAGTAAGCAAACACACCAATTTCATCACAACATGCAATAAAAACATCGAAAAACTCGATACACAGTAGAAAAGGAAACACCGGCCTAGCCTAGCTCTAGAAGTGGTGTACTAGCAAACAATTCTATGTGTGTGTAAGGTTTGTGTGGCTTTGGATAGGTTATATATAGGATGATTAGTAAAAGTTGCCTATAGTTTAGGTTTGTTGAAGACCAGAAAAGGAAACTTTAATTAAAGTTCAAATATTAATGGATTAGGGTCAATTTCAGTTAATTTAGTTTTTTAATCAATTTTAAATACTTAGGGTAATAATATTTAAAGTTCAAGTGATATTAGCCAATTTTAGAAAGTCTCGGGTCCTCCTAAGTGTTAGGCTGAGGGGGTCCAAAATGTCACTATGGGAAATAGGCTAGGTTTGGGGCTCCTAACACTTTAGGTAAATATTAGACCTTAAGATGAGTAGTTAGGCTGGTAGTTTGCTATATTTAGAGCTTCCTAGGCAAAGCTATGAATTTTCCAAGTTTTGGGCCTTAGACTATAGGCTAGGGTTGACTAGAAAGTTAACTTTCTTATTTAGGTTAGTTTTTAGAATCCTAATATTTTTAATAAATACTAGACCTTAATTGGAGTTGAATTTAATTGAGTTTGCTTAATTTGAATTTTTCTATGATTAGTAATGAATTTCTAAAGTTTGGGTAATTAAGGGAATTATCTAAATCATCTAACTAATGGGTGATTTTATGGTTTTTATCTAAATTAGCTCCAAACTAATTGGAATCACCCCCAAAAGTCAGAAATAAACTGAGAAAGTGTTTCCAAGTGTTTGGAGAAATTTTTGGAATTTTTAATAATTTTTAATGATTTATTAGGGGCAAAAATGTAATCTCTAATTAAGGCTAAGTTAAGGGTTAGACTGGGTTCAAACTAAGGTGCCCTAATTATCTCAGGTTAACCATTATATTCTAAGCAATTCAAGCTATTATGGATAATTTTCTGAGTTGAAATGGATTTATTAGAATTTTCTGAAGTTGTCATATCCTATTTATCGGGTAAATTAGGGTTGGTTGATTAAGGGGTCTAAAAGCTCCTAAAAAAATCATAGAAAATTCTGAGATATTTTAGATGTCACTAAGTTTTCATGTCAATCAGTGATCTATCCTAGCTCATAGAATTTTTCTAAGTTCGCTAGACGGGTCCTTAGTTGTTGTCCTTAAGGTGTCATTACGTTGTAGTGATTTAGAGTGAATTTTTGTCTAACCCTCAAGGTAACAATGTAGGGATACACAAACAAAGTAAACACATCATGTTCTTAGATCTAGGAGAGCCTAAACTAAGAGGAGGTGCATCATACACATGCAAACTACGATAAAGAAAAGTAAATGCAACTAATGAAGGGACTAGTGAATGATTGGGGCACAACCATCCACTAATCCACTCCCCCATGATTGCTTTTCACATGCACAATCTATATTTAAAATTTTAATGATAGTGGATCTCCCAAAATGAGGATTTAAAGTATAAATAATTTCAAAATAATTAAAAAAACTTATAAATATATAGATTTTAGGAAATAGTGTAATTAAAAGTAAATCAATTCATAGTAGATAACTATAGGGGAGATTCACTGGCTACCCTAACGAGATTTCAAAAGTGTTTTAAAATAATTTTTAATTTTAAAATAATTATTATAATAATAATCATTTAAATAATAACTAAATAATACAACAAATAGACATGAACATAAATCTATCAAGACAAGTAAATTTCCTATTTGAAAATATTTTTAAATAAAAGTACTTATTTTTCAAAAAAAATCAAGATATGGCACATCAAAATCAGATTTAAAACGAGAAAGTTATGATTTATCAAAATTTTAATAAAATAAAAGCTATTTTAAGATAATTTTAAAATAATAAGATTTAAAATAGAATAATAATAGTAATAACAATAATAATGAATTCAAATACTACTTAAAACAGCAAAAGAAAATTTTAATAATAATAAAAGTAATAATAATAATAATAAAAATAATAACACTAATAAGATAATAAAAAATAATAATAACAATAAAAGTAGTTTTTAAAGTAATACTCAAATATGATATTTATATTAATAATAATAATATTATTATTATAAAATAATGATAAAATAATAATAATAATAATAGAATAATAATGACAACAATAATAATTTTACAATAGTAATAATTATTGAAAAATACTTTTTTTAATTTTTAAAGAAACATAATGATAATAATAATAATAATAATAATCATAATAATAATAAGATAATTCAAAATAATATTATTAGTAATAATAAAAAAACAGCAACCAATAATTTAAAAGTAATAATTATGATTAAAATAATAATATAATAATAATTATATTAAAATAACAATTTAAATAATAATAAAAAAATGGATTTTACTGTTTTTAAATATTTCAAAATAAACATAATATTTCATTTGTAAATAATTTTAAAATGTAGGAGATGAAAATACGAGCAAAACGAGGTATTATGCGTAAATTTTGGATAAATAATTATTTTTTAATGTTTTTAGGAAGAAAATCAGATTTTAAATCAATTTTAAATTCATTTAAGCTCGAAATAACCGATGGCCAACACATGACGAGGTTGGATTGGCCAGCGAGACCGCGACCAATCATTGGTGGGCGGTGCAATCAATGATTGCACCGCCGACCAATGATTGCGGCGATGATGCCGCAATCACGACTCACTCATCCACGTAGGTCGGAGCCTCCACGTACACCGCCCGATCTCCTGCCTTCTCGATTGGACGGTCCTGATTGGGCCAAATGACTCAATCCAACAACCGAGCGGGCAGAGAGGCGGATCCGAGGGCCTGTACAATGCGATCTAGGCTGTTGATCGCGAATTCAACAGCTCCATATCCGTCCATCACGCAGGCGGAACAGGGCCGAAACCCTAATGGGATTTTTTTTTCTTCGTTCTCCATCGATACTCAACCAAATTTCACGAAATTTTAAACACAAGTCCTAGACATAAACAGAAATCATGGGGGATGTTTGGAATGGCCTATAAAGCACTTTACAAAAAGCTATTTAACTCGAAGCTATGTGAACTATTCTAATGGATTTTGAGATATTTTACCATCTGATCTTCAAATTCTCGACACGGTTGAGCTTGTAGATTGTCCTCGTACAAGTTCCTAGTTGATCCCGAGCCTCGATTCGCCTTGGATCGTCGTGTAGGAGCTTTGGGAGGAAAATATGTTCGACTTGCCGGAGATCTCGTCGGCGGAGGCCTTGACCGACGGGGCTCAACTTGGAAGGGTGGGGGAAGGTGAGGGGAGCTCGCACGCCAAAAATCTCAGCCTGGGGGATCTTGGAGAGAGAGCTAGAAAAAAAAAACCCTTAATCAACCCTAAATTTTCCTATTTATAGCACTAGGGTATTAGTGGACGGCTATGATCAAATCAAGATGGAATTAGGAGGGGAAATCTATCATTTAGGCTGTGGTTTTGAATTAGAACCATTAAATTTAATTGTCTTGATGGGTTTAAATAGGTCATATTGACCCATCTAAGGCTTGGGTTGACCAAGTCAATGGTTGACATGGTCAACCCAGCCAAATAGATCATGCGGATCAGCGGATTGAGCCATGGGTGAGTTTTAATGCCTGCAAAACTGATTTGGGCTCTAATGGGTCTTAAATGGGTCAAATAACCCATTAAGGCTTGGATTGACCAAGTCAAAGATTGACTTGGTCAACCTTGTCATTTAGATCCATTGATTGATAGGGGTGAATACAGGGAGGTCTGAAATTGATTAGAACTTGATTTAGGCTCCAAAGGGCCTATTGGGTCAACCAAGTTGACCCAGGGCACAGGTCTAGGCCCAACAGACTTGGCTTAACTCCCAGAATCCATTGGGATGGGTCCTGGGGTCTAGCTTGGTCAAATTTGACAAGGTCAACTCTTTGACCTGGTCTGGGGCAAAAAACAGGTTAACACAGCCAAGTTGATACTACAAAGGAGGAGCATCACTAACTACATACAAGGTCGTTGCGTGCACCACAACATCTTACTCCTATCACTGATGCGATACCACATCGGCACAGGAGGAGGCGTTAGAGAGGAATATTATATATTTTTTAGGTGTTTTTTCTTATTTCTATGATGACATTGTACTACTCTATTATGGATAATATGGTATATTCTATTTTATTCCATTACGTACTTTTAGTTGTTATGCCATAATGTAGATTCACATATGTTCAATTCTAAATTGAAGTTAAATAATTTATTTAAAACTACTTACCAATACTTTTCAAATCACAAAAAATTAATGTTGATTAAAAAAAACTTCTAATACAAAGTAAAAAAAAAAAAACATAACATGAGCATGACTGTATAAGACAAAAATAAACCTAATAAATTTAGATAACACTAGCACAATAGCATAATGTTACATATTCCTAACCAGTATATGCAGGCAAGCTTGAAGGTATATTTGAGTTGGATAATATATTTGAAATTGTACTCCTCAAACTCTTGCTGAATAAACTGCCAATCTGCTTCATTCAAAAACTCTTTTCCTTGCACAACATCTCTCATCAGCTTCTTATAGGATTTTAACAAGAACTCATCGAATACATGATACAATATATGGTATATAATATAATGATCTACATCGACTATTGAACTTTTAACGACCACCTCAACCGAATCTTCTCTGTCTTGCTCGATTTCACGAATTTGGCTCTTTAGAAAGTCTAGCGAAACCAAATGTTCATCATGTTTTATGAACCTATGCTGTAAATATCTTCAACTCACATCTCTAAGATCATCACCTGCCCTTGAAAACTTTATTTTCATAACTTCATCATGCGTATGTCACAATAATTAATCTCCATCTTCACTCCATAAATGCATAACACACCGAAAAAATTCTTTAGATTTTGCCTTTGCTTCAAGGCTCTCATCAATAGGAGGGCCAAACATTCTTTAAATTGAATGCTTCCCTCTTGAATAATCAGCTTCGTGGGGATACTTTGAATCTTATCTAATACAGACGAATACATTGCTGAGTAATGTATAAGAAGTGACACAACTCTTGCAAAAAGAACTTAAGGCTTCACAGAATAGATCATACTAATCCAAAATAGCTTTACATCTATAACTTATATAGCATGAGAATAATAGCTAAATGATGTGAATAGAATAAACAAAATCAAGTAATGAGATTTATTATTACTATCCATATGTCATGACAACACATCCCTTCAAATATGAATTAATAATTCACATTAATTTGATAAAACAAATTTACAGTTCATAGAATATGACTACTCCCAACAATTTTACATCTCATATAGAGGTGTAAGTGAGCCGAGCCGAGCCAGCTCGAGCTCGACTCATTTATGGGCTCGCGAGTCGAGCTCGAGCTTGAGCCGAGCGCTCGCAAGCCGGCTCGAATAAATATTTATATTTTAAAAATAATTTTATTTTATTTATTAAATATAAATATAAAAAAAATAATAATCACCTAATTTTTATTTAAATGTTAAACATTTCGTATATATTTTTTAAATTTTATCTAAGTTTTAAAAATCCAGCTTAAGTTTTAAAAATCCCACCTAATTTTTCAAATTTTTAAAAATCCCGCCTAAATTTAAAAATTCCCGCCCATGGCTGTCGAGCCGGCTCGAGCTCGTTTACAGTTAGACAAGCTCGAGTTCGAGCTCGCTTTCCATGTAACGAGCCGAGCTCGATAAGGGTACAAACTCAACTCGTTTACACCCCTAATCTCATATAATGTGACAACTCACTACAATTTTACAGCTCAATGCATATTAAATTCACAAACCTATGTTGTACAATTGTAAAATCATTCTTCGTCAACAAAAGCATAGAATTGATTGATTGATGCTTTCATTTATTATTTTTTTTAAATAAAAAATATGATTAGTTCATTGGACTGGGGAGATTTATAAAAGTCCCTTCTTATGCCGAATAAGGTAAGTCGCCTGTTTGATGAGTTCTATTTTTTTTTTTTTTTCGTTCATTTAATTACTAATTAATGATTAACTGTTTATTTTTAAAATTGGCCCTTATTTATTTTTAGAACGAGTCATTATCGTTGACGTTAAAGCCATTTACTAACTAGGCTAGAAGTCGGTGACGCTGCAATATCTCGATCAGGTCAATCCAGCTCAAGATCTACGGCAAGGGAAATGCCACGTGTACCTGCACTGCCACGTGTTATTTGACGCACTACTGCATGTAGAGAGAGGCAATCAACGGATAGGAATAGCGTTCGTTGATTTGATTGCTGATGGCATTTTCGTCATTTGATAGAAAAGAATGACGTCATGCTGGCATCGGCGACCTTAAATGGGAAATGACCGGAGATCACGTTGCCCGTAGCGTGTGAGCTTCGGCCCATCAATCATAGCTGAGTGAATTGATTGACTAATAGTGCGTGGGGTCCACAAATAAGCCAGGCCGGGCTTTCAGGGTTTGGCCCACTACTTAGAATCCAACATCTTCTGGACTGGCAGAATTTCGTTATTTCTACGAGATTAACGGCCTGATAGCATCTCGGTCGTCTCTTTTTATTTTAAAAACGTATTTGGGCCTATTATTATATTCGAAACTTAAAACTACATACAAATTTGTTTATTTAAAATAAAAATCGATTCCAACATGAGCTTAGTTTGTTCCAAGTTAGTTCATTTTATCTCAGTGTTAACTCCATATAAATTTTTCTTGAAAAAAAAAACTCCATATAAGAATTATCATGTCACATGAATTTTATATTATGAAATCACGTAATATTTGACCTAGAAAAATTCAAGCCATTTAATTTTTTTTTATTTTAGTAATTTATGTCATCCCTCCGTCCCTCTCCTCCCTTCTCCCTTTCCTTCTCTCTTGCATTCAAGAATTCCTCCAAAAATCCAACATCATCGTATCTTTACACAATATTACCCATTTTCCAATTTTTTCACATAAAAACTTTTGTATCACCTATACATTTTTTTTATTTATATATGCAAATATTTATACAATCTTAAAAGTATAAAATCCAACTATAATACCATAGTTATACATATATACTAGTTTAATTGCACATACAATAACTACATATTAATAAAATTTTGAAAATAAATAATTTATTTAAAATAAAAATATAAACTATTTTACTATTCTTCTAACAAATAATTTATTTTATTTCCTTTTAAAAATGATAACTTAAGATACAATGCACAAATATGTCATTTAATTACCTCAAATAAGTTATGTACAACTTTGACAATTATTTACCAAAATGTTCTATGAGAATATCATCTATTAAAAATAATAGACATTACCAGTGCATATTCTCAAAAACAAAAAATAAAAAATTTATATTTTAAATTTGCTGAAAAATATATAATTAAAAACAGACATTCTAAAAGACATGTAATAAATAATAAATTGATAACATAATCATAGACTTGAATTTGATAATAAAAATGATGATTTTATTTTCATATAAGATCTCATTTGATTGATTTAAATTTAGAAATCTAGTTCTGAAAAACATTGATGGTTTTTAAGTTTATTATTTAATTGACAATAATTGAAAACTATTATTGATTTCAAGCTCACAATTTTTCTTGAAACACATCCAAAATAAAGGTTTTAATTTCTTCTCAAGCAAATAAAAAATAAAATACATTTTAAAAAATATATTTTTCATGAGTATTAAAATAAAAATATCACATTCCAATGGTTATAGTTGTATATAGTTTAATTTCAATATTCATTTCTAAATTCATTTAATCATAATAAGAATTTGCTATAAATCCTAAGTGCCCTTGAAGTTAATAAAACTAAGTATATCACATTGTTGCTCCATGAAAGCATATTGCAGGATGTAAATGGGTTTATAAAATAAAATATGACTTTGATTAACTCATCACCAAAGGCTACACGCACAGCAAATTTTATTGATACTTTCTTACCCGTCACCTAATGGTGATCGTTAAAATCATTTTGCCCTCACTGCTAGTCACAATTAGATATTAAGGCTTCGTTTGTAAAGAAGTTATCTTCTTTACACGGCACAAGAACTCATGCGTACAGGAGAAGAGACAGATAGTGGAGAAAATGAAAGAAATGTATTATTCAGCCTTATCATAATATGCCTAGGTACATCCTATATATAGATACAAGAGGTTTAAACAGACCAATGTAAAAGATACAGGTGCACAACCTATCTTATTTATTTAAAATATTTATATATATGTTCTATTATCCCCCTTCAAACTGATGATTCGTAGTAATCGTCAATTTGGTTCGAAGTTGTTGAAACCGATTGGTTGAAAGAGGTTTAGTAAAGATATATGCTATTTGATCTATTGTGCTAATAGGTAGAAGTCGAATATTGTTCTTTTGGATGTGATCTCGGACGAATCTTTGATCGATCTCGATGTGCTTGGTACGTGCGTGAAAGACAGGTTGTTAGCAAGTGCAATGGCCGATGTATTATCGCAAAACATGTCTGTCGGTTGATCTGAAGAGATACCGAAGTCAGTTAAAATTCTTCTGAGCCAGATGATGTCCGTGGTTAGAGATGCTAACGCCCCGTATTCCGACTCGGTAGAGGAGCGAGCAACCGTATGTTGCTTTTTAACAGTCCAGGAAATGAGAGTCTCTCCCAAGAACGAGCAATAGCCGGAAGTCGATTTTCTAGACAGAGGATCCCCTGCCCAGTCAGCGTCGGAGAACGATCGAAGAACAAGTGTACTCCTGGTGATCGGGATTCCATAGGCGGTTGTCCCTTTAATGTATCGTAGAAGTCTTTTGAGCATGGCAACATGGGACGGAAGCGGAGCGTGCATAGCTGGGACAAGAGATTGATGGTATATGAGATGTCTGGCCGAGTCAACATTAGGTATTGCAAAGAGCATGTGATTCTTCGGTAGATGACAGGATCGGAGAGAAACTCATCAGCTGGCTGTTCCGTTGGTGCTTTCGTGCAATTGGGATTTGCGAGGGATTTGCAGTTTTGCATATGTGCCTGTTGAATTATAGACATTGCATAAGGCGTTTGAGATAGAAAATACCGAGCAGGTGACGTATGAATTTGAATGCCAAGAAAGGAACTAGCAATGCCTAAGTTTTTCATAGAAAATTTGGTATTGAGTTGCTCAAGAAGCTTGGCAATGGCATCTTGATTGTTACCTGTGATTAAAATATCGTCTACATAAATGAGTAGGAACATACTTACTTGAGATTGATTGTATATTAACAGAGACGGGTCGGATTTACTGTGTGCGAAACCGAGAGAGATGAGGTGAGTTGTAAATGTGTTGTACCACTGACGGGGAGCTTGTTTGAGACCGTAAATGGCTTTGTTGAGTCTGCATACGTGATTTGGATTTGAGGAGTCTTCGAAGCCTTTAGGTTGCTCCATGTAGATGGTTTCCGACAAGTCACCGTGTAAGAACGCATTTGCTACGTCAAGCTGTTGTACAGGCCAATTGTTATATAAAGCAATAGTAAGAAGAATACGGATAGTTGGTAACTTAGCTACGGGGCTAAATGTTTCGTTGTAGTCGATTCCGTGTTCCTGATGATTGCCTTGAGCGACAAGCCTGGATTTGTAGCGAGCGACTGAACCATCGGCATGGTGTTTTATCCTGAATGTCCATTTGCATCCTAATATGCTTGTGTTAGGTGGTAGCGGAGTTAGCGTCCAGGTTCCCTGCTGTTGTAGGGCAAAAAATTCTGATGCCATGGCTTGTCGCCATTGAACGTGTTTTGCTGCTTCAGTGTATGTGTGAGGAGTTACTTCTGGCTGAGGAGATTGTTGAGCATGGATGAGATTCATTTGTATCTTGGGTTTCAGGGATCCAGTTTGTTTTCTGGTTATCATGTGATGGCAAGGAATGTCATTCACAGTGTTGTTGCTGGATGGTGGAGTTGCTGCGGTAGGGAGACTTCTGGGATTAGAATAGGAGGTGGGTAATGACGTGAATGTATTACACTGTGAGGTATCCTGGGATGAGTTGTTTTGATGGGCAGTAGTAGAATGAGGCAACTCAGGATGGTTGTTATGAGCTGGATTCGTGGTAGTTGACGGTTGCCCTGCTGAGACTGGTTGAAGAAGAAATGGAGAGCTGGACTCATCCGTAGAAGCAGAGGAGCTATGTTGAGACGAGAACGGGAACCTGTGCTCATTAAACATTGTATGCCTGGACATGAAAAATTTGTTAGATTGAGTGTTCAAGCATTTATAACCTTTATAAGTTTCAGAATACCCGAGGAAAACGCAGGATTGAGACTTTGGTTGGAGTTTGTTGCGAAGTTGCGATGGAAGGAGTGGATAGCACTCACAGCCAAAGGTCTTTAAATGTTTGTATTCTGGTTTATAATGAAATATGCTTTCAAAAGGGGATATGTTGTTGGTAGCCGGAGAAGGCATGCGGTTTATAAGGTATGTGGCGGTGATCATGGCATCCGGCCAGTAATGAGTTGGAACAGACGCAGTAATAAGAAGTGAACGAGTTGTTTCCAAAATGTGTCTATGTTTACGCTCAGATGTCCCGTTCTGTTCCGGGGTATAAGGGCACGACATCTGGTGAGAGATGCCATTATTCTTCAAAAAATCTGTGAGATATTGATTGTTGTATTCCAGTCCGCCGTCGGTTCTTAAACATTTAATAGATTTCACAGTTAGTTTTTCAATGTACTTCTTAAATTGAATAAACGTATTAGCAACGTCCGATTTTTGCATAAGAGGATATAACCATGTAAATCGAGAGTGATCGTCGACAAAGATCACGTAATATTTGTATCCTTGATTCGAGACAACTGGTGATGGACCCCATACATCGGAGTGCACCAGATCAAGAATATCGCTGCGGCGATTTACAGAATTATCAAAAACTAATTTGTGTGATTTAGCTAAAACGCATTTAGTACAGAAAAACTGATGAGTAAGAATTTTAAGTTCCGGATTACAATTTGCAATACGAGTGAGTGTTCTAAAATGCGGGTGGCCAAGTCTGTTGTGCCAAATATCCGTCGTAGTGGAAGCGGCCGTAAGCGCCGTTGTTGGAGAGCGGTGTTGGACATGTTGGACGGGATACAGTCCATCACGGCAAGGCCCTCGAAGCAGTGTCTCCTGAGTCTTGATATCCTTCAAGCAAAAACCATTAGGCTCGAACGTAATTGAAATATTGTTATCCCGTGTAAGTTTGGAAATGGATAGGAGATTATATTTGAGTTCAGGAATGTGGAGAATCTGATCTAGAGTTAACTTACGTGCCGGGATGGGTAACGAACCTGTACCGGAGTTGGCGATGGACATCGATCTGCCATCTCCTATAGTAATAGAGTCGGAACCTTGATACGGACTGGCAATTGACAGATTGTCAAGGGAGTTGGTTAGATGGGCGGATGCTCCTGAGTCAAGAAACCAGTTATTGTTGGTGGCTGAATCGGACGCTGCAACCATTGCCCGATTGTTGGTATTGGTTGTTTGCGGAACGTATACGTTGAGTCTGTGCCAACAAGATGACGTTGAATGACCTCTTTTGTTGCATATTTGACATATGGAGGTTTGATCTGGAGCGGTTCTTGAGGACGATGATCCTCGGTTGTAATTTCTTCCTCTGGTTCTTTTGTCGCGACCCCTTTGCGTATAAAGAGCAAGAGTGGGATCTGATGGCACGCTAGACCTCGCATTTTCTGCAGCTATGTTTATTTCTTCGCTGAGAAGAAGTGGGTATAGTTGATCGAGGCTTATCGGCGTGATTATGGTTCTGATTGCAGTTTTGAACGCTTGAAATGATGCTGGCAACCCGTTCAAGATGTAGAGGATTATGTCCTCTGTATCTATTGATGAGCCAGCATACGCAATTTGATCGACAAGGGATTTGATATCAGACAAATATTGCGTCATTGCGGTTTTCATAGAAATGTGATGAAGATCGTTCTTTAATTGGATTACTCTAGAACGATTCGATGATGGAAATCTAACTTCAAGAGTATGCCATATGGTGGAGGTGGATTCAAGATTCACAATGTATGGGAGAATGGACGCAAATATGGTGGAGCAAATGGCGGCGGCAAGATTTTGGTCGGTGAGAATCCATTGATTGTAGAGGACATTAGGTGCGGTAGATCCATCTGCTTTGGTCAAGAATTGGTTTGGAGGTGAAAACAGAGGATCAAGAAATTTTTCAAACCTGTTGGCCCTCAGAAGTTTGATGATTTGCGATCTCCATATACTGTAATTATCAGCGGATAGAGGAATGGGGACGATATTCTTGAGATTGGAAACTATGAATTTCAGCGATGATGGAATAGTAACTTCTTCTTGCGTTACTTGTTCCATTTGATCACTGGTTTGAGATGATAAAGAACTGTTCATGGCTGATGTTTCTTCTCCCCCCACTCTGATACCATAAAGAAGTTATCTTCTTTACACGGCACAAGAACTCATCCGTACAGGAGAAGAGACAGATAGTGGAGAAAATGAAAGAAATGTATTATTCAGCCTTATCATAATATGCCTAGGTACATCCTATATATAGATACAAGAGGTTTAAACAGACCAATGTAAAAGATACATGTGTACAACCTATCTTATTTATTTAACATATTTATATATATGTTCTATTAGTTTGGGACAGGTTTCTTCATGCTTTCTAAAGCAGCTTTTTAGCACAAAAATTTCTTGAATTTAAATTTTTTGTACAAAAAAGTCATTTTAAAAAACAGTACAAAAGTTATCCTAAACGAAACCTAAGTCAACAAAACATTTAATAACGTCTTCCTCCATGGCAACCGCTTTTGAGAAAGTCAAAATGAAACTTTCCGCCAAGATATAATAGTAAAGGGGAATTCAATCTACAAGGAGAAAAACTCATTTGCTATACACACAAATCTATTTATGGACTTAAACAAGCAACATGTTAATGGCACTAGAAATTTTTCTAACCTCTTGTTAAGTTTGGATTCACCCAATCAAAATCCTACTACTCTTTGTTCATCGAAGGCACTGGAGTCACATTCACGGTCGCAAATTTCTACCATGTCGATCTTCTAAAGATACATAAACAACATTCACAATCATCAAACACCATCACTATGGATTCAATTGAATCATGCATGTTGAACTTGGTAGAAACTGATACTAACATACAAATAGAATTACTTCACTCGAAATCATCAGTGGCAAACTGAAGAACATCAACATGTAGAATAAATCTTGCAATCAACCCATATATTTTCCCTCGAAGTGCATCACTAGAAGCAGAAAAAAAAAAAAATCAAATGATAGTGTTTCTAAATGGAATTAATTGCAGATCTGTACATGAATGAAGCTCGTAACTTTGCAGCTAATTGATTTTTGGACCGAGATAATAGTTTGGATCTCTAAAAAATCTATAAATTCTTTCAGCTTTATCCACAGAAAGGTCAGTATTTTCCAAAATAGATGCCTTGGAAGCTTTAGAAATTGCCTCAATAGAACCTATGGCACCTGCAAGCTAAAAAAATGGAACAATACTCTTCAAGTAATGAGGAGATTCTTAGCAAAATGATTGCTCGAATGCAAATGCTTGCACAAAGTAACATGGATACATAGGTGTTATTTTAATATGGAATGATGACATTTAGGCTTCGTTTGGGACGGATTTTTTATTGCTTCTTAAAACAAAGTTTAAAAAGCAAAAAAAAAAAAAAACCATCTCAAACGAAGCCTTAGTCAAACCTTATAAGCAAAGCAAATTTTACATGATATTCATATTCATGAATTGTGAGACTTAGGCTTCATTTGGGACGGCTTTAAGTGTAGAAAGAGTAACCAAGCAACGAATAGGGAGAAGAGATGTAGAACAGAGATTGGAAAAGGTAATAGTATATACGGTATTGGTTACAGAGTTACAACTATATATAGAGCAAAGAGTAATACAAGACACGTCAAGTATGATGACGTGGAAAGGTCATTAATATGCCCCTTCAAACTAAGCATTCATAGAGCAAATGGTTAGTTTGTTTCGTAGTTCATTGAATCGAGCTGTAAAAAAGGGTATGGTAAGAATGTCAGTGATTTGGTTGGCGGAGTTGATGTGAGCGATCTTGAGTTCTCCCGAGTTGAGATGATGACGTATGAAATGATAATCGATCTCAATATGTTTTGTTCTCGCATGAAAGACCGGTTGTTTGCCAAGGCGATGGTAGAGATATTGTCGCAGTGGAGAACCGTGGGGGAGTGCTAGTGGATTTGAAGCTCTTGAACAAGACGACGAAGCCATAGTATATCTGAGGTAGCGGAGCATAATAACCGATACTCAGCTTTCATGGAGGATTTGGCGACAGTGACTTGCTTTTTAACAAACCATGAGATGAGGTTGTTGCCTAGGAAGGTGCAAAAACAGGAAATGGATTTTCGGTCGGTCGAGTTTGATGCCCAATCTGCATCAGCGTAAGTTTGTAGTTGAAAGTCGCCAATGGATAAGGGAAGACCGAAGGATAGTGTGCCTTTGAGGTAGCGGAGAATTCTTTTGAGTGCTTGAAAATCTTGAGTCGTTGGATCCTATATATGTTGACAAACATAATTAGTAGCGAACGCAATGTCAGGTCGAGTGATAGAGAGATATTGAAGTGATCCTGCTATTTTTCGGTAGAGGTTTGGATCGCTGAAAGGTTGAGCAGAGCTTGAGCCGTAGTTGGTCTTAGGTGTGATGGGAGTTTGAGAAGGTTTGCAGTCGGCAAAACTGGCAGATTGAAGGAGCTTGGCTGTGTAATGGGATTTATTGAGGAAGAAGCCCGTAGAGGTGCGGGAAATCTGTATACCGAGAAATAGAGATATTTGACCCAATTGTTTTAGAGAAAACTTGGATTGCAGTTTGTTGAGGAGTGATTGAATTTTAGATTCATCGTTTCCTGTGACAAGAATATCATCAACATAAATTATTATGTAAATTTGAATGTTATTGCGTTGAAATAAAAGCAGAGAAGGATCGGAACGACTGAACCCGAGGCCGAGAGTGAGAAGAAAGTTGGTGAAGGTCTGGAACCATTGACGAAGAGCCTGTTTGAGATCGTATATTGATTTGTGAAGTTTGCAAACCGAATTTGGTGAATGATCATCGACAAAGCCCGGTTGTTGCCGCATGTAAACATCGTCTTGAAGTTCGTCGTGAAGGAAGGCGTTAGACACATCAAGTTGAAGCATTGGCTAGTTGCGGTGAAGAGCTAAGGTGAGCAGAACTTGAATCGTTGGCATTTTTGTAACAGGACTAAAAGTTTCTGTGTAGTTGATACCAAGTTGTTGATTGTATCCTTGAGAGACTAGACGAGCTTTATAGCGATCTATTTGGCCGTTTGGTAGACATTTTATTTTAAATGTCCATTTACATCCGAGAATTGGTTTGTTAAGAGGGGGAGGAACGAGGGACCAATGGTGTTGTCGGTGAAGGGCTTGAATCTCATTGGTCATTGCTTTATGCCAATGTGAGAATTTTGCGGCTTGGGAATAAGTGGTAGGAGTGATATGGGTTTTCGTAGTGGCTGAGAGCGTGAAGATATGCTTTGGTTTGGTGATTTCCGATTTGAGATGAGTCTGCATTTTGTGAGTGGGAAGAAGGGTGGAGGGAATTTGTCTGCTGTGTGAAATGGAGACTGAAGTGGGATGATAGGAATTATTGGATGTGGATGTAGAAGAGGAGGATAGGGTGCTGGAATTGGAGTGACGGATTGAGTTGGAGAAGCAGGTAGGGGAGTGGATAGGAGGATGGAATAAGAAGCGAGGGGTTGGTGTATTGAATGTTAGCCGTAGACTTACAGGTAGGAGACGTTTGAGAGACTTTGAAAGGAAAAATGTGCTCGTGAAAGACAGTGTGCCGAGAGATGATGGTTTTACAAGTTAGGGGATTGTAGCACCTATAACCTTTGTGAGCCGAAGAGTAACCCAAGAAATTACATTCCTGGGAACGATGAGAGAGCTTGTCGGTGACGTAGGGATGCATCCAAGGAAAGCAGAGACATCCGAAAATGCGAAGATGAGAGTAAGTAGGTTGGGTGCCGTGAAGTCTTTGGTAAGGAATTTGAAAGAAGATGGTTTTGGAGGGAAGGGGATTTATAAGATAATTTGTTGTAGTAAGCGCGTCCGCCCAGAAAGTGATAGAAAGATTGGCAGCGTGCATAAGAGTGCGGGTAAGGTCAAGAAGGTGCCTGTGCTTACGTTCGGCGGTGCCATTTCGTTCAGGTGTATGAGGGCAGCTTATTTGATGAGTGATGCCACGTTCATGAAGGAAATTTGTGAAGTTATGGCTGGTGAATTCACCGCCACCATTGAATTGGGTCCGAATGAGATTGCATAAGTGCTTAAATTTCGCATAGGTTTCCTGTTTGGAATGCATTAAGTAAATCCAGAAAAATCATGAGAAATCGTCAATGAACACAAAATAATATTTAAAACCAGCTAACGAATCTTGAGGAGCAAGTCCCCAGAAGTTAGAGTGTATCAAATTGAAAGGTGAAGAAGAAATTGTAGAGCTTTTATTGAAAGGTAATTTGTGACTTTTTGCCATATTACAAGACATACAAAAAAATGTAGTAGAAACAGAAGAAATTTCAGAGAATCTATTGGCAAGAACAGAAAGAAATCGGTGATGAGGATGTCCGAGTCTGGCATGCCAGATTTGTGAAGATAGAGCGGTGGCTTCAAGAGCAATCTTGGGTCTAGCGGAGGGTAAGCGAAGCTGATAAAGACCATTATGCAGATGACCAAAAATAAGAGGCTGATTGTCCTTGAGATCCTTAATCACAAAACCGTTAGCGTCAAAGGAATTAGAAACAAAATTATCAGAGGTGAGTTTGGAGACAGAGATAAGTGTGCGTGAGAGAAGGAACGTGAAGCAGATTGTTTAGACGAAGCTTACGAGTTGTATCCAGTAAGGGTAGCAGGCCCTGTCCAAAATTCTGAATAGGCGAGGAACTTCTATTGGCGGTGGAGACGGAGTCCGAGCCAAAATACGAGTCCGAGTGATGCAGATTGGTGTTGTCAGGAGTGAGATGGGTAGTAGCTCCTGAATCAAGAACCCAGTCTTGCGTAGCGTGGGAGGGAGATCGGGTTAGAAGCGCACAGGGGTTCCAAGGAATAGTCGGAGCATACTTGAAGTTGCACCGATGCCAGCAATTGATAGCGACGTGCCCCAATTTTCCACAGATTTGGCAGACTGGACGTTCAGAAGAGGATTGGGAAGTTTGAGCGGAAGAATTTGCAGGAAGGACGAAAGAATGTATTCTTTCCTTTGAAGGAGCGCCGCTGACCCCGACCCTTGGAGGTATTATCATTGTGCGTGTAAAGAGCGACTGGGTCGTGAGAGGTGTTGGAGTCTTGAAGTTGTTCTTGTTGAATGTTGATCTCCTCGCTGCAAAAAAGGGAGTAAAGAGTGTCGAGATCTATGGGTTGAAGAGCTGTGCGAATTGTAGATTTGAAGGGGTTGTAGGTAGAGGGTAAGCCATTTAGGATGTAGTGGATCATATCCTCCGTGTCGATTTGAGAACCGAAGGCAGCGATGCTGTCGACGATCGTCTTGATTTGAGCTAGATATTGTTGCATAGAAGAGTTTTTCATCTTGATATTGTGAAGTTTGTTCTTGAGTTGGATAACTTGAGAACGGTTCGTGGGTTGAAGTCTGCGTTCGAGAACGGTTCGTGGGTTGAAGTCTGTGTTCAAGAACGGACCAAATCTCATGGGCGGTGGTAGCAGAGATCACATACGGAAGAATCGGAGTTGATATTGTTGAGAATAATGCCGAAATGAGATTGTTGTCTATTAGTTGCCAAGTCTTGTAGTCGGAGCTGGCAAGATCGGAGGGAGGCAGAGTGTCGCCGGTAAGATGTTCGGGGAATCTGTTCGCCATAAAATGCTGGAGCAACTGGAGCCGCCAGATCGCATAGGAGTCGGAGGTTAGTGGGTAGGGAACGAGATTCTTGATGTTAGAAATCAATAATTTGAGGGAAGGTGGAATAGTGAGGTGGGAGGAAGAGTTTGAGAGAGTTGAGGAAGAAGAAGGGAGGGATGTTGTTGATTCTCGATCTGCCATGGCAGCTCTGATACCATGTAGAAATAGCAACCAAGCAACGAACAGGGAGAAGAGATGTAGAACAGAGAACGGAAAAGATAATAGTATATACGGTATTTGTTACAGAGTTACAACTATATATAGAGCAAAGCGTAATACAAGACACGTCAAGTATGATGATGCGGAATGGTCATTAATATTAAGATTAATTTTTTACTAGAAAGCTGCTTTAAAAAGCAGTAACAAAGCCGTCCCAAACGAAGCCTTAGAACAATGGGTTGAGGGGCGAGGGGCACCAGGGCAAGAGTACAAAAATAGAAATTATGTGCAAGGATTGGTCACTTGAGGCAAATTAAACGCCCAAAGTCGCTAATTATTACATAGAATGCAAATCAACCACAAGTGCCAGATTTCAGCTTTCAAAAGCTTGAGAATTAGCTTGGAAACTTGTTCGATCGTTGAAGATGCACACAATATATTGTAAAAGGTATAATGGCAGCAAAATATGATGGATTACCGCATTTGCATCATGGTTATCTATTCCAGGTATGGAGGTGATGACTCTCAGTAAGCATTCCGTTTGCTCAACTGATCGCTTACGCTTGGCAAACCAAGAACAATCATCATTCACACACAAAATTCTATAACAGATAAAGTGTGAAATACATTTAAATTCAACGTACTTCAAGCTTCATCATGGATATGACATCTTGTCGCTTACATACTGTTAACATGTAGTTGTTAGCAGCCTAAGAAAAATTGATTGAAAATTTTGAAAGTTAACTGTTAAAAACATACCACCACGAGCATGAGCAATCTTTACAATCTTCTCAAAACCCATCTCTGGATCACTAACTGGCACAAACGTCGGGTTACCAATCTCCATGGCATGCCTCAATTTCACAAACATTTATAACATTTAGTATAAGGGCATCTCCAACTGAAAATCTCATTTTTCACTCCAAAATACAGTGTAACAAAAAAATGGCGTGATTCATCTCCAATCGAACTCCATTTTGCACCCAGGTAATCGTTTTTCTCCTTCGCACATTTCTTCGGCAAATCCGGCAGACACAAAAAAATAATGCATGTGAATAGTGTAACGCCAATATTGACGTTGCACTGTTCACCCGCAACAAAATACCGGGAGTTTTGCAGTTCAGCTGGAGCTCGCGAGCGATGTCATTCATGTGTTTGGAGTTCGGTTGGAGACCTAAACTGTTGCAAATACGCTTAATGAAGTATAAGGTTGAGATACCCACTTGAAGTATGAGCCGTTAAAAGAATCATTTTGCTCCTTAGTCGGTACAGAAACAACAACATAAAGATGCCTGAACTGTCTTTTCAGAGTCGTAACCCTGCATTGTTAGAATACTGTTAATGGAACACTTTGAATGAACCTAAAGAAAGGTAGCTATGATCAACCTGCTAAAGACAGAAGAGGAATCATCACAATCCCAATTTGTAATGAATATGAAAGCAACAGATGTTCCTCCGTTGTTGAATATAAAATCCTACATGGCATCCATTATTTTGAGTGGTGAAGTTGAGATCAAATCAAAAGAAAGACAAGATATGTAAATACAGGGGCTATCTGAAGAAAGTTAAGCCGATATGAATTTGAATGGAGGAATGATGAAATGAAGTCGATGAAAGATGGGTGCTGCTCCTGTTTCCAGGAAGTACTCATCATGCAGACTCCACCACCTGTACAAATTAAAGAAAATCCCAAATGGATTTTTCCGCTCGTTAGTTCAACTGGGATATTTCTAATAGGTCTGAATCTAGAAGAAACAAGATGCATGGCATGGTGGAAAAACACATCAAATACGTTTAATCCAAACAAGAATAATTGAAAATTATCTCCCACGGAATGTAATAGAACCATCCTACTCAACTTTGGCAAACCATAATATCAGTTATTTCAACAAACAGTCTAACTCCAATAACGAAGGGAGTTGCTGATTGAAAAGATTAATCTCTTCTTGCCTCCTATGTTTGATCAACACTTTTCGACTAGCAGGGGGATTGAGGAAAGAAGTGATTCTAAAATAAAATCCAATTGCTACATGGAAAAATCATCGAGGTCGGTTCAGCTGAAAAAAGCTACCAGTGATCGAAATCGATCACCTTCATACCTTCCAACAAAATCACCAATATCGTAAGGCATTCGTGCCTTATAAAAATCTGAAGAAATTAGGGTTTACCCTTAGCAAGGCCATCGTTCTAATTTCGCCATCAACCAAAACACTGCGATTGTAGTAAAAACAAGAAGGTAAAAGAAGGAACATAGAGAACCGGAAATGGCCGAAGAATCCGCATTCCGATCTCCGATGTTTCCACCGCAGCCCGACGTTCGATTCATTCTGAGACGAAAGCGCGAAAGCACAAAGCCGTAAACCAACCGAAGAAGAAGCGGGAATTCATGCTACATTGAAAGTTTCCAAAAAGGCTTCGTTTCGGAAGATTTTCTTATTGTTTTTGAAACATTTTTTTTTAATTTTGAATTAAAAATTTTAATATTAAAAAAAAAAATCATCCACATGCTTTAATTTCATAATTTTTTTAGCTTATAAATAAAAAAATATTAAAATGCTAAATGACTGGAAGAGCTACTTTTAAAAAGATGAGAGGATTAAAATTTTTTTTTGTTCGATTTTATTAAAAAAGAATAAAAAGTAAAATTTTGATGAATTTCATTTATTCTTACTTTCATACTCCTTTTTTTATTCATTCCCAACTTATTCATTTTTTATTGAATTCTTTTTCCACAGTAAGTTGACTCTATTGCTGCCGTCAAATCCCCCCGACATCATGGTCAAACGCCACTCGTTGATTTCTGCCACCATCCACCATCATTATAGGACTTTATATTATTTTCATTTTACTTAGGCGGCTATTTGGTTGAATTACTTTATGATGTAAAGTATTTTCAAGTGCTCGTGTTTTACAAATTTAGGTGTTCGATTAGAATACAAAATGATGCAAAGTAAAATATATAAACATAATTTAAGTAAATCAAATTCCTCTAATTTTAAGTGAAAATCATTTATACCACAAGCTTGTTTGACCACCACCTGCTGCTAGGCACCGCCGGCCGCCGCAATCTGCTAGCCACCCCTGTTTCGGATGACTTTTTTACCGCTTTTTAAATCATTTTTTTATAAAAATTTTTAATTCAAAAAAAAAAAAAAACTAAAAAACTACTTTAAAAAAACATTAAGAAAATAGCCCCAAACGAAACCTAAAATTCAATCTAACCAAAAAGTGATTAGAATATTCTAATTGTTTTTCTTTGATATTAGAAAGTTTTAAATTTTTTATTACAAAATCATCCAATCTTTTGGGAAAAAACTGGATCAAATATCATGACCACTTTTTTTTTTTATCAAGATGATTTTAAAGTCATCAAAATTGTGAGGATATGGATACATACGAGACTATTATGATGTATTTATTAATTTAACACCTATATTTTTATTAAGTTACATAACATTCAAAATTTTAAATTACATGAAAGTGCCACTAATATCAACTTTTATGAACTAAAATATATTTTTTGATGCTTAAAAATTGATGTGGTTGAGATAGTAAAGCATTATATAAGTAACTATAAAAATTAAAATGATAAATATATAAATGTTGGGTTGATCGAATATGAGGAGGATTAAACACCACAATAAGGAAACAAGCAAGAAAGTAAAAAAGCAACTTAAAATAGGAAAAAAATTCTATCGAGCCACTCCACACCAAGAAATTCACTAAGAAAATTGGGATAAAGAAGTATAAATCTCTCTTCTCTCTCATTCTCCTTCTCTTTTCACATGCACCGTTCTCAATATATACACTAAGAAACCCAAGTAAAATAACCCCAAAAGACGTAACTCTTTAGAAAAACGAGAAAAAAAATCATCAAATCTGTCTCACAGCGTTGCAGTGCCAATTTGAAGGGCTTCACCGCTTGAACCTTTGTCTTGATCCGAGATGCAGTGCCGTATCCATGTTTCTACGACGCTCTGTGCTCGATCGTTCAGCCCCGAGGCACTGAGATACGTAGTGTCGACGCGCCTGGGTACACAATGCCAATGCATTATATAGGCTTTTTTTTTTTTTTTGTGGAAAACACCCGAACCCAAGCATGAGGTAAACTGCCCTCACCCCCTAGCGTACACGAGAAACTTGAGGTCCGAGGCAAAAGAACAATCCGATTGATCAACACAATTAGATTCCACACATAATAGTAAATACAAAAAAAATTATGAGGTATGTATGTGAATTCCCCTTAAATTTATTGTAAAATAAATGTAAAATAATTTGCGACTTATTTTCTTATATAATGTTCATTATAAAATAGAAATTTGACTTTATTTGCCCCATAATATTTGAATTTTGAGAAATATGCATGTTATTTCATTTTTATAAGAAATATGCTCGAACATTAATTCCAATCAAATGACTCATTTCTATTCATATAAGAGTGATGGAAGTTCAGTAGGAGCTCACGGGCAAGAGTGAACCGAAGAGGAATCAATGATCTAATAAACTTTGCTTCTCTACAGTGTACATGCTCTTCTTCTTCTTCATTGTTTCATCTCAGCTACTCTTTTACGCTTCGAATACGCCATTCAAGTCGACATCTCCCTTACGTATCAGATAAGCACCCTACCACGAAAGTCATATGTTAACCTCTCAAAATTTCTTTTTTTATGAGAAATGAGGAGGAAAGAGGGTTTGTTGACAAAGTCTTAGCCAGACCTTGACTCCTCAAGTCTTCTCCAATGACTTTTCCAGCCTTCAATTCTATATACACAAACTTCCCTTCTCCATCTAACCTAAGAGAAGGAAGCATTAATGGATGCCACCTCTGCTACCCTTCTCCTCCTCCATATTATTCTCTTTCTCTTCATCCTCACTTTTGCTTCTACGGCTCAGAGCAGTCCCAACATAACTTTAGGCTCCTCTCTCTCTCCCCAAGCAAACAGTAACTCAATATGGGCACTCTCACCGTCCGGCGACTTTGCCTTTGGGTTTCTCCCACTCGAACCAGGCCTCTTCTTGCTTGCCATTTGGTTTGCCAAGCTACCATCGAATACTGTCGTGTGGTCTGCTAACACCGTTGATAACGCTGCCGTGGTGCAGGAAGGGTCTCGCGTAGAGCTCATGAGTTCTGGTAGGCTCTCCCTTCTGAACAACACAGGCCAAGAGGTTTGGTTCGCTGACCCGGGAAGTAATATCGTCACTAATGGAGCTATGCTGGACACTGGAAACCTTGTACTTGCCAGCGCTTCAAACACCTATGCCTGGCAGAGCTTTGACAATCCCACCGACACCATTCTCCCCACACAGATGATCAGGCAAGGAGGAAAGCTATCCTCCCGTCGTTCTTCCAGGCTAAACGACTACTCCAACGGGAGGTTCCAGTTACGCCTCCTGCCAGATGGAAATTTGGTCTTGAACACCATTGGCTTCCCAACTGAGCAAGCCTATGAACGGTACTGGATTAGTAACAACACTGATCAGATCACAGATGACAGGGTTTTTTTTAATCCGAATTATGGTGTGAACGTAGTCCAAAACAACACCAACCTCTACAATGTCACAACCACCAACTTCGGCTCAGTAGCTAATCTCTACCAGAGAGCAACGCTTGATTTTGATG
Organism: Dendrobium officinale; assembly: GCA_019514585.1. NCBI lineage: Eukaryota > Viridiplantae > Streptophyta > Magnoliopsida > Asparagales > Orchidaceae > Dendrobium > Dendrobium officinale. The sequence goes on from CM033692.1 coordinate 17,388,235, forward strand.
GCGTTTTCAGGCAATACAAATACAACAAGCCTGGTACAAATACCAATGGCAGTTCTCAGAATTCTTGGTTAGCCATGGATTTTGTGCCTAGAGATATATGCACGGATCTCACGATGGGTGACGGAGGAAGTGGGGCATGTGGATTTAATAGTTATTGTAGCATCAATGGAGATAAACCGAGCTGCTTGTGTCCAGACCACTACACTCCATTGGATCCAGATGATATCATTAACCAGGGTTGCAGGCCAGACTTTGAAGCACCAAGTTGTGAGCTGTACGACCCAGCTGACTTTGAAATGGTGGAAAAGTACAATGTTGACTGGACAAATGGAGATTATGAGCAATTGGCACCAATGGAGGAAGATGGATGCAAAAAAGCTTGCCTGGAGGATTGTAGGTGCTCAGTTGCTGTGTTTGGGAGTGGAAATTGCTGGAAAAAGAAGATGCCAATGTCGAATGGGAGGATAGATCCGAACAATGGAAGGATAGTTATCTTCAAGATAAGTAAGGTGGCTTTGAATGGCTCCCATAATTTTACTATAGGCAACAGAAAGGATAATAAAACTATGACAGTTGTTTCTCTCTCAGCTATTCTTGGTGGCTCAATTCTCATCAACTTTATTTCAATTGCATCTGTAATTCTTCTCTTATTATGGAAGCGCAGACGAGTAGCAGAAATGAAAACAAAGTCCAAGACAATAAAATCAAATCTCCATGCCTTCAGTTACATGGCTTTGGAGAAGGCCACTAACAAGTTCAACGAGGAACTAGGTAAAGGTTCGTTTGGTTCAGTTTACAAAGGGGTTCTCGTATCACTAGGAGAAGTACCAGTTGCCGTGAAAAAGCTAAATGGATTGGAACATCAGGGTGAGAAGGAATTCATAACAGAGTTAACTATAATTGGCCGAACCCATCATAGAAATCTTGTACAACTTATTGGATTTTGTGAAGAAGGGACTCATCGGCTTCTGGTATATGAGTTCATGAGCAATGGAACCTTGGCAAGCTATCTCTTTCAGACAGAAAAGCCAAGGTGGGAAAAAAGAGTTCAGATTGCTTATGGGGTAGCTAGAGGTCTATCATATTTGCATGAAGAATGCAAAAACCAGATCATCCATTGTGATATAAAACCTCAGAACATATTGCTTGATGAGTATTTAACAGCAAGGATATCTGATTTTGGATTAGCTAAACTTCTGCAGACAGATCAGACAAGGACAAAAACAAGTATAAGAGGGACAAAGGGCTATGTTGCGCCAGAGTGGTTCAAGGACAAGCCCATCACATCAAAGGTGGATGTATATAGTTTTGGTGTTGTGTTATTAGAGATTGTTTGTTGTAGGAAGAATGTTGAGAAAGATTTTGTCGATGATGAGAGGCTAATACTCACAGATTGGGCGTATGACCGCTACACTGAAAGGAAGCTGGAAGTGTTGGTGCAATATGATGAAGACGCCATTACTGACCATAGAAGGCTTGAGAGATTCGTGGCAGTGGCAATTTGGTGCATTCAGGAAGAGCCGTCGATGAGACCTTCAATGAAGAAGGTGCTGCAGATGTTGGAAGGTGCAGTTGAGGTTCCCATTCCGCCAAATCCATCCTCTTTCATCAGCTCAATCAATTGATCAAGCTCCTTTAAATTTGATTTTCTTAGTAATATTTACATGATATTGTATTGATAGCTTCTTCGTCGAAGAACATTTAGGTTGTAAGTGTGTGGGTATGCATTGAGTAATAAACAGATGACTATCGCAGGTTGAAGATTCATATTATTACTGTTAAAATGTAATATGATCGTAGGTAACACCTTAATCTAATTATTATTATTATCTATTTTTTTCTTTTTTTCTTTTTATTTTTTTAACACCTTAATTTAATTAATATGGGTAGAAATAAGAAGAACTTAGGATAGGCAATTGCCCGCCTTAATTTCTTTCTTAGAAGAATAAACATTTTAATTATTTTGACCACCGTCAAGGCGTCTACAAATACAATTGCTCAAATTCATACGTAAAATTATATTTTATCCACCCTCAAAAGAGAGGCTGGTTCCACCCCTCTTATTAATAAGAACAACAAGAGAAACAGGCAACGGAAAGGAAAAAAGGGAGAATTTAAAGAGAAAATTTACATAATTTTATTAGATTATGAAAAGTATAAGACTTGAATACAAATGACTTTATATGTGAGGTGTTCTCTTTGACCCATATTTATATATATAGGTCAAGATTTGAATTGCAAGAAAGTTATATTTAAGCAACACAATTAAAAAAATAACTTCTTGTTATAAAAATACATGAGGTGTGTGGCCGAAATATATAAAAATATGTATTGATACTTGATTGAAATCATAAGTATATGAAGTTGCTGAGTGGATTGGATGAATGCCAATGAATAGCTTTGGAGATTGGTTGCAGGGGTGTCAATATTGGACACGACCTGAAAACCCGATACGAATATTTCGGGTTTGGGTCAACCCGAACCCAAAACGGGTTGGGTTTAGGTCCTGATTTGCAACCAATTTCAAATTTCGAGTCGGGTTCTGGTTGACCCAGAAAAAAGATAATGACCCGATTTTGACCCGGATCGGTGTATATAAGGGATTAGGCCGAAGAGGCACATGAAACAGAGAAAGATCTTCACAGCGAGCAAACTCCCATCGTTGCTTCGGTGCTTCCGATAAATGTAGCTTACGATCCGACCGGAAGCGAACGTCGTCCAAAGGAGCAAAGTAGAACAACAAGGATATAAGACATTCACAGTGACTCAACAAGCGAACTCCCGTCATTGCTTCCGATCAAAATGTTGTAACTTCTGATCCGACCAGAAGGGAACGTCGTCCAAGGAGCAAAGTCGAACAACAACGAAAGAGCAGGCGAGGCGGCAACTACTTCACAGCAAGTGAATTCCCGTCGACCCATCGTTGCTTCCGATCAATATGTTGTAACTTCCGATCCGATGGGAAGAGAACGCCATCCAAGGAGCAAAGTCGAACAACAATGAAGGAGCCGAAGAGGCAGCGACGAACTCCCATCGTTGCTTACTTGCTTCGATGCTTCCGATTAAAATGTCGTAACTTCTAATCCGAGGAGAAAAGAATGTCGTCCAAGGAATAAAGTTGAACAACAACGAAGGAGCCGATGAGGTAGCGGCAAATTCCCATCATTGCTTACTTGCTTTGATGCTTCCGATCAACATGTCGTTACTTCCGATTCAAGGGGGAGAAAACATTGTCCAAGAGCGAACAACGAACTAGCGAAGTCGAACAACAATGAAAGGGACTCACTTGGCGAGTCGGGTTCGGGTTGACCCGAACCAAAAGCCGGTCGGGTCAACATTTTCGAGTTTGGCCCGAATCTGACCCGTGACCCGATTTTGACAACCCTAATTGGTTGAGCTCTTAGAGCTACTAATGTGTTCAACATAGTCTTGGTGACTTCATGCTGGTTTTGGGAGTTTAGCATGACACTACCAAAAAATAGATTATTTTGCATCGGTCCTTAGGAGCGGTTTTAAAACCACTTCTAAAACTCCTTTGCACTGGTTTTAAACAGTATAAATTGCAACAATTTGCACCGATTTAACCGGTGCAATTTACAGTGATTTAAACTGCAGCTAAAGCCCCGCCCGGTAATTAAATCCCCAATTCCCAATCGGCTCTCTTCCTCTCTTCTTTCAAACCCTAATTATGAATCGTGCCCCGCGTCTGTGTCTCTTCGTGTGGAGCGAATCGCCGAGCGTCGTGACTCTTCTCACACGAAGACCAACCTCGACCGGCCAGCCCTTTCTCACTGTGAGTGCCTTCCCCTTCTTCTTCTTCATATTATTCTCTCTCTTCTTCTCATTTTTTTGAAATCATTTTGCTGAAAATCATGTCTAAAGCCAGATGCCTTTTTGCTCTTACTTTCCCTATCACTCCATTCATTAGAAATTTTAACTGGCTCATGTTTCTCCGAAATGTTAACTGGATCATGTTTCTTCCAAACGACATTTGGAATTGTTTATGGTTTCTCATCTATACAAAAAAATTTGATCAAATATGTGCAAACACTATCATATGCCCATTCCATCCCTTACTATTGTTCGTTGTTCTTATCCATTTTAAAATAATGTACTAAGCCATTTCTTTGGGCATATTTACTTAAATGCTTCCAGATGTTCTTTATATTTTCTATGGTACTGGTATAAGCTTTGGCATTTGTCTTATTTCTTGACTTTCACTATTATCTGAGTCATCTTCTTATTCTTCTTTTCTTTTTGGAATATAGAATGTATTGCTCATTAACAGATATTTATTCATACGTTTTATTCGTTATAGACTTTACATTGAAAATTGCAAATTTTAATAAGAAATTCCTGAAGAATTAGGCTTATAACGTGAAATTAATGTTAGCGAGGAAGAAAACAATTATATGAGGAATTCTTCATAGGATTTCTCTCCGAACAAAAATTTTTTTTTTTTTTTGACTTTTATGGTGGTTTAAACCGCCTCAAATATCCAGAAATTTGCCGGTTAAAACCACAACATTATTGAAAATGAGTTCTTCTGGAAAGTATTTGTGGCGATTATAACCGGCACCATTCTGGACCTTTGCAGCGGTTATAACCACTGCTACATGAAGCACTTCGCAAAATCTATCCCTCCAGTGGTCAAACTGTTGCAGAATGGCATTGCAGCGTATTATAATTACAGCGGTCGTGCAGCGGTTTTAAAAACGCTGCAAAGAAAATTGTGGTGGTTAAAACCGTTGGGATAATTAAATCATCAATTGTGCTGCGATTGCCCTATTTTTTTGTAGTGACTTGGCTAGTTCATTATGTTGGCTAGTTCATTATGCACTTGTTGATTTCATGACAAATTAATATTGAATGTGGGAGTTTATTTTGACCCTCATGAGTTCATAATAAGCCTGAAGAGTAACTCTTATTACTTATGCAACTTCTCAAAACAAACCCACAAATCCCCCATTGAATAAGCCAACAGCTAAATTAGAGATTCATCAAATTAACGACTTCTTGGATTAATCAAATTAATCAATGAGCCAAAAATTCTTTAGAAATATTTACTAATGAATCTTTAGTATAAATTGAAAATGATTTAGCAACGATTGATAAAGAATGATCCAATAAATAAACCAGTGATTCCTTCATGCTAAAGTTTTTTTCTTCTATGAAGAGCATTAAATGAAATATTTTATTTAAGATGGTGATTGTTTCTTTATTTTTAAATATTTTGCAAGATCTAGTGTCCAAAAATTGCAAAAAAAAACTAGGATGCAATGCTTGAACTTGGCCATTTTTGTGTATTTAAATTTAGTTGATTTGGAGTTGAATCTTATTCATCTTTATTTGCTCAAGTATTTTTTTGTTGATGTGTTATTGAACCGAGTATAGGCTTTTGAGTTGAGTGATTGCATTGAATAATTGTGCATATGAATGTGTGAATATCATAATAACATTTATATAATACTTCCTTAAGACTTCTTCGGGTTTTCCTCTTTATATATCATTGAACAACTTGCCACTTTAGGTGGATCTCAATTTTCACTCAAACTCTTTATTTTTCGTGGGAATTACATAGACTCGCCACTTAGGAATTGTGCTCGTTACGTACGCAATGTGGATTTTATTGCAAAGGGGGAGTCTGAGTTCTGCAATTATAGTTTGAGTTTAAATGATATAATAAAGATTAAGGTTGTTTAGTTGGAGGTAAAGTATGTATAAGATATTTCAAATGCAGGAGTTTTAAAAGTATTGATATTTGATTAGATGAAAAAAGAATACAAAGTAAAGTAAATATAGTGTAAATCATTTTAATTCAATTTTTAAAGTAAAGTAAACTTGACCAACTTTGAGTGAAAATTATTTTAATCGCAAGCAACCTTTCTAGTCACCGACCACCACATCGACTTAGTCATCGCTTGTCACCTGTAGCCACCACCTCCACCCATTGCCGCTCATTGGACGCCACCAGCGACCACTTATCACCATCCACCACTACCACTCTTCCATAGGCCATTACCGCCTACTACCACAGGCCGCAACTATAATAGCACATATTCAATAGTCAAATAATATTTTGGGAGTCATTATATGTCCAATGTATAAACCGTCTTCATCATAATATAGGCATTACTGTGCTTTAATTATAATTAATTTTCTTAATTTTATAGGCAATATTGCATATATAAAAAATAAGAGGTTCTGATTTAATTGCAATACTTTAAATATTTAACACATGTTAATACAAGTGAGTTTTCTTGGACCATTATGTGCATGTTTTACTAATCAATTTCACTAGTCTTCGATACATGTGCTATTTTATGAAAAAATTTAATATTATTTAAAGCTCTGAATTTTATATTTTTATGCAATGCTTGAACTTGATCGTGTTTGTGCATTATTGTGCTTTATATATATATATATATATATATATATATATATATATATATATATATATATATATATATATATATATATATATATATATATATATATATATATATATATATATATATATATATTGAATAGGGGTGTTAATATTTGACACGATCCGAAAACCCGACTCGAACCCGACCCGAAAATTTCGGGTTAGGGTCAACCCGAACCCGAAACGGGTCGGGTTCAACATTTCGACCAGTTTCAAAAATCGGGTCGGGTTCGGGTTAACCCTTTGACCCGAAATTGACCTGAAAGTGACCCGATTTTGACCCGAAAACCCAATTTTGACCCGTCAACCCGAGATTGACACGAAAAGAGGATATTGACCCGTTTTTTACCCGAAAATTAGCAATTTTTCGGTTGAAAACGGGTCATTCGGGTCGGGTCGGGTTGTCCTGGACCCGAAGCGGGTCGGGTTCGGGTCCAGGAAACCGACACGTTTTTAAAAACGGGTCGGGTTCGGGTTGACCCGAATAGTGCCGGGTCAGTTTCGGGTTCGACCCGAACCCGACCCATGACCCGAAATTGACACCCCTAAATTATTGAATACTTGTGTGATGTTATGCAAAACAACCTAATTTAAAACTGGACCAATTCCTAACAATTTGAGTTTTAAAAATTTGAGGTTTCATTTTTATTTTAAAATTTTAAAGTAGACTTGAAATGTATTATATTCGCTCCAATATCAATCTTTACCCAAGGAGTGAGGTGACACTTTATAATGCCTTAGTGGTAATTAAGTGATTTTTATAATTTTGGATCATTTAAGACTTTCATGAAGAGTTTGTGTGGGACAAATTTAGCTTAAGTATGACGAGTTCTAGATTATTTAGTTTATTATTTTTTATAATTTAGGGTTTGTTTGGGACGGCTTTTTTATTGTTTTCTAAAATAGAGTTATTTTTTTATTAAAACTCCGTTTTAGAAAGCAATAAAAAAGTCGTCCCAAATGAAGCTTAGTTCATTAAAAATTTATTTGATTTTTTAATTCTAATGAATTTTTATTTTCAGATCATTTAATTATTTCTCCATTCAACCGAGCGTTTTTTTTCTTTTGTTTGCTTAAACGATGTTCATGTTCAAAATTTTTAAAATAATTCTATGAAGTTAGCGACAATCTCAAAAATATCTCAAAGTTTGGAATTATTTTAAATTATTCTAAATTATATATTTTAATTTAATTATTAATGATAAATTTATTTTCTTATTAAGATATTCTCCAAAAATTATGAAAAAAAATTAGAGATTATGGATTATCAAAAAAAAAAATCTTAATAATAACTTGAGATCATTTAAATTTAATTTAATTTTTTTAGAATTTTTGCGTTATTTAGTAACTTTATCTTTATTTGTTAGGTAAATTAACTTTAAATTATATGAAATTTATTATAGGAGCTAAGTAGCTAAATCAAACCCCATTCCAATCCAATAAAAATTTGAAGTTAATTGGAGGTGTTCTTTATTTTTATGGGTTATTTGATTTATTTGTGTATTTTATTGTAATATATATATTAATTTCAATTTTTATTAAAATTTTCAAAATCAAGGCTAAATAAAGAATTCAAATAACTGAGTAATTATGGTTATTTTTCGAACCTTCAAATAGACAAACTTTTATGAAACTTTTCTCCCAACGCAAGGAAGACTTAAAGAATATTTTATAAAAATTTGAAGCCATTTTAAATTATTTATAATGATAAATTTGTTTTTAACTTTTAAAATTTAATGAGGTATATTTATTATTTTCATTTTAGTTTGACTTTATTTTTTTTTTAATCTAAAGTTTATTATAAAGTTAATGCATTTTTTTTTTATATTTTAGACTTTATAAGTTTCAATGCTTTGTATAAGGATTTCTCTATATTGAAACAAAGGTTTGATTGTTAACACCTTAAATGAACTCCAATTTTCATAATATTTATAAAATATTGGAAATCAAAGATCAACCTTTCAAAATTTGAACCCATTTGAAGCTATTTACTATTTTTAATTATTTATTAAATTTAAAATATAAATCACATTAGAAAAGTTGGAACCCCCAATCTTTTATTCCAAATGGTTTAATTTTATTTTTTATGGATTCTATGATTCAGTAAGGTTCGAATGAAAATTAGTTTACATTTTAGCATTTTTATTAAATTATTTATAAAATTTACAAAATATTGATCTGATGAGTCCATAAATCTCTTACCTGACCTAGAATTAAGGTCCGATTATTTTATAATTAAATGGCCCCAAATCTTTTGAATTTAAACTAGTGGGGTCGTCATTCTCAAGTTCAATATCTACATATTGCGGTCATTTGAATTAGAAATCTATTTTACCGTTGCAAAAGAGCTGAATTTTTGTAATCAATAACGGAGATTTTGGTTTTGTTTGTGATGGCTTTTTTATTGCTTCTTAAAGCAGCTTTTTAATATAATTTTTTTTTTATTTTTTACTAAAAAATTACTTTAATAAGTAGTAAGAAAGTCATCCCAAACGAAACCTTAAACTAATTTTTACTGATCACTTATTTGATTGAGGCGAAATTGAATAAGTTGTTTTCTTGTTTAGTTGATTGTAACTTAATTTTTATTTATTTTATCAATATGATGTATGTGAGTTGCATCAATGTCTCAATTAATGATCTACGAGAAGACAGTTAACATTCTTTACATGTGAACACAAATCTTATTCAAGTTTGTAAATTAAAAGATGAGTGATTATTACATACGGAGTCCGGCCAGACGTAGAGAACCGTTCAATTTCGTGAATACAAACAGTAAAAGCGTAAAGTAAAAACACAGCGGTGAACACTAACTGTGTTTTTACTATTCACAACGGTGAACACTAACTGTGTTCAAATTCCGCACGTAATAATCTCTCGTAAAAGATAATGAACATGCATTCCTCACATAGAAATAAGAGCTAGCATTGTTCAGTTCTCACAACTCTCAATTTTGCCTTCATTTGAGAGATAATTTTTTTAATATTTTATAGTTTAGATTATAATCATAATTTTTTATTTGATTATTATTTTTTTACTATTTTTATAAAATTTTATGTCAACTTTAAAAAAAAGTTATATTTTCATAATAATTTATAATCACTTTCTAAAAAAATGTAGCCTTCTGAACGAATACGTATGGTGTGCGGCCAAACTAATGAGCATTGCTCCATAAATATATATTTCATGATAATACGAAATGCCCTCATGCGAACAGTCCAGTAGCAGTAGGGCAGAGAGACTGCCAAATAACATACATGCATGCAAGCATGCAACCACATACATACGTGACACATAAATGCAAATTAAGCAGCCGGCGCACAGTCATAGTCATCATCGTCATCATCATCATCATCGTCACCATCACCATCTACAGACTCTAACAACAAACAGTAATACTCATCAGTAAAAGCCACGTCATCCTCGCCGCCGATGAGCTTATTTTTCCTGCACCCGGTGGTCGGAGCCATTGCTATCTTCGAAGCTTAAAAAAGAAGGAAGGACTAAGTATTGGAATTGCAGGGCTTGCAGGTTTGCTGCTACGGCCTACGGGGAGGCTTAAATAGTTAGAATGACAACGTGGCGGCCGCATTGTAGCCTGAGGACGTTGCGTGGTTAGTGTGCGGCGGCCCGCTGCCGGGCAGCGGTAGGTGCACAGTCAGCAAGAGAGGCGGTGGGAGACGGGGTGGTGATGTACCCACTGTACACCCGCCGGCAGGTTGTGTGGGTGGGTGTGTGGGTGAAGAAGGGGGAAGGAAGGGACTGAGTTTCGCTGAGAAATATGTGGACTGTGGTGGCTTGCACGAGGCAGGAATATAAAGAACAGAGATTCTGAAGAGCATTTTTGTTGTCGTTCATTGGCAGCAGCGAGATCTGGGCCCGCTTGGTATAAACCTTTTTGTGATATACAATAATGAGGGGCAAATTATTACATCCGGTCACCGGCCAGATGCGGAGATAGGTCCGGATATTAATAAAATATTATTTAAAATTAAGCACAGAAAAAAGCGTAGGTAAAAGCATAGTTAAAGTGTACCTAAAGCACAGTCAAAGCGCACCTAAAGTGCAGTCAAAAGCGCAGATGACGTGACATATTTTTATTGGATGTCCGAACCAATTATGCACGTCCGGTGACCAAATGTAATAATTTGCTGAGAGAGAGAGCAGTTGTTGTGAATTGTCTTGATTTTCGGCACTCGGCCCATGCTCTTACACAACTTTTTTTTTATTTTTTTGATAATCATTTGATATTCATCTCTTTCAAAAAGTAATGTTAAATTAAAATTCTTGAATGTCAAGAGTAGGTGTTGGGTAAATGTATTTAGTTTTTGACCTATATAAATTTGTTGTGTTATAAACTTTAGATGATAGAGTTCATGTTTAATGTTTTAGCTATGGGAATTATAGAAGTTGATAATTTTTTATGTGGAAAATTGAAAAGAAAAATACTCATAAGCTTAGTTGAATAATTAATCCACTATATAATAGGAAGTATAAATATTTTTCTTTTTCTATAGTTGGAAGATATTATTTGAGAAGTATTTAATTTCGATCTCTAATAGATATTATAGAAATTAGGTTTCCGAAAATGAATAGTTTAGACCCAATAAAAGCACTAAATCTTTACAAGAGTCTGAAGACGGTTTGTAGCGATTGTTGGTGGTGTTTATCGACAGTACGTAATAGCATGACATTGTAAGAAAGCTATTTGATTCTCTCAGCTCTTGAATTTCTCGTTATGTAAAGAATGAGATCCTATTTATAACCTTTTTTAAATGACATTTTGTTAAATTTTGCTAGTATCCATAGTACGTCATCATATTGTCCATATTGACCCTCTTGATAATAAGTTATTTATAAAACATTCGAATGCATTAACGATTTCAAAACTAAGTGATCATGAACTCATTTGATTTATCTCATCGAGCCACTTGGTTTAACTATAAGCAAGCTATAATCGAAAGTAATTTGATCCATCAATTTATGTTCATATGTTTTCAAATATAATTCAAGTGTCTGATTTGAGCTCATTTCACGTCGTATCGGATTATTTATAACGTTGATAGCCTCATCTCATCGAGACATTCAGTTCTTCTATAAGTTTCTTAAAATTAGAGTTTGGATGATCCTAAATTTAATTTTAGAAGTTTCTAATTCATATATTATCTTAAGATTCATGCTCAACATATGATTTTTTTGGAATGGTATCAAAATTGCTTTTAGATTAGTATTAAATAAAATTTGGTTAACTACAAATATAATACACTCATCTCCTTATCAAGTAAGATACTCATGTATTACACTGATCTCATTATCAAATAAGAGATTTGAAAGAGTGGTTATCTTTAGTTTTACACTTTTGGCTTATGCTCTAACATAGACATTTATTATTATTTTGAAAAGTTATACATTGATTTTCACCTATTTAAAAAATTAAAAAATTAAATTTTATTGGTATGTCAAGTATGGGCTGATAAAAAAGGTAAAAAGGTAGGTATTTGATTTCAACCCTAATTAAATTATTTTTTATTGACTACTCATGCACTAAACTCTTCTCAAAGCTAATCAAATAACTTTGTGATCCATCATCACCTTTTTTTTTATGGATATATATATTTTTTCAGAAAAAAATAAAAGAAAAAAAATATACTATAAAAAACCATAAATTTTAAGATTTGTTTGGAATGATTTTTTTTACCATCCTTAAACTAGCAATTTAATACAAACATTAAAAATTTTGTACTAAAAAATTGTATTAAGAAATAAGAATGCAGATCCAAACGAAGGCTTAATTTGAATAAATATCCCATCTAGGTGGTTTACTACTACAACAACAAATTTTTGTCCCACTATATGAGACTGATTACATATGATCGATCCTTTTATCCCAATATGATATATATGACTGGAATTATATCGATCAACTTGGTTCAGATTTAGCATGCATGTGCTCGTTTGATTCTGATTTTTAAAATGCTCAAAATTAATCTAAGGATCAATTCTTAGTTCTAATAGTTAGGGTAATTTGGAAATAAGTAAAAATGATTTTAATTAAAATTTAGAAAGAGGAAATGGGGAAAATAGCAAGATGAAACATATAATATTCATAGTATTATTTTTATTTATGTAGAAAGTGACAAATGAAGTGGACAAAATTGCACATTGTTATCTTTTATATTAATATATGGATAAGTTCCCCATAATAAAATGTCTCAAGCAAACTCTTAATAGATTCAAAGGTAAAATTAAAATACTCCTACTTGATCATAGAGTCGACATATGATATATGCAACGAAAATGTCCTGCTCTAAATTAGTTTTATTCAACTCTAAAAATGAACAGCGAGTGCGAAGGCTACAATCTAATTGATTCACTGCAATTCTCAAGAAAACAATAAATATTTCGACAACACCCACATTGAATACCGCATATCATCAGATCAAACAGTATTTCGAATATAAGGATTTCTTAGATTTTGTCCACTCCCATATGAAACATTTTGATGGTATTGATAAACCTCATCAAACGCATTAAACATTGTAAACAACTTCAGAAGCATTTAAATACTTGAAAATCAGACGCAATACTTCATTCGCGTGGGGTATGAAGAAATACTACTTCCACAATTTTCTGAGGGACATGTTCTTCTCAGTCTCCTTCTTCATGACCTTGGCCACTGCCATCTCGAAATCCTCTTGGGTAACGTGCACTCTCCTCTCTCTCAGGGCAAACATCCCTGCTTCTGTACAAACAGCCTGAACGCACCAAAATCATATCAAATTACTCTTACGAATCATGCAATTTACTCAGTAAGTGCATATGTTGACAACTTCAATAACGAAAAATACAACAACAACAACAACAAAATCAAGCCTTTTGTCCCACTACGTGGGGTCGGCAGCATCAATTCTTTTTCGCCATTGTGTCGTGTTAAAAGTCAAATTCTCATTTAAATCTAATAAAGAAAGATCATTTCTAATATTTTATAACCAAGTCATTTTAGGTCTATCTCTACCTTTTTTAACATAAGTCAAAATCTAATACCTCAACTTTTTTAATTGGGTCATCGGAAGGCCTCCGTTTAATGTGACTAAATCATCTAAGGCGACTTTCTCTAATCTTATCTTCCAGTGCAGTTACTCCAACCTTTTTCAAGCATATGCTCATTTCGTATCTTATCTCTACTAAGGGTAAAGCCAGTCATCCACCTAAACATCCTCATCCCTGCAACACTTAGTATTATGCTTCTCTTTTAATGGCCAACAAAGAAAAAATAATAGTAAGTAACATTTAAGTAGTAAGAACACCAAGAACCACTAGCATAAGAGGGCGCCGGATCTTCCCAAGGCACCTTCATTAAGTCAATGTAGGTCCATATGTTGACAACGTCAACAAGCGAGTTAATAATATTATATAGGGGAATTCACATAAATTTTATCCATCTCTATAGCATTTGGTGTCTAAATCACATCAAAATTAATACATAAAAAATAACTTTTATGTTAGGTAAGTTAGGGTCACTTATATTTTTGATGTGACATAAAGATTAAGATTTTATATAAGCAAATATAAAGATTTATATATTAAATATGTAAATAAGTAAGAATTCAAAGATATGTTAGTCTACCATAATTTTAATGGCTAGACGAGCTTCAAAAGGAAATAATATATTAAATTTGCACCAAATGCATACCTGCATGTGCATACATATAGTTGCCCAAAATACCTAATAAACAAATGCTACATTCACCCCTAAAAATTTGCATTCAAACTCAATCAAGCCACATAAACCTTTGTGATTACGTGCACCACTAAAAAGACCCCCTAAACAAAAGTGTATGACAGTCACCATTTTGATTGGTCCACCTAAAGCAGTGGACTGCTCTATGTAGATTTTTTTTTTATTTATTTTAGATAATATAGCAGTACTCTATTAATAATATACAAGAGCCAATCACAAATCGAGAAGCTGAATGTTACCTTAAGCTCAGCGCCAGATGCGCCATTCATCTTTTCGGCAATCTTCTTTAGATCAATTCCACGCATCAAGTTCATCTTCCTCGAATGAATTTTCAGGATATCCCAGCGGGACTGAAAAAACCTCATGCAAATTTAGCATTTCATACGAATTAATCATAAACAAACTTTGAGGATTGATTAATGCTTCATTTGGGACGTCTTTTTTATTGCTTCTTAAAACAACTTTTTAGTACAAAAATTAAAATTTTTATACCAAAAAGCCGCTTTAAGAAGCAATAAGAAAGCCATCCCAAACAAAGCCTAAATGAGTCACATCAAAAGTGCATCTCTATTTGTTAAAGCAAAGCAATTCTGAAATTAAAACGCATGCCTCTTCGTTGGGGTTGGGAAACTCAATCTTTCTATCAATACGACCAGGCCTGAGCAGAGCTTGATCCAAAATATCAATCCTATTAGTGGCCATCAGAACCTGTCAAATAAAAAGGTTTGAGCATTTTCTTACGTGATTCGGTTTAGTTTCAATATTAATATTAACAAAATCAGAGATGGCACCTTTATCTTATTTGAAGCTTCAAACCCATCTAACTGATTGAGAAGTTCAAGCATGGTCCTTTGCACCTCACTATCCCCATTGCCGGATCCAGATTCCATTCTAGAAGAACCAATACTATCAATTTCGTCCATGAAGATGATAGATGGGGCATGTTCCCTGTAAGTAGTACGATAGACATTCAAATGTCAGAATTTATAATTTCAAAAAGATTTAGCTTAAACAGATTTGCAGTGAAAAGGCAGCTTAAACAGCAATGAATGGATGTACTAAAAAAAATAGCACCAAAACTGGTGAGCTCCGCTTGTTTTGGAAGAGTGAAGAGTTAAAATAGGAAATGAAAAAGAAAAAATAGAACGACAATCGTAAAGTAACTCATTTGAAATTAATTTTTACCCGCTTGTTTGATTAAGAAGAAATTAAGTGATAACTTTATTTCATTGCTTGGTTGATGATAAATTGAGTTTTTATTTTGTCTATATTTTTAATTTTTTTGTTTTGCAAGGAGGGGGTCATTTGAATTGTATTGAAGTTTTTGGTTGATAGGAAATAGGGTGGAACTTTTTTTATCTGATTGATGAGAAATTAAATTCTTTCTTTCTCATGAAAAGGGGCCCTTACGTGCAATCGCATAAAATGGCAGCCTATTGATGATCAGGTTAAGAAAGTAGATGTATTACATTTGGCTTATGAAGATAGGGTAGAGATAGACCTAAAAAAACTTGGTTATAAAATATTAGAAATGACCTTTCTTTATTAGATTTAAATGAGAATTTGACTATTAATAGGACACAATAGAGAAAAAAGATTCATATTAGCCGATCCCACATAATGGGGGTAAAGGCTTGATGTTGTTGTTGTTGATGATTAATGAGAAATTAAATTCTTTCTTTCTCATGAAAAGGGGGTTTGTGCTACATTATAATGATGACCTTCTCAAATTTCTTATTCTTTTCGCCGGACTAGAAAAATTGATAATAAAAAATGCATGTGTTTTAAATTTTTTTAGGGATGATTTGATTGCATGAAGTAGAAAACATGACTTGAAAATTGATGATTTTGTTCACTAATTTTGAGCATGAAAATGAGGCAGTTTTGAAAATGAGGCTTGATGTTGTTGTTGTTGTTTGATAGGTTGACGTCAACAAGAACCTAAGCATACCTTGCCATAACAAAGAGTTCACGAACCATTCTAGAGCCTTCTCCAATGTACTTCTGAACCAATTCAGAGCCAGAAACCCGAATGAAGGTGCAGTCAGTATGATGAGCAACAGCCCTTGCCAGTAAAGTCTTTCCAGTACCAGGCGGTCCATACAACAAAACTCCCTGGAAAAGGAAAAAGTCACAAGTTCAGGATACTACCCAAAAAAAAAAAAGAAAAGAGACTCAAACTTTTACTGCAATCAAAAGAAAAAATAACAATATAGATGTACATGTACAATACCTTAGGTTGGGCAATTCCAAGACTTTCAAACAACTCTGGATGTTTGATTGGAAGCTCAATAACCTGCATATAAAATTAGACTTTTTAAATAATGCTCAAATACTATTGTTAATTTAAGTTTCGAATTAAAGCATTAAAAGGTCATGAAATGAACGCTAATTGTATTATAAGGTTAAGAAATGAAGGTAATTTACAAAAATTATGCAAAAAAAAATCATATATTGGAGTAGAAAAAATAAGAAAAAACAAGTTCAGCTGATTTCTTCTAACCTCCTTTATCTCTTTAATTTGCTGGTCAAGCCCACCAATCATATCATAAGTAGAATCAGGAACCTTTTCAACTTTCATAAGATTAACCAAAGGATCTACTTTGCTAGGCAGAATCAAGTGAAGGACATAGCTATCATTGCGAAGAGCAACTCTGGTTGATGGAGTGATCTTTGTTATGTCAATATTCTTATCCACATCAACAACATATTTTCCTTCTGGATGGACCTGAAAATCAAATCAAACTTCAGCTTCTCGCACCTAATAGATTTAGGCTACTTTTTGAAGAATTTCTTAGAGATATAGGGTTTACTTTTCCCTCAAAAAAGAAACATGAAGAGAATAAACTACAGCATTAAACTTTCCGATAATTTAATCTAGTGAATTGTTGCCAAACAGCATTGGCATCAATAAGTGCATCAGTATAGCAATTGAATCATGGAAAACAATAAAAACAATTAAGAAAATCACACTGTTCATTGGAATTAATTCAAGACTTCAAGTACTCAAAAATGCATACAATATATACCATTGCATACAAAGATGACATACAAATCAAGGCAAGCTAATCAACAAACAATAGAACATAGGGAGTGCAATAAAGAATAATATGCTTAATCAAACCCCTTTGCAAAAAAAATTTCAAACTAGTCCAAGGTGAACATGAAGGCTTTGGCTATGGAGATTAAGGTGGAGGAGAGAAGGGTGGTAATTAATGGAGACCCCAACTTATCAAAGGCAAAGATTCTGTTGAAAACCATGGTTCGTGCCCTTCAAGGGCAATGAGGGGGATTCTTGGTGGAGCTCCAGAGTAGAGGGAGGAGAGACAAAGGGTGAAGAGGACATTCCTGACATTGTCCAGCCCTTACTTCAGCAGTTCAGGAAGGTATTCCAACTTCCCAAGGATAGTCACCCCTAAGGGAGCACGAGCATTCTATTGTTCTTTAGGAGGGAGTTTCCCCCATTAGTGTTCAGCCCTATCGATACCCCAGATAAAGAAGAGTGAGATTGAGAAACTGATTCGGGAGATGCTTGGAGCTGAAATCATCAGGCTCAGTGCGAGCCCCTTCTCAAGTCCTGTATTATTGGTGAAGAAGGATGAGAGCCAGAGGTTCTACGTAGATTATAGTGCTTTAAATAAAGAAACGGTACCAAACAAATTACTCATACTTATCATTGATGAGTTGTTAGACGAGTTGCATGGATCTGTGATATTTTCTAAGATCGACTTGAAATTCGGATATCATCATATTAGAATGCGACCAAGAGACATCCATAAGACAACTTTTCAGACGCACGAAGGGCATTATGAGTTTTTGGTAATGTCATTTAGCCTCACTAACGCACCAACCACCTTCTAGTACCTGATGAACAGAGTATTCCATCCCCTACTTACGAAGGTTTGTGCTTATTTTTTCTTATGATATATTGGTTTACAATAGGTTTGAAGGGGAGCATTTAAAGCATATAGGAGTTGTGTTGTCGATCTTGAGGCAACACTCCTTATATGCTAATAAGAAGAAATGTTCATTTACCCAGCCCAGAGTGGTGTACTTCAGGCATGTGATATCTCAGGGAGGAGTTGCAGCGGATCAGAGTAAGATTAAGGCCATGCTCAGATGGCCCATACCCAAAAATCTGAAGGAACTAAGAGGATTTTGGAACTCACCGGTTACCATCGAAAATTTGTGAAGGAATACGGATCAATAGCAGGGCCATTGACAGAATAACTCAAGAAGGACAACTTCAAGTGGGGAGAATCGGCCACCCAGGCTTTTGAGGAGTTGAACAAAGCTATGATCAGTGTGCCAGTCTTAGCCCTTCCATATTTTAGCCAGCCTTTTATTGTGGAGACAGACACCTCGGGTTTTGGGCTAGGAACGTTTCCAAAGGTTAGTGGCCTCGGGTTTTACAGAACCAAAGGCCAGTGGCCTATTTCAGTTAGGTGTTGACGGCCCGATCTAGGCTCAAATCAGTTTACAAGAGAGAGTTGATAGCGATTGTGCTAGCGATTCAGAAATGATGATCGTATCTCCTTGGAAGACATTTCATCGTCAGAACGGGACAAAGAAGTTTGAAGTATTTGTTGGAGCAGAGAATGGTCACTAAAGAGCATCAGAGGTGACTTTCCAAGTTATTAGGTTATAACTTTGAAACCCCGGCTGATGGCATTATTTGTGCCTTTGGTGGTTGACTGGGAAGCACTGAGAAAAGAGAGCAAATATGATGCACGCCTAAAGAAAATTAGGGAGGATCTGGCAGGAAACAAGGACAACCATCCAGGTTATTGAGTAGTGAGACAAAAACTGCTTCATGAGGGGTGCTTTGTGCTTCCAAAGACCTCTTCTTACATTCCATGCTTACTCCAGGAGTTCCATGGGACGGCTATTGGGGGACATGCGGGGTTCCAAAAGACATACTGCCGGCTGTCTGCAGAGATGTAGTGGGAGGTAATGAAGAAGGATATTGAGAAGATGGTGACTAACTGTGACATATGCCAGAGGCACAAGTATTTAGCAATGTCTCCAGGAGAGCTCCTCCAACCGTTAGCTCCACCAGAAAAGGTATGAGAGCAGGTGACCATGGATTTCAATGAAGGGCTGCCCAAGTCAGAAGGACGCACTATGATTATGATGGTAGTGGATCGACTGAGTAAGTATGTCCATTTATTCCCCTTTGCCTCTCGTGTACTGCAATATCAGTAGCAATGATTTTCATGAGAGAGGTGTTGAGATTACATGGGATCACAGACTCGATCGTTTTGGATCGAGATAGGATCTTTTTAAGCCATTTTTGGAAGGAGTTGTTCAAGATGCAGGGGACCATTCTAAAAAGAAGCATTGCTTGTCATCCTCAGACTAACGAGCAGACAGAGGTGGTCAATCGTGGTGAGGAAACTTATCTACAGTGTTTTACATCAGACACACCCAAGTTGTGGGCAAAATGATTGGCATGGGTAGATTATTGGTATAACATTTACTATCATTTAGCAGCTCAAACCACACCATTCAAAGTGTTATATGGAAGAGATCTGTCGCAATTGATATATTATGGATATAGTAGCACATCGGTGGGTTCAGTAGAGCAGTATTTGGACAGAGATAGAATATTGATAGAGCTGAATGCATGGGGCATTTGTTGAGAGCCCAACAAATTATGAAAAGGAAAGCAGATGCACCAAGGAGGGACATTCAGTTTGAAGTAGGGGGATAGGGTTTATTTGAAGCTCCGCCCCTACAGACAGAAATCTTTAGCATGAAGACAGAATGATAAAAGTTATCACCCAGATATCTTGGTCCTTCCGAGATAGTGGAGCGCATCGGGGTCGTGGCTTATCACCTACAGTTACCACCATCATTAGCTATCCACCTGATGTTTCATGTGTCCCAGTCGCAGCGGGCGACGGGAGAGTATATTCCATCTTCTTTACTTCTCCCGACTTTGAAGAACGACATGGAGGTGATGTTGGAACCATTAGAGGTCAAAGGAGTGAGCTAGGGAGTAACTGGAAGAAAAGAGGTGCTAATCAGGTGGAAAGATCTACCAGGCATGAGGCCACATGGGAGGATTACTAGATTCAGCAGCAGTTCCCTGCATTCCACCTTGAGGGCAAGGTGGAACTTTTGGGGGGAGTATTGATGCGCCTAGGCTGGACAAGGCAAGAAAGGAGGTTTAGGGAGTGGGGCCCAACAGGGAATTAATACATTATATTAAGAGAAAATCAATTAGGAAAATCTTTCCTAATGAGATCCTTTCCTAATATAATTATTTTCAAATTAAGGAGGGAGATATATTTGGAAGGGGGCTGATTTAGGGGTCTTGAGTGCTGTAGTTTTATTTTGTGAGGGATCCTAGCGGCGTCAAGGGTTTGGGAGAGAAGATCCTCCTCTTGAAAGAGGGTCAATTGTAGCTTGCTTCTTATTATTTGATTTCCTAGCAATAAAATTCAGTTATTTTGCTGAAATTTACTGTTGTTTGCTGATTTTTGTGGTTCGAGACGTATCAGTCTGTTTTACATAAACTGCAGTAATTTTATCTAAAAAAGCTTCTCCTAAATGCTATATTAAGCAAGAATTTTCCTTGGAATTAATCTTTTCTACCACAACAAGGAAAATAATCAATAATATTTCAATTTTCTTAAAAAAGTGATGCTTACCATCACTAGCTTCTATACAACATATTTGCTTGGTCTATCGCACCATAAAAAATATCATGTTCCCAATGTATTGCATAACTTATTTGAATTTCCACAACAAAAAATAATAATAATAATAATAATAATAATATTAATAATAATAATAATAATAATAATAAAATACCTTGACTAAAACCTTGGACTTTCCCATAACTTTGACTACTTCACCAACATATGACCCTGGCTCTTGAAGCAATTGCAACTCTTCTCTCAATGCTCTAACTGCAATTTCACAATTAGATATAGACTTCAGTACATAAACCAAAATGGAGGCAAGAATAACTTTCTTTATTGAGAAGCATTACGAATGCATTTTAATTTGCTTGCAATAATTAAGAACAATATAAAGCGAAATAATGCCAATAGTTTATCAAAAGTTGGGCACGTTAAAAAAAACAACAAAATAAATAAATTCTGTTCAATCAGAATAAAAACATTGATGCAAGAACCATATAAAGTCAAATGCAAAGACATAGAACTGTAAAGAGCTTAAATTGAGACTAAGACCAATAACCATGGGTGGGCACTGGGCATCATTCAACATCTTCCTGGATGTATGCAAGCTAGAAAAAACACAAGAATCCATGAACCATGAAAATTGTGATCATATTCAAAAATGATATTTTATATGTTAGAAAGAAATGGAAGATTCATGAAAATGTTTGACACGTCAAGACACTAAACTATGTAGGGTGAATAGAGATGATCATGAGAATCTCGTTAATTAGAATAAATAAACAGAAAAATAAAGCTGGAATATCCCAAATACCATTCAGTTCCAACACGAAAAGTAGTGCGGAAGTGGATGGAAGATTGCAAGCTAAAGAAATCAAAGACAATGCAAGGAAAATGAGCATGAGGCAACACCAAAAATAGATCAATGATGAGATGGCAACACCAAGTGACAACCCAATCATAGATAAGAGAGGACTCGGGCCTCATCTATACCAACTTCTACGACAGGATAAAAAGAACATATACATATATTATGAAGTCTGCATGGCAAGGGATATGATCTAGTATGAAAAAATAAGTTTTTCCCAAAAAAAAAAAAAACACCCTAAAAAAGATTGTAGGACCTATAGATGGAGAATTCTATCCATTAGGCTTTATTTAGTTGCTTGAATTCAAATTAACAACATATATTGAAAAACAGTATATTTACAGAATTCTATCATTTGGTTCAAAGTGTATAGATACTAATATTATTTTAAATTCTAAAAGCACCTTCAAAATCCATCAAAAATGGTGATAACATTTCAAATACAAAGCGAATGAAATGAAATCAACATTTCAAAAACATGTTTACCTTCTAAAGGCAACCAAACGAGCCTGTAATAGTAGATTGTCATGTCTATCCATCTCCTAAGATTGTTCCCAAAGTTGTTTAAAAAGCATTTCTCTAGTGCAGGCTTCAAACAAAAGACCATAAGACCATGACCATTAATTTTCATCTACCAATTGAAAATTAGTAGCAATGGAGTTTCATCAAATTTCATGATTACATGCCTTGTGTGCATATTAAAGCAGCAAAAAAGATTACGAGATCTGACACAAAAACAGAAAAACTTCATCTATGCTTGATTTTCTAAAATAGTGCCACCAAATATGTCTTAAAGATCATAAACTATGCATACATTAGTCTTCAGTTAATTGGAAGGATCTAAGGCGGAAAAGTGCAAATAAGATCCCATACAAAATAACATATCCATAATAAACGAAGTATGCTCTTAGTGCATGGCCAAACAATCACAAAAACACATAAAACCATCTATGGCACCATTTTAGGTGATGCCAAAGAAGAAGAGAAATGTGGCCTTGAAAACTCCAAGAAAGGCTTCAAATTTATACATAGAAATATCTATAGTAGACTTCAATTGATCCCACAAAATATGTTTACTACAGGTCTATAAGTTTTAATGTCCTTCAAACACAGACATCATGAATGTAAAATTACATATTTAACATGAAATGAATTAAGGGAGGAAAATCAATACTTATCATCAGGGAGCTTTCATATGTCCAAATTGAAATAGAGTATAATGCCATGTATTAAACTTTATCTTTGTATTTTTTATTTTCAGTGTTATAGCCATAAGGATATATAGACATAATAAAATAACATACCACATACAAATTGATTTGAAAGGTCATTAGTTGCAAAAAGTATATGCTACCCAACTTAAAATACAAACAAACAATCACATGAAAACATTTGATAATCCTAATACATGGGTGAAAATCTTTGAAATTTATAATGCATGATCCAGTGATCATATAATGTTTACGCCCTACATGTCATAAACAATTTCAGTTTCCAGCCAAATGTTACCTCGGAACTAACAGAATAACACTAGTGGATATAAAACCATCATCGTCACCCTTATAAAAAGCTCTATTCCAACTATTTGGCACTTTCTCTATGAATCCAATCAAAGGACACTTGAGGTATTTGATAAAAGTTGCATGACTTCTAGCCATGTTATTTTAAGTCTACAATTTTTCTTTTCTAACCCTTATTGATATCACACTTTATCTCAATCTTCTGCCCAAGCCAACTAAAGCTATGTTTTCATTGTATTAATTTCAAAAGCTGCTACTTCCACAGTCCAACTTCCCCTAAATAAAATCATTCCTCCCTCAAAATTCTAATTTTGCAACGCATACATCATAACACTCTTGTTTCCACCACTTTCAAGTTTCAACCTCATTATAAGTGACTTCTTCATTATCCAACACTCAAATCCATATAACATAATGGATCTAATATAAATTTACCTTTCAAGCCTCATCAATATTATCATAATGAATAATACTAAAGAATAACTTCAACATATTAGCAAACTAGCTTTATTACGAGAAATTATAATCTCATCAATATCCTAGTTCTTTTCTACAAAGATACAAAGTTATAAAATATTGGTTGATAAATAATGTATTCACATTAACAAAAATTGTACATCACAAGCTCAATCTTTGATCCAATAAAACTAAGCCCAAAATCTATAAATTTCCTATATTATTTTGAATTTTTAATTACATCATAAGTAGTCTTAATATCTAAATGCATCACCTATAAGTAGAATAAAACAAGAAGTCTCACTTCATTTTTAATAACCTCCATAGCCAATTCAAATGCTAGAAACTTAATAAAATTGTGATTAAAAACTAATTACACCATAACCAATTCAGACATAGTTGCACATTACAAAACTTAAATAATTTCATCATACAATTGATGCACACTTTTGTTACGTGTGAACCGGCCCAGGAGGGGCCGGCTGGACCCGGTTCAGCCCGGGTCTACACCAGGCGGGGGCGGAAACACCCAGAGGAGGGGGCGGACAAGGTGGACCCCACTTGGGGCTGATTTAATTATGTGGGAGGAAAATTTTTGAATGCAAAGGGCTGTTTAGGTAATTTGTAGGAATCCTTTATTGTTAATTAGGAGGATTAGGAGGGAGAGGGGGGATCTTGAATTGGAATCATTTTTGAGATCTAGGGTTTGTGTTCTTGGGCTCTAGGCTACGGCTAGAGATTTGGAGAGTTTTTCCTTCCTTTCGAATTGAAGGAAAGTTGTATCTTGCAAGTGCTTTTCATCCCTTATTAGAATAAAAGTGTTTGCTTTGTTTTTCTTACGTTTTCTCCTTCGTATTCTCTCCGATTCCACTGTTTTTGGCTGTTTTACTGTGTGGACAGCAGTTTTCATCATAGATCTATTGGGTTTTGGTGAGAAACACTTGGAAATCCAAGTGTTTCCTATCAAATTGGTATCAGAGCTGCGATTCGGGGCCACCGGCGGCTGAAATTCTGAAATTTCAGCAAGTTCCTCGTCTCCGGAAGAAGTTTTCTGTGGATCCGTTGGAAGAACAATGGCCGGAAAGAAGGTGGATGTCTTGGAAGGTGAAGTCGGTCAATTAAAAACCGATTTGGAGGAAAGATTTTTTTATTTTCAAAATCAAATCACCACCAACAACGAAAGGTTGGAGGGAAAATTCACGGCCATGGAAGAAATGATGAAGAAATTATTGGAGATGAAGACTAATCCGACAACGTCGGAAGCAAGGGAGACTACCGGAGACCACGGCGTAGGAGGAAATCCGAACCCGCGTGGGGGGAGGAGGAATCAGGATGTAGAGATCCTTAAGGGAGACGACAACATGCCACCTCTAGAGCCACTTTCTAGAGAGGAGATGAGCATGGGAAATCAACGTCGATGTGCTGATTTTCAGCGTCAAGGTGTTGATTTTGAAGGCAGGAGGGGGGAATATGAGAGAAGTGCAGATTGCAATAGAGGAGAAGAATATCAGCGTCGAGGTGCTGAATTTCAGCGTCGAGGTGCTGATTTTGAAAGGGGAAGAGGGGAATATGATGATGGACTCGGATACCAACGTCGGAGGGAGGACCGGGACACTTGGGGAGCACCTCCTCTTCGAGGCATGGGAGGTTATGGAGAGTACCGGGGTAACGGAAGGAATCCGAAGGTGAGGAAGTTGAAGATGCCCATCTTTGAGGGGGAAGATGGCCATGGCTGGATCTACAAGGTGGAATGGTATTTTGCAGTCAACGGATTGACAGAGGAGGAGAAGCTGACAGCGGCAGGACTGTGTTTGGAAGGGAAAGCACTGGCATGGTACCAGTGGCGGGACATGAGGCGACCTATTCGAAGCTGGAGGGAGTTCAAGGATTGCCTGCTAGAGCGTTTCCGAACCAACAGCGGAGGGGATTTCTACGAGCAGTTCTTTGCGCTGACACAGGAAGGGACAGTAGCAGAGTTCCAAGACCGGTTTGAGTACCTAGCTAGCAGGTTGGATCGTCTTTCTGATACCGTGCTTGAGGGGAATTTCATGAAGGGGCTCAGACCAGAAATCAAAGCCGCCGTTAGAGTGATGAGACCACACGACCTGGGGGAGGCCATGGAGTTGGCACAGTTGGTCGAGGACCAGAAGCAGCTGGAGAGGGGGACTCGAGGCAGCAGCTCTGGGGGATCCCACAGGATGACGACCACGTTTTTAGCTTCCAAGGGAGCTGCACCGGGGGGTACACGAGAAGTACCAAGGGAGAGGTCTGGAGGAGGAGGGCCTGGGGGAAATTTTAAAAAGCTTACTGATAATGAGATGCAAGAGAAGAGGGCCAAGGGATTGTGCTTTAGATGTGATGAGAAGTACATGCCGGGACATAGGTGCAAGGACCGGACTCTTCAGGTTCTCCTTGTTTGCGAAGACGAGGAAGACGAAGAGGAAGGTGGGAGCAGGTCAGAAGTGGAGGAGGAGGAGAAGTTGCACCTGGATGTGGCAGAAGTCTCCCTGAACTCTGTAGTGGGATTCACTTCGAGTCACACTATGAAAGTGAAAGGGGTGATAGCTGACCACGAGGTGGTGGTTCTGATAGATAGTGGGGCAACCCACAATTTCATTTCCACCCGGCTTGTTGAGTTGCTTGGTATGGCACTAGTGGATACCGGAGGCTATGGGGTGATGATGGGCACGGGGAAGGTGGAAATGGGGAGAGGAGTTTGTAGAGGAGTGGTGCTGACCATTCAGGAGATACAGGTGAGGGAGGATTTTCTTCCTTTAGAATTGGGAAGTACTGATGTGATTTTGGGAATGAAGTGGCTGCAGACTTTGGGGGAGACCAAGGTGAACTGGGGAGAACTGAGGATGGAACTGGTAGTGGGGGGAGGAGTATGGTGATACAGGGAGATGTCGGCCTGTCTAGGACGGGGGTGTCTCTCAAGTCCATGATCCGAACCATCCAGGAGGTTGGGGGTGGATACTTGGTAGAGCTGCAACGATTGGAGAAAGTCAATGTGGGGGAAGAGGGAGACATTCCTCTTGAAGTGCAACCAGTCATACAACAGTTCAGGGAGGTTTTTCAACCTCCACAGGGTTTGCCACCTCGGAGGGAGCTGGAGCACGCCATTATTTTGAAAGAAGGGGAGACACCGATCAGCGTTCGCCCTTACCTCTACCCCCAGATCCAAAAGGATGAGATAGAGAGGCTGATCCGGGAGATGTTGGAGGCAGGGATCATAAGGCCAAGTGTAAGCCCTTTCTCTAGTCCAGTCCTCCTGGTCAAGAAGAAGGATGAGAGTTGGAGATTGTGTGGACTACAGGGATCTAAATAAAGGCACTGTACCAGACAAGTTCCCAATTCCAGTGATTGATGAACTGTTGGATGAACTATTTGGGGCAGTGGTGTTTTCCAAGCTAGACTTAAAATCCGGATACCACCAGATCAGAATGAAATAGGCGGATGTTCCAAAGACAGCCTTCAGAACACATGAAGGGCATTATGAATTTCTGGTAATGCCCTTTGGTTTGACTAACGCTCCTGCTACATTTCAGTCTCTGATGAACAGGGTCTTCAGGGAGTACCTCAGGAAGTTCGTACTTGTATTCTTTGATGATATATTGGTGTACAACAAAACTGAGGGGGAACACTTAGAACACTTGAAGGTGGTTTTGGGAGTATTGCATGAACACCAGTTACAAGCCAACCTGAAGAAATGCAGCTTTGCCCAGACCAGTGTAGAGTACTTGGGGCACGTGGTGTCCCAAGAAGGAGTAGCAGCGGATCAGAATAAAATAGAAGCAATGCTGAAGTGGCCCGTTCCTAGGAACCTAAAGGAGTTAAGGGGGTTCTTAGGGTTGACTGGATACTACAGGAGATTTGTGAAGGGATATAGTGCTATCGCATGGCCATTGACGGAGCAACTGAAGAAGGATGGATTTTCTTGGGGTGAAGCAGCAACGCAGGCATTTGAGAAACTGAAGGTAGCCATGACTACAGTCCCAATCCTAGCACTTCCTGATTTCAGCCAAGTCTTTGTGGTAGAGACAGATGCTTCAGGGTATGGGCTGGGGGCAGTGTTGATGCAGAACCACCGGCCAATAGCTTACTTCAGTCAAGTACTGTCAGCCAGAGCTAGATTGAAGTCAGTATATGAGAGGGAGCTAATGGTCATCGTTTTGGCTATACAGAAATGGCGGCCGTACATTTTGGGAAGACATTTCATTGTAAGGACTGATCAGAGAAGTTTGAAATACCTGCTAGAACAAAGAATGGTGACTGAGGAACATCAGAGATGGTTATCTAAACTACTAGGTTATGATTTTGAGATCCAATACAAGCCTGGTTTGGAAAATAAAGCAGCCGACGCCTTATCCAGATGTGTGGGGGAGCTTCAGGAATTAGCTTTGTCAGTTCCTTTAATGGTAGATTGGGGGTCCATCAAGGAAGAAAGTATGTTGAATAAAGAGTTGAGGAAGATCAGGGAGGATCTAGAGAAGGACAAGAGTAGTCATCCGGGCTACTGTATTGAGGGGGAGAGACTATTGTATCAGGGGAGGTTTGTGATGCCACGGACTTCCATACACATTCCCCACTTGTTGCAAGAGTTTCATGGCAGTGCAGTTGGGGGACATTCAGGGGTTCAGAAGACTTATAGGAGGCTAGCATCCGAGCTTTACTGGAAGGGGATGCATAAAGATGTGGAGGAGATGGTGGCCAGGTGTGAAGTATGTCAGAGAAACAAGTACATGGCCATGACTCCGGGAGGCTTACTACAACCATTGACACTTCCAAACAGAGTTTGGGAGGAAGTATCCATGGATTTCATTGATGGCCTACCAAGGTCGGAGGGGTTCACAGTCATTATGGCGGTGGTTGACAGGCTTAGTAAGTATGCACATTTTGTTCTCCTAAGACACTCATACACCGCAGTGTCAGTGGCTGCAGCTTTTATCAGGGAGGTGGTGAGACTACATGGGGTGCCTGAATCGATTGTGTCGGATCGAGACAAAGTGTTCCTCAGCCAGTTCTGGAGGGAGCTGTTCAGGATGCAGGGCACAGTTCTAAAGAGAAGTACAGCCTATCACCCACAGACAGACGGACAAACGGAGGTGGTAAATCGAAGCTTGGAGACCTATTTGAGGTGCTTTGTCTCCGAAACCCCACGATTGTGGGCAAAGTGGTTGCCATGGGCTGAGTATTGGTACAATACCTCATTCCATTCCGCTTCCCAGATGACCCCATTCAAGGTACTATATGGGAGGGACCCTCTGCACCTAGTGCACTATGGAAGAGAAAGCACACCAGTATCGTCTGTGGAGCAGTACCTAGAGGAACGAGACAAGATACTGGAAGAACTAAAGAGACATCTACTGCGGGCACAACAAAATCATGAAAAAAAAACAGGCGGACTCACACAGGAGAGACATGCAGTTTGAAGTGGGGGAGAAGGTGTTCCTAAAACTACGACCCTACAGGCAGAGGACAGTGGCTAGAAGGCAGAACGAGAAATTGGCACCGAGGTACTTTGGCCCTTATGAAGTGTTGGATAGGATTGGAGCAGTGGCATATAGATTGAAGTTACCCCCCTCAGCCACTATACATCCAGTGTTCCATGTGTCTCAGCTGAGGAGAGCCATTGGGGAGCATGCAGTGAGTGCAGAACTACCAGCTACTATGACGGAGGATTTAGAAGTGGTTGTAGAACCACTAGAGCTTGCAGGAGTCCGACCAGATAAAATGGGCAACAAAGAAGTGTTGATCAAATGGAGAGGCCTCCCTGATTTCGACGCTAAATGGGAGCCTTTTAAAAGAGTGAAGGAGCAATTCCCTTCTTTTCACCTTGAGGACAAGGTGAGTTTTTGGGAGGGGAGTAATGTTACGCGTGAACCGGCCCAGGAGGGGCCGGCTGGACCCGGTTCAGCCCGGGTCTACACCAGGCGGGGGCGGAAACGCCCAGAGGAGGGGGCGGACAAGGTGGACCCCACTTGGGGCTGATTTAATTAAGTGGGAGGGAAATTTTTGAATGCAAAGGGCTGTTTAGGTAATTTGTAGGAATCCTTTATTGTTAATTAGGAGGATTAGGAGGGAGAGGGGGGATCTTGAATTGGAATCATTTTTGAGATCTAGGGTTTGTGTTCTTGGGCTCTAGGCTACGGCTAGAGATTTGGAGAGTTTTTCCTTCCTCTCGAATTGAAGGAAAGTTGTATCTTGCAAGTGCTTTTCATCCCTTATTAGAATAAAAGTGTTTGCTTTGTTTTTCTTACGTTTTCTCGTTTTCTCTCCGATTCCACTATTTTTGGCTGTTTTACTGTGTGGACAGCAGTTTTCATCCTAGATCTATTGGGTTTTGGTGAGAAACACTTGGAAATCCAAGTGTTTCCTATCAACTTTCTTTGTGAAATGCCCACCAAATTAATTCTTGTGTCACTCAATTAAATGAAATTTCAAGATCAAAACACTATATGAGGATCCTTGCTTGCTTGTCTTCCATTATAGCCTAATCACAAATCCATCGACGCCTCATCAAACCCCATATTGATGGGCGCTTCATTGTCCTATGGAAAAAATTCCCTTCTTGTGCAGACAATGTTTTCTCCCATTTTTTGACATAATAAATAAATTTGTACATCATTACATGAACTTCCTCATTAATCAAGTTAAGCTCCCAAGCATGTACCAATTTAGCCCCATGAGACAGAACATTTTTCAATGAATCATTGTGTAATGAGCTTCATCATAATGATTGTATAAAGTTTTATGTTATCCAATGAAATGCATACACCTCCTAACAATAGGAAAAGCTAAAAGATGCAGGATTTAATGTTATATCCTCCTAGAAAGCCATCATCAGCTTATGGAAATTACTTATCCCTGGACATCAGAGTCATTGTAAGAAAATGTATCTAACATAATTTATATACCATGTCTTCTATTTCTTAAGAACATGTTAAGAGTTGATAATCACGGGTAGATCTAGGCATGGACTTTGTGATAGTTAAGTCTATATATCTGCAAAGTTTTTCTTTTCTCGCTCTTCTCTTTATAAACTTATTGCAAGGGCCAAGCTATGAACGAACAACGCTAAACCCGTAGTAATCAAAAGTAGAAATCCTATTTTAGATATGCAGGATATGTTGGGAAAACAACAACCATGAATATGACATGAATTCCCTTGAACTAATGTAAAAAACCTTCTGATCCAAAATACAATTCGTGATAGCACGCAGTTGTGATTTATATATCACAGACAAAAGGAAAAGAAGCGTCCTCTCAGCATGATATGTTATAAGCTTCAATAATTATTCTACAAAGTGACAGCTGAAAGAAAAATTCCACCCTTTATAATCGATAGATTCAATGAAATCCTTCATGACCAGCCAAACTCCGACCCTCACCACCACCAACAACAACAACATCAAGCCTTTATCCCACTACGTGGGGTCGGCAACAAAAGAAAAGCGCCTACTATTAAAACGCACAACGTCAAAGTCAGATCGAACAAGCCAATCAAAATTCATACTGTCCGCTTGGCTTTCAGATTGCGACTCCCAGACGCGAAAACGAATCTGGGTTCCAGGTTGGAAGGGTAGGAAGGGTAGGGTTAGGGTTCTGAAAGAAGCTAACCTTTGGCGTTGAGGTCGTTGCGCTGGGCCTCGAGACGGTTGAGATTGTGAGACTTCTGCCGAACCTGGAGCTGAAGATCGTGTATGTGTTGCAGGTAGTACTGCCTAAGACCTTCTCCTCCGCCGCCCCTAGTCTTCGCCGGCGGCGATCGGATATCTCCGTCCGCCTCCGTCTGCGTCAGAAATCGCTTGCTCTCGATCGCTACAGATGCCATTACTCTTCAGGGCCTGTTTGGATGCAGGATTTAGAGCTAAATCCAGCCAAACGGCCAAAAAATGTAAAATCAAATCTCAGGGTAAACTTTTCCCAAAAAAAATCTCAGGGTAAATCAAAGCTGCGGTTGACGGAAAATTCCCTCTTTTCGTGATAAATCCCGCATTTACCAAATCCTTTTATTCTCCGGATTTACGGGATTTGGCCGAAGAAGCGCGCGAAAGGGAGAAAGTTACCTTCACAGCAAGTAAGATCCCGTTGTTGCTTCCGATCAAAAAAATCGAAACTTCCGATCCAGCAGCAAGGGAACGTCGTCGACGGAGCGAAGTCGAACAGCGACGAAGAAGAACTCGTGCAAAACTCTACACTAATGCGAAGGAACGCAGCAAATAGAAAGGGAAAAGCAAAACTTTTTTGTTGTTGTTGGATAACTTAATTAATATAATATAAACTAATTAAATAATATTAAATAATTAATTAAATTACTAATAAACTTATTAGTTAAATACTTAGTTATTTCAAAATAATTGACAGGATTAAATATAATTTTAAATGAAAATAATTATTATAAAACAATTTAAATAATAATTAAATAATTAATTAGTATTAGAATATTAATTAGTAATAATAAAGTTTTGTTATATTTTACTTAAACTTATATTATTGTATTTTAATTATTCTAGAAATAAATGTCAAATTTCTTAATCACCTTAAATCTTGAATTGAATTACCAAATAATTACACTGGATTTATTATGATTTGTATAGAATGTTACCAAGAAATTTTCATGATTTAACACTCTTAGGATTTCGTAAGTTCGGATTTAGAGGATTTACAAAATCTTACTTAAAATAAATCATTGGTGCATCCAAATAGCCCTAAGTTGACTGGAAATTGACCAAGTTTCGGACCTCATGGTTTTTTATAATTCCTAATCCTAGTCGGTTGGCATAATCGATTAGTTGATCAGATAAAAAACTCAAACAAAGCCAAAACCCAACCTTGCTTCGAAAGCCCTAAGGGGCTCTTTGGCAAATGGTAGGATTTAGTAAATCTTGGGATTGCTAAATCCTAAAAATTGTTTTGATAACTTAATTGATAAAATTTCTATTAAATCATCTGAAACTGTTTGGTAATGTAATCCAAAATTTATGTCAATTAGTTCATTATAAAATTAAATATATTGTGTTTTTAATTTTAATTACCTCTTAAGTAAGATTAAAATATTAATTTATACCTTAATTAACGTCAATAAGATAATGATAAGTAATATCATTAGAATCGTCTTAATTATCAATTAACATAATTAAAATTATAATTATTAATTATAATCCTAATTATCAAAGTACTTATTTAGCTGTTAATTATTTCATTAGGCATTAATTATTCAACTACTTTTAATTTACACTATTAATTAAATATTTATTCATTTCTATTTTAAATTATATTAATTAAGCGAATTATATTACATTTTAGTTACTAATTATATTACTACTATTTAATTAAGTTAAATTAGATAATTAATTTAGGAAATAATTATAATATTAATTATTTAATTAGTTTACTTTTATTAATATTTTAAAGGGAGATTTACATACATACCATCTTATACTATTCTATTTATATATTTAACACCTGAAATTTTAATATTACAAACATACTACATATAGTTCATTTTCATATCAAATATGAGCGTCAGAAATGAAATATATGAGTGTTAGTAAAAAAATATAAGTGGTATATTTGATATTAAAATAATATAGGATGATATGCATGTAATATTAAAGTTTTAAGTGTTAGATATGTAAATAGAATATTATAAAGTGGTATGTATGTAAATTTCTTTATTTTAAATTATATTTATTAATTAAGTTAACCAATATTAGCCTAGAGACGTAACGGGTTTGCTCAGACGCCGGAGCTCGCTCTAGAACTCCCGAAAACTGATCAATGCCATCCGCTTTACAGTAGGTCAATTTTCAGTAGGCTTTAGAGAAATGGCATCAGTAGCGATCGAGAGCAAGCAAGTTCTGCCGCAGGCGGAGGCGGACGGAGAGATCCGATCAACGCCGGCGAAGACTAGGGGCGGCGGAGGAGAAGGTCTTAGGCAGTACTACCTGCAACACATACACGATCTTCAGCTCCAGGTTCGACAGAAGTCTCACAATCTCAACCGTCTCGAGGCCCAGCGCAACGACCTCAACGCCAAAGGTTAGCTTCTTTCAGAACCCTAACCCTACCCTGCTTCCAACATGGAACTCAGATTCTTTTTTTGCGTCTGGGAGTCGCAGTCTGAAACCCTAAGCGTGGTTCGTTCAAAGTAGCTTGTCCCTTATAATAAATTTGTAAAGTAAAGAGTGAGAAAAGAAAATTGGTGTAGATATATAGCTTTTCTTACTTAACTATCACAAAGTCTATGCCTAGATCTATCCGTGATTATCAACTCTTAACATGTATGTAAGAAATCGAAGACATGATGCATAAATTATGTTAGATACATTTTCCTGCACTGACTCTGATGCACAGGGATAAGTAATTTCATAAGTTGATGATGGTTTTCTAGGAGGATATGACATTAAATCCTGCATCTTTTAGCTTGTCCTATTGTTAGGAGGTGCATACATTTTGTTGTATATCATAAAACTTCATTCAATCATTATGATGGAGCTTATTCCACAATAATTCATTGAAAAATGTTCTGCCTCATGGGGCTAAATTGGTATATGCTTGGGAGCTTAACCTGATTAATGAGAAAGTTCACGTAATTATTTATAAATTTACATATTATGAGAAAATGGGAGAAAACGTTGTCTACACAAGAAGGAAAATTTTCCCATTGAACAACACATGAAGCCCCCATCAATATGGGGTTTGATGAGGCGCCTATGAATTTTTGCTTTGGCTATAATGTAAGACAAGCATGCAAGGATCCTCGTATACTGTTTTGATCTTGAAATGTTATTTAATTGAGTGACACAATAATTAATTTGGTGGGCATTTCTGCCATTTCACAAAGAAAGTGTGCATCAATTCTATGATAAAATTATTGAATTTTTGTAATGTGCAACTATGTCTGGATTGGTTATGGTGTAATTAATTTTTAATCAAAATATAAGTTTCTAGCATTTGAATTGGCTATGGAGGTCATTAAAAATGAAGCGAGACTTCTTGTTTAATTGTATTGACAGGTGATGCATTTTGATATTAAGACTACTTATGATGTAATTAAAAATTCAAAATAATAAAGGAAATTTACAGATTTTGGGCTTAGGTTTATTGGAGCAAAGATTGAGCTCACGATATACATTTTTTGTGAATGTGAATATGTTATTTATCAACCAATATTTTATAGGTTTATCGGAGCAAAGATTGAGCTCACGATATACATTTTTTGTGAATGTGAATATGTTATTTATCAACCAATATTTTATAACTCTGTATCATTGTAGAAAAAGATGAGATTACAACTTCTCGTAATAAAGCTAGTTTGCTAATATGTCGAAGTCATTCCTTCGTATTATTCATTATGATAATATCGAGGACGCTTAAAAGGTAAATTTAGATTAGATCTATCATGCTATATGGATTTGAGAGTTGGATAATGAAGAAGTCACTTATAATGAAGTTGAAAGTGGTGGAAAAAAGAGTGTTATGATGTAGATGCATTGCAAAATAAGAATTTTTGAGTGAGAAATTGTTTTATTTAGGGGAAGTTGGACTGTGAAGTAGCAGCTTTTGAAATTAATGCAATGAAAACATAGCTTTAGTTGGCTTGGACAGAAAATTGAGATAAAGTGTGATATCATGGAAGGGTTAGGAAAGAAAAATTGTAAACTTAAAATAAATGGCTAGAAGTCTTGCAACATATATTAAACACCTCAAGTGTTCCTTGATTGGAACGAGTATAGGAGGATTCATAGAGAAAGGGACAAATAGTTGGAATAGAGCTATTAATAATGGTGATGATGATGGTTTTATCTCCACTAGTATCATTCTGTTAGTTCCGAAGTAGCATTTGGTTAGAAATCAAACTGTTTATGCATGTAGGGCATAAACATTTTATGATCACTAAATCATGCATTATAATTTTCAAAAAATTTCACGCATGTATTAGGATATTATCAAATGTTTTCATGTGATTTTTTTTTTTTTTTGTATTTTAAGCAGAGTAGCACATACTTTTTGCAATGAATGACCATTCAAATCAATTCGGATGTGATATGTTATGTTATCATGTCTAGATATGCTTATGGTTATAACATTTAAAATCAACAATACAAAAATAAAGCTTAATACATGGTATCATACTCTATTTCAATTTGGACATATGAAAGCTCCCTGATGATAAGTATTGATTCTCCTCCCTTAATTTATTTCATGTAAAATATGTAATTTGACGCTCATGATGTCATGTTTGAAGGCCATTAAAACTTATAGACCTGAAAACAAATTTAGTGGGATCAATTGAAGTGTAATATGGATATTTCTTTGTATAACTTTTAGTACTTTCTTGGAGTTTTCAAGGCCACATTTCTCTTCTTCTTTGGCATCAGCTAAAATGGCGCCATACGTGGTTTTATTCGTTTTTGTGATTGTTTGGCCATGCACTAAGAGCATTCTTCATTTATTATGGATATGTCATTTTGTATGAGAATTTATTTGTGCTTTTGCGCCATAGATCCTTCCAAATAACTGAAAATTAATGTATGCAGAGTTTATGATCTTTAAAACATATTTGGTGGTACTATTTTAGAAATCCAAGCATATGATGTTTTTCTATTTTTTTATCAGATCTCACAATCTTTTTGATATTTTTGATGCTTTAATATGAACACAAGGCATGTCATCATGAAATTTGATGAAATTCCATTGCTGCTAATTTTCAATTGGTAGATGAAAATTAATGGTCATGGTCTTATGGTCCTTTGTTTGAAGCCTGCACTAGACAAAGGCTTCTTAAACAAGTTTGAGAACAATCTTAGGAGAGGGATAGACATGAAAATCTATTATTAAGGGCTTGTTTGGTTGCCTTTAGATGGTAAACATGTTTTTGAAATGTTGATTTCATTTCACACACTTTGTATTTGAAATGAAATCACCATTTGATGGATTTTGAAGGTGTTTTTAGAGTTAAAAATAATGTTAATACCTATCCACATTGAACCAGATGATAGAATTTTGGAAATATGCTGTTTGTCAATAATCAATATATGCTGTTAACTTGAATTCAAGAAACCAAATAAAGCCTAAGAGGATAGAATTCTCCGTCTATTGGTTCTTTTTTCATACTATATCATATCCCACGCCATGCACAGACTATATATATATATATATATATATATATATATATATATTTTATCCTGATGTAGAAGTTGGTATAGATGTGACTAAGTCCTCTCTTATCTATCAATGGGTTGTCACTTGGTGTTGCCTCATCCTCGATTTCCTTGTTTTGTCCTTGATTTCTTTACCTTGCATTCTTCCATCCACTTCCGCACTACCTTTCATGTTGGAACTGAATGGTATTTGGGATATTCCAGCTTTATTTTCCAGTTTATTTATTATAATTAATGAAATTCTCATGGTCATTTCTATTCGCCCTATTCAGTGTTTATCTTGTTGGATTGTTTACATATTTTAGTGTCACGATGTGTCAAACATTTTCATGAATGTTCCATTGATATCTATCATTTGAAATATCATTTTTTAATAGGATCACAGTTTTCATGGTTCATGGATTCTTGTGGTTTTTCTAGCTTGCATACGTGCAGGAAGATGCTGAAGGATGCCCACCAATGGGCATTGGTCTTAGTCTCAATTTAAGCTCTTTATGGTTCTATGTCTTTGCATTTGACTTTATATCATTCTTGCATCAATGTTTTTATTCTGATTGAACAGAAGTTATTTATTTTGTTGTTTTTTAAGATGCCCAACTTTTTAGAAACAATTGGCATTATTTTGCTTTATATTGTTCTTAATTATTGCAAGCAAATTAAAATGCATTTGTAGTGCTTCTCAAAAAAAGAAATTGATTGTAGCCGCCATTTTGGCTTATGTACTGAAGTTTATATCTAATTGTGAAATTGCAGTTAGAGCATTGAGAGAAGAGTTGCAACTGCTTCAAGAGCCAGGGTCATATGTTGGTGAAGTTGTCAAAGTTATGGGAAAATCCAAGGTTTTAGTCAAGGTATTTATTATTATTATTATTATTATTTGTTGTTGTTGAAGTTCAAAGAAGTTATGCAATACATTGGGAACATGATATTTTTTATGGTGCTATAGAAAATGTCTAAACCCAACAAATATGTTATATAGAAGTTAGTGATTGTTAGCATCACTTTATCAAGAAAATTGAAATAG
Organism: Dendrobium officinale; assembly: GCA_019514585.1. Lineage (NCBI taxonomy): Eukaryota > Viridiplantae > Streptophyta > Magnoliopsida > Asparagales > Orchidaceae > Dendrobium > Dendrobium officinale. The sequence goes on from CM033692.1 coordinate 17,426,093, forward strand.
TTTTTATTATTTTCCATGTTGTGATAAAAAAGATTAATCCCAAGGAAAAATTTTGCTTAATATAGCATGTAGTAGAAGATTTTTATAGGAAAGTTACTACAGTTTATGTAAAGCAGACTGAAATGACAATGACATGTACATTTAAGCATTTTGTAGAATAAATGAGATATTTAGTTCAACAAGAATGAAATAAAGACCTAATGTAATGACATAAAGTTTTTGGTAAAGAAAAGATTTAGATAAACCTCACTCTGATGCTTTTTGCAACATCGACTATCAGATAAATTGATGGATAGGCCTAGTTGTCGTTTGTGTTGTCAATATGCAAATCATAAATAATTTTTTTCTTCGTTAATGAATGTGGTGTAAACAAACACGCTTCAATATGCTAAAGCATACAATGGTTGATAGACACCCCGAACATTAAAATTACAAATCATTAAAAGCTATTTATATATTTAAAATAAACTCCATAGCACAATTAAACAACCAATTGTTCTAAAAAATGCTAAGTAACTAAATGTTTACATATCATTAATGGTCCTTGAGGTTTATATTGGACTTCATGTGGATCCATTTTTTAAAAAACCCTTTCATTTTGGTCTTTCACAAACAGGATTCTTTGATTTAAACCCCTCAATTAACAAAATCTTCTGATTAAATGAGAGAAAATGATAAAGAGACCCATACATTTTCGCTCAATTTTCTCATAAAGGCTCTTCAATTAAGATCATTGATTCCTTCATCCTCTTTCCCTTTGCCACCGCCTCTTGCACCTTTATTTGCTTCTTATTCACCTTCTTGCCCACCCTTCTTATCTTTCAAAGTCCTTTTGCAACCTTGCTAATCACCCCGCTTGCCTCATTATAGCCGCCATCTCTGGCTGTTGTCTTCCATCGTTTGATTTTTTTTTTCCGACCTCTCCCTCACCTATTATTTTTCCCCACATCTCAAATCCAATTCATGAATTGGCGGTGCTTGTTCTCTATTATCATCATCCATAGGCTTCATTTTTTGTAACACATGTTCTACACCTTGCCAGAGATCTATGGAAGCATTTAGTTGAGTAATATCTTCCTCAATTCATACATCTTAGCCAAAATTGTTAACTTTGGTTTTGCCTCTCCCCCCCACCCCCCACCCCCCCCCCCCCCCACCCCCTTCAGCTACCAAATCAGTGATCTATCAATGATAATTATTTCCTTGTTTCCCCTTTTTATTGAGTATGAGAATGGATTGGAAAACACCATCATGATGGTGGAAAATTGATTGTTCATGTGAAGAATGATATTTAATTTAGGAGTTCATGTGAGAATAGTACTTTGCCGACAAACTATTTGATGCAATTGCAGGGATTCAATCATCCAATGTCTCAACAAGTTAGTCTTTTCATTCTACGAGCCAATAAAATTTGAGATAAATCCTAAAAAATGAATAACACTTTGATAGAAGCAATTGGGCATGTGTGCAATAAACTATGTGGATGTATCAAATTAGGGAGTGAAGGCTCTATTCCATTGAGACATCTATGAACCAATCAAAGGCATATACAAGTAAAGTTCATGGTAGAGATCGACGCCCACATCAGTGACTTTGGTGATCGCACTAGTGTTTGCTTCATTGATTAGTACTTTGGCAACAACCTCATTGCTTCATTGATCACTTCTCGTTCAAAATGTCATAAAATCATAATGTTTTGAATGCGAACAACATATGAATTGTGATGGCAATTTGTGGCAGTGGCAGGGTGACCATTGAGTGGGGAAAGATTTGCATCAATAGGGATTTGATGGGTGTAATAAGTTCAAGGAATGTGGGCCTATGCCTACTATGGGATGGAAAATTAATCCCTACTCTTGGACAGGATAAGAAGTTGAAGGGAGACCTTAATGAAGGGTTTGTATTTCATCTTTGTGATCAACATAGAATTATGAATGAGGATATTTTGGTTATCATATCATACCATTAAAATTTAAATAAGATCTAACATTGCTAGAAAAAAAAAAATGGCATCTATAAAGATTGACATTTAAGATCGGATAGTTAAAACATAGATGTCTTAAAAGTATTATGTGAAGATAATTTCATGAAGAGTTGAAGGTAAATTTTATGAAGCTGAAATTTGGTTGTTAGTGTCATTTTTGGGAAGCAGTAGGGCCTTTAATAACTTAGTTAAGCATGATGAAAATAAGATAGTTAAAATAGACGAGTGAAAAAACTAGGAATGATAAAAAGTGATGAATGAATTAGGGGAATAATTTTAGCAACATTTATTGCAAATAAGGTAGTTGAAAATAGACTTGGGTAGTTTGGACATATACAATGAAGGGTAGAAAATATGCCCATTAAATGGGTAGATAAAATTGTTGCTGGGTCTGAAGTAAGATGTTTAGAAGTTGAAATAATATGCAAAAGAATATGTTTAGTGAATGCAAGCACGCATAGGAATGAATGGATAATGAGGATTCATGTAGTTGGCCCCCAAATAGTTGAGGTAAGCGTCATATGGCTAATGATGATGATGATGATGATGATGATGGTGATGGAACTGAATTGAAGGATTTTGGTCAGGTGGACATGAAGCATGCTGGTTATGCTTAGTATGCAATGCTTTATTGGTGTGGTTGTCACTATGAGTTTGGATTAGAAAAATGTTTTGCTTAGGGGTGTGATTAAGCATATTATTCTTTATTGTACTCCCTATGTTGTATTGTTTGTAGATTAGCTTGCCTTGATTTGTATGTCATCTTTGTATACAATGATATATATTGTATGCATTTTTGTGTACTTGAACTAATTCCAATAAACAGTGTAATTTTCTTAATTATTTTTATTGTTTTTCCATGATTCAATTGTTATACTGATGCCCTTATTGATGTCAATGCTGTCTGGCAACAATTCACATCATTTAATTATCTGAAAGTTTAATGCTGTAGTTTATTCTCTTTATGTTTTTTTTTTTTGAGGGAAAATTAAACCTTATTTCTCTTAGAAATTCTTCAAGAAGTAGCTTAAATCTATTAGGTGCGAGAAGCTGAAGTTTGATTTGATTTTTAGGTCCATCCAGAAGGAAAATATGTTGTTGATGTGGATAAGAATATTGACATTACAAAGATCAGTCTATCAACCAGAGTTGCTCTTCGCAATGATAGCTATGTCCTTCACTTGATTCTGCCTAGCAAAGTTGATCCTCTGGTTAATCTTATGAAAGTTGAAAAGGTTCCTGATTCTACATATGATATGATTGGTGGCCTTGACCAGCAAATTAAAGAGATAAAGGAGGTTAGAAGAAATCAGCTGAACTTGATTTTTCTTCTTTTTTCTACTCCAATACATGATTTTTTGCATAATTTTTGTAAATTACCTTCATTCCTTAACCTTATAATACATTAGCGTTCATGTCATGGCCTTATAATGCATTTAGTCGAAACTTAAAATTTACAATAGTCTCTGAGCATTATCAAAAACTCTAATTGTATATGCAGGTTATTGAGCTTCCAATCAAACATCCAGAGTTGTTTGAAAGTCTTGGAATAGCTCAACCTAAGGTATTGGACCTGTACATAATCTATATTGTTATTTTTTTCTTTTGATTTCAGTAAAATTTGAGTATCGTATTTTTCTTTCTTTTAGTTTTTTTTGGTAGTATCCTGAACTTCTGACTATTTCTTTTTCCAGGGAGTTTTGTTGTATGGACCGCCTGGTACTGGAAAGACTTTACTGGCAAGGGCTGTTGCTCATCATACTGACTGCACCTTCATTCGGGTTTCTGGCTCTGAATTGGTTCAGAAGTACATTGGAGAAGGCTCTAGAATGGTTCGTGAACTCTTTGTTATGGCAAGGTATGCTTAGGTTTTTGTTGGTGACTATAAGTGATTTTTTAAACTATAAGATTTCTTGTGGTGGAATTAATGCTATTGATTGGAAGCACGTGATATACTAAACTGAACATTTCATGATAGGACTATTCTTAAGATGTGTATTTTGTTGGCATAGCTATACGGTGGTTGAATTACAGAGGTGTTTGCTTTTAGTGATTCAACCAAACAAATGGGTGAAATTTAATTTCAATACAATTCATATGACCCCTCTTTACAAAACAAAAAATTAAAAATATAGACAAAATAAAAACTCAATTTATCATCAAACAAGCAATGAAATAAAGTTATCACTTAATTTCTTCTTAATCAAACAAGCGGGTAAAACTTAATTTCAAATGAGTTACTTTACGATTGTCATTCTCTTTTTCATTTCCTATTTTAACTCTTCCAAAACCAGCGGAGCTCACCTGTTTTGCTGCTGTTTTTTTTTAGTACATCCATTCATTGCTGTTTAAGCTGCCTTTTCGCTGCAAATCTGTTTAAGCTAAATCTTTTTGAATATATAAATTCTGACATTTTAATGTCTATCGTACTACTTACAGGGAACATGCCCCATCTATCATCTTCATGGACGAGATTGATAGTATTGGTTCTGCTAGAATGGAATCTGGATCCGGCAATGGGGATAGTGAGGTGCAAAGGACCATGCTTGAACTTCTCAATCAGTTGGATGGGTTTGAAGCTTCAAATAAGATAAAGGTACCATCTCTGATTTTCTTAATATTAATATTGAAACTAAACCGAATCACGTAAGAAAATGCTCAAACCTTTTTATTTGACAGGTTCTGATGGCCACTAATAGGATCGATATTTTGGATCAAGCTCTGCTCAGGCCTGGTCGTATTGATAGAAAAATTGAGTTCCCCAACCCCAACGAAGAGGCATGTCTTTTAATTTCAGAATTGCTTTGCTTTAACAAATAGAGATGCACTTTTGATGTGCCTCATTTAATCAATCCTCAAAGTTCGTCTATGATTAATTCGTATGAAATGCTAAATTTGCATGAGGTTTTTTCAGTCCCGCTGGGATATCCTGAAAATTCATTCAAGGAAGATGAACTTGATGCGTGGAATTGATCTAAAGAAGATTGCCGAAAAGATGAATGGCGCTTCCGGTGCAGAGCTTAAGGTAACACATGCACTTACTGAGTAATTGCATGATTGGTAACAATAATTTGATATGATTTTGGTGCGTTCAGGCTGTATGTACAGAAGCAGGGATGTTTGCCCTGAGAGAGAGGAGAGTGCACGTTACGCAGGAGGATTTCGAGATGGCAGTGGCCAAAGTCATGAAGAAGGAGACTGAGAAGAACATGTCCCTCAGAAAATTGTGGAAGTAGTCTTTCTTCATACCCCACGCGAATGAAGTATTGCGTCTGATTTTCAACTATTTAAATGCTTCTGAAGTTGTTTACAATGTTTAATGCGTTTGATGAGGTTTATCAATACCATCAAAATGTTTCATATGGGATTGGACAAAATCTAAGAATTTCTTATATTCGAAATACTGTTTGATCTGATGATATGCGGTGTTCAATGTGGGTGTTGTCGAAATATTTATTGTTTTCTTGAGAATTGCAGTGAATCAATTAGATTGTAGCCTTCACACTTGCTGTTCTTTGTTCATACAACAATTCCGGCGTGCAATCATGTGTTGAAGCATATGTGTATATATCATACGTCTACTCTATTTTGAATTGAATATATTAAAATTAAAGCAGGACATTTTCGATGCATATATATCATATGTCGTCTCTATGATCAAGTAGGCGTATTTTTAATTTTACCTTTGAATCTATTAAGATTTTATTTGAGAGTTTTCTTATTGTTTTGTAAAGTTGCTTTCTAATATAAAATTTTCTTTAACTAAGGCTTTATTTGAGAGATTTTTTTTTTTTAAAAAGAGTTTTAGTTAAAAAATTAAAAATTTTGTACTAAAATGTTATTTTAATTAGCAATAAAAAAGTCGTCCTAACCAAGCTTAAGGCTTAGGTTTTGTTTGGGACGGCTTTTTTCATACTTCTTAAAGTTGCTTTTTAGTTAAAAAATTAATAGAAAGCCGTTTTAAGAAGCAGTAAGAAAGCCGTCATATATGAAGCCTTAGTTTGGGATGGCTAGTATAAAAATTTTAATTTTTGTACTAGAAAGTCGTTTTAAGAAGCAGTAAAAAAGCCGTTAGGATGGCTTTTTTATTGCTTTCTAAAATGGAGTTTTAGTTAAAAAATAAAAAAATTTGTACTAAAACTCCGTTTTAGAAAGCAATAAAAAAGCCGTCCCAAACGAAGCCTTAGTTTGGGATGGTTTTTTTATTGCTTTTTAAAGCATAAAGAAGTCATCTCAAATTAAATCTAAAAAGCTGTTTTAAAAACTGTAATAGAGTGTCCTAATCAAAATCTAAATTTTGGTGATCACCTCGCAAGTTGCAATTGGCGAGTATCAGGTTTATCCTTCTCTTCTCAGTTTGGTTTTAGAGTTCTCAATATTGGTGGAGATAGGGAATCTTTTTGTTTTCAAGGAATTTTTATATTTAAAATTAAATGTGCACGTGCATATAGCATAGAAGTTTTAACATGAAGTTGTAACGCAACATAAAGGATAAAATTAAGGGGAACATAGCTTTTATTTTAGATAGTCTTCATGTTATAATCATAATTTATGTTTGTTTATTATTTTTTATCATTTAAAAAAAAATTGAGCTATAAAATTATTTTTTACAATAGCTTTAAAAAGTTATTTTTTCTATAATTTTATAAACAACAACAACAACAATATTAAGCTTTTATGTCATTAAATAAGGTCTGCTACATGAATCTTTTTTTCTTTATTGTGTCTTGTTAAGAATTAAATTTTCATTTATATTTAATAAGGAACGAACGTTCATTCCTGATATTTTATAATCAAATCTTTTTAGACCTATCTATACATTTTTTAGTATAAACTAAATTTAATACATTTACTTCTAAATGGGTCGTCAGAAGGCCACCGTTTTATCTGACCAAACTATCTAAGGCAGCTCTCTAATCTTATCTTCCTCTAGAGCTATTAACATAAACCTAGTTGTAACATATAATAAAATATTAAATTATCAATTAAAAAATAAAAAAAAAATCATGTAATTTCAATAATTAATCGGGAGATAATATCCAATAAACAAAATTTTTACAACTAGAAATTTTTGTACTATAAATTAAAAAAAAAAAAAGACAACTTTATAGTAATGTTAGCTGCATTGATCTCAGAAAGGTTCTCTGCAACAGATTTCTTTTGCACAGAAATTAACAGTTGGGAACAGAAGAACCTGTAAAGGAACCTAATGAACTTCACCCTTGATTTTTCTTATCGAAATTTCTTCTAAAGTCTTCTGCTGCAATCCCGTTTACTGGATCGAAGTCCCCCTTCCCAGTTGTAAAGGATGAGTCATTCCAGTTGCTGTAACCATCAATGGTCATGTTCTTGATTCTAGCAAGGATGGAATCATCTTTACTCTCCATCTCAATTGCTGAACACAAAAGAAACAAAATAAAACACTGAACGATAAGCAATTGATCAATAGCTCAATGGGAAACTTTAATAACCCTTTCGCATGTTTTTCCGGTTGCATAGGTGAATAGTGCGACACCAATATTGGCGTCGCACTGTTCATCCGCAAGTAAATGGCGGAAGATTTGACGTTCGGCTGGAGCGACCGAACGACGCCATACGCACATTTGACGTTCGGTTGGAGAAGCTCTTAAAGCTTCTTTTTAATATAAAAATTTCAGCTTTAAGAAGCAATAAGAAAGCCGTCCGAAACAAAGCCTACATATGATGATATAATTTGTATCAGAATATGTTTGAAAGATTTTAAACTTATTTTAAGATTAGTAATATTATATATAATTTATGTTGCAGTATTCTTAAAATAAATTTAATAATTTGTAAGCTTATCTTAAATTATATCAGCATATATTATATGATATTTTTTCTAAAAAAATTGTCTATATGTGAACTTCAAAATTATTATTTTTTCTTTTGAAATTAATATACATATATATATTTATATATACATCATATCCCCACACAACTGTTTTTTTCATTTAAGCAGAAAACATGTGAGGTAAAGAGCTTTGCAAATTGCTTTTTCCATGGCTTTATTTCATAAAGCAGAGTACAACAGTAGCTAACCATTGATCGAACGAAGAGCAAAAAGATAAAAGAGAGCAAAGCTCAGATGAACTGAATTCATGAGATAAACACCTTTCAATCAATAGACGATATAGAAAACTAATCAATTCACATAAATTATCTCAACTAATAATTCCTCAGAACATGGATCGAAAGAGAAGATGAAATCCTGTTTTTCTTGATTGAAACAATCCAATGAGTCTTTAAAAAGAAAGAGAAAAATCGTACCAGGGTTGGAGAAGATCCAAAGAACCATGGCGCAGACGATGATGACGACAGGGATGAGGTGCACCATGTTCTCCGCGAACCTCAAACGCGCCGCTTCCTTCTTCGCGATCTCCAGCTGAGAATTGTAAATCGGCAGATTGTCAAGGCACATCGCCGATCTCGATCCTGCCACTTGCCCGGCGTTCATGTAATACTCATCGGAGACCCTCGTGGTCTGCGTTCGATTCATCTCTTCTAAATCTTTCGAAGACGAAACGGAAAGCGAGAGAGAGAGAGAGAGAGAGGAAACGAGAGATGTTTGAAAGCCTTAACGGATAAAAAAAGAAAAATATCTAAGATAGAATGGCTCGCTGTGCGCGTTCATAGTTTCTGTTATGTAACTGTCAACGAACGCGATGCCTTGTCCAGGGAAGCCAGACACTTGTTCGATGAAATGTCCCACCGAAAGAAACTTGAGAAATGATTTGGCAATTTTAGGAGAAAGGCAGAGCCGGTCTCCTTCTATATAAAAAACAAAAGATTCTTATCTTGTTTCAATTTGTATGATGTAAAAAGATAAATATTTAAAATTAAAAGATAAATATTTAAAATTAAAAGATAAATACTTAAACTTTAAATTTTTTGTAAAGAGAATTGAGAACAAATTATATTATTTGTAAAGGAAAAAATAATAATTATATCATCAATCATTTTATTCACATAAGAACTAGCATAGTTCTTGTATTATGACCAATTCAACGGGTATTTAATTAAAGCAATAAAGATTATTATGATTTAAATAATTATTATAGTAAAATTATAAAAAGAATGAGAACTTTAAAGAAAAATAATAGAGAATCAATTAATATAAGATAGTGAGATATACTTTTTAAACATTTTTAATAATTTTGTGCTTAAAATTTTGAATCATAATATATTTTAAGTATATTTTTATTAATATTTTTTAAACAAACTGATTCCTGCGCGAGCTAAAGAATCGAGTCGGATTGTCTTAAACTTGACTCGTTAGCTCATTAAGCTCGACTTATGAGCCATTTATCAAATTATGCTCGAACTAGCTTACGAGTCGACTTGACTCACTGACACCCCTAAGAGAGAGAGAGAGAGAGAGAGAGAGAGAGAGAGAGAGAGAGAGAGAGAGAGAGAGAGAGAGAGAGAGAGAGAGAGAGAGAGCGCTTTAGCATCCTAGGAAAGTAATGCTATGGCTCTAATCTTCATATTAATTATGCCAACAAGACTAAAAAATATATAGTATCAGAATATCATGAATAAAAATTGATTTGTTTAGACTGTAAAGCAGTTCAATTCATTTTGAATTGACTGTAATACATAAATCATCTCAAAATATATTCAAAAACTTTAATTCCTATTTTGATAAAAAAATTTAATTAGTATATTATGACCAAAATTTATTCTCAAGAAGATATTTAATTAGCACCATGCTTCTCTTCTCATGAAAGGAGGTATTAATTTTGAGCTCTTTTACAACTTTATTTACCAGCATAGGAAAATACTTAGTTATAATGTGTCATCAGAAATCTTAACCTGTGATGAAAGATGTTGAGAAAAAATTCATCAATGGAGTTTAATTTATCTGGGATTATTTATTAGAGCGTTATTTAATAATATTAACTCATGTGAAAGTGCATTACAGCCCGATTACTTAACTTTGAGCCATTGTCCATTTTAGCCTAATAGTCTCCAGTTTTTATCTCGTTGTTGTAACTTCTTAGGAAGTCGACCATCCTAAGATTGCTCCCACACGAGCATATATAGCTTTGGAGTTTTTTAATGAAATTCCAACAATTACACTAAAGGCTCCTCGTTGCTTAAGAGTTTTTTTTTTTTTTTTTTACTTATGGGATATTTAGTTGGAAGTAAAATGGGCAAATGGAGGGACTTCGAAAATATTGGTGTTTGGTTGGAAAAAAAATGAATGCAAAGGAAAGTAAATGCAGTGTAAACTATTTCGCTCAATTTTGAGCCAGAACTTGCCACCACCCACCACCGACTAACACCCACCTCAAGCCGTAGCCGCCACCAACCACCACCGCCGACATCCGCCACTCACCTCCGGCCACCATCTTCAACCTCCATCTTGGGAATTTACACTACATTTATTTACTTCAATATATATATATATATATATATATATATATATATATATATATATATATATATATATATATATATATATATATATATATTACTTGCATTTTCATTACACTAATCCAAACAACTTTAAAGGATTGCTTTTACGATGCATTCTTTTTACCATGCATTCATTTTTTAGCCAACTAAATAGCCGCTTGGTTCATTTTTTAGGTAAACTAAACTTATCCAATTTTGAGTGAGAATCGTTGCACGACAAGTAAGTTATCTTGACCACCCCCGCCACTTATTGCCACCACTGCTGTAGTCCTCATCGGCCATCCACCACCCAACCCTGGGCACTGCCACTTGCGACTATCATATTTGACTTCACACTATATTTATTTTTATTCAAATCAAGCAAAAAAAAAAAAAATCTTTCTGCATTTACTTTACATTAATCCAAATACCTCAAAAGTATAATTTTTACATTGCATTTCGTTTACACTTCATTTTTTTACACTAATTTATTTTTTTAGACAACCAAACATTTCCTTAAGCAGTTTCACAAAGTAGTTGAGAGAAATCCACTAAAATTATGACTTATCAGAGATCATTTTGTCATAGTGTTGCTTGACATTAACCTGTATGAAAGAGATGGAGAAAAATCCACCAAAGATGTTAACATATTCAAGATGCTTGTTTGAGTGTTGTTTAATGATACTAACTTGTGTAAAAGAGATTGAGAGAAATTCATAAATGATGTTTGACCCATATGAAATTATTTATAATAATTAACAATTATTCTTTTACCTTGAAAGAAACAAGATATTTATAATAACATTATTTGATGACATTAATCGTTATGAAATAGGTCAAATCAAACCTCCTCATATTAGTTGTACCTTGATTGGAAGGGGTCGAGTGGTACATGTTTTTCAAACTGAAGGTAAATATTAGTCTGTCTTCAGACCATTGCCACCTTTTTTTATGTCATGACTACGAACTTGCTCGAGGAGTAGAAGTCCTTCTAAGGACTTTTGCAGAGTTTAAGATTTTCTTAAATCTTTCTTAAAAAATTTCTTGTATTTATTATAAGATTAAGAATGATAGTCGACAGCAAGATTGTTATATATATATTTTGATCCCAAAAATTAAGGTTGTAGTACATTTAAAGCTTCAAAAAAATTATGAACAATTAGTGATAATATGGTGAAATTCTAAAAACTGTGAAATCCTGCTTAGTTGTTAAATCTATTACCTACCAGTAAAACATTATCTCTATATCTAAAAATGATTTATTTACTTTTCTTTTACTATAATAAAATGATATACATGTTTATATACTTGAAATGTGTGAATTTGTTTAGTTTGAATTCATTCATATTTGGATAGGACCACATTTGATATCATTGGGTTATTCTCATTGAGAAGTTTAGTTTGATTGTAAGTTTGGTCAAATCGTAGTTTAGATGGTTCATAATTTAATTTCATATGTTTTCTAATTTGATAATGCATTGAATCTAAGCACTTCTTGATGGTGTATCATTTTAGGGCATCTCCAACAGAAAATGTCAATTTTCACTCCAAAATGACGTGAAACTAAAAAATGTCGTAATTCATTTCCAATCGAACTCCATTTGCCTCGTTTGCAGAGGTAACGGTCATTCTCTTCTTTCATGCGTTTCTTCACAAGTTCGGTACCGAAAAATAGAGAAGATGAACAGTGCAACACCAATATTGGCGTCCCACTGTTCACCCGCAATCAAATTGCGGAGATTTTACCGTTCGACTGGAGCTCGCGAGCGACGTCATTCAAACGTTTGGAGTTCGGTTGGAGATGCCCTTAAGGTAGAATTAATATTTGATGATGTTGATAGAATAATGAAGCATGAGCGTAATTCAAAATCCTTAAACATAATAGCTATTATTAAGTATTTTTGTTTTGTTTTGTAGGTTCTAAGCTACAATATTTTATTAATTAATACTTTTTTGTTCACACATCAAAAGTTTAATTTTAATTAATTTTAATAAATTTTTATTTTTATCAACACTCTTATTTCATCACTAAATTTAAATATATGATTAGAGGAACAATTTAATCATGGGAAATTCATAAATATATTTATAATATACAATTTTTGAATGTTAATTAATTTAATTATATTTATTTAGTATTTTAGTTCTATTATTTAATAATTAAATTAATTATATTGAATGAAAAATACGATAGAGATGAAATTAAAAACTAGGGTTATAAAAATAATCCCATTCTAATATCTGGACTTATTTTTTTTTAGGGGATTTACATATTTGTCATTTTTTAATTTCATATTATTTACAATTTAATATCTAAAATTTTAATATTAGACTTCCATCTTTTATATAAAATTTTAATATCAAGTATTCATATATTTTATTCTTATTACTTATATCAACCTATATATTTTAATATTTTTATTAATTATATGAGTGATAGATATATAATATTTAAATTTTAGATGATAGATATTTTTTAAATAACATCAAATAAAGTTTATGTATTTAAATCACATTTTTTGTTTTCATTGGCGTAGCGAAATTTTCTCTCCGTGAAAAAGTCTAGCCCTAAACAGCCGCGCCTCCCTGTAAATAGCCCTATGAAGCTCGCACTGTCGATGGCAATACGGAAGGGACATCTGTCGTCCAATAAGGAAGCGTAGACAAAGCCGCCGGGAAGAAGATCGAGGATTTTAGCACGCGATCAAACGAGAATTTCCTGAGAATTCCTTCGCTGCTGATATAATATGTGGCGTAGAGTTTCCTCTCAGCTCCATGCGTTCGCTCCATGGCGATCAGCCTTACAGATCCACCGCCCGGCTGCAGCCGGCGACGCCCTGCGGTGTGGAGCCATGAATTCGACCAGAAGGACCGTTCGCTTCTTCTCCGTTGAGTCTGGTACGCTCTACCTCTGAATTTCTAAGTACACAATTCGATTTTGCTTGGTTGGGGGCGGAGGCGATGATTCCATTTTAGTTGTTTAGGTAATGCGCCACCTCCAACTAAAAAGAGGGTGGAGGACATTATGCCGATCGCCACGGGGCTAGAGCGGGAGGAGCTGGAGGCGGAGCTTGAGGTGAGTGAGCCGTGCCTTGTTGAATCTGAGATATTCTTCTGTGGTTCATGTGTTTGCAGAGAGATTGATGGATTATTACGGTATTTTTATTATATGGCGCAGGGAAAGAAGCGGTTTGACATGGATGCTCCTGTCGGCCCATTTGGCACCAAGGTTAGCGACCTGGAAATTGTGGATCTGTGTATCATGAGCTGTTCCTGAACTGGATTTTTGTGTTATCGTTTTTTTTTCTTGTCATTTTGAGTAGTTTGAATGCTCTTTTTAAATTTGTTCTTTTATAGCTTTCTGTTCACTTAATTCTCATTGCTAGCCGGGATTTTCCTTTTTCCATTTACTATAGATGTTTGCAGCCTTGTTCTGTTATAGATGATACTGATGTCTATGATTGTTTGAAAAAACATGTTTACGCAAAGTGCTTTGATCACATTGGTTGCTAGCTTTTAATAACCAAACAACTTTAGTATATTCTTGCTTATCCCAATTTCTGCTGTTCTAGTACCATAGAGAAATTACTGTACGCTGTACTCTATGGTTTTCCTCGTCAAGGTTTACAACCTTAATAAGAAAATCTTGTTTTTTTTACACGTGTGTTACATCAATCTCTTGAATTCACTTGATGTGCTCACAAATTTGTCAGCTTTCAATTTTCATGCAATTTTAGATGCCCCAGTAGGAGCAGCACATTATTCTCCTGTCCTGAAAGTTAAAAATGGAATGATTCCAGCATATAAATCGATGACCTGCAACTGGAAAATTATCAAGGTCCATAGATTGCTTTAAGATGGTTGATTTGAGGATGAAGAATTTATAGAACCCTCGAAGATCACAATTTTTTCAAACTTGGGTTTGAATTCTATTGGGGCTTTAGAAACACTAAGGTTGGAAAGTAGCATGGTCCTTAAGTTTTATACTTAAAATTCTTAAATAGGTTGTCTTTCTGGTAAGGATAAGAGGGTATTGTCTTAGATTTTTTTCCAAGGGCTGTTTCAGTTATCTCTCTTGATTCTTGATTTGTTCGAAAATTTCCCTTATGATTTATACCAATGGCTGGGATCTATTCACTCATATTCCTTCGACGGCTCCTATTTTATTGAATAGAATTAGAGGAGTTTGGAATTTTATTTTTCCTTGTCCTTTTCCTATTTATATACTTTTATATTGATTATAGAGGTGCTTGCAAAGGATATTTAAAGCGAGATGTCTTGTTTTATGCTTTTAGCAGATGACTAGTTCCAATTGGTGAGACATCTATTGAAGTAAGTAGAAATATAGAATAGTGGAGAAAATTCTTAGAAAATAAATAATTTAGAATTAGCAAAACAAAATTTGAGTGTACGATATTATTCATTGTCAATTATTTTGTTAAAATATAAAGTAATATCTAGGTGTAAAAGGTTTATGCTTCTTGGATCCATTATAAGAAAGAATAATTATATAATTTTTAGAGATAAGGGTATGAGTAAAATGGAGAAATATCCAATAGTATTATGTGATATGAGAATATTATAGACTTAAATGTAAATTTATTTAACTTGAATGTAAATTTTATTAAACTACAATTAGATCTTATTTGTCGAATGGATCTAAGTGTATAAAAATCTATGATAGCTAAGTTGGGTGTGACAGAGATAAAAATTTAAGGTTGATGTGTGGCTAACCCAATAAGGATAAATTAAAAAATGATTATAATAGAGGGATGCATAGCATTAATGAAACGTTAGGCAGTTGAAAGTCGGAGCAGATTACACGACCGAACGTTCGATCGAACTTTGTTGTCAAGGTCGGAGGAAGAGAGCGTGCGAACGAGAGAAAACAGAGAACAAGCGAATGAGAGGGAGCGGTGAAAATGCTTATAAGAACTAAGAAGAAGCCCTAAGTCTAATAAGGGCGCTCTAGTTATGAATGAATGAGTCTGGCGAACAAAACGAGTCGAGGCGGCGCCTCTTTCGCCTTGGCGCCTCTCGCCCTGAGGCGTACGCCTCAGTTGAAAGAAGCGTACGCTTTGCCCGAACACTTGAGGCTTACGCCTTAGTCCGCCCAGTCCACGCCTCGACTCGAGTTGCGCCTCAAGGCTTCTGCCTCATACGCCTTTTTAAACGATGGTCGAGAATGGGTGAATAATTTAGAAATTGAGCACCTAGATGATAAAAATGCTTCAAGGTTGAGAGATGATTGAGCACCAAATATAGTAGTCCGCGGTTCATATTATTTCAGCATTAAACGAACCCCCAAAGAACCCCCAAATCCATTTTAGTTATTTTTTATTAATTGTATTGAATCAACTAGTCTAACCCTATATTAAACCCAAAATCGGTTTATAAAAACACTATAAATAGATCTTTGATGCTGTAATTTTTATTCAAAAAATAATATTTTTGCTTTCATTTTTTTCTTTTCTAGTCTCTTTTCTTTCCCATTCTTCCTCAAGGAGTCCACACCTACTCAAAAGGTGCTTTCACCTTCTTGATGTAGATCAAGAAGCATAACATTGTAGTATGTAATAAAGTTGTAATGGAAATGTAATTTAACTGTGATTTGTGTCGGGGCATATGAGAACTAATTGCAAGCTTATTTCAAGTCTGAAATGTGCAGTTTATGGCATGAACAGGAGCAGATTAGATTCTGTTGAGTATTTTTGTTATCTGTTTGTCTAGGGATGAGCAACTTTCCTAGAATTCTTAATATTTCTAGAGCTACAATTGATGGCATTTCATAGTTAGAATATAGTTACTATTTGGAAAGTGGTTGCCAATGAACATCGCTTCTACGGACTCTCTAATATAATCCTTTCTCAGTATGTACTCGTTGTACCTCACATTTATCGTAATATTTTCAACTTGGCTAAATTGGGATTCAATCATCTAAAAGATAACATATAAAAAGAAAAAGAAACTCTCTAACCTATTTGACACGCCCATGCTAAGTGTAAGGAATCATCATTGAAGCCATGCGCCAACTTATTAGCCCTTCATTGGGTTGCGGGTAGCTAATTGTTGGTGCAAGACTGCAAGTGTTCCACATAGGGTTGTTCAGAGCAATCTTGTTGAAAAAGTCTTCAAATTCTTTTGGCATTTAAGGGCGGCAATGCCCATTACTCTTTCTCTATCCATATAATTTGGAAATAATAAATTTGATGTCAAAGGAGAGAAATGATTTGTTGAAGCCTTGTCAAGCGCTTCTCCTTGGTCATTTGGTGAGGCTTGACGGTTTGGCTTGTGTTGTAGTGTGTGCGATGCTCTATAGTAGAGTGGAACTGAGTGGGAGAAGATGAAAGTCACATGCTTAGATCATTTAATGGAAATAAAAATCTAAATAATCAATAATATAAAATTTATTTTATAACCTTAAAAAATATTTATTAAAATTGTGTGCGCTATTGGCTATGCGCCATGTGTTGTTACCCATGCATAGCTTAAATATTGTCCGCTATTTTGAACCTCTTGCACTGCTCTTTGAAAATGATGTAGAGGGTGCATTGCACTGTGTTATGCGTAACAACATGTGCTATTTTATGCCATTAAGCCTCACAACATCACCTACTTTCAATACAACCTAATCTTCACCTCAGACCCCCATCCTCCACTCCCCTTTTTCGACTGGGCCAAATGTGTTGATGTGAAATTGGGACACTCCATCTAAGCAATCTATGGGCAATTCTATGGCGTTCCATTCTCCATCAATGTAAATACTTGTTATTGTCTTCAACTATGTACAAATTCACCTTTTTTCACTTTCGTTCTCCTTCACATTCATCTTAATATACCTTATAGGGCACGAAGCAGTTCATATCGCCTTGTTGTGAAATTTGAAGGCTTGGAGTCAAGAGGATGGATTGTTGATTCATGGTTGTTGGAGATGAGTTGGGTTTGGACATGGTTTCCTCTCTTATGGCAACACAAAGCTCAGCCTCGGGAGGACGCGTGGTAGACAAGATTGCTATGTGGTAAAAGGTTGCGTGATTGATAGACAGTACAAATTGAAAGCAGAGGGAGAAAACACATGTTTTCATTATTATGAGTTAGAATAAAACAAAACAAAATGTATTAAAAAAACATAAAACATAACCAGCATTTAAAAGAAAAAAATTTATTTGCTTGTATGGAGTTTATTTTTTCATTTATGATATGAATTTATGACCTTTCTTATGTGAGGCCATGTTGCTTTTTTAACCATACAAATTAGTTTAGAAATATAGTGTTGTTTTATTGTTAGTATAATTTTAGGAGTAAATTGTATTTCCTCAAGGGAGTCCTCTTATCAAAAGTTTAATTTTATGCTAAATTTCCTTTTTCTTACCTTTTATTTATGCCCTTTAATGCGTTATTAGCGAAATTGATTTTGTGATGGCATCTAGCTGCTATCTATTTTGTTGTTTTTTCTCCTATTTGGCATTGTGTTATTTTTATGTTTCTTTTTGTCATGATATCATACCATATTTATCTTCTAGTTTTGTTTCGCATGTGCATTGAAGAACCCTTTCCCCCCTTCCATGCTTCAAAACCATGGTGAGTATATTTGAGGAATTTTTCTTGCCTTGCAACTTTATTTCTCATGGCACAACACAACATCATCAGTTGAAGTAGAATAGTCCGCGGGTATGCCTTCTTCATGTTTTCTATTTTTTAGAATTTGACATTTGATAATTGCAATTCTAACAAAATATGTGGCAAAAAGTGCTATTATGCGTGTACTACGACTTCTTTAATTATGGTACAAGACATATAGAGCATATTCTTCATCATATCGAGTACCCGTGATTCTATTTTAACCAAACATCACAATACAACACCACACTATCAAATGAAGATTTGTAGATTTTTTATGCAAGCCTATCACTTTTTTTTGCAAGCCTATTACTTTTGAAGTCTAGATGAAGGAGCATATTACAATGAAGGAAATATAGTACATGCACTATGGTGATACTTAATAAAAGAAAGGCAATACCGCACATACACATTTATATGTGCAGGGTTTGGATGAATGTTAGTAAAAATGATAATTAACTATCCTATAAGTATTAGGTCATATTCTGACATATCATGCTTAAAATTTTAGCATGATTTTATTCTTTACAAAACTCTTCGTAGGAGTGGGCTTTGAAAGAAAATTCTTGTTCCGCGAGAGTCAGGGAATTAATCATTATAGGAGGTAAGCTAAATAGTAGATAAAGTGCCACTCAAAGATTTTTATTATTTTTATTTGAGAATCTCATATTCCTAGTTTTTTATTTTTCATAGGCATAGACCTTTGTTCTTGATCACCCCCCTCTTGATTGGAGGAGAGAATTTTTCATGAGACTAGTTTTGAGACTACTAAGTTTACTTTATGATGGCTTCATATATTATCCAACCTTCCACGATGTTGTTTGATTAGGAAGCTGCTCATATGCTCATGATAGATAATGGAGGAATAGCAACAATTAGTATCATTGACTTGAGTATTTTATTAGCAATTATTGATTTCATCATCTGATGGAATCTTATAAATTGCTTTTGTAAAACTTGGTAAGGGGTCCTTGCATCCCAATTTGACTAACATCGGTTTTGGTGCTTTGTGCCTTTGTCAGACGCACTAGATGACTTGGACTCATTACTCATAGAGTTGGCAATTAAGTTGGCTTTCCCCTTCTTTTAGTTTTTGTGATTCAATAGCACATTTGAGGTATGACAATCAAGTATGAAGGGATTTGGTTTGTCCTTGCTGACTTAGGATTTTGGACCCATTGATTAATCAACATAATATTGACTTCTTTGTGAGATTTGATGAATCTTTTAAATTAATTCCCTTGACAAGCTTTAGGTGGTGGGTATATAAGTGGTCACTCTAAGCACATAGTAGTTGCGGTTTATTTTTTTGGTCATTTTATTTTTATATTTTTATTTTTGAAGCTCTGGGTTTGTGGATACTCGGTGTTTTATGCAAAGATCCCTTCCGTTGTGACTTATTTTGAGAATGCCATTCAGTATGAGATGTTAGTTGCTTGATGGGCCCTTCAACCTAGATAGTTGAGGCTTATTCTTCTTGACTTTAAGGAGTATTGATGCTGGTGGTGATCCCTCTAATTGTTCTATGCGCTTTTAGATTGTATTATGGGGAAGATGTAGTTCTCAAGGTTTTTTTTTGAGGCAATGGTGGCGATGTAACCCCTCAACTTATGATCTTCTATAATAACATTCATATCTACGGGGTGGATACCTCCATGCATTTAGTTTGAGAAAGGGGGCATTTTATTTATACTTTAAGTAGATGATAATATATCTAAATTATTTTTAATAATCATGCCCATCAGCTAGGGTTGGGTCTTGAATTATTCACTTGATTCAAATATTTAATATTAAGTGGAAATATTGATTATGCCTTGAGTTATAGTTATCAATAACTACATCCAATATTTGGTTTTGGTTCTTGAATTATTAATTTGATCTTATTTTTTAAGGGGAAAGTAGCAACATTGACCAAGGCTTTTAAAACCGGACCGGTCAATGAACCGGAAGGAGGGGTTAGTGGTTTAATGGTTCGGAACCGGGGTCGAACCGGGGTAACCGGATGATGTAATAAATAATAAAATTAATATAGTAATATGATAGTCTAACCTTAAACTTAAACACAAATTCATCCTATCATACAAATCAAATATCTAAATTAACAATAAGTTGGAGGTTATTTTATAAATAATATAATTAATATTTAAAATAAGATTAGTTCACATATATATGTTTTAAATTTAATATAAATAATTTCTAATTTATTTTATATGTTTAGATATACTTTATACTTATGAAAAGTATACAAAATTTCCATTATAAGATTATATCTATATTTTTCATGTTATATTATTTAATATTAAAAGAAAGATAAACATTTTAAAAAATATACATTATATAATTAAATAAAATGAAAACAATAATACATAAATATTAAATATTATTTGTATTATTAAAATTTAATTATATATAAATATATATAATTATTTTTATAGTGTATGTATAGTGAACTTGAAAAGTGAGAACTTTTCCTTAGTTTTAGTCCCACATTACCTAGACAATATATGTTAGCATTGTTTTTGTGTATATAAGCTTTTTGGCTCCTTTAGGAAAAGGCATATGATATGATGGGCCATGTGCCATGTCATAAAATAATTTTTATTCTTGTTTAATTAAAATATATACATTTTAAATTTATTTGTTAAGTCAAATATTTAATAATAAATGTAATAAATATTTTATTTAAAAAAATATTAGCCAACCGGTTTTTTAAAACCGGCACCGGTTCGCCGGTTCAATCCAGTTTGTGGCTAAAGCGGTTTTTACAAAATTCTGGACTGGCCGGCGGACCGGTTCACGGTTCACGATTCCGGTCTGGTTTTCAAAGCACTGATATTGACTATCGCTCCGATTATGTTCAATAATTGTCATTTTTTGTACATTCAATGTACTCTAGGTTGACTCTCTTAGAGGTAGTCATCCTTGTTGTAATAGGGAGGTGATGACACTTGTAATTGCTAGGCACATAGCTCCAAATGAGGGTCTTATCAGCTATCTTATAGGGTTGTATTTGCATGCAAGAGTTGGTGCACAAGGTTTGTCATTTGGTTGGTGAATTTTTTGGAGTTTGTTAGGGGTACCCTCTGCTCAAATTTTATCGAGCTTTGGAAAATGATGGAAATTGACATCTAATTGGTGTAGAGTTTTTAAATTTGTATTTATTAGGCCCAAATTCTGGAACTTTGTGGGCTCCAAAAATTCGGCCTCGGCCTCCACTCGCTTTTCTTATTCGGCGAGGGAGTTTTAACGAACTAAGTTCCGAGGTAAATTTTGGAAGGCAGATGGGTTTGTAGATAAGACACTACCCAGAGATTTCGCCCTCATTTGGTGAGGACTTTATGATCTGAGTTCTTGTTTCCTATAGGCGCAAGCCCCTATAGTTAATTACCCCTCTCGATCACGGGAGAGAACTTTCGATTAAGGCTAGTCGTCAATCAGATACATATAGAATACGTGTTATTTGGCATATAGTAGCAGCAATGAGTTTGGAATTTGGAGAACTGGATTATTGAAAGATTTGGAGATTTGGAAAAATGATATTTAAAAATAGAAATTTCACCATCGTGCACTTAAAGCGGATGGTGGGGGAATGGATGATGGGCCCGATCAAGATCCCATGGTTCCGTCGTCCCGGGCCATCGTGGTCCCTGGTCTACTTAGTCAGAGGAGGTAGTCGACCCAATCTGGCAGAAGGATCCTTGTCGGCAACCATGGGTTGCTTCGTCCAAGGGGACCTTGTAGACCGGGGTTGGATGTTTACCTAAGGGGACAAATTTGAATCCACCTTAGCTGACAGAGGGCTTTGTGCCCTATCGATCATATCCTATTGATTCATATCTCAAGGATTTAACGCCATTAAGGAGCGTATTGGCTCTGGCCATAACCGCTATCTGTGGTGCCATTTGGCGGCAAAACCACTCGGTTCAGAGGGCCCCGGGTCATAACCATTTACCTGCAGTGCCATTTGGCGGCGAAACTGCCGGTTAGAGGACACGTACCACGTCCTTACTGGCAAGAGATTGTTTGAGAATGGATCCTAGTGATATTTTCGACTAGGCATTCGGCTCTTTGTGAGCTAGAGTTTATTTGAATTTGTCCACCCCGGCAGACTGTTGCGGATGGTGGATGGATTTTGCTTTAAGTTTTTGATGATTTTATTTCAATTTTAAATATTTTTGGGAATTTTGGGATTTTGAGATTTTTTGGGTTTGTGAATTTTGGGTGGAGCTTTGAATTATTTGAAATAGACTTTGGATATTTGGGATTTTGTGGAGTTTTGGATTTTGGGTAGCATTTGAAAAATATTTGGGAACCCCTCCGGTTGAGATCTGCATTCAACACGGCCATCATCGGGGTGTTTGGGGTCATTTTCACTTTATGGATTGAACCTTGTCAACTCTATCGGGCTGTCGATAGAGGATCGGGTTTCGTAGGTTTCGTGCCCTTGTTAGTGAATTCTTATTGTTGTAGGCATTGGAGGCCTAATATGAATGTATTAAAACAAATATTATGGTCGCCACGGCCACATATTTGTTTGTTGTTCAAACCTTGTCAAATCCTATTGATCCGTATAGGAGGATCGGGTTCGAACTTGAATTCACTTGTCAACCCGCACATCATCCCTTAGACGTCACGTGTGTACCAATAACACGCTCGTCGGGGCCCATGCGGGTTTTATAATTATTTTTATCCCTTTTAGTGTACCTATGTGTATACAATTTATAGTGCACGTGTAGGGGTACTTTGAAATAATTGTAGACGCCTTCTGTCTGCTTGTACGAATGTTGCAGATCCGGTGGAGTGGCGTAGCAGCTTCTGAAAATAATTATTCGCTGCTTCGTCCAGGTAGACTGTCGTTATCTACGATTTTTTTGCATCATTCTTGTAGACGGCACATTATACAATAGGCTTCCTGCAGCAGCTCGTAGGAATCTTCCTTTTGTTGCATTCTTCATTCATATTTGTAGGAGAATTCATCATACTTGTAAAATAATCAGTGGCACGACTTGTGAGCACAATCACTATATCAGTTACAAATTTTAGGTTGCTCGTAAGGGATCCACCATCCATGCAATATTTCTACTTCTGTTGTTTTAAGGTGGATTCATCACCTTTTATATGCTTATCAACATAGACTGCTGAATGAATTGTATTCATCAATAGTATCCCCCTGTATGTTGATTGATGACTTGTATTTGCTTGCGTATCTTTTAGTAATTGTGACAGCCGTTATTTGTATCCATGAGATATCAAATGTCAATTATAGGGAGTTGTTACTTTCACATCTTAGCCATTGTCATCACTCATGAGCAGGATAATGTGTTAACCTCAACTATAGGGTTGTCGGCTACAAAGAAGCTTTAGCCTTTTACTATTCGTTATAGATCATCACCCGTAGGAGCATTCTTGTGTATGTGGTAACTCCCTCATCATTAATAATGATCATTAATATTCGTCACCATCTTCTATCTCTTATTTGTAGAAGATCTCCCATACTATCGATACATAGCATATGTAGCTATACATGCAAAGGAGGGTGATAGATTTATTGGACGTTGAATGGTGATTGATTATAGGAGTACTACAACATCCATATCTATTGATAATCACCCGCCTATATTATTGTGCATGAGACGCTTTTTTCATCACAAATAATAAATCCTTATATTCACCACGATCTTTTATCTTTTTCCTATAAAGGATACACCACACTAGTGATGCACTCACTATCATTGTTCATAAGAAATCATTATAAGAGCGAAGAATTCCCCTTGTAGTAGCTTGTAGGAATTTACACTTTAACGTGGTCATCTCATATTCGTAGGTGTTTGCACTTGATGTGTCAATCAATCACCTTCTGTTTGCAAGGGATATATGTGTTTTGTATGATAACTTAGTTGCATTCATTCACTTCTTCATGCATGTTGATTGTCGTTGCTTGCAGATTTGATTGCATGATTGACATAGATGTTATTTGCATGAAGTTCAATTTTGGAGTTTTGCTCATCACCAATGATATTCAGCATTTTATTGATGTTACTTAAAAACATCTACTTGCACTTTGACATTCATCTACCCAATGTCAATTTCTCAATTATTTGATCCTTGCTCATTTCAAATTTCATGTCATTATGAGTTCAGTTCAGCTTGAGTCCAACTCAAGGATTTTCCCCAACCTCACCAAGAGTTTGCATGTGTGAGATTTGGAACATTGTTCTCCACCAATCATTGTAGTTCATTAGGTTAGAGTATTTCATGGATCATTTTGGAGAAATAAAAGTTCGAGTTTTTATAGACTCCGGTCCACATTCAAGTTCACCTCTTTTTTTTTTTGGTTTTGAGTTTATTATCCAAGCTCATATATTTTATTAGACTTGAGTTCGAAATATATCTCATGAGGTCCAAAAATTGATTCAAGTTTTATAGCCTTGTTGAGTTCAAATGAGAGTTCAATGTGCAAGTTCAAATGGCAAGTTGAAGTTCTATGTCCCCTGCTGTCTTGTAGAGTTCAAGTCCGAATGCACAAGTTCAAGTTCAATCTCATTTGCACATTTTTTATTTGGATTCAAGTTCATTTAAGTAGATTAAGTCTAGTTCACAAATCTCAAATGGTTCCAAGTCCTTGTCTGTATTTCAGACAAAATTTCGGCAGCCTCCCGGCGTCTCCCCCGTTAAGGGGAAAAACCAAGAGGCCGCCTACCCGCCACGTCAATAAAGACGTGCACGGTTGGTGTTGGTGAGACACCGCGGCGGTTGTATTTGTGTTTTTCTCCCACCACGCGCACTAAAGGCGTGCTTGGGGTTTTAAAAAGTATTTTTGAAAAGCAAATTTTGATTTCCCCCGCCCGGGGGTACTTATGAGCGACCCCGCTTCGCCACACGTGCCGCACCGGGGTTCCATCCTACCACGGCCAATAAAGGCGTGCTTAGGACAGTTCTCCAATTTGCCACGAATATTGAAGCAAGGTTTTGAGTTTAGAAGAGTACGTACCTCCGCGGGGTTGTCGTGGTTGACACGTGGATCGAGGGGTCACTCGCCTACCTCGTCGTAGGTGTCGCACCGGGTTCCCTCCTACCACGGCCACTAAAGGCGTGCTTAGGTGGTTTGCCGGTCCGACACGAACGCCGAGGAAAGAGAGTGGAGGGAATTACTTTTTTTTATTTTTTTTAAAATTAAATTAACCATAAGTAATTATAATTAATAATAATTAAATTAAAATAATTATAATTACTTATCAAAAATAATAATTAATTAAAAATAAAACAATTAATTATGATTAATCTTAATCATAATTAATTTAGAAATAATTTTTAATTAATTATAATTAAAAATAAGCAAATTATAGTTAACTTAATTAATTAAAATTAATTACAGTTAATCAAAATTAACATAATTAAATATAAAATATACTTATATTTTATGCATTATATATATATAACTGTAATAGTTATAACTAATATCTAATTAAAATAAAATAAGAACTAAACCTTAATACCTATAGAGGCCGGGTAGGAGGGGATCGGGCAGAGCTCTTGGCTGAGGAGTTCGGCTATGGCAGAGAAGACTCGGGTAAGGGTGGCTGCCCTCTCTCTCTCTCTCTCTCTCTCTCTCTCTCTCTGTGGATCGGAAGGAGCAGGAGGCAGAGAAGGCGAGAGCTGGGTGTCGGGTTTAGTCGGAGAAGGAAGACAGAGCAGAGAGGCTCGCGAATGGGGGAGGTGGAGCTCGGCTTCGGCTGAGTGGGGATCGACGTCGGACAGGGAGGTCGGTCGGGAGAGAGCAGCAGTGGGAGAGGAAGACGGGATTTTGGAAGAGGAGCTACGGGAGAAATGAATGAGAGAGTGTCGTGTGGGATCGGAAGCTTGGAGAGGTCTGCCGAAGGAAGTGGGAGAGATTGGGAGAGGAGTCGTGCGAGAGAGGTCGGACGTGAAGAGCAGCCGAATGCTCTCTTTGAGCCGGTATTTAACGACGGGCTTTAGGTACGATCGAGCGGGATCCCTGCAGGAATCGCGGAGACAGACGTGAACGGCGCCGAATCTACAGTTCCTCGGCGGAATTTTGGCAGGGATTCCGGCAGAAATCGTGGATCCGCCGGGCATGAGGTTTGTACGCAGGATTTTTACTTTTGTTTCTTCTGGATATAAGATGCAGGTCAACAAACTCAAAGACCTGGTCTTACTACCTTGGTTTGGGGTAGGCACCAAGATATTAAACTTGTTATATTTTATAGTTTAGAGGTTGTTGAATTGTTAATGCACAAATTGTGGCAACAAACAAATGCTCTATTTAGGCCTCGATGCTTCACCCATGCCAATTGTTCTTCTACACTTTTGGAAAGACTGATGATGACTTAAGAGCCTAACTTGAATAACCTAATTTGCTCAACTAGCTGGTTCGATTTAGGTGAATTGTCTGTTCAATCAGACCTTAGAGAAATTTTTTTTTTTAAATTTTTGGACAGTTGTTAGCAATAAACTGTGCCAACTTTGCTGTCGGTGGCCAGATGGGTATGGGCAAATCTCAAATTTTCCAGAACATTCATATCGTATTTGAATTTTTTTAGAAAATTAGATATTTTTTATAATTTTCCCACATGAAAGACATGATTATGTGCCTTGAAATGGACTTGGGAACATCTAAGCCATTTTTTTTTGAATAATTTTGGAATATTTTTTTTTTATTTATTTATGACTTTTTTTTTTTTGTATTTTTTTTTAAGTCATCAATATATTTTCCCATTGTATTTTGTAATTTCAAAAAAGACCAAGGGCCCTATTTCAAACTTCTAAATTCAATTTGTTACTCACACTAATAACACAATTATTGGCATGGATGAAAAAGTTTAATTAAAAAGACCCTGACACAAAACAAAAGATCCAAGGGCAATCAAATATCATGTGGTGACATCATAATACTTGAGGCATGTTATGGGATTATTAGTGCCATGGTGTATCATAAATACTCCCACGGCCTAAGGTAATAATGGGGACCCATAATATACCGCAGGTTTTGATGCTAAACGTCATGGGTTCTCGAGATAGACAAGAAGCTAAGCTATAAATAAATGAATTTATGTGTTAGTTTTTGAATGTTCATAGCTTATTCTTTGTGCCGGTAAGGAGGGAGGCGGAGGGACTCTCATTTGACTTCATATGTGCCCCAACCAAGTTCATTTTTGGTTCCCAGTGATGAGCCTGTATCATTTTGTGTGCGATATATTTTTTTATACTTCATTTACATTACACGCTCTTGGTTTGTTTCTACATGTTTTGTTTATTATATTGTTCGATGCTGATCAATGTTCATTTCAACTATATTTTTGTGATGTACTTGTGGTGAAGGGCGCAATTATTTTATCTAAATCTTGATTTTATAGAAAATTATGAGATTTGCATAGCTCCAAATGAGGTATTGTCTGCTGTGCTCAGATTTTATTTAGTTTTGGAATAATGGGGGAAATTGACAACAGATTACCCAACTAATTCAACTCAAAGAGCGGATCTTACTACCTCATTGTGCAGTAACGATTGAGATGTGAATTATTATTATTTTTTTATAGTACGAGGGTTTGTTAAATTCTTGGCACTTATATATTGAGGCCACAAACACACATTCTACCTTGTTTATCAAGTTTCTTGCAAGTCTTGCATCACCAAGGTCAGTAAGTCTTTAGTGCTTTTCGAAATACAAAAGATGACATGAAAGCCTAAATTGTATCTCCTAATCAATTATGACTTTTTGGTGCAGTCCATGCGAATTGTTGATACAATTAGGTTCAAGTGAGGTTTCATTTATTATTTTTTGATAGCTGTTGGATCAAAATTGTGCCAACTTTGCCTTTGGTGGATAACGGGGTTTTAGGCATATACCATATTTTCCCCAACATTCATAATTTTTTTCTTCTTATTATTATTTTAATTTGGGTTTTGCTTTTGTATTTTCCTTCAATGAAAGATTGATAAGTGCATGCCTTGAATTGGATTTTGGATCATTTGAACCAACTTTGCCTTTGTTTTTTTGGGATATTTTTTTATTATTAATTTGGAATCACTAGGATATATTCTATTTTTTATTTTGCAATTTCAAAAAAGATAAAATGTTATATTCTACACTTGTAAATATGATTTGATGCGCACATTGAGGCAACATAGGCTTATTGGTGTGGATGAAAAGTTTGATTTAAAAGCTCTCAGACATAGCATGAAATAAAGTTTCATGGTCAAATCGATTACATTGTTTCATCTTATATGGTCAAATCATAGCGCTAGCGCCTAAGATTTATCGTTGGTGAATTTGCGACACGATACATTGTTAGTTTTCACCATGGTTGGCACCTCCAATATATCATTGGTGTACCTGTAGTATCACGGGCACTCAAGAGAAATAAGTAGCCAAGCTATCAATGAGGTACTTTATATGCATGTTTTATACTGTTTAGATCTAATTCTTTTGTTTCACCTTCATAATGGTGAAGTTGTGTCAGACTAAAAGAAATGAGGTGGTGTGCAAGGCACTATGACCAAATGAGCCTCTGTAGCTTCAAAAAAGCGTGCATGGGTGGTGCATGAAACACTAAGTAGAAGCAAAAAATCTTTACCATATCAAAGAAGTCCCGTATAAGAGCTTGAGATAGGGATTCACTTCAAAGAAATGTAAAATAAATTCATTGTGCCCCATTATTTTAAGAACTTTTATGTGGTTACATTGTTAGCCTTAACTCTGCAAAGAGCAAAATGTACCCCCCCCCCCCACCTCCCCCCAAATAGCTGGAGTCGTTGACGCATAGACATCGAAGAAAAAGACACATTTGCACAAAAACACTTCTCTCCCTCACCCTTCCTTTCATTTTATAGATGGGAGAAAGGGTGTTTGTTGAGCTCCGACCTAGGAGTTTCTTCCCAATGATATTTGTCTTGAACTTTTGATGATATAGAGGGTTAAGGACATATGCCGTGATTTTCCATTCTCCCACCACTCTCCAGGGTGTGGATTCCATCGCTAGACTACAAATCGGGTCTATCAATATGACCCATGCTTCCTATAGTTTCACATCGTGGAACCAAAATAGACTTTAAAAGTAATGGATGATATTGTTTTACTGGAAAGTTTATTTTTTATTTATGCTTTCTCTAGCGACACATTGTGGAACTAAAATAGATATAAAAAGTAAAGAATTATTTGTTTTATCTGATGGTTTATTTGTTAAAATACCTGGGCATCAATGTATCTGTGAAGGTATTCTTTATGAATACAAACAATAACAACCACAACGATAATAAACAAACAACGATAATAAACAAACTTTAATCCCACTATGTAGGTCAGTTATATGAATTTTTTTTTTCATTGTATCTTATTAAGAGTCCAATTCTTATTTAAATCTAATAAAAATGTCTTTTTTAATATTTCTAACCAGTCTTTTTAAGTCCATTTCTATCTTTCTTAATATAGGTCGAATCTAGGGGTGCAAACGAGTTGAGTCAAGCTCGAGTCACAGCTAACTCGAGGTAGACTCGTCACTCAAATAAAGAGCTCGAACTCAAGCCCAGAGAACTAGCTCGAACTCGACTCGAGCATTCTTTCTCAAGCTCTGAGAGCCAGACTCAATATAAGTTGTTTCGGGATTTCTTCTTCATCGAACAAAGTCACATACTGCCTTTCCCCCCAAAAAAAAGCCATGGGCCATTTTATAGCTAGATATCCGGGAAGAACAAGAAAATATTGGGGAGGAAGAAGCAGGTTTAGCTTTTTTTTTTTTTTTTTTTGAAAAGGTTACCAAGTGCATAACCATTATTTTTTTGGGGGAAAAGGACCATTAATTAATAATGAAAAAACTGCGGAAAGCTGTTGTGATGTGTTGTTTTAAATGCTATTATTAAACATATAAATTTTGAATAATTATTTTTAATATTTATTTGACTTAAAAACATTTTTTTAATATTTAATTTATTTAAACCGGCTCGCAAGTCTACGAGTTGAGCTTAATCAAACTCGAACTCATTTAATATTCGAGCTCGTGGCTCGATAAGCTAGACTCGCAAGCTTGTTAGCAAGTAGAGTTCGAGCTGGCTCACGAGTCGGCTTGGCTCATTTACACCCCTAGTCGGATCTAATATATCTACTTTCCTAATAAGGTCATCGAAAGGTCGATATTTTATGTGACCACCCCATCTAAGACGTCTCTCTTTAATCATACCTGCCACTGATCCAACCTTTTTATATATATACTCGTTTTACATTTTGTCTTTAAGAGGCTTAAGCTGCTCATCCACTTGAGCATCCTCATCTCTACAATACCTAAGTTAATTTATGTTTTTCTTTTAATGGCCAACATTGTGTACCACAAAGTATCTCAAGTCTCACAACCACCATATAAAATTTTCCCTTAAGGGGTACTTTTCTATCACACAATAGGTCTGAAGCATTCTTCCATTTAACAATCCAACTTGAATTTTATTAATAATATCTCAATCTATTTCACCATTGTTTTAAACAATAGACCCAAGATATCTAAAATGGAAAAAAAAAATCCTTGTTTCAACTGCTATAATCTTAAGCTTTTCATTGATAGTAGTCAAATTAAGTTTTGCCTTATATATCATAATTTCAGTTGGTCAATAGTTAAATTCATTTTCTTTTTCCCATATTTAGCGGCCTTTTTATATACTTATTTATTTGATAAGTAGTTTTACCTTACATATTGAAGTTCGTAATGTTTCTGTTGCTGCTGATTTATGATGACATTCCAAACGTAAAATTGAGATTAAACAATGTAAAAATTACTCCCTTCTATGTGGTTATTGATGCCAATTTCTGCCACATGGACATTACATTAATAATATTTAGTTTATCTTCTGTTCTATTTGATGATTGCGAAACATTTGACTGTTGTAATTTATGCACAGGAAGCACCTGCTGTGATTCAGTCATATTATGACAAAAGGATAGTTGGTTGTCCTGGAGGTGAAGGAGGTAAATGTGCCTTTTTCCTTTGCTGGTTACCCTTAGATACTTCGACTAATGTTCCATACTTCACAAAGTTCATCTTCAGGGGTTTTCTTGCATTCATTACTAACTTGTTTGTGCATTATATTTATATCTACAAAAGAGAAATCAATCGTTTAGACTTGAAACATCGGAGTGAATGGGGTTTCATTAATTCAAGTGTTTTTTGTTTTTTGTTCTCTAGAGGATGAGCACGATGTTGTGTGGTTCTGGCTAGAGAAGGGCAAGCCACATGAATGTCCCGTGTGCACCCAATATTTTGTGGTAAGTAGACCATGATTCTTACTGATCTTTACGTTGATTTTTATGCCAGCTATGTTGCACCGATACACCTATTTATGAAGGCGTGCTGTATCTGATACATGTCAGATACGGATACACGCCCGATACGGCACTGATACGTGTTGGATACGGCAAAGCCGTATCCAATTAAAATAATATTTAATTTCAAAAGGATACGAGTGTCCCGTTGAAAAACTAAAAAAAAAAATTCCGAAAAAATGATGCAAAGAGAGAGGGCTAACATTGAGAAGTTGCTCGAACCAGACAAAGGAGTATGGGAGTAAAAAGGAGTAGACTAGACATTTAATGCTTACTTTTATTTTAATATTATAAGCTACAAGACTACAAATGATGTTTCTTTCATTTTTTTTTGTCATTTCAAATATTATTCTTTGATTAATGTATGATTTATAAATTTTAATGTCATGTCTGCGTCATATCCGTATCCTATATTTTTAAGAATTGACGTGTACCATATCCATGTCGCCGTATTTGTATCGGTGCAACATTATATGCCAGTAAGTCGCATCATCATTGTATGTTTTGCTAGTTAGTGAGTTCGTTCCTAATTAGTTTCCATTTCTGCTCTTTTCACTTTCCAGTTGGAGGTTGTTGGCCCAGGAGGGCCTCCAGATGGACATGGTGATGATGATGAACATCATTAAGGAAGCAGGAGTTTATTTTTTGCAAATAAGATTTGGCGAGTGTTGTAGTAAGCTGCTGAAAAGCTAGAACTTTCAAACAGCTTATTGTTTTTTGTTTTGTTTTACATTTTCGAGTAGTTTATTCAGCCACTTTTTGATATCTTTTCTAGGGTCATTAATGCTTATTCAAATAATTGATGGATGAATTAAGCTCCATTATGTTTCTTCTGTTTTGACCAGCCATATAACGATTGTAATTTTTTCCAGAATTACATATGTTTTATCAGGATAATTAATCACTTTACCATCTTTTGTTCAGTTTCACCCCTGAAATATATAAACAGAGTAAAGATTAGCTATTTTCTCATGAATGACCAGTCCAGTTTGCATGTCCTGAATTTTTTCTTAAAAGAAGTATACAGAAATTAAGGCATCTTTAAAATTTCACGCTATGGTGCGCAGTTGAAGTATATTTTTTAATTATTTATATGTCAAATGTCCTGAAGAACAACATTTTCAATTTTTTTTTTAAATTTAATGTAAATATATTAGTTTTTTAGGGTTTAGGGTGTATTCTTCAAATTGTTTTTTAAAATGTAAATAGGTCAATTATATGTGTTAGGAAAATTATGTTTGTTTTTCAAATACATAGCTGTGTATTGATGTATGCAAATTTAGATATAAGTTCATATCAATACAAAGTATTATATTTGTTCACTTTTTGAGCTTTTTGAGCTTGTGCATATCTGTATATTAATTAAATTATGTTTGTAATGTATTTATACTCCTAATATGCAGCTGTGTACAAGCTTAGATATAAGCTTATAGCAATACACTGCTATATTTTTTTCATTTGGAAGTTTTTTGAGCTTGTACATAACTGTGTAATAGAGAAATTATATTCGTTATGTGTTTATTCTTCTAATACACAGTCGTGTATTATTGTGCACAAGTTTAGAGCAATCACAGTGTTATATTTGTTTATTTGAAAGTTTCTTGAGCTTGTACACATTTATGTATTAGTGAAATTATGTTCGTAATGTGTTTATACTCCTAATATACATTTGTATATTATTGTGTACATGCTTAGATACAAGTTTGTATCAACATAGAGTATTGTATTTGTTCATTTGAAAGCTTTTTGAGCTTGTACATAACTGTGTATTAGAAAAAATTATGTTCGTAATGTGTTTATGCTCCTAATACAGAGCTGTGTATTGCTTTGTGTAAACTTAGATACATGCTCCGCATGTTTGAATCAAGGATTTCCGTGCTACTTGAGGACTTCTTTGGTCTAGGTGGAGACAAGATTTCTTGAGTAGAATGAGTGAGATGATTGAGGGGTTGAGGGGATTTAGTGATGGGGAGGGGGCTTTCTGAGGAGGATAATTGGGGGTTGAGGGGAGGTGGGAGGTGGAGAAGGAATTTTCATAGTAGAATGAGGTGGATAAATCTACATGAGGTTTAGTTTCTCCTTAGTAACTCCCTATAGGGATGAAAAAATCTGCACAAAAGTGATTGTCAAAATAAGCACACAAACAAATCACATTACATATCCTATTATGTTAAGTGGGGCAGAGTGTCATCCCCCCATCTTGAAGGATCAAATAAACATCGAACTGATTGGCCCATCGAAGGAAACAGGGTCTTGCGATATTATCTATTTTAGATGCTTCAATTGATGTGTGCTTCAGAAATCAAATCTATATATAATCATGAGTAAGATTAGTTCCAAATTAAGTATTAATTAAAGAGATCCTTAAATGCTGTTAGCATTCACAATTAGCAATGGTACAAAGCCATTTATATAACCTAACAGTATGGAATTAACAAATTTTATGACAATAACATCGAACTGAGCAACTAAGAAGTCTCTAATGGCCGCTGTCCAATTGCAAGATGAGAACTCATCTATTATGTGCAACACTGATTAGACTCGTCGAGGTTCTATAATCATAGATTCCTCTAAATGTTGATGTTCTACAATGAAATTTGAGATTTGGAGTGTACATCTGCAAACATTGTGTGGATGGGTTAACAAAATTTTCAACATAATTTTTCCAATATAGAGGCGTGGACAAGTTCCAAAATATTTAAAATGAACAAAAATAAAATAAAAAAATATTGTAATGGTTGTCTCAAAGCCTGTACATAACAATACACATCTGTGTATTATGTTAAATGTAGATATATCTAATATAATATCCCCAATACACTACTATGTACAACCTCCAAAAGATTTAAAATGAGCAAAAATAATACAGAAAATATTAGAATTGTTGTCTCAAAGCCTATGCACAATAATACACAGTCATGTATTATGTTAAATAAAAATATATCCAACATAATTCATCTAATACACAGCTGTGCACAAGCTCAAAAAACTTTCAAAAAAATAAATTTTACATAGAAACTATTGAAATGGTTGTCTCAAAGCCTGTACGTAGCAATACACAATTGTGTATTAGGTTAAATAAATATGTTTCCAACATAATTTATCTAATATACAACTGTGTACAACCTCAAAAGATTTAAAATGAACAAAAATAATACAAAAACTATTGGAATGGTTGTCTTAAGGCTTGTGCACATAAATACACACACACACACACACACACATATATATATATATATATATATATATATATATATATATATATATATATATATATATATATATATATATATATATATATATATATATATATATATATATATATATATATATATCCAACATAGTTTACCGGATACATAGTTGTGTACAAGCTCAAAAAACTTTCAAATGAATAAATTCTACACACTATATTGAAATCATTGTAAGAAAGCATGTACACAGTAGGAGTGTCAATATTTGAACCAATCTAAAACTAGATTTATTGACTAGATGGCCTCTTAAAAGTCCGCATAGATTGATAACCAATCTAAAACTAGATTTATTGACTAGATGGCCTCTTAAAAGTCCGCATAGATTTGAAATCATTGTAAGAAAGCTCAACCGATTGATAACCAATCTAAAACTAGATTTATATGTCTTCCACAAATAAATTTGGAACCAATAGAATAACTCCCATAGTGAGTGTAGTGGTGTACTCCCCAGTTAGGTTGTGAACAAGGTTTATTGATTAGAAAATAGAGATTATGAAATATTTACCAAACGCATAACCCTATTCTTAAACTAGTTATTTCAATCAGCTTTATAAACCTGCAATAACTTCCTGATTCGGTTTTGTTCCCCCCTCCCCGCACACCCAACTCATGCGCAATTGAACTTCCATTGCTTACCTTGTTATTTTATAATATCAAACAAATTATTAGGGGTGTCAATTTTTGACACGACCCGAACCTGATTCAGAAAAATCATGGTCCGGATCAACCAGTTTGAGAAACAGGTCGAGTTCGGGTTCAACAAACTGATCTGTTTAAAAAAAAAAAGAGTTGAGTTCGGGTTGACCCGGCAAACAAAAAATGACCCGAAAACCCTCTGCCTGCGTCTGCTACCCGCTCTGTGTGCGAAGCGTCGAGTGCTCGCCCTGCCCGGTCGAACCCGAGTTCGCATGCTGCTGCGCCGCCCAAAGAGTCGAGTCGCGTCCTGAAGCGTCAAGTCACATGAATCCCGAAGCGTCGAGTCGCTTTGAGTGCACGGTTCGGTGCGGTGTGTCCCGATGTGTTGAGTCGCGTAGCTGGCTCGCTACATCGTGTGCTGTCGTTGCCTCCTGATGCTGCTGCTTCGCCACTGTCGCTGCCGCTGCGTCGCCGGGAGTAGCAACCGGAAACCCAATCGTTTGAGATTTATTTCAAAAATTCAAGTAGTGTCTTGTCAACCCGGTAACCCGCGTGGGTTGGGTACGGGTTGAAAAAGTCGGCCCGGTTACAAAAACGGGTCATGCTTAGGTTGACCCGTTTAGAGCTGAGTCAACTAGGGTTCGACCCGAACCGGCCCACTAACCCGAATTGTCACCCTTAACCTGCAACAACTTCTGATTCTGTTCTGATTATATTTATTATTTGTAGTCTTTTTTTTTGTGACGAGGAAGCACTGTCCTTAGGCTAGTGTAAACCCCGGTCGACCTAGCATGCAACCCACATCAATTTACACGGGCCAACACTTAAGGCTTTCACTGCTTGCCAAGGGATTCGAACCAGGAACCTAATATTTTACTTTAGTTGCACAACTTCAAATTTTAGGCTAGACTGCAACAACAAGATCTATCAGATCCTATATGACCGACAAACCAGATAATCAATTAAACTAGTGTTCCAGTAAGCAATATTTGGAAGGGTCATTAGTATTTTGGAGGAGCGTGTCGGTAGGCTTCCTAGGAGGCTCGCCACTTGCATTTTTTGGCTATTGAATAGAGCTTGTGGAGAGTTTTTGGATCAGAAGGTTCAGTCACAGTAAAAACAACAGTGGTAGTATCACCAAAAGTGTCTTTTAGCACATCAAATTTATTGGAAGATATAATATTTTTTGATGCAGGATCATTATGAAATTTGATGGTTTGATCAGGCTTGTGCAGCTCAAGGGGGATGGTTGTGTAAGTTTTGATGAAGATGTGGCTGCATTTTCATTTTGGAGGGGCTTGGAAGTGAAAGTTTGAGGATCAGTTTGATGAGTGGGAGGTTTTCGAAGACTAGAATTGTACAGTTGGCGCATTCTCTGATTCCTACCTCGATTAAAAATTTATTTATTATATGAATATTTAGATAATTTGTTCACCTTAATTATTTTTACTCTTTACTATAGGAGTTTTTAGATAATTGCCCCCCTAAAAAAATTAAAATATTATATGATCTTTAGGTTTCTCTTTGACAAAGCTAGAGGAGGCGAGAAAGGAAGAAGAAACTAGAGAGCGGTACTAGGGGAAAAAATCCTAGCAAAGCCCCCCGGTTAAGCCCATCTAATCAGTCGCGCGACGTCATAGTGAAATCCTGCATTAATCTGTATGCTCGATTATGAGTGTCAAAATCACGAAATGAAAGAGCTAATTGATGGCCTAAATTATCCTCTTAACTATGAACTTTTATTACATCCGGTGCAAGGACGTAGAGGAACGTCCTGTCGGAGCCAAATTTTCATCAAAAAACTCGGTATTTTCTTGGTACAACTAGGTATTACTTGATAATAACGATGAATACCGCTTTTTAAAGACCAATACCGAGCTATATCGAGAAATACCGAGTTGTGCCGAGTTTTTTCTAAGAAAAACTCGGTACAACTTTTGTATAACTCGGTATTGCTCAAGATAGCTCGAAATAACTCGGTATTGGGTCTTCACATGATGTTATTCCTCGTTATTATTTGATATTGCTCGGTGTTTACTCCGTACAACTCAGTATTTGGCAGGAGTTTGCGTCCAACCGGACGTTCCTCTACGTCCGGTCGGAGGACGTAATAATTGTTCCTTAACTATAGATCAAATATTTGTAAACCTTATATTTGATCTTTCACCTCTTGCATTAAGAAATAATAATTTTATTTCAGAACTATTTTATTTATAATTTTTAGTCTTAATTTTACATTAATTCTTCTTCTAATTTTAGACTAGATTCCAACAACAAGATTTATCCGATCCCATCTGAATGACTAACCAGATATTGAACAATAGAAAAATCAACTGTCTTAATATTATTTAAATATTATTCAAACCAAAGCACTTCAAGAGACCATACAAATAGAAACTACTATAACAAAACATCCAAATTCAAACTCTGTAATCTTTTTCTCCATTAGTAGCCCCTATTTCTTTTCACCAATTCCCAAAGTGTTCTTCACCGCTTCCGTTGTTCCTTGCGCAGCATTCTTCACCGTCTCAGTAGCCTGCTCACAGCCAGTTCAACTTATTATAATATTTCATATAATCGGTAATTAAAATCATATATAATTGTAAATAATAATACATTTTATTTGATAAATAAAAATTAATGTAAAGTTATCTGGTGCCTGACAAATGTTTTGCTTCTGAGTAATTCAGAAAGAAGATGGAGGTCTAAAATTGAAATTTTAGATAAAAAAAATTCTCAAAGCTAATTTTTGTTGACTAGAGAAATTATTACGTGCGGTCGTGCACTGAATGCCATCTGGAGGCGAATCATGACGCAATGAGCCAGAGACCTCCATTCTCAGGAGCTGAAGTTCAAGAAACCATCGCAAACGCTAAAACCTGAAAATTCTCAGAAATATGGAAAACACTTTAGCTAAAAATTCAATAACAGAGCCAAAAAACTAAGCAAAAATAGATCTCAAACACTTTGCTTGAAACAATCCAAAATTATGATATGTTTGTGTGAATTCAAACTAATAAATCATCTCATCAATTTCTCAAACAAGAAGAATCATGAAACATGCATAAATACTGACAAACCTGGACAGCAAAGAAAGGGAGTGAAAATTTTGGTTGCAGGAGTGCAGCTAGGATTGGGAAAATAAGTGGATGGATTGCTATATAATACAAGTAGTGGGCCACAAATTATTAGTTATAATTCATTAATTAAAAATATAATCTTAATGATGAATCGAATAACTACTAATTGAAATTGCTTATTAAATTAAAAATCTGGTTATTCAAACATTTTTAATTTGGACACTTAATGACTCTCCAACTATTGAACGCCTTAGATTAGGGCAACAATAATTATTCAACTTAGGCCAAATTACACGATAATCATTTAGGAACACCA
Organism: Dendrobium officinale; assembly: GCA_019514585.1. NCBI lineage: Eukaryota > Viridiplantae > Streptophyta > Magnoliopsida > Asparagales > Orchidaceae > Dendrobium > Dendrobium officinale. The sequence goes on from CM033692.1 coordinate 17,464,722, forward strand.
AAATTAATCAATACAATCAAAATTAGCATAACTTGGAGGATTTTCAAAAGAAATATCAAAATTAACAATTAGATTAGTTACTAGTTGGGTCCACTCACTCACACTCGGAATAATTTGGCTTACGGAGCTTTCAAAATCTAAATAATGCCACAATCAAGGGAGAGTTAGTAGGTAAAAGAGAAAGGGGAAGAGTTTACCCAAAGGAGGAGAATACAAAGCTTTGGTGTGTTCGTTTTGGGTGCCGACAAAGAGAGGACAACAACATGAACCTTCTGGATACTGTCGGACAGCAAATTTGCAACCTCTGGAAGGTGGACAGCAAGCTATCTTGTGCTGGAATCTTTCGACAGCAAGCTGGAACTTCTGGACAGCACACAACGAACCTCAGGATGTTGGGAAAGCAAGCAACCTTGGCTAAAATTTCATGACAGCTAGGAGAAGTCTTCAAACAGAAATTCTGGACAGCAGTGTGGATTTCCGGACAGCAGGACATCAACTTATCTTTACATAAATTTCCTGGACAGCAACTTGGAGGAAGAGGATCGTAGAGTAGGTGCTATCTTGGGAAGATGACAATTGAGAGAATAATAAAAGGAGAGAGGAAAAAGGGGCGGCTGGTCATGGGGGCATTAATGGGTTGATTGGAGGTTTTAATTGGATGTATTAATTAGTAGGAGAGAGGGTGAGGGGGCTGGCCAAGCATGGAGGGAAAAGAGATTGGGAATTAAAGGGGTTTCCAATTCTAGCTATTTGATTTAGGAAAGAGGATTTAATGTGATCCTCCTTATGATTCAAATTTAAATACAAATTGGATTGATTGATGGGACTTTCCTATTTTAATTCATGTTAATTTGGAAAGATTTCAAATTTGAAATTGGTTCAAAATTGAATTAATTATCCCTCCAATTTATCATGATCTAATTTAGGAAAGTGATAAAGGCTAGAGAAAACTCTTGCTCAATGGAAGGGGAAGTGGTGGTCGGTGGCTAGGGTTTGGAGTGAAGGGGCCGGTGGTGAGAGGAGGGGTAGGGGGTTAGGACCTTATGGATGGAGGGAGGTGGGTTTTGGAGGTGGGAGATAAGGCATGTCAGCCGGCAGTTTGGATGGAGATGGGGTTGGGCCTTATGGCCAGCGAGGGGGGAGGGAGGGGATATGGCTGGTGGTTTATGGGGAAAGAGAGGGGAGGAAGGGGAAAGAGGAGGTCGACCATGAACCCGGACACTTCCTGCGATTGGTGGGTATTGCGATGCCCTCACTTTGGAATTTTAACTTCTCCAAGAACTCTTAAGCTCTCCTAAAATACAAAGTGCAGAAATTTCTTGTAATGATCTTCATTAGCCTCTCCAAAGAGGAGGGAATATAAATAGCTAGGATTTATAATAAAGAAATAAAATACACAAATGTTCATAAGGGTCACAAATAACTATTCCCTCAAGTGAGGGTAGAAATAAGAAAATGCATAAATAAATCAAATACATATAATGACTCAAAAATAAATTGGTGCGATTGTGGCTGTAGATCGTCGGCCCGTCTCTGATAAACTCTCCAAAGTCAAATGTCCTTATCATAAGTCCTTCAGGAAAATGATGTTGTATAGTTATATATTCAGCCACCTTTTGATTTGTGTTTTCTATGGCATCACTACCTAATAATTGTTGTTGGCAACTATTTATCAATGCTTATAATGTCTAAGAAGCTAGTTATAGTAATGGAGTTATGCTATTAGAAGACATGTAAACCAACTGCTCGATTTGACATTTATGGTCTTGAATAGTATTAAGTATAAGATGTACTTGAGATGTCAATTTAATTAGAACTGTGCGAAGTTTCGACATGATGACACTGGCGTGGAAGCTCTCAAATCAGCATCAAACACTCGAAATATTAATTAGTCTTCTTAATCTATGTATCTGGCCTATAAAGTCAAGAGCTTAAAATAATAGTCTTTTCAATCTCTACATCCAGAGAAGTCCTCTAAACATTAAAGCTAGCAATGTCAAACCCATAGTTCTATCAATAGGAAGATGGAAAGCTTCAAAAGAAGAGTCCTACGGTTAATATGTTGATTTTTAAAATCAATAGCAGCATATCATCAGCTCACCCGTCTTCTGCTATCTCCATTCTTGACAAGCTTATCGATTTAGCTTCGCTCAATTCGTTTACATATTGCTCACATTCAAGGAAAGCTAATTGGTAGTGATCCGAACTCTGCAACAGTTGAAGAATCACAAGGTCGATTAATGCCTCTTTGCTTGGTGGCTTCGTGCGATCTGCTAAGTATTACCACATATCCTTAACAAGACAAACCCTAAACTTGTACTAACATGATCATGGATTCTCTCATTTCAGTCAAAATTTATGATAATGACATCTATTGATCAAACATGAGATATTATGTTGTGAGGAGTATGGACATAGCTTTCTTCTAGACTCCAATCAAAATTGGACATGTTGTCTATACAAAACACTATAGGAAAATCGTCAATTACCAGCGGATCTTTTTCCGGCGGCTTTCCGTCGGCTTTTCGACGGCCTAAATTTCAGAAAAAATTCTAACGGCTTTCCAGCGATTTTACGGTGGTTTTGTTTTCGGCGGCTCTTCCGTCGATTTACCGGCAGCTTTTCAGCTTTACTGGCGGCTTTTAATAATTAATTTAATTAATTAATAATTTTTATTTTAATTAATTTTTAATTTAATTTAATTATTTATTAATCTATTTCAATTAATTATTAATATACTAACTTAGTCTAATTAAGTATTAATATGTTATTTTTTTATTAATTTTAATCATAATTTTAGTGTTATATAGTTTAAATAAATTATAGTATACAATTTATCACATTTTCAAACTCAGCATAATAGTTGGGACTTAGCAAAACCAAGGGACACGGTTCGAATCCCAAGTAGTGCAGGAAATGCGCGGGCACGGCAGGCAGCGCACGGGCAGGTGTCCAGGAGGGCAGCGCGCGGACATGGCGGGGGCAGGGCGGGAGTTCGGGCGGTCAAGGCGGGAGAACGACTGGGTAGCCGGGCAGCTCGGGCAACATTTTTTTAAAAATAAAATTTTAGATATTTACCGGCAGTTTTTTGGCTGCCGGAAAACCGCCAGAAAAATTTACCGCCGGAAATATTTTTCCGACGCCTATTTTACTGGTGGCACATATGCCGTCGGAAAGCCGCCGGAAAAAGACAATTTTCCGCCGGATAATGCCGCCAGAAATGACTGAATTTCCTGCAGTGAAAGGTGTGTATTATGCACACCCAACCTTTATACAAACCTATACACAAGGTGTACAGGCATTCGGACTCCAAAAGAATAATTTCACATCAAATTGAGTATGATCAATCACAACTCATAAGTTATAAACAATTTTGTACCGAAGAGTGGTCATTTGATTCCAATTTTTCTTGACTTTATGACACTAGAAAACTTATCTTTAAAAGTTAATATATGATTGGGAAATGAGTAGATATAATTATTAAAGAGCAACTATTTAATTTAAAATAGAAATGCATATTGTTGTTAAAGATGACGAGAGTGGAGAGAGCCTCAGTCTTGGAGAATTGATTTAGAGAATATTTAAAAAAGTTTAACTATCATGGTATCTTAATTAATGAATTACATTTTAACCATGTTGAGGGTTGAAGATTTAAATATTTCTTCCTTAAATTTCATCAACATTGCATATAACATCTCATTGGACTCCTACACATGATTGTTTCCAATTTTGCTTAATAGATGAAATTAAGAGAAGACTTAAAATAATATTTTAATGATGTTGATTGAAAATTAAATAAGCGAGTAAATAGGTTTTGACTACTATGCAATTACATATAAAAGTAATTTAATTGGACAATAAATTTAAAAAGTGTTTTGTAGTTTGGGGTATTGATAAATTTTTTGGTTATAATATATAGTTCAAATTTTAATAAATGAATTTGAACATTTATTTTGTAATTTTTTTTGTTATGTGCTTTAAACGATAATATGTTAAGTTTGTTGTCATGGATAAAAGAATAAAAATTTTGATGGCATAGATTTGGCACAATTGGTAGAATTAGCATGTTATGACATATTTCATGATTACAAGATCAAATTTGCTTAGAGAAACTTGAGTTAAGAACCAACATTAGTTAAGACACCATTCAAGTTAAGAACTAACATGAGTCAAGACACCATTCAAATTAAGGAAAATGTAATTTAAAACATTGCGAGAGAAAATATACAAAGTTAGAGAGAGAGAGATAGAGGGAGGGAGCCTTTATTCTTTCCTCTCACTCTGCTAGGCTCTAGCCGCCTTCCCTCTTCGGAGTAGATCTTCTCGCGGAGTTTTCCACTTGTAACTCTGCATTCAGAGAAGTTGACTCGATCTTTGATGTTTGTTTTAATCTCCTTTTTGGTTACTTTTATGTAATTTTCTCGGATGGTTTTGTTTCTTTTTTCATGATTATTCCACCTTCAACTATTATATGGTTTGAATGGAAGTTAATCATATTTGACTGAATGATCCGGGTCTTTTAAAATAATAAAAATTTCTATATCTTTTATAGATGCCTGATCGAGTGCTCCCTCTTCGGTGTTTTTTCTAATCTTAAAACTACAAACCATCGTGAGTAGCTGTCGCTTTAGATTTCAGAAGATGAGATTCTGGCTTTTGCAGCCCCCTTTGAATTTGCATTGATTGATAAATTTCCCAATTGCAAGCCTGCTATGGACTCAATTCGAATATTTTCTTTAATTTTAAGCTTAGCGGTGAATTCTTGGTTACCCTTTTTGATCCAAGGCATGTATTGATTAAACTCATGAATGATATGGATTAAAACAAAGTTTTTGCCCATCACTCTTACTTTGTCAACAACTGTTTTATGAAATTGATCAAATGATTGCATTTTTTTCGACATTTTTGTGGAATCCTCCATCATCCTTATTTAGATTTCTTTCCCTACTATGCGACCCCATTTGTTTTCTCTTTGTATCTTTCATGGTTTTGGTTCGTTATTTGATCGTCCTCTAAAAATTGATAATGCTACGTCAAATGGACCTTGTCCCTCAGTTGCTCATATTTTGGTAGAATTAGATATCACCAAATGATATCCCGAGAGCGTGTGATTTGGGCCTAAAAAATTTGGGTATATTCAACATGTTGAGATGAAGAAATTTCTTCCTTTTTATGAACATTACAAAACAATGGGCCATATTAAAATTGAATGTTTTAGCCTTCACCCATTTGGAAAAGGAATCGATGAATAATCCCAAGCCAGTGAATATTGTAGCTAAGGAAAACATTAGTTTAGCTCCTCATATTAATACTAATGTCATTGTTGAGAATATCGTGGGCTTTATTAATACTATAGTTGTTTATCTATTTTTTTTTTCTCCTTTTATTAACACTTTGGGTAATCAACAAACTGTTTTATGTTTTAAGGATTTTGTAAAACATCGAGTATGTAAAAACATGTTAAATGTGACCTCTAGTTTAGATGCTAATGATTATCATGATCCCGATTAGAAGACACAAGGTAATATTCCTAGTGTTTTGGATGTTTCTAATAGGATGCATATAATTAACAAATCGTGTTCTCCTATGTGTTATTAAAATTGGGTGTGGCCTGGGAAGCAACATTTAGATTTCAATGCAATTGATAATTACATTTATCAACCTGACTGGTTGATCTGTTGTGATTAGTTAGTTAATTAGGGTGTTCGGAAGGTTGAGGCAGGTCTCGACAATGGTTCTTAGGATGCATGATACTGATTTGAACATTGTGCAAGTTGGTAATGATGATTTCTCCAGTTGTTAATGATGGTTTCTCCAATTGTAGGCAAGAAAACTAAGGAAAATAAAAATAAAAAATATGTGCAGAATTTCAAGTACTATGAATGTAGATTTACTATATCTAAAGCTTACTCTAATCCTACTTATAATTTTTAGTTATGTTGGGGTTGGGTTTTCTTGTTGATGGGGGTCTTGTTCATTGTTGGTTGCTTTGTTTGTTGCGGGTTGGTTTGGCTCTGATGGCCTAGATTCTTTATTTTGGGTCATTTCTAGGTCTCCTGGGTGCTGGTGTCTTTCTGGTTTTAATTTTGAGCTTTGTGGCCTTTATTCTTGTCGGTTGAGGTTTTATGGGTTTGGTTGTTAGTGGGTCTGTTCTTGGCTTGGTGTTGTGCATGGTTGCTTCTTGTGAATTGTTGTGTGAGGTTGGTTATATAACGGGTGATTTTTAATTTGGCTGTTCTGTGCCCTTTTTGATGATGCTTGTGATCCTTTTTTCTACTATGCTTCTCATTACCATGCCGGCGTTAGATAGTGAACTTTGTCTTCGGATTCATTTTTAATAGCATGTTTGATGTTTCTATAGTTCTATTGATTGCATGTGTGCTATATGTTGCTTATACTTGTCTTTGGAATTGTGCTTTTGCAAGCTATTTTGCAACTTGGTAGCTTCTTTTGCTTTGTTATGAATTGTCACTTCTTTCAATGCAATTAATCTTATCCAAAACTGATCTTTTTAATCTATTTGTATACCTCATTTTTGGGTGGTGGGTCTTGGTGCCCCATATGTTCTCTCTTATTATTATTTTTTTAATAATTTAATTGAACTTTCAAGCTTATAAGTTTTTTGTTTTGAATGTAAAACATTAATAGTAGCTCTAAATCCCTAAATAGATTTCTGAAATTAATGTAGGATTTAAATTTGTGCACACCCCTCTATCATAACAATACAATCTCAATCAAGCTTCACACATGATATCTTTCAAATCTAACTAGATGAAAAACAAGTTTAAAATAATATTTTAAAGACTCATTTGGTAAAATTTTTTAATCCACTATTACTTGAAAAAAGTCTAACTATTGGCCTCTTATTGCATGTGATAATGATAAATTTAAGATTAAATAAAACAACTTTAAAAATTTGTCTAATATAAAATTATAGAGGCTATCTATTTGAAACAAGTTGAAAAAGTGTTTTGTAGCTAAGTTGCAAGTATTAACGATGTAATTTTCATAGTTATAAAAGATAATGTAAAAGGCGACTTCATTTCATTTGAGAAGTTATCTTTTTTTTGCTTTCCATTTCTCCAGTTCAATGCTCTAACTCCTAAACCCTCAACTGCTGATTCGTTTGTTTATTTCTCGACATACAGAGTAGCTAATACAAAATGATCGATCAAACTTCTGCGCAATAAAAATGCACTAAGCAGTGAACAAACAATACAAAGCAATTGCCATCACCTTATTTAATAATATAATCCATAATTCAGTACTTGCAGACCTTACACATTGAAATTAAACAACCATCAATGGAAGATGACACTACTAGCTACTACTACAATCAAAGCAACAAGACAAGAACAGTTAGAGCAAACAGAAACAAATCGAGATTCAATGTGATGCCATTCTAAGCCGAGCTTCTGAAGCTAACTAGTTTCCCTTATTTTCCTCTCCAATTCCCAAAGTGTTCTTCACAGCGTCGGTAGTTCCCTGCGCCGCGTTCTTCACTTTCTCTCCAGTCTGCATGCAACAAATTTGTCTTATTCATCAACAAAATTAAAGATCTACTTGTATATCTTAGTATATTACAAGAAAGTAACTAAAATCATGAGTAAATTTAAATAACAATACCTGCTGTAGAAAGCCACCAGCATTGTCCTTTCCCTCTACTGCATGATCCTTTGCCGCCTGCGCCGTCTCTGCCGTCTTGTCCTTAGCTCCAGAAGCCGCGTTCGAAGCTTTTCCGAACAAATTATCCGTTTTCTCCTGCAGCAACGGGATCAGGTTTTAAAATTAAGCACCTAAAATAGTCTAAAGCTTACTTTGGGGGCAAATTATTACGTCCGGACAATCCGGATATCAATACAGTCGCGTCAAATCACCAAAAAATATCGGATCCTGATGTATTTGGGTGACGTGACACGCCTGTATTAGATGTCCGGACATCAGGTGACAGGACTTAATAATTTGTGCCTAGTTTGGGACTGCATTCTTACAGCTTCTCAAAGCAGCTTTCTAGTATAAAGCTGTTAATATTAGTACTAAAATGCTACCTTAAAAATAATAAAATAACATGCAGCCCCAAAGGAAGTCTAAGCTTCGAAGCACAGAAATCAGTGAAGCATCAGAGTGAGAGAGAGAGAGAGACCTGAGTTTGGCCTTTGGCCTCGCCGGCGTGGAAAGCAGCCTTGTCACCAGTCGACATTGTCACTTGCTTTCTTTTTCTTGATCTTCTGCTAGAGTTCTGAAGAGTAAATTTAGTGCTTGGTGAAGGAGAAGGGAGGGAGATTTATAGGGCGTGAAATGTAATGTATGAGTGACACGTGTGTTTGATTGCATGGATAAGGTGACACGTTGAAGGGCACCTGTCGATGGGGGGAGAAGTGAGAAGGCGGTGTCTTGGTCGGTGATGTACAGCTAATCCGTAGATATGATATCTTACACCTAAGATTTTATATGATAATATTGTTTATCTTATCCTGGAATTGTTTTACAAATTGTGATGTGGCGGATAAAAGCCGAGGCCGGTGGAAGAGCTTTTTCCACGTAGTTGAGATCTTTTACACTTAGGCTACATTTATGATAATTTTGGGACTATTATTTTTTACACTGTGAAATGCTTAGATAACTATTCCTTATCTAGCGAGAAATTATTCTGCGAATGTCATTTGGAGATCAATCAAAATGAGTCACATTGGTACCGCAGATCGATACCGCACCGTTATTATTTACGTGGCTCATTCTGATTGGTCTCCGGATATAAAGCTACATTCGCCGCACAAAATAATTTCTCCTATCTAGCAAGTTCAAGAGCTTGCACAGGAACTAGCTCAATTCTGCGAAGTAATAAGAGAAAAAAAGGAAGCTGAAAGCAAAAAAAGGAAGCTGAAAGCATAAAAGGAAAAAGGGCATAGCTCTACAAGAGAAAATGTATGTAATAAGACTTGAAAATGCCGAAAATACTAAACAAAAAAAACACATCAGTAAAGTCAGGAAGAGACTCGGACCAAATGAGCACACAGGCGTGCACTATTAGAGCTGTAAAAAACATAAATGATGGATCAAGTGAGGTAGCTACCATGAGTTGCTGGGTTGTGCAGGAATAACCACTGCAGCATTGCCCAAAATCCAACTAGAAAGAATCAAGTTCTAAAAAATTCTGCTAGGGGGCACTATAACAAATTCTGAAGTTGCTCTGGTCACTCTCCATTGATTCTTCCCACACACAGGTTCCAGTTTAAAATGTTATGGACATCTCATCCTTGGTTTAAAAGCTTAATCTCCAAGGCAGGATTGAAATTATTCCTAGATAATAGAATACATATAGAAGCTGCTCCAAAAAACTGACAAAGCTTAGTGTACAAAAGAAAATAAAATAGTACAACTAAGTATGCCCAAAAGAGGGTGCTGCTAACAAACTATCAAAATAAAAAGGGAATGCATGGACCTATCTGGACTCAGGCAATATCCAAAAAACATCATGGAATTGATTAGAGCGTAGCACTCGTGAGAAGAAACACCCGGTTGCCTGAGCTGGAGAAGCGGAGGCCACCTAGGACTGGAATGGAGGGGACAAAAATAATCGATCATCATCATCCAGAGCATGAATAAAATAAAGAAAATAATAGTAGCAAAAGTCTCGAAATTAAGGCATTATCGGCGAATTTTTCTGGCGGTTTTATAAAAAAACCGGCGGCTTTCCGACGGTTTAAAAACCATCTGAATAAACCACGTAGAAAACGGTTTCCGGCGGCTAAACCGCCGGAGTCTTGCCGGATACCGCCAGCAATCGTCGATAAACCGTCAACAATTACCGGCGGCTTTAGTGAACTTCCAGTCACTATAATAAGTCGTCCGGTATCAAGGTTTCCGGTAGCCAAACCGCAGGTTGGCTGCTGGAAACCTGTAACATTTGAAAAAGAAAAATGACAGTCTCCCATCTATGTTTATTGAATTTTACCCTAAACTCTACAGCTGCACAGAATAGACAACAATCATCATCAAAAAATAATCTTGATCGAGCATGAATATCGAGGCAATAATCAAGTAGGAAACTTCAAAAATTAAATCTGAGTTCATCTGAACTCCAATTTCAGCAAACTTACAGTCGAACTGAGCGTCTCGCAAAAATACAAAACCAACGACACCAAATTCAACTCGATCCGAGCCCAAATGGGTCCAAAGCAAAGACCCGAAGCACATTCGAAAGGTTCAATCCATAATTTGGATTACCAAATGGTTTTCAAACATGACATATTTATAGTCGAATCGAGTGGCTCGACGAGACAAATCCAACGAGTCCAAGATCGTCGAATTCTGATATCATTAAGACCTTCAAATGTTTGACGAACGGTCCATGATCGAGGGATTCAATATCGACTGTCCATCCAAACCACTCCACATTTTCCCTTAATCCTCCCCTTATTTATGGGTCATGCCACTCTCTAAAAACTATAAATTGCCCATTATTTCTCTTAAGAGGGAAGGAGGACCCAAGTAAGAAGAGGAGAAAAGAAGAATATGAGTGAAAAAACTCCTCGACCACCACCAGAGTTCTGCTCAACTTTCAAGTGACGTTGAAATTTCGCCCGACCTACTAGTGACACGAGAATTCTGCCGGCGCCCAACCTCCAAGTGACGCCGGAATTCCGCCAGACCTCCAAGTGACGCCAGAGTTTCACCCGAACTCCAAGTGACGCCGGAGTTCTGTCCGACCTTAAAGTGACGCTGAAGTTTGGAACTTCAAGTGACGCCAGAATTCTGCCCAACTTTCAAGTGACGCCGGAATTCTGCCCGACCTCCAAGTGACGCTGGAATTCCACCCTACCTCCAAGTGAAATTTGGAATTCCGCTCGACCTCCAAGTGACGCCAGAGTTATGTCCGACCTTCAAGTTACGCTGAAGTTCCACTTGAACTTCAAGTGACGCCGAAATTCCGCCCGACTTCCAAATGTAACCGAAATTCCGCCCGACCTTCAAGTGACGCAGGAATTCCGCCCGATTTCCAAGTGACGCAGAAATTTCACCCAACCTCCAAGTGACGCCAGAGTTTCACCCGAACTCCAAGTAATGCAGGAATTTTGTCCGACCTTCAAGTGATGTAGAAGTTCCACCTGAACTCCAAGTGACGTCGAAATTCCGCCCGACCTCCAAATGACGCAGGAATTATGCTCGACCTCCAAGTGACGATGGAGTTCCATTCGATCTTCAAGTGACTCTGGAGTTTTGCCCGAATACCATCTAATGCAGGAGTTCTCCCCGTGCGCCGACCGACATCGGACTTCTGCCCGTTGTCAAATTTTTGCCGGACATCGATCTATCTGATTTTAGATTCATGTCCATTGTTGGGCTTCACCTAACGCCGTCCTTCTGACCTCCTTCGTCAGACAACAGTCCTTTCGACCTCTGTCGTCCGTCGACTACGGTCTTTCTGACTTACATTGCCCACCGACTACAGTCCTTCCGACCTTCGTCGCCCACCGACTATGGTTCTTCTGGCTTACGTGATCACTCACTGACTACAATCCTTCCGTCTAAACAAACATATCAACAATGATTGTTTGTATTCCCACCATATAATGTACTCTATAAGATGTGCATCAAGATAAGTCCTTCCCCCAAGGAAGAGCCTCATATGTAATCAACTTCAATACTAGTGGATTCATTTAAACTGGGCCAGGCTCCGTGGTTTTTCCCTCTTTTATCAGGGCTTGCCACGTAAAAATCTTGGTGTCTCTTATCACTACAAGAAAATAGCTTATTTTCGACAAAATTTCCGGCGGAAATAAATTCGTCACAAATTCTGGTTGCTTTTCCGACGGATTACCGACGGAACATTTTCGGCAGACTTTCCGATGGATTTCCGGCTGAATTTTTTATTAGCTTACCGACGAATTTATTTCCGAAGGAATTTCCGACGCAAATTATATTTCCTAAAAAATGACTATAATAAATATTTAGAATTAATTATTTTTCATATATGAACGCTACAATCTCTCTCTTATCTGATTGCGTGCTAAATCTTTGTACAACGCTAAGACATTAAACTATATATTTCTCTACCGCCGTGAATATTCCAGGACGCAACAATTATTATTGCTTACAAACTAAAAATTATCTTGTATTATATCATTCACTTAAGCCAACCAGGATTCATTTTGGGCGGAATGTCAATTGCCAACAAATTTTAGTTTGTAAAATTCTATGAATTTCAATACATCATAGTTAATAACAATTTCTATGCAAAAACAAGACATCCAAAAGCTTTTTACACTATTAGCTATTAGTTCCTTGTATCCAAAATGCTTTGTAATGGCTTTCCCTTATTATTATTTTGATTGGATAAAGGCTTGCAATGAACAAGCTGACTTCTCAACATATATAATGATTCCCTTGAAGGTTTTTTTCATCTCCTCTTTTGACTTATGAGAAGGATATCCACTCTTTTCCTCACCATACATTATTAGCGATAACAATCACCATTTTCCCTTGCTTTATGTATATGACTTGCATTTATTTGGACGAAAAACATCTCTCATCAATACAAATTCCTTAAAAGATACTCTCCATGACTTCGGTGAGCTATTGGCCTTCACATAATCACCCAAAAAGCATTTTTTTTTCTTGTTCATAGCTTCGCATGATATTATTCTAAACTCTAATCATGATTCTCTTGATTGATTCTAAGATAACATATATGTGAATCCCTATTCACCCCTAATCATCTCCATCTCATTGAGTTCTAACATCTTCTACATAAGATTTATCAAATACTAAATGGGTGGAAGGGAAAATCTACTTCCTTTGACGGGAGATTTCAACCACTAAATTTATCTTACTAGAATACTCTTGCCTGCTGGATTAGATCCCTTAGTTACAGTCCTAAATATATGATATTCTAGTTTTCATTATATTGGAATATTTATGCAGGCTTCATTTGATGTCATGGGAAAAAAAAATTATAAGCTACGGTAGGTCTCTATTCAATATCAACATTGCAGCATGTTTTTTGGAGAGTGTTAATGATGTGGGGGGATAATCATTGGATCGTTGGAAGAAGATGATGCAAGAAAAAAATTTCAATCAAGGGAACAAAGATAAACACCAAGCTTCAAAAGCTTCAAAGACAATAATATTTCCTACTACAATATTTTATCTATTTATAGGCTAATAAGAACATTCTAGAAATCATAAGTAACAAATTTAGATAAGCTAATCCTAAGGAATGCTTTAACTAACATGTTTCACATCAGTTAAGTTCGTTGGGCCTTATTAGTAATTGGTGGCACTCTAAATATGATTTATTTTGCAGGCCATGCCATTCGATGCCTCTTCTTTGTCGTCAAAACTTATTGAGATTGTCTCCGGCGCCATTAAAGGTAGTCTCCATTTCTCTATTATAAATAGCTATCGAACTCAGATGATCCATGGACTGATAAAAATTCTTTGGGGTACCACTTTAGCACTTAGGCTTTCTCTAACATGCCAAATATTAATTGGTCTTATTATACAAGGCATAAAGGCTATGCACTCAGCTCCTTTTTCTCTATTTGGCTATGTTTGATGGATGCGCTACAAACTTCTGATGCTATATATTCAATCATGTAAAAATGGTAAGCATGTGCTGTCTCTCTACAACCTTCTCTTTTTTTCTCAAGCCCTCTCTTATGTTCATTCAGAGTTACAGCTATAGTTAAAAATTTTCTCCCATGCTTGCTATTTTTTCCTTCTATGTCACGTCTAGCAAGAAAGAATGGCAGCAAATTTGAATATAGCTATACTAATTTCTCTACACTGTTGCACAGAATGTGCAATGTTGTGAAAAACAAAGCGGCTTAACAAAGTTTTATTAAATTAAGGCATTGCCCAACCGGATTTAGCTTGGTTAGTGGGCGAGCATGATTGGGAATCCTCCAACTTATGTTCGATTCCACTTTCATGCGGCGCGACTCCTTAAGTGGGAGGAGAAAGTAACGAGTTTTACATTTGTAGGACTGGTTGCTGGTAGGCTCACCGAGGGATTAGTTTGGCCGCCTAGCGTCTCTTACGGAGTGACATCGGGTAGATATCACGTTTCCCAAAAAAAATTGATGCATTAATATTTTGACTTTGGACTCATTCTATTTTACATTGATGAACCAGCAATGTACATATATTGTCTATCATCGTAATATTTAAAATTTGTTTAAGACAATTTAGGGTTTAGGATTTAGTGTTTAGGATTTATTTTATAAAATTGATTGTAAAATAACTGTGGTGAAAATAAAATAACTTTTCTGATTGTAAAAAACATTTTTCTCATATACAAATTTGTAAAAAATAATAAGCCAATGAGATTATTATTGTTGTTTTAAGAACAAAACATCAAAAAATCGACCCAAATAAAATTTTGATTATTATTAAAATTAAGGCATTTCTGAGAAATTCAAGAACAAGATAATACACACTGTTACAATAACCATAACGGAACCCTAAACAACATTAATTATAGCTCAAATTGCATCTTTTATCTTCAGCCGAAAGATATACGGCTTGTATTTTTGACCTATCTTAATAGTCACACCTAATATTTCTAAATTTGTACCAAGGCTCCTAATACTCTCAGTGAAGGAAAAAAAAAACACATACAATCAATGGCTCTTTTCATATTTTTCATTAGTATTTGCTCATATTATTTCCTCGAGTAGCCGTCTCCTTTTCCTTATTCTCTCCACCAATTCCCAAATTGCTCTTCACTGCTTCGGCCGTTCCCTGCGCCACATTCATCACTTTCTCACTAGCCTGCTTGAACAAATTAAGCTTATTAAATAAAAAATAATATAAATAAATCAGAATCCTAATTCATTTTTATTATGTTAAATATATACAAATAATTTAATATTTAACTAATTTATCTAAAATTAGTAAAAAATATATTATTTCCAAATTTCAGCCCACATCTAACTTGAATTAACTTTCAAAAAATAAAACTATAAAATTTTAATAAGATATAAAAATAAAATAATTTTAATCATATTTTTCAAAAATGTAATTAAAATATTATAAATATTTTCGAATAATAATAATACCTGCTGTAGAAAGCCACCAGTCTTCTCCTTTCCCTCGACTGCATTCTCCTTGGCCGCTTCGGCAGTCTCCGATGTCTTCTCCTTGACAGTCTCCGCGTTCTCCGACGCCCTGTCCCTCGCTGCCTGAGCCGTCAAGCCCGCCTTCTGTCTAGCTTCCGCCGCCAACGCCCTCGCCTTTGCTATCTTCTCCCTCATTTCTTCCTGCAACAACGGAATCAGGTTTATGTGAGAGAAAACTAATGATTTCGTTTCAATTTTAAGATTAGGTTCTCATCAGTGGAAATATTTGATTGAGCAAATAGTTTACTTTTCCATAATTCTTTTAAGCAGAATACTGTACAAATGACCATTCTCTTGACACTACAGGAAATGAGGAAATTCACTTAATACCGACAGTTGGGCAGCCGGTTAAAAACCAATTAACCGCCGTAGTGCCAGAATATTCCAGCGGTTAATTTGTGGTATTTGCACTGGAATATTCTGGCGGTTTACTTGCGGTTTTGACAACCGTAATTTTCGGTTGTTATAACGTACCATTGTAAAACGGCCGGTTTTGATTTCCTATGCGGCTTATTTTGGCTGTCTTTAAGCCGCAGGAAAATAGCTATGGAAATTTTCATAACCGCCGGAAAATTAATGTATTCCGTCGGAAATGGTCCCCTGTAATATATGATTTTCTTGTAGTACTGTGAGAACATCTAACCTGTTCTTGAAGATCAAATTATAGGAGAATTGGACACACAAAAGACTTATTACAACAAGTGCAAAGACTAATTAATTATAATTGTGACTCATGGTTTATTTGGAAATGATTTTTTAGTATTTTTTAAAACAATTTTTTTAGTATAAATATTTTTTAAAAAATAAATTGTTGTATTAAAAGACTTTGTTTTAAAAAATAGTAAGAAAGTTCCAAATAAAATCTAAATGTATTATGTAAATATCTCTATTTTAGGATAATGATATGAAAAAATTAAATTTCAGCTTTTTTGTATTCCTTTAGTTTTATTTTATTATAAATTTTTGAAATGCTAATCAGGATATTAATTAATTAAAACTATTTATCCTAGTAAACGACTGACCCCTCAATCTTCTGGGCGTGTTTAACGGATCACAAACAATTTGAAGTCTAAATATAGCTTAAATGATTCATTAAATATTATTATTTAAATCCTAAATTAAATTATCAAACAAGCTATCAGAATTTAGTTAGATTCAATCACTATCATATCAAATAATTTTCAGAATTTAATTACTAAATTCTACTTGCAACCGAACAGGCTTTCAGATTACAAATTTTTTATATTAAAAAAAAAAATTATGCTACGAAGTTATTTTTTACAATAATTTTCAAAAAAAATATTATCTCTATAATAATTTTACAATCATTTTTATAAAAAGTTGCAATCATCCAAATAGATTTGGGTTGACCCGTTTATATCCGGGTCGGGTCGGGTTCGACCCGAACCCGACGGGTTGACCCGAATTGACACCCCTAATCCCAAAGCCTCTATCATTTGTAAGAGAAATTATTCTGTGTGGATATCATATATAATTTTACATCGGGAAGCGAATCAAATACAATCATGTCATTAGTATCGAGCCATAGTGCCGTGAGAAAAAATGACGTGACGCATTTTGATTGACCTCGAGACGATGTTAAGCATAACCTATAAAGCGAGCAAAAATTAGTTGTTTGAGAGAGAGACTAGAGAGAGAAACCTCAGCATGGCCTTTGGCCTCACCGGCGTGGTAAGCAGCCTTGTCCTGAGTCGACGCCATTTCACTTCTTCTTTTTCTGAATTTTTTTTTTTATCAACTTAAATACTTTGGCTTCGTTTGCTTTGTATTGGGGAAGGGAGGAAGTTTATAGGGCGTGAGGTGTAATGTGTGAGTGACACGTGTAATTAGGCTGCATAGATTAGTGGACACGTTCAGGCGCACCTGTCTCGAGGAGAAGCAGTGAGAAGACCACCTAAAGTTATATTTTATATTATTGAATTAAAATGTAGAGTATTACATTATATCGAATCAAATATATTAAAAAGTAATGTATTTCATTTTTATCAATCAAATATTACAAGGTAATTGGATGAATTTATTTTAAATACAACAATATTAATAGTCTTAAAATTTTAAAATATAAGATTATTTACACTGAATTATCCCTCTTTTATTTTGTACATTATAATTTTTTTTTTTTTGAGAATTCTTACCGTCATCTTAGTTTGAAGTTTGAACACTCGCCCTATTTCTTCCCGCCAAAAAAAAATTAAATACAATTGCTTTATAACTCATTGTGATCAATTTTTTGTTCAAGATATCGCAACTTATTTTCTCTATCTAGCAGGGATGTATGATCCCATTAAATCATTAAGAATCAACAACACGTTGATGGCTTCATAAACACTCTAATCTTCGCATTATTACAATTAATTTTTCAAGAGAAAATTGAAATTTCATCTTCTAGCTAGTTGGATTACTATTTCTCAAATTTGACTCATTATGTAACAAAGCTAATTTTCATTGAGCAAGAAAGAGCTTTGGGTCTATGAAGTGAACATAACTCTTATAGTTATAGGGCAATCTTAGCTAGGTTCTTATTCAATGAGGAATATATTCTTTGAAGCTTGCAAATCTTCAATGAAAATTGTGGTGGCGAGCACCAAAAAACCATTTGTGGAGGCCACCCATTTCTCCTGCCCGCATCCCTTTCCATAAAAAACCGGAATTTGGCAAGAATATTTTATCAACAAAATCCCTAAAGTATTCACTTAGTGCAAAATCTAAGAAGCAACACAAGTGATAATTTATGTTATATAATAAGTAAGAGCATATGTTCAATGTACTTGCATTATTGCCTTTTTTTAGAATTTAGAATCAGCATAAAGATCTAAGGGAAGGTGTCGGTTTTTTTTTTCTTTTGATCGAGGTGATGGGGTGATTAGCTACTATTTATATTGACTTCTAAGTATTCATTTGAGATAGCTTTCTTATTATTTTTTAAATAAGTTTTTTAATATAAAAATTTTTTGATCTAGACATTTTTATACTAAAAAGCTAGCTACTTTAAAAAGCAATAAAAAATTGTCCTAAATGAAGCCTAAGTTGATCTTCTTTGCATATTCGTACATCTAATTTAGTATGATCTAGGTGCATGTGCAATAATATTTGATTGAATGATATGGATTGCGAAATCGCAGCGAAATCGCAATGTATTTATTGATATCGATTCACATTTATATGAGCTTGTTGATTCCTAGGCTTCCTTTGGGACCATACATTACATATATATATATATATATATATATATATATATCACTACTAAAAAACTAGTGTTTTCGCAGCATTTTTTATCAGCGGTTTTTAAACCGCTGCTAAAAATAAGTATAAGCAGCAGTTTTTACTGTTGCTAAATTTACTATTAAAAATTGATATACTTCTTTGTATTTTAAAACAGCGGTTTACGAACCGCAGGTAATTAGCACCCCGCTCATAAACCGACCTCGATCAATCCCTTTTTTTTTTGCCCTAGCCGACACATCCTAAACCGCCGACTTCGTCTTCGGAGACAATCCACGCCGAATCACTTCCACTTCCGATGCAGAATGATAACAGGCGAACCAATGCCGAAGCTTCTTTTTCGTAGACGAAGGTCGATCAATACTTTTTTTGCCCTAGCCGACATCTTCTTCCCGTAGCTTCTTCCTTCGGCTTCCGGCATCTCGTTCCCTTCGTCCTTCGGTCCGACAGTGTCGCGTGGCCTGTGAGCAGTCCGACGTTGGAGGTAAGATTCGACATTGCATTGATTTGGATTTTCTTTGTTGTTTTCATTATTTATGTATCAGTTTTTACTTTTTTTTTCATGTGTATTATGTAGACGTTTAAAAAAATTGTTGGCCCGTGAGAAATCCGCCGTTGGATCTATCCGTCTGGATGTTTTCCATAGTTGTTTTAATGCGTTTGCTTGTGTTTTCTGTTTTCTGGAGTGATAGTATTAAAAGTTTAGGGAAAGTCGTGAGCAGTCCGCCGTTGGGACCATAGTTGTGTTAATGCGTTTCCTTGTGTTTTCTGTGTTAATCCATTTGGATTTTCTTTCTTTCTCTACCTTGTGTTTTCTGTTTTTGTTGGGCTTTAGATGTGTCCGGATCTTATCCAGGTGGCGAAAGATGGGGGATTGGATGTGATTCAAACATATGTGTTCTGGAATGGCCATGAAACTTCTCCTGGTCAGGTATTGATTTCAGAAAATAAAAATAAAAACAAAACAAAAGTTTCCTGTTTCAATGAGTTCTAACGACACGCATTAAAGTTGGATAAGTGCTCTTTTTTAAAATTATGTTATTGGACTTTTTTCCTTCTTATGCATGATAAGGCCTTGATTGATGTTGTAATTATATTGCAACATGAAAATGTCATTTACTCAAGTTATTTTTGTTTGTTTTGATTTTAACGTTCTTCCTTGTAACTTAGCACCAATATTTTAATTGATTTGTTGGTTCTGTTTATTGTTTCAGAAACCACAAAGCAAGGCCAAGGCGGAAGAGAGTTCTGAAGATAGTTCGGATGACAGTTCTAGTTAGAGTGATGAGGAATCTCAGAGAAAGAAATTGAAAGTACATGTATGCCTTTTAATGAGTTCCTGAATTTATCATTTAAATTGGTGGACAAATTTGTCTAATGTTTCTTGGATCCAAACCAAATTCTTCTTAGGGATTCAAAGCTTAGGAACACATCTTACATCTATGGAGTGGTTATTTTCACGGGTCATGATAGTAAGGTCATGCAAAATTCAACAAAATCACCATCAAAGCAGAGCAGCATTGAGAAGAAGATGGATTACATCATATACATTATGTTCACCCTGCTTGTTTTGATTTCCTCAGTGTATAGACAAACTAGCACAGGCTGGTTTAAAGATCTGGCTTCTAACAGGAGACAAAATGGAAACAGTTAAACATAGGGTATTCCTTTTTGACTTTGGATTAGAGAAATTTTACGCCTAGCACATTTGTTTCCCCTTACCTCATGAGTTTTTAATGCTCACAAGCTTTTGATATTTGCAGATTTGCATGCAGCTTGCTTCGATTAGGATTGAAACAGATCTCCATATCAACAACGAATACGGATTTTCTGGACCAAGATGCAAAGAAGGTAATAACTTTTTTTCTTTGAAGTGTTGATAATCTCTTCTGGATGCTGCCAACATTGTTAATTTATAGCAGGCTTTTCTTTCATACTTGGTGTCTGAACAGACTATCAAAGATAATATTTTGCTGCAAATCACCAATGCTTCTCGAATGGTCCAGCTAGAGAAGGATCCTCATGCAGCATTTGCTCTAATCATTGATGGAAAAGCTTTGAGTTATGCTTTGGAGGATGATATGAAGCACCATTTTCTTGGTCTAGCTTGGCGAAATCGATAAGCTCAGGGTTCGCTCGGGCACAATTGAAAGTATATATCTTGCTCCATCGGCACTGCCGGTCTTGATATTTCATCAGCTAGAGGAAGAGTTGTTATAGATGGTCATGAAGAAAAATATTGTTTTATTTTTAGTTTTTATTCAAGTCAATTTTGTATAACAATATATTGGATTAACTATTTTCATTTAAATCAGCGGGCCTAGTACTAGTTTTTTTTTTTTTTTTCTTTCTAATTTGTTCTTTTGTTGAATGGAAGAATTGAAATGATGATGTAAAAAAAAAAAACTGTTTTTGTTGTAGCAGTTTTTTGCATTATATATATATATATATTTTAATTTGTGCTACCCTTTAGCAGCGGTTTTAACACGTGCTAAAAGCGCTGCTATATCCTTCCTACAGCAGCACTCATGAAACCGCTGCTATAGCCTTTGCAGCGAACGCAAATACAGCGGTTTGTAAACCGCTGCAAATAAATTAGTAGGTGTTTAAACCGCTGCCGTAGGTCATAAAAAATGCTGCGAAAACTTATTTTTTTAGTAGTGTAATATATATATATATATATATATATATATATATATATATATATATATATATATATATATATATATATATATATATATATATATATATATAAATATAAAGAGAGAGAGAGAGAGAGAGAGAGAGAGAGAGAGAGAGATTTAATAGATTAACCCATTTGTTCATCTTCTCCACCCTATAATATTTGTAAAAACATTAAAATTTAATTATAAGATTATATAAGAAATTACATTATTAAGAAGTAAAAATAAATGCAAATATTATATGTTAGTTGTTGCAATAATATTGTTTATGCAATATGCTTGTTGTAAATGAAAAGAAAATCACGAATGCTAAAAATATAAATGTTTTGCACATGTAATGAATGTAAAGTACATATACAATAAAGTCATGACATTTTGAAGAATGAATGTGGTTCTATCATAATGTAATAGTATAATTAAGATGCATGATATATGATAACTGATAAGTATGAATATTCATGAATAATTAGAGATATGAGTGTGC
Organism: Dendrobium officinale; assembly: GCA_019514585.1. Classification (NCBI taxonomy): domain Eukaryota; kingdom Viridiplantae; phylum Streptophyta; class Magnoliopsida; order Asparagales; family Orchidaceae; genus Dendrobium; species Dendrobium officinale. Next base: position 17,486,255 of record CM033692.1, read on the forward strand.
GCATGATCAATGATTCAACATGCATGCAATACATAAGAAAGTCAAGAAGATTTATGACTAATGCTCTATAGCTCTATACCTCTCCTCATGCTCCACATCAATAATAAGATAAACTCTGGCTAGCTCTCAGCCTTAATATCCACATCCAAAATTCAAAGCGTATTCTCCTTGTTTTCGAGCAAAACCCCAAAAAAGGGTTCCTTTTTCCACGAATTAAAATGGATAAAGAGCGAGGTCTTCTTAATTTTTTTAGTTAAATCCTTTCATTCTTCTTTCTCTATGTGTCTTAATCACTCTCAATCTCATAAATAAGATCATGAAACAATCGCCCCTTATAATGACTAGCATATGAAAGAGATAAGCTTTTCTATATCATCAAAAATCTTTGAAATTGCTTTTTCCAATAAACTTCGGTTTGATAAGATTTAATTATGTCATTTGTGTTGGTAACATATTTACAGATGAGTGCTCTTGGGATAATCATGTCAATATATACTTCCTATCCTACTCTATTAAACCCTAAATCCTATTTTCCCTCATAATCTCTTACCAACTTCATCTGATCATAACTCCACAAATAAATTCCGCTCTACAAACCACCTCTCAAATTAATCTTCTATAAAATTTGGAAAAATTTCACCTATTCTCATATTGATGGAGTTTTTCTAGAACTTCACAACACTATGAACCGAATAAAATGCATATATATATATATATATATATATATATATATATATATATATATAGTTAATAAACCTATAAGTATACCGTTATTTTGCTCACTGTGCATAAGAAATTTAACATTTTTTTACTTAAAAAAAAAATCTAAAAAGAAGAAAATCATAAACTATAGCCTAACTAGATTAGTTTTTTTTTTTTTTTTTTTAAATCCTCACATGGGGCCTACGCGTTTATATAATAAAAAGGTTACAAAAGTCCTTAGAAGGATCCTCCAGCTCTCTAATGCTCAAAAGAGCAATAGTCAAAAAGGAGAAAATAAACCCTAAGAGTCGGTGGATTCTTTTCCTACTATTACAAAAATAATAATCAAGATAGCAAGGGCTGTGATTCAACAGCACCCAAAAAAGAAAGCGAGGAATGTCATCAGTCAGCTCCAGCTTCCTGCAAAAAGACATAAAACCATCCAAAAAACCAAAAGAGATTACCTTACAGCTTTTGACGCGAAGATCCTGGTTAATGATATTGATCCTGCAAAGAAATCTCCAAAAAATTTTGTCATACATGAAAAGGGAAATCCTTAAGCCATTCATCGCAAAATCACAATCCCAACAAAGCTGATTATCCATAGCAGTATAGATTTCAATTGAACTAAAAAGATAAAAATACCTTCTCTTATCAAAACAATAAACCTGTAATAAAAGGGTATAACTCCACTTATCAAAACAATAAACCTACTTATACCTCCTAACAAAATGAACTTAGTATAATATGTAAATATATAGCACTAATCGATGTTGTTCTTAAGATCCATAATGAACTTAGTATAATCTTATACATGCAATATGCATTATAGTATTTGTTTTATATATAACAAACAACTTAAGAGGATATCTTGAAAAATATACTAAACCTTATGGGTGTGAAAACATAAGCCAACTTTCAATTATATAGTTGACAATAACTTATTTTCAAGTTCATACTTAATAACACTTGATTTAATCTTCACTTAAGTATTAATTAAGACTAATTATTCCCCATTATGAAGGCATTTTTAGCATGAAATATATGATTTACGCAATTTAAGAAAGTCAACATAATTTTCATATAACATATTATATATTAAAAGAGTTGAGTGAAATAGAAAGAGATCTAGATTGTTAATAAATATCTTATTTTTATGATGTACGTAAAATATAAAAAGATAATACTAAAAATATATTAATTCTATGGAAGAAAAGAATATTTTCACCTCAAAATCCCTCACTAATGCTTGATTCTTTGCCTTTTTTTTAATCTTTTTCTCTTTGAAATCTACAAGCCACGTCCTAAAGATGAACTTTTGAAATTAATAAAAGGGCACTTCTAAAAATATTCACTAACCTTTTTTCCCTTCTCTTTTTAGTCCAAAATTTTCATATTTATCTCTCCACCTTAAAAGCTAATAATTTATTTTCTTTTTTTTTGCAAGATTTCATTGTTGTTCAAGTATATGGGCAGCCAATATCAAGGGGAGTGAAGACCTTCTATGATTCCCACTCTTTGATTCTCTATTATTGAGGGGAGAGAATTTAAAGGTGACAAACTATTTTTTTATGGTATAAAAACACACTCCATTCCTCCAAACCTTAATCTCACCAATTAAGCCTAATTAACACATCACTACTTCATTTGTTTGGCCTTCTATTTCACTTCTTCTAAGGTATTTTCCTTCACAAACTGAGTATTAAATTTAGAAAATATTTTGTTTTTGAAAAAAAAAAAATTATTGAGCATGCCTAGAAAGATGAAAATTTTTCTCTTTGTGTTGCAGAGGTACAATTCTGTCAAATTTCCCCATTTTCAGCAAAAAAAAATTATACTGACATCTCTATTTTCACAACTAGTAAAATGCTTAATGCTCCTTAATTAGATTGGTTCTATTTAGTGTTCAACATTCTCTCTTTATGCTGAGCATAATTTTACCTCCATGAAGATGAAGAGATATATCTTGAACGAATTATCACATAACATATATGGAATCCCTTCTCATATAAATTTTTTCTCTAATTGTTCTGAGCATTCTGCACTATATTTATGTTGGAATGAAAATGTTAGTGAAGATGAACAGGAAGGCAGGGGACTGGAACTGTAAGTCCTGCAACCACCTCAACTTCAGCCGGCGGGACACTTGCCAGCACTGTGGACTGCCGAGGATCGGCGTTCCCGCTGGTTTCAACGAAGAAAACCAGCCGCCGCCGAGGATGGTGGAGTTTAAGCCCGGCGACTGGTATTGCTGCTCCTGCTGTGCTCATAACTATGCTAGCCGTTACAGTTGCTTCAAATGTGGAGCTTCCAAGGTCGCCAGCAATGCCGGAGCTCCATCTTCCGGCCATGGCTCTCGCCCTCCTGGTTGGAAATCTGGTGACTGGATCTGCAACAGGTAGGCTATTAGCATGGTTAACATATTGATCAGTATTAATACTGAAGGAAGTGTCTTAATCATAATCACATTATTAATCATTCATATAAGTTTTTTTTTTTTCTTAAGCTTAGTTCAAATGATCAGTTAATCTTCTCATAATAAACGCGTGAGTTTAAAATAATCGATTGACATGCATGTTATGTATAATTATGCAGGCTTGGATGCAATGAACATAATTTTGCAAGCAGGTCTGAATGCTTTCGATGCAATACGCCGAGGGAAAACATTGGTACGTAAATCTCAATTTGCAAATTATTAGATTTGATTTGGGTCAGCTTTATTACTGTTTTTTAAAATAGATTTTTAGTATAAAAATTTCTAGAAGATTATTTTAAAAAGTAACAAAAAAGCTGTCACAAAATCTTAAGCTTAAAAAAATCACATGCATTTATATTTTTATCTGAACATAATGAACTCCATATAATTGCAGGTGGTTGACTGTTATTAGAAGAGCTGGTGGCTTTTAAGAAAAGACTTCTTTTCTGAGAGCTTGATGTAGTTTATGTACTCAAATAATTCTACTAATGAGCTATGCCAATCTTTCTTGCTTCTTCATCCTTTTTTGTAATAAGGTATTTTTGCTTACTTAGTTGTAGTTAAGAATCTGGTTATAAGATATGTAACTTTGGTCTTAAATAATGAAGTGTTCATCAACTAAGCAGGAGCAGAACTATATATATATATGACTTACAATTGAGATTGTTTGTTCTCCATCTTCTCCTTGCATGTTATTTACAATTTCTCTGTTGAGTCTTCATATTTTAAAATTGTTGTACTATCATTTTATTACATATACTATTAATTATGTCCTTTTCAATATAATTAATACAAAAGCATTCATGCATGAGTCATCCATACGATTGTATAAACTACTCTACTAACGGAAAGTGAGGTATTTGCGTCGCAAATTTTGCTTTGCGGTAGAAAATATTCTGACACTAAAACTCACGTTGGAAAAGTATTTGAGTCGGATATAATACATCACAAATAATTTGCATCAAATTTACGAAGGAGGTAACTTCAAGAAAATGTCGTGTTCGTTTTAAACAGTTGCGGCTAGTTTGTGGCGGCAATTATGTCACAATTTACGGCGGATTGCCCATCGCCATTTGCAACGTAATTTTCACAACTTGTGGCGGAATGTCTACCGCAAATCCGTCTTAGGTTGCGACGGAATTTTCTGTCGCAATGTACGATATAACTTCATCAGTTCTTTGTTTGCAGCAAAATTCCGCCGCAAATTCTCCGCAAACCTGTAGATAAAATATATTATATATATAAAAAATAGCACCTACAATCGGCTATTCAACTTTTCAATAATCACATTCCAAGCAATTTAAAAGTGGTAGTAAATAAAGCTAATCAACAAACGTTGCTAAAATAAACACAAGAAACAAATTATTTTTGATATATCATCAAAAATTATGTTGATCAAACAAGAATCTCGAAGCAAAATCAAGTTGGAAATATCAAAAAATAAATCGGAGACATCTAAACTTTGATTTCATCAAACTTACAGTCGAACTGAACGTCTAGGAAATACAAACCCAATGACATCAAATTTGATAATCCGGGTACAAATGGGTCCAAATCGAAAACCCAAAGCCCATTTGGAAGGTTCAAACCATAATGTTGATTACCAAATAGTTTTCAAACATGACATGCTTATAGTCAAATCGAGCTGCTCGACAAGACAAATCCAACGAGCCCAAGATCACTTAATTCTGATATCATTAAGGCATTCATGCCCAATAAATGGTCCATGATCAAGGAATTCAACATCGGTCATCCATTCAAACCACTCCCAATTTACTCCTGATCTTCATCCTATTTTCTAGTCATTACCCTCTAAGAAAATTATAAATAGATCCTTCATTTCTCATAGAGGGGGACCCCCAAAAGAAAAAAACAAGGAGACCCAAGCAAGAAGAGTAGAAAGAGAAGGGAGAGAGCTCTCTTGCAACCAGACTTTTTCTCGACCACGGCCGGACTTCAACTAGGCAGCCTACCAATGCTGGAGTTCTGCCCGATAACCAACCGACGCCAGAGTTCTGCCCGGCTGCCAACTAACGCTGGAGTTATGCCCGACAGCCAATCAACTCTGGAGTTCTGCATGGCCACTAACTGATACTGGAGTTCAGCCCATCCGCCGACCGTCGTCGGACTTCTACCCGAAGCTGAGGTTTCGCCCATCATCGAACTTCTTCCCGTCACAGTACCTTTAACATATTTCTACCCGACATCGAACTTCCTTTCGTCGCCGGACTTTCGTCGAACTTCTACCTGATGCCAAAGTTCTGCCCGTCGTCATACTTCTTCCCATCACCGTACTTTCAACGAACTTCTACCCAATGTTGGACTTCCGCCCGTCACTGGATTTCTATCCGACACCGGACTTTCACCTGTCGCATGACTTCTACATATCGTCCGACTTTTGTCAAAATTCAACCCTAAGCAAAACTTTTACCCGTCGCCAGACTTTTGTCGGATTTCTACCCGATGTCAAAGTTCTGCCCGTCACTGAACTTCTTTCCATCACCATATTTTCAATAGACTTCTACCCGATGTTGGACTTCTGCCCATCCCTATATTTCTACCTGACACCAGACTTCTGCCCATCGTCGGACTTTCATCGGATTTCTATCCGACGCCAAAGTTATTCTCGTCACCAGACTTTTACTCGTCGTCGGAGTTTTGTCGGGCTTCTACTTGACACCAAACTTCTGTCCATTACAAATTTTTATCCGATGTCAGACTTCTGCCATTTACCAAACTTTTGCCATTGTTAGACTTTCATCGGACTTCAGTCCGATGTCAAACTTCCGCCCTCACTGAATTTCCAACCTCCGTCACCAACCGACTACAGTACTTCTGATCTCCTTCACCAAACAACAATTTTTTTGACTATTCTCGCCTGCTGACTGTGGTCCTTTATCGCCTGTCGACTACAGCCCTTCCAACGGTCTTTTTTGCCACTGTCACCCACCGACTACGGTTCTTCTGACCTTCGTCGCTCGCCGACTATGATCCTTCCAACCAAATGAATATGTTAACAATAATTCTTCCTATTCCCACAATGTAACACACTTTATATGATTTATATTTGTTATATCAAGCCAAGACATTCCATCTAGTGAAGGGCCTCATTTGTAATCAACTGTAAATACTAGTGATTCATTCAAATTGGGTTAGGCCCCATGGGTTTTCCCCTATTCAGGGTTTTCCATATAAAAATCTTGGTCTTTTATGATATTGCACCCTCTCTTTTTATCTTTATATGTGTGTGATCTTCGTACAAAGCTAAGACGCTAAAATTTATATTTTCCTACCATCGAGAATACTCCAAGATGAAATAGTTTGGCACTGTCTGTGGGAACGTCATTCCTGACTAGGGTGTTGCGAATCTATTTTCAGGGAATATGATTTCAATGATAGGAAACACTTATGTTTCTCTATGACTGTCTTGCCTACTAATATTTAAGGTCCACAAGATCAAACTGTAATTTGAACCAGCTCAAGATTTGATAAACTAGGTCTGAGTCAGTTTATTCACTTTTCCTTTTCTTGAGTCTATTATAAACAATGTGGTTCCTGATGTTAAGTAACCTTGCGTGCACACACACTAGGGGAAATTTTTTCTGTCTGATTTAGAGTTTTCTATTTTTTGCTCACATCGTTCGAGACGATCCAAAAATTGTTCTGGACGATCAGTTAAAAATAGAAACTCTAATTAGGGCATCCTGGTTAAGGAAGCCATCATTAAGCTCATCATCCTAGACGATATTCGTATCAGTTGGGACGATAGGCTCAAATCAGAAAGAATCAGCCGCCAGATCTATTTAGGTATTGTTTATTTTTGGACATCGTCCTGGACGATGCAACGTAATTATGCTTAAATTAATCTGGTAATTAAGGAAAGCAATTAAGATTTGATTGCTCGATCATATCGTCCTGGACGATCACGATCAGTTCACAAACCTTAGTTATTTCTGGACAACCAAACATCGGCCAGCTGCTATTCAGGGTGATACTCTGAACGATTCTCATGGATTTGAACTAATCGTCCTGGACGATCATGAGATCAGCCTGTACGATCAAGCTATTTTTCCATCGTCTAGACACTCATTCGGTGCAATTATCTGGACGATATTCAATGATTTATACTAATCATACAGGATCGGATGATATTCTATCAGCCTAGATGATATGAACAAAAACCTTCTGATCATCCCAAATCGTCATAGATGATTGAGCTTAATTTGTACTGATCGTACAAGATGATATTTATATCATCTTGGACGATAAAGTCGGTTTGTTACAATTAAGAGCTATTCCGAAGCTCTTTTATTTAAAAACTCTTATTCCTTTGAAGAGAGTATCTTTTGTTGATGTTCTGACCTGAGAGAGCAAAGATGAGAGGGAGAGCAAGGGAGAGATAGAGAAGATCTTGTGAGGGGGAGCTTGTGAGGGGTTTCACAAAGGTTGCTCCAAGCAAGGATCTGTCGTCGTCTCCAATCATCATCTTTAGTTCCTTGGGGGTTCTAGAGATGTCTACTTCAGCATCTGATTAAGGTTCTTTGCCAACTTCAGGAGGAAGAAAAAAAAGTTGGGTTCTCTGCCTACTTCTGGAGGAAACAAAAAAAGTTGGGTTCTCTGAATCATCTGGGTTGGTTGAAAGGAGGTTTGTAAATGCTTCTCCGCCTTATTGTGGGGGCAAAAGGAGAGACACTGAGTTTAGTGCAATACTCGGAGGGCGCCTCCGGGGAGTGGATGTAGGTCGTGTTGACCGAACCATTATAAATTTTTCTGTTCTTTATTACTGCTTCAGCATTTAATTTCTGCACTTTAAATTCTGTGGTGAATCTTGGTTTTGATTTAAAATTGTGTTTTCTGTTTGAAGAGATTTTTTAAAAATACCAATTTATCCCCCCCCCCCCCCCCTTGCTTAGCCTTGGAACTAGTTCATTAGGGCTTAATATTCCTGTCAAACTTTCAAGTGCCATCAGAGCACTTTCATAGGAGGCAACTATTACTCCAATCTCAAATGATTGCTCATGCCAATATCCTGATATTAGTCATTGCAACATCAATTTCATAAGAATCAGATATGGACTGTGGGGTAACTTTGACTCCAACCGTGATAAAAAAGAACCTTCAATGCTTTCGACATCAAGATGATATTTCAATAAAATTCTAGCAAATGCAAGGATGCTTCCAATCAATTATAAGTTTTATGCAGTCCCTTGCTAGACTTCTGCTCTATGGGCAATGTCTTAATCTCGACCTCAAAAAAATAGTAACAGACTAAAGATTGATCATTATTCACCTTTGATTCGGGATACAAGTGGCGTTCGCCCCTCCTAATCAAGGTAAAATCGATCACAGAGGGATTCTATTCGACATCTTTCACGTTAATGTCATCGAACAAGGCTCTGACAGACAACCTCGGATAGGTCAATACCGAAATTATTTTTTTATTCAACTCGAACAACTATCAAAATAACTGGAAAGATATCAATTTTTCCTCTTCAAAAGAGATAAATAAAACTGAAAGAGAAAACGATGATCTTATCTCTATCATCACATTTGAAACAATCCTATCTTGAATATTTCCCAAGGTTTGCAGAGTCATTATGTATGGATTTCAGGTTCCTGACCTACTATTTCAAGGGCTGCCATAATCGCCACTTTAGAAGGGCTGTAAATGTGTATTAATTTATTTATCCATATAAAATGCTGGCCTACCGATGATCTAGTTAGGAGGGCGGAAGTATTGTATTTGACCTATATTAAGAAAGAACGAGGTAGACCTCAAAAGACTTGACTAGAAAATATAAAAAATGTACCTTTTTTATTAAATTTAAATGGGAATTTGACTCTTAACAAAAAAAAGGATTCATGTAGTGAAAATCACGTAGTGGGATAAATGTTTGATGTTGTTGTTGTTATAATATTAAGTTTATTTAATTTTCTTATTCACTTGAATTTTTAATTTTATAAGAATTTATTTATTTATTATCGAGTTCTAACGAAAGTTAAGGTTTGATCAAGCCAAACTAATTAAATGTACCTAAAATGCTAATAATATATGCATATAATTTTATTTTACAATAAAAGTAATCATAGGTTTACATTAAAATTAATGTCAAATTATTCATTCAATCTTATTTCTGGTCGTGAGTTAAACATTTGTGATAGTACAGAGAAAGACAAGTAAAGAGAGAGTTTATTTTTTTAGCATGGTACAAAAATCACTCACACAAATATGATATGTGAGATTTTTTTTATGTGAAAAATCTATGAATAGAAAAATCATAGGTGGTGACTTAGTTGAAATGTTTTCACTAATGTGAGTTCTAAGTTGCAGAAAATTTTCTTTTCTAAAATTAAAGAAATCATTAATATAATATGATAGATATTTATTATAGAAGATAACTTTCATGATGAAAATAGAAAGAGTCGTTAGGCATATGGAACTGTCATCAAATGATTGTGCATGATCTACTTGATCATTCTCCTTATAAGAGGAAAGACTAGATACCAAGAAAATGAGAAATATTGATCCTGATAAAAATAGTACGTGTCAATGTTAATATCTAGGGCTGTCAATATTGGACCCGACCCGAAAATTTTGGATTTGGGTTGACCCGAACCCGAAATGGGTCAGGTTCGGGTCCGAAAAACTGACCCGTTTGCAAAACCAGGTCGGGTTCGGGTTGACCCGGAAACCCGGGAATGACCCGAAAAACCCATGTGCCCCGGCTGCCCGCTGCCCGGTTTCCCCCCAGCCCTGCGGCCCGCGTTGCCTGCCGTGGTTGCTCGCTGCCCGCGAAACGTGATGCCTGCCCCGGCTCCCCACGTGACTGCTTCAAATCGATGCGGGATCGAGCTTTAAGACATCGAGCCGCGCGACGCGCGTCTCCCGCTGCCTTCCCCTGCCTGCTGCCGTCTCCCGCTACCCCGCCAGGCCGCTTGCGCCCGTCTCCCGCTACACCGCCTGCAGCCGTCTCCCATTGCCTGCACCGAAGCGGGTCAGGTCGGGTTGACCCGAACCCGAAGCGGGTCGGGTTCGGGTTTAAAAAATTGACCCGTTTGCAAAAACGCGTCGGGTTTACCCGAACCCGAATAGTACCAGGTCAGTTTCGGGTTCGACCCGAACCCAACCCGTGACCCGAAATTGACACCCCTATTAATATCAATGGTAGGTGCTTAAAATATGTATTGATGATGGTCTTTGGTGTCGAGAGCAGGTGTCTAACTTGGTGTGGATAATGGGCATCTTTCTAGGTGTGAGAGTGGGTGTAAACCTTACTTTCAATGACGAGCTTTAGCTTTGATGTGAATGACAGGCATTGGCCTTGTTAGAGATAGTAGACGTTGGCATTAGTGTTGATAGCATAAGTCAGCTTTAATGGCAACAATGAGCATTGATGTTGGTGTTAACAGCGAGCATTCATATTGATGTTGAATGCGGGTATCAACTTTGATGTCGACAGCATACATCGATGTTGCTATTTATAGCAGATGCTAATTTGTTGGTGCAAAAAAGGGTGTCAACATTATTAGGTAGAGCTATAGATAGCTCCTTTGAAATCCTTTCTTGCCTCTTTCAAACAACTCCAGTGTGTGAAAGTCAAATCTATTTATTGATTTTCTTAGACGGACTTCCTAATTATTTTAACCAGAAGTTATAACTCTCTCTTGCATACTTTATATTGATTATTTTGATCAAATAATATTATTTGAATTTTAAAGTGTCTCAATGACATCAAAACTGAGCAATCATGAGCTCATTAAAGTTGTCTCATCAAGATGTATGTTCCAACTACAAATTTATTGGAAATAGAGTTTAAATAGTCAAGAATTTGATTCTCCAAGTTTTTATAGCAAATATGTTTGTTAAGATTTGTGCTTAATGGGATGAATTTTCTAGTGATAATTCTTTTCTAAAAATTTTTTATAAAAGTCAAATGCTAGCATCTTAACATTAATTTTCATTAGAAAATAATTTGATTTAGAATATTTTGATCAAAGTTTGTTCATGATATATATTCCTTGAAGATATTAGATTTATTTGGAGAATTTTGCCATAGCTATTATTAAGATATGAAAAAAAAATATCTTAACTTAAATCCTATAAGATTCTACTTATCATTGCCTATCTAAATCCTACAAAATTAATACCTACCATCCTTTGCCTAAAATCATTATTATGATACCTTCCATCACATGTCTAATAAAATCAAGCATGTGACCTACCATCTTTTAGCACTATATAAAGAGATTATTTTGTATATGTTGAAGCATCTCATAACCAAAAGCAAACAAGAATAAGAGGAAGAGATAGGTAAGAAGGCTAAAGCTTTTAGTCACACTAAGGAGAAGCTATTGTGATAGAGGAGAGGAGATGAAAAAGTTCCCACAATGGTGAATGAAAGATAATAACAATAGCATTAACATCCCCTTCTCTACATTTAGCCCTTATTTATGTCGTGGTTGTACTTCCTCTCGACCATTGACATAGTAAAAGGGATATCTCTATTCTTATCTTTTTATATGCAAAAGAAATTTTAAATGCACTCCTGGCCTCTTTTAAGGCTTAGTGAAATATTTTCTCTTTATATGACTTGGTGAATATCACTAAATCACATAAGTCTTGTGATTTCATTATTTGGTGTCTTCATTTTTCATCTTCATTTAATTTTGCTTAAATTTATACCAATATTGTCCTAACTACAAAGATGACAATTTGAATTTTTTTTTGTCTTGAAAATATCAAATAGTTAAGTTTATTAATACATATCTATTATATAGAAAAATATTAAAAATTTAGTGGTAACATGTGCCCCTCTCATGTTCCCTTTGAATTTGCCTTGCACCTCAACAAAGCCCTTTGAAAAATATTATGCCAAAGGAACAATCTTGCATTTCTATATAATAATATTTACAATCATCTTGCTAATTAATTTGACTAAGGCTTCGATTTTGTTTGGGACGACTTTTTTGTTGCTTTTTAAATTAGTTTTTTAGTACAAAAATAAAAAATTTTGTACTAAAAAGCTATTTTCAGAAGCAATAAGAAAGCCGGCCCAAACGAACCCTTCATTTAAGACAGTTTTCTTATTACTTTGTTTTTTAAACCACAACTATCGTTTCTATTTTGCAACTATTTTTCATACGATGCAGAAAAATTTTATAATAAAAAATTGCTTTTTACATCAGCTTAAAAAAATATATTTTTTACACAATAATTTTATAATGACCTTTATAAAAAATTATGGCCTATCTAAAACGGATCCTAAGGTTCTATTTAACTCTCCTGATTTCTCTCTTATGTGACACCTTTAGACTCGACCATTAATTCTTCAAGCTTTGGTTGGAATTCTGATAGATTGCTTGAGCAAAGTAAAATCTCCCAAAACATTTAAGAAAATAGAATGAAGCATTTATGATTAGCTTAATTATATATGTAGAAATAATACAGTGCTTTTAAATTTCAGTGAAAAAAATTTACACAGTAGACCAATAAAAACTTAGCAGTCAATGAATTTATGCTAGAAATTTTTTTTTTTTATTGATCCAACCATTTAAATTTTATTTGAGACAATTTTTTTTATTATTTTTTAAATAATTTCTTAATTAAAAAATGTTTAAAAGCAGAAAAACAATTAATGACAAAAAATTATGTCAAACAAAGATTAATGTGGATATCCAATATATTTCTCATTAGCTTCTTGAAGGGTCGAAGCTCTTTTATTTAAGTTTACAAATTTGGATTGTTTATACAAAGAAAATGTGCTATATATATATATATATATTGCAATAATGCCTTTAAACAATTTCAAGCACCACATCTTTGAACAAAAATAATAAACCAGCAAATTAAGACTTCATTTGGAAAGGCTTTCTTATTATTTTTTAGAACAAATTTTATGTAAAAAATTAAAAAATTTTAACTAAAAAGCTTCTTTAGGGTTTGTTTGGGATGACTTTTTTACTATTTTATAAAATTATTTTTTAATAAAAATCATCCTCAAAGCAGGAAAAAATAGTGATCTAAAATTATTCCAAATGAAATCTAAATGAAAGCTTAAAAGTACTTATATTAGTCGTTTTTTAATGAACAAATCAACTCACATCTACTACGTTAATTAATGTTCTCTAATAAAATGTCTCTGTCATCCTTTATCAAATAAAATAATAATAATAATAAAAATAGAATTCACATTGAAAAGCATTGCTTGTGTTTAAATCATCTTTAGCTGAAATCAGAACAACCTACTTAGACCATGAACTAAGCAAACAAGCTTTAACTCAAAATTAGATCAATTACCTATAATCTTTAAACAGCGATGTGATCAAAACCCCACAATTCAGGCTTCGTTTGAGACGGCTTTATTTCTGCTTCTTAAAACAACTTTCTAGTACAAAAATTAAAATATTTGTACTCAAAAGCTGCTTTAAGCAGTAAAAAAGCCATCCCAAACAAAACCTCAATCACTGACCACATCACTTCCATCAGAATTCTGAATCACAGCCCCGAGCCCCTCATTTTCTTCGTCAATGTCCATTGTATTCTCAGATTCTTCTTCTTCATCGCTGTCACTATCCTCATAGATTACCACTGGAGAAGCATTCTCTTCAGCTTCAGGTAGCTGAAAAGAGGGATTGATCAAGATCATGGTGATACAGAAATATGATTTGGTCATTAAAGAAGTAAATATACTCACTTCAGCAAATAGACAATCCAGACATGTCGATAATTGAAGAGCAGACTGGTATGTTGAAGTTCTTGATTCAATAAGCTGGCCATAACGCATTTTTAGTCGCGTAAAAGCTGATATAATAAAATTGCAGAAAAATAATCAAGTGGCATTGACTTAGAAAGTGAGAATATGAGATGAAATCGAGTGGAAAGCTATACCATTCTCTTCGAACAAAATAAAGCTAATTTTCCTTTGCAAATTTCAGAATAAGCCAGAAACTGAGAATTTAACTAATACTGAAATCCAAAACAAAATGCCGGGAAAATAACTCTGATAGAACGGACAGGTCAAGCCGGTTCATACGGGACCGGCTTATGGATACAGAGGCATTACTCTCTACCTCTTGCGTATGCCGAGCAAACCGTCAAGTTCCAAAGAGTTTTTTAGAAAGGTTTTTTTAGGGAGTTGGGAGGGAAAATTGAATGCAGAGACTGTTTACAAATTTCCTTTTGGATTATATGCATTAAATAGTTTGTTTTCCTAAGATTATGGCATCTTCAATTTGGCTGAAATTTGAGATCTCTTAGGTTTAGATTTTGGGTTCTAGCGGCATCTAGATATTTGGGAGAGAGAGAGAGATCATCGTCTCGAACAGAGGGTCAATTGTATCTTGGTATTTTCTGTTTCCCTTTTATCAAATAATATAAATTATCTACTGTTTTTGTGGTTTTGTGTGAATTTTTGTGGAAAATACTTGCTGTTTTCCGATGATTGATAGGAAATAATTGAGATCTACAAGAGTTTCCTATCAAACTCTTAATAAAAAAGCGGTAATGGATCATGATATTCCACAAATAAGTTGGCGTTCATTTTCTAAGCCTTAGTTATTTACTTGAATTCTCAGCTTACAATTTTCAGCTTAGAACTTCAGTTCCATTGGTAAAACGATTCATTCTTACAATGCATTTCTGCTGACAATGCTTTGCCCAAACTTGGCAAAATTTACATGCAATACGCATATGAGAAGCAACATCAAAAACGAATTAAATCACTGCAACTCATGTTGGATGGAACAAAACAAAGAGACCATATACAGTCAGTTTGCAGAAGAAAATGGTTTAACTCCTTCCCCGGTAACAAGAAATCCACATTGATGGAAAGCATTTGATCTGAAGCCTTAATGAACCCAAATAAGCTATTTCTCCTAAAACAACAAAAAAATAAAAAAAATATATTAAAAAAATTAAAGCAATAAACATTAGGATGCACCACTCTGAAGTCTGACCATTTCTCAGAACTTGTAGTCCCTACAAGTCGCAGCGCTCAGTTTGCATATTCATCTACCACATTCTCTGTTTCTTCGAAACAGAGAAACAATCCTTCACACTGCCCATTTCTTGATTACCCAGCTCTGTTAAAAGAGACAACTCAAGTTTATCTCACATTTCAAATCATCGCTACCTTGCCTCCAGATTAGAGAAACAGATAAAGATGCCTCAAACAAAATCCCATCCCCACCGCTAAACTACTTTTAGCTTCGGAATAAGTTCATATCGATATCAACTAGCCGACTAATTAGCAATGTTGGCTCAAATCAAAGCTGAATTGAGCTAGGCCTAAATCAAATTAAGCCAATAAGTTGAGATGAGGCCAAAAAGTACACACATGTATGCATGAATGCACTCATACATTGAACTAATAAACTAATAGAATTCCTCTTTTGTTGTTAGCTATTATAATTGGAGCTAATGTTATCAATTTAATAGATTTACTTATGGCTAATTATGGGCTGGGTTCACCTTTATAATACTATAATAATGATATAAATTAGATTAGATCACTGACATTAAAGTGTACGAACTCAATGAGACCTTCCCTAATAAATTCTTACTCTTAGTAAAAGACTAACTTTTAATCTATAAACATATGGAAACTTAGTGAATGTAATCCAAGCATTATTCATGATATTGGCCCGCCCCTCGTAAATCCCCCCAATCAACCACTTCTTAACTTGTTAATCCACATCATAAAGGTTAGCCATATAATTATTCAAATTTTACAATTTTAAATCATCCTTTTGAGATACGCCACAAATTTACATTATTTGAGTTATTCTCTGCTTGAGATTGTTTGGAGTTCCAAGTAAAAAAATATGGAAAATGGATTAATATAAATAGTGCACAAAATATGCCACAAAAATTTGAAATAATTCAGAATTTTGGCCACTTCTTAGACTATATTCATTGATCTCATGCATACATGAAATAACAAGCAATCTTACAGTAAAAAGCAACACTATATTTAGCACCAAACTATGCTATATAAAGCAGTAATCACATAGAAAACATAAATCTGTGGCGTGTTATAAAAATGAAGCAATTCAAAGATTGAATTATTTGAACATGTGTGAGAGAGACACAAAAAACTGCACCTCTAAAGCAACATACTTCTGCAATCCCTACTTTATCCTTCATCTCCCCCTCCTGCTTCACCAAGGAAAAGAAAACAACTCGCCCATCACACTCCACTTTCCACAATCAATATCACCTCAATTTATAGAGAGTGATATAGGTACAAAACAAAGAAGAGACAGAAATAGAGAAAGAGAGAAGAGGGGATGAGGTAAAAAAGAACAACAACAACATCAAACCTTTATCTCACTACATGAGATCGGCTAAGGGATGAGGCACAAAAAGAAGAAGAGAACACATGAGTAACAAGAAATAAAGAAGGCACTCAACATGATCAGGATACTTTAAGGTTGCTTATAAAGGCTAGCAAATCCATCTTCCCATAGCTACAGCGAGCTGGCCTCAAAGAAGATGACAGCTACAAAAGTTACAACAGTCTCAGCGGGACAATCAGAGGAGAGAAATAAATGGATGGCCGTGATGGTGAATCAATCTACAACTTCGGCAGGTAGATGCATCACAAAAACCGGATGATCAAAGATAAAAGAAAACGGGTTGGCAGACTGGAAACTGGCTGCTCTATTTGACCTGTCGCATGTTTCTGAAAATGTTGGCTCTATGAGGAAAAGCATATTAAAGCCTTCCAAGTATCATTTACCTCGATAACAAAATGAGCAGTACAGTAAATGGAAATCCAATATTGTTAATAGCGTTCATAAAGTTTACAAGAATTAAATAGCATAAATATGCACCAAATTACACTAGATGGACATCTTAACTAAAATGAAATAATACGAATAAAGCCAAATGAAATCAAATCCATGGAGTTCCAAGTTGATGCTAACCTGGTACAAAGAGTTCAGAATAAGCAGGGACGATTCCTGTGATGCTATGCTACTAGCATGTTGACAAAGAAGACTTCTTAGCCATGGAAGTGCACGTACCAGAACTGTACCTCTAAAACAACAAAAAGATGTCCAGTAACGAACTACCGAATGAAATACCAGAAGAAATGTTTTTAAAATCTAACAGATTGCATTAGAATCAAATGATGCTTTGTTAGAATAAACTAATACTTCAAAAGTGCCATAAACTTATTACTTTGTCGAAAAGGTTTAGTTCTCAATTGCATATGAATGTATTCCTCTCTCGACCATTACTAGAATCAATTGTAAATACTGTAAGGAATGCACTAGCTATTAAAATGAAATGTTAAAATGGTTTAGGAATTCAGCAAGCTGGATATCCTATATTACATTTCAACTAGTGAGCTAAGCTACCACAAATTTCCAAAAACTAACCTTCTAGGTTGGCACTTACTCTCAAAAACGTGATTACTAGGGGTATTATTGGCATGGATCAAGTTCAAGTCAGCCTAAAAATGAAATTCTATGATAGGCAGGTTTGAGGCATTTTGCTTGGTTAAGGGCTACTACCAAAATATTTCCCCATCGGTAGAGTCATGTTAGTCCATAATAGCTCAGGATCTTCACCAGCACTGTACCTTTGCGGGTTAAAGCCCCAATATTCCTTTTTAAGGCCCTCCTTAGCACTGATACTTTTCATAGAGATTCACCAGGAATGAAGAATATCCTTGATCACTTTTTTATCTAAAAGTTTATGGTTAGCAGGCGAGTACATAGACATCTCTATACTAAATACTAATTCAAAAACGAGAGAAAATTCCCTCAAAAGTTCTAAAACGAAGAGAGCTCTATTATAAAATGGATTTTCATTTCTTTAAAAATGTTTACTATTTTTATATATATTTAATTTAGTTCAGAACTCAGGAGCATAAAATAAAACCCAAAAAAATTATTCAATTATTTTGCTCGTTATTTTCTTGCTTTCTTCACAAACTATTCAACTTTCAAAACCGCCCCTTCCTCTTTTGTTGTGAGTAAACCCTATAAAAGTCAAATCAACCAAAATGAATGATGAAGATTGGGAGATTAGACATTCAAGTATGGAAGGAGGGTCATGATGAGTTCTTAGAGTCACAAGGAGGTGCTTCCGTTGATCTAGATTTTAATGATTTTGGTGGCTGACTAGTGACACAGGAGATTTGCAAATGTGAAGGTTCTCAACATTGGATAGGAGGGATAGAAAGATAGAGGTGGTGGGAACTTTTGGCTAAGGAAAGAAAGTGCTGGGGTGGGAACTTGTGGCTAAGGTAGGAAAACTATCACTGCTTCATGGCCATCTATAAGATGATGCCTCAAGTAATTAACTGCCATCGAATTGAAATAGTTAATCTCTCCCTTGCTTAATTGAGAGAGCATAAGATGCTTAATCATTTTATCTAGTATCAAACCACTAAACAATGTAGGATCCATTTCCTGCCACAGATTTATTGCTATCGATTTCTTTTCTATTTATCTTCAATTTATTAAATATAAATATACTCATACCTCCAATATTCTATCAATTTTATTATATTTTGAAAATGTTGGTTATCGAGCAATTATGATAAATTCTATCGTGTCGAAGGAGAAGGCTAAATCAAAGAGGTGGTGTTGCAGTCAAATCGAAGAAGCAAATGGTGCATAAGTCATTTTTGGAGTGAATTGTAAAGCCATAGTCAGAAGTTGGCAATACAACAGCTGAAAAAGTGCAACCAAATGTGAGAGGCGGCATCGACGACAATGTTAATAGAGCAATCTATGTTGAAGTCATCCGAAAGAAGTTAGTTGTGAAACAATTGAAACAATTTAGGTATCCAACGTTAAGGTCTTAAATTGTTCAAAAACCAACGTCCATCAAATATTCCTCCATAAATTTCGCTCCATTAATTCAGCCTCCATCAATGTTTCGTCGAGCCCAACAATCCTCCACCATATACACTTACTTCCACCTTAATTGTCCGCGTGATTAATACCACCACCTCATCAATGAGTGGAATATTATAATTAGTTTGTAATTATTATTCTACATAATCATCCATCAAGGGAATATTGTAATTACTCTTCATTAATTGTTTGTTTTCTATTAGAAGGTCTCCTAGAATTTTATAAATACACATATTGTAATAAATACTCAACCAATTCTCTCCAATTGTTGTCATAAATAATTATAACTTTATAAATTATAAATCATTTTTAAATAAATGTTTATTACCTAAAGTACTACATCAAAGTCTTTAAAAAAAATCTTTCAAAAAATGATGCACAAACAAAAGATTTGGATGTATATGGCATAATGCTTTCTCATAAATATGATTCTCCTAACGTGGTGGTCCTAGAAGCTTTTAAATATAACTTTATTAATATGAATATTGGTTGAAAACTTAATTGCAACAATAAAATACAATTCATTATCACATCAAATTACCAAGTAAAATTAACACTAAGACTTCCTTCTGGACATGAAATGGTATACAAATTCCTTAAAGGGTTATTTGGTTCTAAGTATATAGAATTCATATTTATTTTAAATGCATTGTAAATAAATTCAATATATCTAAAATTCTTTAATGTATTTGGATGGTTGTAAAGTAAATGGTCTTTTTTTTGTTAGTACATAGCATTAGGCGAACAAGGTTTGGGGGCTTAGCATCGATGGCAGATGGAGTTAACATGAGTGGTAGATTCAAGGACGAAGTTGAAGTGGTAGATGGGGTTGGTGGTGTAAGCAATTTCAGCATTAGTAGAGCAGTCACAAGAATGCATGGTACAAATGTGAGATGCCATAGGAATGAGATAAGACAACCCTAAATGTCGGTGTTATCATTGTTGGAGGCTTCGAGGGTAGGCATTAACATCGCAGGTTTTGGGGACAAGATCAATAGGGCCATCAGTAGGCACGGGAATTAGATTTCACACGAGTTCATTACCCTTAATTCACCTGATTTGAGTGAATTCTAAATGCATCCAAAATGATATATTGTGAGGGTGGGTTTCAAATTTCCTTAAGAACTACTTTAGATTTAATTTACGCTCAATCAATCACTCAAATGTTTAAAATATTTGCATTTTAAATATAGTACACTAAAAATAGTCTCAACCAAACAACCTCAAATAGAAACAGATTAAGTGAAAATAATTAGACAATCCATGATGAAATTGATATAGGGCTTAGAAATAAAAGTCAAATCAATTTTAGTGATTGCGATGCGTAGCATAAAAAATGATAAAGGTCAATATGATAAAATTAAAGCATAGAAGCAATACTTCATGGTGAGCAATTTTTGCAAGTTGTACAATATTAATGTTACAGTGATTGACAAATCTTTGTTCAACACAAGTAATATGGTTTATATTACACGAAGTGCCTATCTACTTATTTTATACAACATAAAACCTTTAAATAAAATGGATTTAAGAAAAAAAATTCACATAATTGAAGTCCCGATATGACATTAAATGCAATGAACAAGATAGAAGAAAATGTGCTAAGTGTTAGCATTGCATGAACATTTGCTTAGGGTTAGATTATAAATTTGGTGTACCAGTGTGCACATTAAAAAGACAAATAAATTGGGACATAAAAAACAAGCTAACATCAGCTCTATAACTGCAAAATTTAAAATAGTTTGACTAAAAATTTTCTACCTTAATTCAATCATAGATAGAAGGGATTTCAAAAACTTGAGAATATCTGAGGGATTTAGAAGTGCAGTTGACTTTGTGATAACCTGCAAGAAAGCATCAATTTTTTTGGTTAAACCAGAGCATGGACATTGTCATGGTTGCATGGAAGCCGCAAGCATACAATGGACGCACCATGTTTCATATCATGTTAAAAATGCCTAATGTTTCAATCTCATATTTTTGCATAAGTCCTGATATAAAGTTATAAAAAAGGCACAAAACAGCCCTTCCTATCTTTGGGTTTCATTTAATGATTGCCCAAATTTAGAATACACCAAAAATCCTACTGAGAATTTGAAAGTTGCATCTGTGAACATAACATTGATTGTTGTGGTCTTGGTGGAAGAAGTTGCATTGATGTCAAAGATGTGTGAAAACGTAAATCACCTAAGTAATTTACTAAGTATAACTAAAAATGAGATACCTTTTCATCAGTCGTGGACAAACAGTTCACCAGCAATGCATAATCTTGAGCATGAATTGCTTGCTTCAACAAAACATGTACGGAATCAACACTTGGAATGTTTGTAGAGGGAAGTGATTCCTTCTCAGAAGCATTTTTTGCACCACTGTCACTGAGCAATTCAAGACTTGCAAGTTTTTCTGCCATGGTGGGCCCACTCATGTCAAGCTCAGCATACAACTCTTGCATTTCACCTGGTAGCTTGGACACATTTCACATAAGAAAATGGTAAAAAAAAGTACTGAAAAAGTAAATTGCTGAATGTAAGAATTAAAAAGCTAAGAAAAGCCAGACAAAAGTGCAACGGCCAAATGCAGCGAAGGCTCTGACATGAACAGAAAACAATTTCAATAGAGAGAAAATTTGAAATCCTAAACAAAAGATAGATTCATCAACAGTAAGTTACAATTTAAGTTTCCAAATACCTTCAGTATTGACATGTTTCTCTCCAGTGGAACAATCTAAATCTGCTTTTAGCCTCTTCTTTGATTTCTTTTTCTTAGTATGAGTAGCTTTGACTTCCGACTCCGTCATTTTCCTTCTATCCGCTGCAAGATGGGACTGGAATAAAATTAAAGATGCAGATGAGTGTATACTCAGAAGCAAGGTCAACAAAGTGAAGTATCGCTCCTAGGACCTTGGCAACTTAAAGGGGCTATTTGGCAGCTTAGGGGCTGTTTGGTATGCGGATTTAGGCCGGATTTGGGTGAAATCCAGCCAAACGGCCTAAAATGCAAGATCAAATCTCACGGTAAATCAAAGCCGCGGATTTACGAAATCCTTTGGTTCGGCGGATTTAAGGGATTTGGTCGAAGAAGCGCGCCAAAGGGAGAAAGTTACCTTCACAGCAAGCGAGCTCCCGTTGTTGCTTCAGATCAAAAAAAAATGTCGTAACTTCCGATCCAACAGAACAGGAAGGTAATATCGTCGAAGGAGCAAAGTCGAACGGCGAGGATGAAGAACTCGATAAAAATTTACACTCGTGCGAAGGAACAAAGCCGAACGAACGAAAGAGAGGAAGAGAAAGTAAAACCTACTTCTAATTGTTCGATATTTTAATTAATATAATTTAAAATATTAATAATTAAATGAAAATAATTGATAAAATTATTAATACCTCCGGAGCCAGCACCAGAAGTTTGAACAAAGATATTCAAAGCAAAGATTAATCTACGAACATGATGAACTTCTAATTACATGTATACACCTGTGTCTCGAAAGGACAACTGTTTTACTAGAAAAATATTTCAAATTTTGGATTTGGATAGATGGTTTGCTTCTCAAAGGAGCGGAGCGTTTCATTTCAGTCTTAGTTATTTCAAAATAATTAATAAGATTAAACATGATCTTAAATAAAAAAAATTATTATAAAATATTATAAATAATAATTAAATAATTAATTAGTATTAATAAATTTTGTTATATTTTATTTAAACTTCTTTGTCGTACTTTAATTGTTCTAATAATATATGTCAACTCTTTTAACCGCCTTAAATCCTGAATTGAACAGCCAAACAGTCACATAAGATTTAACTGAATTTATCATGAATGTTACCAAACAGTTTTCAGGATTTAAACCCTTAGGATTTCGTAAATCCGGATTTGGAAGATTTATGAAATCCTACTTAAATGAAATCCTAGAATCTACCAAATAGTTAGGGGCTGTTTGGTATGCGGATTTAGGCGGATTTAAGGCCGGATTTGGGCAAAATCCAGCCAAACGGCCTAAAATGCAAATCCAAATCTCACGGCAAACGAAATCCTCCGTGGACGGAAAATTCCGCCGATTCGCTCTAAATCCCGGATTTCCGAAATCCTTTGTTTCGGCGGATTTAGGGGATTTGGCCAAAGAAGCGCGCGAAAGGGAGAAAGTTACCTTCACAGCAAGCGAGCTCCCGTTGTTGAATCCGATCAAAATGTCGTAACTTCCGATCCGATAGGAAGGAAAAGTCGACGAAGGAGCGAAGTCGAGCAGCCACGAAGGACGAAGGAGCCGAAGAAGCGACGCGTGAAATCTTTACAGCTCCTGCGAAGCAACGAAGCCGAAGAGAAGATGAAAGGCAAACTCGATACGCCGCTGAAGTTATTACTGCTTAACTTAATTAATATAAGTTAAAATAATAATAATTGAGTACATTAATAGTATAATTAGTTCATAAAATATTTATCTATTTAAATTAATTAAAAAATTAATGATATATTAATAATTAAATATAATATCATTAGCTTAATTAATATAACTTAAAAAAATATATTACTAAATATATAATAGGGTAATTAATAGTGTAATAAAAATTAATAAGTAATTTGAACTTAATAATCTTGATAATCATATAATTTAAATCTTTAACTATTTTAATTATCTTAATAAAGTATGTCAATTTTTTTAACCGCCTTAAATTCTAAAAATGACTAGCCAAACAATCACAAAGGATTTAACTGGATTTATCATGAATGTTACCAAACAGTTTTTAGGATTTAACCCCTCAGGATTTCGTAAATCCGGGATTTGGAGGATTTACGAAATCCACTTAAATGAAATCCTAAATTCTGCCAAACAGCCCCTTAGTGTAAGTCCTGCCAAACAAAATTTCGACTCGGCATAAATCTCACGGCCGAATAAATCCGTCGTTACCACCTTTTTAGCGGTAAATCTCGGATTTACTAAATCCGGGAGTTCGGCTTATTTATGGGATTTTGTCGAAGAAGCACGCGAACGGGAGAAATGGTTACCTTTGCAAAGAGCGAGCTCCTTTCCCCTCGTCGTCGTTACTTCTGATCAAACAAAAGTACGGCGAGCTATCGTGACTTCCGACCGGACAGGAAGGAACGTCATAGGCCAAGAAGTCTTTTATCGACTTGTTCAAAACTTTACCTCACCCGCGAAGCATGCGAAGTCGAACAGGTACAAACAGCTGGAGAAGAGGAAAAGCAAACCCTAAGCCTACTAAATGTTAATTATATTATTTATAATGGTTAATTATTAATGGTAATTAAAACTAATAATTAATAATTAAAAATATAATTAAAACTGAAATTAATAAGTTATTAAATAATTAAACTATTTTCAATTATATTTTTTAATTATAATTTATTGATGATAATTAAAATAAAAACTAATAGTTAACTTATACTTCAAATATAAATTAAGTTTAAAACTCAACCCTAAATGCCTTATCATCCAATCTAAAAATAAATCTAATTTAGCTTAATTAATATAATTTAAAAATAATAATAATTAATTAAATTAAGTAAGTAATTAATAGTATAAATAAATAAATTTAAACAAGTTTAATTAAATAATTAGCTGTATAGCTAGTAATTAAAATTTAATATAATTTATCATAATTAATATATCATTAAAACTAATTAAATACCACTTAAATAATTAATGAAAATTTTAAATTAAAGAGATTATATAACATTAATATTAATAGTATTTTTAATATAATTTAGAGATTTGATTATTAATAAATAAATATAAGAATTTATATATTAGGCATGTAAATATAAAAATTTATGTAATATATATGAATTTTGTTTATTATCATTTCGTATTAATGAATAAAAATATATTAATTAAAAATTAAAATAATTGTAACTAAATAAAAATATTGATTTAAACTAAATAATATTCTTTTCATTTTATTTTATTAAATAGAATTCATTATGTTTAGATAAAAGGTTACATTCCCCTTTGCGTATACCTTAAATGCATATAAATCAAAATGATGTTTTTATAATATTTAGGATTATTTGATTTGTTTTGTAATTTAATTGTTTTAAAATTTTATAAGTTTAGAGCATGAATTCGAATTCTAAATCAATGGATTTTGGCTGGAAGTGCAACTATCATACTATACTTCATTTCATGCACAATTTCATGTCTACAAACTCTCTCTCGAGTATGATTTCCATCAATTTTATTTATAATTGCAGTGGATATCTTCTCCAAGGAACTCCCAACACGTTCCTCGTGACACTTCTCCAACAACCTCAAGCTCAAAAATCGAATTCGAGCTAACCAATACAAAAAGAAAAGCTGAACTCGAGCTCAAGCCTACTTACAAACCACCAAGCCGAGGTCGAGTATGTTGTGAATCAAGTTCATACTAACTCATTTGCTTCCCCCCCCCCCCCCCCCCCCCCCAACCCACCGAACATCTTCATGCAAATGCTCACATTGCAAGGAGAAATTATTCTATACGGACACCGGACGTAGCTGAATCAGAGCACGACAGTTCACCCAATAAACAGCTGGTACACAACTATGATACACAGCAATGAGATGATATGACGTGCTCTAATTTACTTCCAGACAGTGTTTGGTGTCCGCACAAAATAATTAATCCAACGCAAGCTCCAAAAGGTCAAACTAAGACTTCATTAACTTTCTTGCTGTTTCATACAGAAATTTTTAATTTACTAATCTTTTATATAAAAAATAATTTTACAAAATAATAAGAAAATTATCGTGAACAAAACCCAAACCTTTGGGCATCATTCTCCCTAACAAAAGATGAAAATTGAGCAATATTTTTATTGCCCTTAAAATTTTGTGAGACATGATTAGTACTAAATTAAAAATAAAGTTAAAAAAATTACTAAATATACAAATTAAAAAATAATAATAATAATGTTATGCATGTAAATCCCCCATTCAATAACAGCCTTCACATTACAAGCTTTGCACTGCAAATGGATAATAAACATGACCAGAGTTTCACTGCCTCACAAAAAGAAAACTCCAGTAAAACCTCATAAGAATCCATACAGATTGAAAAGTTAAAATACAGTAATAAAACTAAAACCATCTCAGAAGCTCCTTTTAATTCAACTTCGATTTTGTTGAGCTCTTCAGAGGCTTCGCAGTGGGTTGAGCATTACTAGTTCTGCTAGCTTTCCTGGGATTAGACTTCACCGAACATACAGCACATATGAGTGCAATCACCATTGTTGGGTACACATAAACTGCCTTTTCTGGATCAGTGGCAACTGGTTTTCCTAGTATTCCTTCCTTCACCAAGCCCCAAACCACTAGAAGAGTACCAAACATGCTCATTCTCCCAGGATTCAAGATTCCTATTATACCGCCGGCGACCGCGAAGTAGCTTCCTGCAAGAACCTGAGCTTTCACACCATGTTAGTGACTTGACAAAATGATGCTTCATTTGGGACGACTTTCTTTTTGCTTTTTAAAGCAGCTTTCTAGTATAAAAATTCTGTTTTAAAAAGCAGAAAGAAAGTCGTCCCAAACGAAGCCTGAGACTGATGAAAAATTCTTTCATAGGTTTCAGGCTGCGAAGAAGAAGAACCTCGAGGCGCTGAAGATCAACTAGTGCAGAAGCATTATTAATATTAGTGAGGTTGTATATTTGGAGCAGATTGTCCCAGCTTGGAAATGTCAAGTTGGTATAAATGCCATTTAGTATTGCACCGGGGTACAGGAGAGCCTTCACAACAGGTTGTGGAAATACTTGATTTGCGACTAACTGCGATGCCGTCACCTGTATAGGTGTTGTGCACATACCAGACCGGCATTGTATCCTAATAGCAGAAGGAAAATTGTGAAAAAAGAGAATCAAATTCTGCAGTGATGTAAAGGAGATGAAAAGGAATTGGCAGCGTCACTCAGAAGTCTTCTAAAGCCTGCAGAATGTACTAAGACAGTTTGTCAGTAGGATTCTCAGGTTCAAAGCGGAAATGGAACTCAATGATCATTAGCAAATACATTTTTAATCACTCAACCAATTTAAGCTTTGTTTGGGACGACTTTTTTGTTGCTTCTTAAAGTAGCTTTTTAATAAAAAATTAAATTTTTTATACTAAAAAACTGCTTTAAGAAGCAACAAGAAAGTCATCCAAAATGAAACCTTAATCAGATGTTGCCGAAATTTTCTAGGGAACCATCAAACAAAAACTTCGTTGCTAGCCTTATGAAAATCAATTTGGTCATTTATAACCTTAGGATCCAATATACTAATAAAGCATTTCATGTTGCTCAGCACTCTCAATATAAAAATAACATAATCCTCCCTAAATATGGGGTATTTACTGCATAAAAGGCAAATCCACTCACTAACCCTCCCGAACTAACTTAACTCAATTAGATCCACAGAATCACTCCCCCTCCCACAATGGAAGAATTATTACATGCCAACGCCAAACGCGTATGGAGGCAAATGAGGAGGTGCCGCATCACCCAATGCATATTACATTGCATGATGTGGTGCTTTCTCATTCGCCTCCGAACATATTCAGCATCCGCACGAAAAAATCCCTTGCCACAATGACCTTTGACCTGAAGGTCAAACTTCCAAGTAGATTAAATAAATATGGTGGCCATCCATTCAACTGCAATTTCTCAAACAGATCTGCCTTATGTATTTAAATTAAAAATATGGTCGCAAGATATAATCTTAATTGATGGACACTTAAAGAGCTTGATTTATACTATAATAGACTCAAGCGTGGAGGCATGCCTAAATATTCTACTAAGAACAACATCAGTCAATGTCATATTTATTTTGGCGAGCTTCATTAAAATGCGACCCAATATCTTCAATCATATCATCTGTAGCATTTTCTTGAATGATATCGATATTAGTCCATCAAAAACTTTCTTCAGAATGAACCGTGGATGTATAAAATATAGGCATTATCGGTAATTCATGTTGAGCATACAATCCTAGGCAATTCTCAATATTTGTTAATCCCAAAAAAATTTCTTTGAAGACGAGAAGAGTAGGCGTGACCTTTTTTATCCAATTAGATTCACAACATATAAGCTTTCAATGAAACTGTACAGTTCAAATAAAATAATTTGAGTGTGAGAAGGCGAGAACTGATGGACAAATATGCTACGTGAAGAAAAGAGAAATAACTCTTGGAGTGCTGGACCCCGAAATATTTCAATATGTACTGACAGACAATGAAATTAAAAGAAAATTACTTGTAGGTGATGCGCATCACAAAAAAAAGAAAGAAAAGTACACAGTGAAGAAGAAAAGTATGTCTGTCATGCACGTCACCAAAAAAAAAACAAAGTACACAGTGAAGAATAAACTGAGGAGTTTCTGGATTGATCGATTTGGATATTAGACTTGGCTGAGGCACTGCTTGAGTTGATCTTGAAGACAAAAGTTGAAAATGTGCAAATCATAACATTCAAGTTCAGCATACACTGCCAGTAAAGCTTCTAACAGATTTCCTTACAAGATAATTATGTTAGTTGTATTATTATAAGAAAAACAATAACAATATTGGCGAGCTAGATGATGTATACAAGCATACATGGGTATGCATTCACTTGATTCACTGAATTGCAAGGAAGATTGATTTCAATTTTGCTAATCTGGAAACCTAACTGGAAGTAATCAAATTTCATTCAGTTTAATAAAAAAAATGAATGCAGTTTCAATAGGGGAAGATCCCCTGAAAAGGGAACAAATATTGTAGATTGCAGAGGCGGCTTTAAAGCTTGGGAGAGCAATCCGATGTACTCCGAGGCAAGAAAGGGGAGAGGAGAAAGCTCCCTCACAAAATCACAAATGCGAGCTTGCAGCATATCCTCCATTCAAAGAAGCAGAGGCACAGAAAGCTGGACATGCAAATGCGGCACCAAGATGGGCAAATCTCATACAACTTCTCCTTTCACAAAAACTAAAGCTTCGTTTGGGACGACTTTTTTGCTGCTTCTTAAAGCAGCTTTTAATGCAAAAATTAAAATTTTATACTAAAAATTTACTTTAAGAAGCAGAAAGAAAGCCGTACCAAACGAAGCCTACGACGCAACATTTCATAAACACTAAATGTCCACAACATCCTCAAAGTTTCTGTATTATTGCCTAAGCGTATGAATATTGACAGCCTTGGCTCCTTTACCTTAACTTTTCATACTCGCAACCAATCAACTCCTCAGCTCACTTGCACGACCCTCACCCCATGCAAAAGCCTTCAACAACTCTCCCTCTGGCGATCTCTATGATTCTCCTCTACTCCCATTTCTCTAGCACGCCATGATTTGTTTTTCCTGTTGGCATGCCTTGCATCCGCAACCCTCTCCCCATGAAATCGTTTCTGGTCTCAAATGAACCTCTCCGCACAAGAATAAAAATCTCACATGCCATTGTTGAAATTCTCTCACAAGTAGTTGACCATATGGGCTTGTGTTGTATGTGGGCTATGTTTAAGGACTTGCCAAAGGAAAGAAGTCATCTATGGGATTTGAGACTATATGAGGAAGAAATACATTGACCTATTTCATATTTTTTTTATAAAAAAACTTAACTAAATGATATGCAAAAAAAGAAGACCCAAAGCATTGATATGATGTTCAATTTTTTAGTTTGATTTTCTAGATCATTTATAATAATTTTATTGGAATGGTTGTTGTCATGTTGACCTTTCGACCTCA
The DNA here is from genome assembly GCA_019514585.1 of Dendrobium officinale. Taxonomy (NCBI): domain Eukaryota; kingdom Viridiplantae; phylum Streptophyta; class Magnoliopsida; order Asparagales; family Orchidaceae; genus Dendrobium; species Dendrobium officinale. The sequence goes on from CM033692.1 coordinate 17,515,982, forward strand.
TATAGCACATAAAAATACTTCAAGCAAACATGTAAAATCAATTTTTGAGTTATGCACAACAGAGTAAATGCATCCCACACCAAATATAATCAACAAGTCTAACAATTTTCACAAATTATCCAGCAGTAGCTTCACAGCTCCATACCAAGCAATACCCAAAAGGCAAAAAATAATTCAAAATATCCATAGCAAAATAAAATTCAAAATTTACAACCATGTCAATTCAACTTATTACAAAACACTATCCAAAGAATAGTAGTCATGATACAAAGAAAGTAAACATCATGCTCCATTAGTTATGGATCACAAAACAACGAATGAAACTTCCAAGGATTGTGATCTTGAAGAAACACCAACAAGCTCATTTGGAAGTAGCAGATAAATTGACATATGAACTACTCTCGAAAAATGGAAAAACAACATTTGAATAAGATGATTTAAACATCTTGAGATAAATATGACTAACACTTATTAGATGAAGGTGGATTGCATTAATGGAGATTCATAATTGCTTGTAGAATCTAGTTGATTTTTTTTTTTTTTTTGCTTTATTTCTTTCTTTTACGTTGTCTGTATTTTTTTTTTTTTTTTTTTTTGAGAGTTAGAAAAGATGGGCAGGAAAAGATATAATTGATTTAAAATTTGAAATTTTGTTGGAGGAAATTAGATGAGATATTTAGGAGATAAGATGGAGGTTTGTTAATTACATGGATATTAAGTTGGCCTTGTGGAGGATTATTGAAGGAGAAATAAGAGAGATAAAAAAGAAGAAAGGGGTTGAGATGGGTTTATTAAACATGAGAACAATATATTAAAGGGGTTAAAGTGGGTTTAGTGGAGAGTTATTGATGCAAGCAAAATGGGAAGAGCCAGCTGATTTACTGGCTGCTTGGTGGCTGTTCGGATCCTGATCCCTTTGTTGTGGTTGTTCGGTTCCTGCTCCCTTTGATGTGGCTATTTGGCTCCTGCTCGTACTTTCCCAATTTCCCTGCTTGGTTGTACCATTCCTCTTGCTGGTTGTTCGGCTCCCTGGTTCTGCCTGTTCGGGTCCCTGGCTGCTATTCGATTCCTGTATGTATATAAAGTTGTATGCTTGGGCTCCCAATGTAAACTAAATGCTGCATTTTTCTTCTCTTTTCTGGTTGGCTTGAGTGGGCGGTTGAATTGGCATTTGGAATTCCTAATTTATGGTGATTTTTGGGACTCCTCTTCTCCATTTTAATAGGGCCGATTGGGTGACTCTTGGGCTTCTTTTCTTTAATTTATGAGGGCTATTTTGTGGGCTTTTGGGCTTCTTCTTTCCTCCTATATAAAGGATTGTTTTGGGTTATTTTAGAATATGTGATGTGTAAACAATATTTGGAAAATGTAAAACCTGAGAGTTTTCTGGATAGCTTGCAAGCTATGCCTCTTCTTCTTCTCCTTCTTCTATAACCTCATCTCGGTCTTCTAACCTCCTCCTCTCCAGGTTACCACTCCATTGTATCTTTCTTCTCAACTTATATTATTATCAATGTATTGTGTTTAAGTGTCTTTTAACATGTCTTTGTTATCATATCATCTATAATTAGTAATTTTGTCGTTAAGTCGTCCTATTAGTCGTTTTTTTCAGTATATTTGGTTTGAAGTAGGTCAATTTTGAAAGATTTGCAAATTTTGTATTTGTAGGCAATTTATCTTGTCTACATCAAATTGGTATCAGAGTCTAGGTTTTTGTTGGGTCTTCCTTTTTTTAAGTATTAAAGAAAAAATGGAAAATCATGATGTAATTGAGTCTGAAGTTGGAGAAAGTAAGCCAAATAATCTTGAAGAAGCTATTCCTAAAAGCCGATGGATCCCGCCGCAAGGAAGTTCCACCAATCCCATACAGAACAAGTTGTATAAAATTCAATATTAAATGTACTTGTGTACGAAAAAATACGATAAGAGGAAGAAACTTTTGCAAGCCCAGTTTAAGGAAGAAAGAGAAATGATTCAGAAAAAATATGCGGCCTTAATACAAGAATTGGATGTGGCGCCTTCGTCTCGTCAGGAAAACTCTAAAGTCATCTCATCAAGGGATGAGATTTCTCAACCATAGGAGAATTGATGCAAGCAAGACATGCCTATTTGGGTATTTAATTGGTGGGCTGATTTTAGCTTAATGGGCCTTAGCCCATTATTTAGGTGTTTCTGTTTGGTGTTGGGGAAAAATAAGGATTTGAAGTTTAATGGGATTTATTTGTCTTTTTGCTGCTTCTGTGTTACCCGGGTTCATTCCCCCTTTTGGCCTATTCAGTTCCTCTGCCTGTCCTGATGCTTCCCCCCCTTCTGGTGCTTGTTTTGTTCGCTGTTGTTCCTGTCTCTCGTGGCCTCTTCGTGTGTTGTCCAACCGATTGGTTTTTTTGGCCTTTTTGCCTCCCTCTGTTCTATTGGTTTATGTGAGCGGCTGTTTGGCTGTTGGGATCCCTTTCTTCTACTATAAATAGAGGTTGTTTTGTGGCATTCGAGAGTATGTTTTGTGTGAGAGAATATTTGGAATGTAAAGCCTGCGGGTTTTGTTCTAGCTTGTGAGCTAGACCCTTTTCTCTTCTCCTCTCTTAGATTTCGTCTCGGGCTTCTTATCTACTTCTTCTCTCCGCAAGTGTCCACCCCATCAGAATCTTTCTTTTTAATCAATGAAAAGTTAGGTGTTTTTATGTTCTAATATAAAAGTTATCTTTCTGCTCATTATTGTAAATATTTTTTTTTTAAAAACTCACAAAAAGACTTGTACATAACCTAAAGCTTTGATACCAAATTGATGCAATAAAAAAAATATTACAAAGACACAAATCTTCCTTTCTTACAACATAGATAAATATAAACGCTAAGATTGCAAAGTAAGAGACACAACTTCAACTACAAAAGACAAACATAAACCATAAAACTTATATATATTTTAGAGAAGAATGATACAAATGGGGCGGAAACCGTGGATAGAGAAGAAGGGATTAGAAGACCGAGATAAATATTAAGAGCAGGGGAAAAAAGACCATAGCTCGCAAGCTATGTAAACCCGCAGGTTTTTACATTCCACATATTTTCATTTCTAAAACCCTCCTAAAATATACACAAAACAACCCTTATATAGGGGAAGAAAAGGTAAAAAAAATAATTAATACGTGTATTTAATGCACCTCAAAATCAGCCAATAGAATACCCTTGAAAACCGCAGCAAGCAAGAACCGAAGGGGCAGCCACCTGGGGAAGAAACCGAAGCATCAAAACAGCCCCAAAAGTGGGGGAAAACCGAAGCATTAAATGGCTCATAAAGGGGAAACCGAAAAGGCATCTTTTGGGAATTAAAATCGGCATGGGGAACACCAAAAGGACGGCTCTACCTACATCAATTCTCCCCTGGCAGAAGAATTTCATCTCCTGATGAAAAATATTCTAGACTTCCAAGGTGCACAGACTGTCCTCTTTTTTTTTTAAGACTCAAAGAAAGGAAGACTCATTACAACCTAAAGCTCTAATACCAAATTTATGCAATAAAAAATAACAAGGCATAGGGACTACCAACATATTGCATATAAACTTGACGTCTTCCTTTCAAAATGACAAAAAAGTAAGACACAAAATTTGACACTACAAACTTGAAATAAAAGACATAACACGTTGCAATGACACCCTAAAAATACGACTCAAGACACCTTACAACTTTTATATTGATTGAGAAGAAAGATAAAAATGGGGTGGAAACTTGCGGAGAGAAGAAATAGATAAGAAGCCCGGGAAGAAGTCAAATAGAGGAGAAGAGAAAGAGGGCTAGCTTGCAAGCTAGAACAAAACCCACAGGTTTTACATTCCAAATATTTTCTCACCAAAATCTCCTTTTAAATGCCACAAAACAGCCTCTATTTATAGGAGAAGAAAGGGATCCCAACAGCCAAACAGCCACCCACATAAACCAATAGAACAGAGAGAGGCAAAAAGGCCAAAAAAACCAATCGACTGTACAGCACACGAAGAGGCCACGGGAGACAGGACTAGCATCGAACAGAACAGCCTATAACCACAAAGATAGAGCTATACCTCTGCATTGTATGAGATAAACCAAGGAGTACTCAAATACTCCTAAAGAGGAACTAGTAAGCAATCTCATGCTAATAATCTAAGGTTTAATTAAAGCAATGATCAACTTAATTTGATATCAAAATGATGTAGAATGAAAAGTCCAGGTTATCCTACCAATTATGCAAGAATAATTCTCACTATTTTCATAAAAAAGAGGTCTTGCAATAAATTATCGATTACTTTCTCAAGATAAAATACTTAGAGATCTAAGTTAATGAATAAGTGATTTAACTTTTTAGAGTTGGTCTTAAAAATACTTAAACTATCTATAAAGAACTATCGCTAAACAAAAAATGAGATAGCCAATAATGAGCAAAGTTAATTATAACCTAAAAGAGAAAGCTAAAAATAAACTTTATAGGAAGGAAGTTTAATAAAAAAAGAGATAGCTAAAGAAAGAAAGAAAATAAGATATTGATAAGTTGAAGAAGCAATTTCATGAGTAATCCTTCATCAAGAAGTTGATTCTCAAAACTAAAAGATGTAGTCCATGCTAAAAGTGGCAATAATCACATCAACTAAGCCCTCAAAGGGAAGAACAGTACATGTAAGAGGAATTCTTAGATCTTTCATTCATTCATCAACAACAAACAACAACAACAACAACATCAAGCATTTATCCCACTACGTGGGGTCGGCTACATGAATCCTTTTTCTCCATTGTGTCCTATTAAAAGTCAAATTCTCGTTTAAATCTAATAAAGAAAGGTTATTCCTAATATTTTCTAACCAAGTCTTTTTAGGTCTACCCCTACCTTTCTTAACACAAGTCAAATCTAATACCTCTACTCTCCTAACCGGGTCATCGGAAGGCCGCCTTTTTATGTGACCAAACCATCTAAGGAGACTCTCTCTAATCTTATCTTCTACTGGAGCTACTCCAACCTTTTCATGTATATGCTCATTTCGTATCCTATCTCTAAGGGTAAAGCCACTCATCCACCTGAGCATCCTCATCTCTGTCACACTTAACTTAGTATTATGTTTCTCTTTTAATGGCCAACATTCGGCACCATAAAGCATTGCAGGCCTCACTACCATCTTATAGAATTTTCCCTTAAGTTTGAGGGGTACATTTCTATCACATAACAAGCCCGATGCATTCCTCCACTTCAACCATCCAATTTGAATTTTGCTGATAATATCCCCATCTATTTCACCATCACTCTGAACAATAAATCCAAGATATCTAAAACGTGTACTCTTATTAATGATTTGATCGCTCAGAGTCACAATCCCCTCACTAGGTCTATTACTACTAAAATTGCACTCCATATATTCCATTTTAGATCTACTCAAGCGAAAACATTTAGACTATAAGGTTGACCTCCATAATTCAAGTTTACCTTCAACTCACTCTCTAGTCTTATCAACAAGAAGAATATCATCAGCCAAAAAGCATACACCAAGGTACATCCTCTTGCAAATGTCTAGTCAGAACATCCATGACTAAAGCAAAAAGATATGGGCTTAAGGCTGATCCTTAATGTAACCCAATCGAAATAGGGAAATACTTGGTCAAACCACCTTGTGTTTGAACACAAGTAATAACTCCTACATACATATCTTTAATGATTTGAATATAAGCATTATTGAGTCCTTTCTTTTCAAGAACTCTCCATAGCACTTCTCTTGGAACTTTATCATATGCTTTTTTCTAAATCAATAAATATCATATGTAGATCCTCCTTATTCTCTCTATATTTCTCCATCAAACCTCTTAATAAATGTATGGCTTCCATAGTCGACCTACCCGGCATGAATCCAAATTGATTTTGAGAAACATTAGTATCACGCCGCAATCTATGCTCCATAACTCGCTCCCATAGTTTTAAAGTATGACACATTAACTTAATACCTCTATAATTCGTACAATCTTGTGCACCACCTTTATTCTTAAAAAATATGAATTAACACACTCATTCTCCACTCATCTGACATCTTTTTAGTCTTCAAAATAGTATTAAAAAGTTTAGTAAGCCAAGAAATCCCTTCATCTCCTAAGCATTTCCACACCTCTATTGGAATATCATCAGGTCCAACAGCTTTTCCACCCTTCATTTTCTTTAAAGTCTCTCTAACTTCAGTTTTACTAATATGCCGATAAAAACATAAATCTTTATTTTCATTTAGGGTGCTAAGGTTACTATAGTCAATCTTATTTTCACAATCTTCATTAAAAAGTTTAGCAAAATATCTCATCCATCTTTGTTGAATATCATCTTCTAAGAAAAGTATTTTTTGATCTTCATCATTAATACACTTCACTTGAACTAAATCCTTACTACTCATATCTCTTTGTTTGACTAACTTATACATATATCTTTCTCCTTCCTTAGTATTTAATCTATTATATAAATCACTAAAAGCTAATATATTTGCATCGCATATTACTTTCTTTGAATCCTTACGAACCACTTTATATATTTCCCAATTATCATAATTTTTAAAATTAAACCAATTTTTATAACAAATCTTTTTATTTTTAATCTTTTCTTGCACAATTGGATTCCACCACCAACTATTTTTACTATTATGAGATTTTCACTTTGATACTCCAAGCATATCTTTTGTAATATTCTTAATATCATTAGTCACTTTTTTTCACATAACATTAGCATCCTAATGCACAGACAAAATCTTAAGATCTAAAATGTTACTCTCAAAAATATTTTTGTTAATATTCTTTAAATGCCCCCATCTAATCCTAGAAAATTATTTTACTTTATTTTTTATTTTATGCACCTTTATCTTAAAGTCCAAAACTAATAATCGATGTTGGGTACATAAATTTTCACTTGGAATAACTTTACAATCTTTGCAATCTAAACGATTTAATCTTTTAATAAGAAAATAGTCAATCTGGGTTGTACTATATCCATTTTTATAAGTGTGAGATGCTCATTCCTTTTCTTAAATAAGGTATTAGCAATTGAAAAATCATAAGCTAAACAAAAATCTAATATGGTCTTGCCACCTTCATTCGTCGTTACAAATCCATGGCCACCATGAATGTTTTTAAAATCGTCTATCTCTCTACCAACATGTCCATTTAAATCTCCTCCAATAAAAACTCTTTCTTCAAGAGATATCTTTTGTATTAATTCTTCTAAGTCATTCCAAAAATTTAATTTAGAACTCATATCCAAACCTACTTGAGGAACATAAGCACTTATAATATTAACAATCTTATCATCAACAACAATCTTTAAAGCTATAATTCTAGCTCCAATCCTATTAATTTTAATAACATTATCCTTTAAACTCTTATCTATAATAACACCTACACCATTTCTAGTACGACTCCTACCCGAATACCAAAGTTTAAATCCTAAACTATCAATTTCCTTAGCCTTCTCTCCAACCCACTTAGTTTCCTGAATGCACAAAATATTTAACTTCCTATGAATCATAATATCTATTAATTCAATTAATTTTCCTGTAAGGGAACCTATATTCCAAGTTCATATCCTAATTTTAGTTTCATGGACTAGCTTCTTTGCCCACATCCATCCTTAATGTGGGAACCCTTGCCTATTTAACATGGCACCCGGGTGCCGGTGCAGCGGCCCTTGCACAGTTGTCACTATATTCAGGCCATACAGTGCGTCGCTTCCAGGAGACGCCCCAGCATTAACACAATTTCTTAAAGGATTCATATCATTATTGTTCGACAAAGTTTACGCTGGTTGTCGACTACCTAATGCAACCCTCCACTTTTCTCATCCAGGACTTGGGACCTGGCAACGGCAGTATTAAATAGGCAGGGGACACCCTAGCATTAACATAATCTTTCATTCATTCATCATCATCTTAAAATACAAAAGAAACCCATATATAGGCTAAAGTACAAGGACTACTAATTAACAAAATTAAATTTAAGGGAGATCTAGATGTGGCTAACCAATTAATGGCAAATGAGGAAATTTAGGGGGGAAGCTTACATAGTGAAAGGACAATGAGAATAAATGAGATAATTTCAACAAACCATTAATAAAAAGATATTTCCAAGGAGAGAAATAGAAGAGGGAAACTATGATAAGAAAATGATTTATATGGCTATAACACCTAGTTTCACACACAGCTCATCAAAACCATCCATGTGTCAAGAAGATTCAAAATTTAGTTTGGTCAATTTTCTAGTACTAGCCATTTGAATTCAAAACCTAATCTATAAGGGGCTTGCCTAGCACCAAGCCAAGTCACTCCCGCTTTGTGAAGCACAAACAAGTTCTTCATCTCCAAAATAGATTGATGCTACAAGGCTTGTTGCTTAATTTTATTCAATCCAAGTAAGATTGGATCATCAAGAGGGAAACAACAGGATCAACGCCTTTGCCTAGATATATCATCTAAACTCAACTTAAGTTCACTCTTCAAATGTAAAAGATTCCTCCAGCAATCATCATCGTTCATTCCAATCATTCGGAAGACACCATATGATCACCTCTAGTACAAAGAAATGACTATGCCTCACTTCTTTCATACCTAAATCATGATCCCAAAATTCCAAGGATTCTTCATTTATTGCATGCATGCCACAACGATGTTGCATTCAACTACTTCCGCACTATCAGGACCAATACACACACTACCAAACCTTGATAACCACAGTGCCCTAAGTCGCCAACATGCAAGCATCGCCTCAACTTGTGTCTATAAAATTCAACTTCTGGCCTACAATAAAAGGGTTATTTAGCATATACAACAACTTAAGCCTTGTAATTTTGCCAATTACCATACATTTAATTTTGTAATGTTCTACTTGAATAGTGAAGCTTCTCCTATTTTCTTCCTAATAATGGATTTCTACAACATTATCAAACCTCTTAAAAATCTATGTTGTGTTCACACACACACTCTCTCTCTCTATGTATATGCATATATGCATATGTGCGTGTGACAGTGCATATGCGTGTGCGTGTGCGTGTGCGTGTGAACCATTTATTTTGTATTTAAGTTGCATGTTCATATGAATGGTATTCATATGTATTATATAAATGGCTATTATTTGATCGATGTAACAATCCTTCCATTACTTTTTCTATATATGGTCACTGAAAGTCCACCTAGACAATTCCTCCAAATACCTCATTGCAGGTTCTACCTTTAATTTGATAATTTATAAACTTCCGGACCATGCAGCCTATTTGAGAGTCTTCTAGTCACATTACCGCCTTCCATCTCCACCATAGATCCCCAAATAAATTAATGGCAGCTATCCAACCTAGTTGTGGAACTTATTTCTTTGATGATCATAATCAATTTGCTTATGTAATATTTTGTTTGCAAATTTTGAGTTTGTTTGAGTCCTCCTATGCCAAAGATCCCTTAGGAGAATTGTCAATTGGACGTAAGGCTACTTTTATAAAGAATCATTTATTTTTAGTTGGAACTTAGATTTAATATTTTGTACTGTTTTGGGCATTTAGCCAACCAAGCTAAGATTTTTATGATGCTTCATATTCTTCTAATTGAGACAAAATATTCTATGAGATCATAAGTATCCTTCTTACTTTCCTGCTACATTAGGATTTACACAAGTCATTAAATTCACTAGGCTGTAGATCTAAAAAATTAATCATTATGAAAGAAACGTCCTTGTTAGAGGTGTTAGTCTGCAAAACAATTCCCATTGACATACTATAGATAAAACATTGATGACGGGATACATCTAATTAGATGCAATTAGATATTTGAAGATTTTAGATACATAAATGAGTGAGAATTTATCTGTTACATGGGGATTTCCAATATTAGTAAAGCTAGCTACAAAAATTTGCAAACCATAAAACATTGTAATTTGGTTCCTATAAAGGGGAGTTAGCCCTCAGGGTAGCAACAATCTTGACAATTTACTGGCCCATTAATCTATTCAATAACGGTAATAAAGATGGGAGCTACGAGAATCAACCTAAAATTGCTCTTGATTTAAAAATTCCAATACACTATACAGCCTTTCAAATTGCAGTGAACTCTATGAAATTATACGGCATAAGATCACCATTGAGTTCTTAAATCCTTTACTACTACACGCTTGCACAAAGTATATAATAAGTTCCACCGATAGCATTCAAAGAATCTTCGTCCATTGAACTGTGGGGGTTAAAAAACTGCCTAATTACAGCTTCGATCCTCTTAAAAACAGCAAAGGATACTACAAAGTTATCAATCAAGGAAAAATAGAATTTTGATCTTGTCATTTGTACCTCTTTCCTGCACAACTGTCGTCCAAAAAAAAGGACACAAGAAAGTGCCTTTTCAATCCAATTTAGGGTTTGCGTCAATCAGTTGTTAGATTTAAAAAAAATCATAAAGTATAAGTTCTTCAGCTTGAATGCGGGAATTATAAAGAGAAGTGGTAACTTAATTGAGAACAATTAAAACAAGAACGAATAAAAATTTTCACTTTCAGATGGCAAGGATCGGGGATGAGACCTCACCTAAAGAGAGGGATTTGAAATATTATGAGTAAGAAAAAGACTCGAGTAGCTATAACGGAGAATCTGCGATATGTCCATCCCTTCCATGCCATTGGAACTCAGTCGAAACGAGAGAGAGAGAGAGAGAGGCGTGTGTGGGGTGAGGGGGGGTAGCGAGACTGCGAGAGACACGGAAATGAGAAGCGATGGAATGACTTTGACTCTTTTGATATCATTTTTAATTTTAAATTTATATTATTTATTTATTTATACATATTCAATATCTAAATTTTTTAATTATCTTTATGCTAATTTAGTATCTAAATTATATCACAATTTATATATACAAATACAATAGCATTATTTTTTAATAATTTAAATATTAAAAGATTAAAAATTAAATTTAAGTATTATAGATATATAATATAAATACATAAATATTTAAAAATTTGCATGTAAAACTCCATAATTTTTTATACATTATATTGATCTAGTATTTTAATTTTTTAACATGATATTAATATATCATTTATAAAACAAATATCACGAACAAACTAATTTACTCTAATTTAAAACAATTAGTCATAAAAATATTAATATGCTATTATTTTATTGTTTATTCTTTCATAGAGCTTATACCAAGCAATTATAATTATTTGTAAAAAATAATTTAAATTATTATAACAAAAAATATTTTTTTAAATTATTATAATATTATTTATTTTTTAATGAAAAAGTATGATACTAACTTTTTAATACACACACATATATATATATATATATATATATATAACAAAAGCTACTTCTTATCTTAAAAATAAATATAAAATAATAATAATGAATAACTATGGTGATTAAATAAAAAAATAGTTATTTTGAATCAATGGCAGAAAATGACAATAATGACTCATTGGCATGAAGGAAGGTGATAATGACATGGATAAGGATGAAGGCCATTAACTTAATTAGGCTTTAGACTGTTTGTAGATGATTAAAAAATGGTATTATATAAATATAAATTTATTTTCTTAATTAGGATTGAATTTATTTTCTTAAGAGTTATTTGTAATCATTTTTTATTTTTTATTTTTAAATTATAAATTATTTGTAAATGTTTATTTAAAAAAATTGAAAATACTTTAAATAACTTTAACATATATTTTTAAGTGTTTTTATTCTTTTGAAATAAAAATATTTGTGGATATTGCTCACTGCTACTAGTGGCCATTGCCCAACATCACCATTTATGTAATATGCAATAAAAATTTAGTTAACATTTACTTAGAATATCAAATATATTTTTACTTTATATTAAGATGTAAATAAAATAAAACTATATGTATATAAAAAGAAATCGGGCTCCTAATTTATCATGATGCTCTAATATTATATAAACAAATGTTGATTAATCATTAAGAGAATTTAATTATGCTACAAACTTAATGATGATTATTTTTATTTTAATGAATATTAAATCCATTTTCTTATAGATTACTTAAAATATAAAACGATAAGATTGATTATTTAAAAAAAAATGAGCTTAATTATGGAAAGCTTAAGTTTTATTATGTAAAAATAAACTGGATTATGATTATAAATTAAACGAATAATGATAATGAAATTGATTTAATGATTATTGATAGGTCGCCAAATATAGCCTTGATCGGACATGAATATCAATTAATATTTGAATTGGAAACTTTCATAATTAAATTCGGGATTTTCGAACTTCTGATTTAAAGAAACTTATAGCCAAACTAAATGTCTTGACGAGATGAATCCAACGACATCAAAATTGATCCAATACGAGCCCAATTGGCCCAAATCAATGGCTGGAAGAATATTTACAAGCTTCAGAATATTAATTCGGTGATCAAATAATTTTTGCAAGCAATTCAATGAGGCGAATCTAACAAGCCAAGATCATTTGATTAATTTTAACATCATTAAAGCACTTAAATACTAAAGAAATGATCTATGGTCGAAGAGATCAATATGAGTCGTCTAATTGATCACTCCAAATTTTTCTAGACACCCCCCCCCCCCCCCCCCCCCCCCCCCCCCCCCCCCCCCCCCCCCCCCCCCCCCCCCCCCCCAACGAGAGAGGGGCTTGGACTTGAAGCTTAAACCTCGGGCTAAAGATCAAGAGAGCTAGCCATGAAGCTTGAAGAATCTTGAAGCTGCAACCTAAAAGCACCACCTATGAACCCCCACCATCAGGCCATCGCTGTCAGACTTTCACCAGCAGATCGTCGCTAGACTTTCATTGGCTGATTGTCACCATTAAAAGAGATGCATAAAATTAAGTTAAGTATGCTCATACGTAAATGCTTATGAGGATGAGTGGCTTTATACTTAATTAGAGACAGAATGCAAAATGAGTATATACGTGAAAATGTTGGGAGTAGTTTTGGTGACAAATAAGATTAAAGAGAGTCACCTTAGATGGTTTAATTTGCCTTCCAATTGTATGATTATGAGAGTAGATGTATTATATTCAACCTATGTGAAAAAATATAGACGCACTTAAAAATACTGTCATAAGTATTAAAATTTATGTTTTTTATTAGATTTAAGTGAAAATGTGTTTTTTAATAAGACAGAATAGATGAAAATGATTCTTATAGCTAAAAGAATTTGAGATTATAGGAAAAAAATTTGGAAAAAGAGGCTATATATGAGATTTTACTACTAAAAACATAATATTCAAATAAATAATTTAATATGTTCTATCTAATGTAAATACGTCGGTGGTGTTTTAGGCAATTTGCCCTTCATTTTATTTCTTTGCCCTAGCAGACCGTTTTCATGCCCTTGGTAAATCGTAAGTGACATTTCGTTTGTTTGATGATTCGCTCTATTTCTCTTTGTTGTTGCACCGTCAGAAGCTCGAAGGTCCAAGGTCGAAAGCCAAAAAGCCCATCTTCTTCTTACCTTACCTTCTTCCAATCCAAGTAAGCTCCTATGTTTTTTTTTTTTTTTTTTTCATGCTTTGGATGAATTCGACTTTAAGTTGTAATTTTTGGCTTTCTATTCTTCTTATTGTTGATTAAGAGGAGTGATGCAACATTTTATTTGATGATTTTAACCTGTGATATGTCTTTTTGTTCTTTCTGCAATTCGGAAGTGGGCTTTGTAATAATTCATTTGATTTGCAAATTATAGTGAGTAGTTACCTATGGCTTAGATATTTGATTAAGAGTGGAATTAACTCTTTTGGGCCTAAGGGCTAATATTCTCCTATATTTTAGGAGAAAATTTAGGTTAAGATATGTTCTAAATTTTATTTTGAAAAATATGTAATAAAAATAATGTGGGATTTGCATGACTAGAATAGATAATAGCATATAATCATATTATATCAAAAAATATATATTTGATTGAATCATAATATTCATACAGTTGATTTCAATAATATAATAATTAAATGATATTAATCAAGTTTTTTTTATTGATGGGTCACCCTATGTTAAAAAAAGTTGTAATGTAATATTATTAGAAAATGCAAAATAAAATGTTAAATTTGTGATTTTTTTTCTTCACATATATAATGCAATATCAAATGTTAGTTTGAATTTTGTATTGTATATGTTTTTATTTTTTTATAAATTTGCGCCCCCCTAATAATTAAGGCCCGTTCCTCTCCTAAGTATACTAAGGATTCATTTTGGTCCGAGACTACGGCTATTTTTATTAAGTTGGTTGAAAAGTTGCTATAGAAAAAATAATTTTTTTAAAACTATCGTCTTCATTGCAAAAAAAATTATTGAAAACCTTGAAAAATCAAGGCTAGATAAAACCTATTATTATGATACAAAAAAATTTAAAAAAAAAAAAGAAACATCACAAAATGAAATCTAAATAAGACATAACAAATACTTATACCGTGACAGTTTATTTATATTTCTCACCATCAATTACTTAATTTTGGCAATTTCAAAATGACATCAAGACTTTTCACGTAAAAAAAAAAAATATTAATATTCTCATCTTGTCTATTTTTTCTCATTATGCGTTCAATATAAAAATAAAATAAAATTTATTAAAAAAATAAAAATAGATCCTCACTCTTCCAACTCGATTTCTTCCGCCTATGACTTAACAGCATTGGCTCCTCACTTCACTCAGATGCAACGCTAATATATATCATTTCCGATAGCTACCTTTGACGTTTGCGCTGCATTTGACCAGAAATCATTTCACGCTCTCTATCTTTCTCTGTGTCTGTCTCGTCAAGTCATCATGTTAATGTTTTTTTCTACATTTATTAGCTTCGGACAGACGTGGAAGACGTAGTTGACCCGGCAAAGGACTTGGCGCTCCTAAGGGTCAAATAGTTTGCTCCTTAGGTTTTCCAAAAGGAAACCTATATTAATTAGTTAAAATTAATCCAAATCAATCCAAGTCAATCTTAGCTAAACCCTAAATAAAATGCGATCTAATTGAGCTTATCAGACATCTTAGTATTAAAATGTGTATTTTTATATTAATTTTTGTATCTAACATTATGAATTTTTTGTAAGTGTGTATTAGAATGTTAATACTAAAAACTCATGCACACAAATATGTTAATAAAAGGAAAAATTATACCGTACGGTGTCCATATGTGTCCGGAGGCTAGTTTGCATCCAGAGGATAATCCGGACGTGCCACATCACTCAATGTACAATGTATTAAATGATGCGGTTTGTCTGAATTGGCCTTCAAACGAATTCTGACTCCGCACATAATAATCTCTCAAATAAAAATAGGTGAATCAAATTGTGATAATGATCATCAAATCATCATAATAATGATTTAGACTTTTTTGTGTCAGCAATTAATTTAGTATTTGATAGATATATATGCAATGAGAGTAATTTATTATCCTTGTTGCGTCCTGGAGTATTTGCGGCGGTAGAGAAATATATAGTTTAACGTCTTAACGTTGTACGGAGATCCAACACACAATCAAATAAGAGAGATGGTGTGTAGCATTCATAAGAGATACCAGAGTTTTTACGTGGAAACTCCTAAAAGGGGGAAAACCATGGGGCCTAACCTAGTTTGAATTAATCCACTAGTATTTGAAGTCGATTACAAATGAGGCCCTTCCTTGGGTGAAGGCCATGGCTTGATGATACAAATGCACATCATATAGAGCGCATTACATGGTGGGAGTTACAATTTAGACATGTTTGTTTGGTTGGCACGACCATAGTCGATAGGTTGAAGGCAGGAAAGATCGTTGTCTAATGATGGAGGTCGGAAGGACCATTAGGTGATGCAGGTCAGAAGGCCCTCACCTCAAATGATGGTCCAACGGAACTCCGGCGTCAAGCGGTGGTTCGGCGGAGGAGACGACCTCAAGTGGTGGTCCGGCAAAGCAACGACGTCAGGCGGTAGTCTGGCGGAGGTGAGGGCCTCAAGTGGTGGTATTGCGGAGATGAGGGCCTCTAGTGATGGTCCGGTGGAACTCAGGACCACAAGTGGTGGTCTGGCGAAGCAATGATGTCAGGCGCTGGTCCGGCGGAGGAGAGGGCTTCAAGTGGTAGTCCAGCGGAGCAATGGCGTCAGGTGGTGGTCCGGCGGAGGTGAGGGCCTCGAGTGGTGGTCTGGCGGAGCAACGACGTCAGTCGGTGGTCCGGCGGAGGTGAGGGCCTAAAGTGACGGTCTAGCGGAGCAACGACGTCTGGCGGTGGTCCGGCGGAGGTGAGGGCCTCAAGTGGTGGTTCGACGGAGCTCAGGGCCTTAAGTGGTTTGGTTCGTATTTCCGAGACGTTCAGTTTGACTATAAGTTTGCTTAAATCGGAGTTCAGATGGTCCCAATTTTAATTTCGGAAGCTTCCAACTTGAGTTTGCATTGAGATTCGTGCCCGATTAAGATAATTGTTTTGATAATGTATCAATCCTAATTTGACTGGTCCACTAATATATTAATGTAAATATTTTATCTATAATATTAATGTAAATATTTTATCTATAAAATTATTATTTTGAACATACAAATTTTACTTCTTAATAATTAGTATTTTATTTAAAATTTTATAATAATTATTATTAAATCATGAAATTCTATTTAAATATAATAATGAAAGCCACATTTTAATTTTGGAACCGCTTCTTGATATGAATATGGGCTCATTTGTGTTTAAATCAATTTTTTAGTAGACAAGTTTTTTTGTACTATCTTAAAAAGCAATAAAAAAGTCGTCCCAACTGAAGCTTAAGTTTTATTTAGGATAACTTTCGTGCTGCATCTTAAAGCAGCTTTCTAGTACGAAAAAAAATAAAAAAAAAAAATAAAAAAGAAAGCTGCTATAAAAAGCACTAAGAAAATCATTTCAAATGAAGCTTTAGTCTACGATATGTTTACCTTTTTTTCTCGGTTCTTTATTAATGGCTTTGGGCTCGAAAATATAGAGCATATATAAAGTTTTTTATTTTGTAAAATCAACTAAATTTGATGATATTGAATGTGAATTCGAAATTGTATTTCTTGCTTCATTAGCACACTAAAGGCTAAGATAGTAAATATTTGATTAATTAATATTGTCTTCTTATTACTGATCAAATCAAGAATCTACAAATAATGGTGAGGGAGTTTTTCAAATTTTTATATTGAAAGGGGCCCACAAATGTAATATTTTTCCACTTACATATTAATTAACCAACAAAATTTCCGTTTATTTCATGCATAATACAGTCCAAGCATCACTTATTAACCATTTTAAGGGTCTGTTATAAAAAATATTTTGTTGGGACATTAAACGTCGTCCGGAGACCAATCAGAATGCGTCACATCACCTTTTTATTGTACCACAACTCAATACGACTCAGTACCGCAGACATTATTGCACCTGTTAGAGACAGCTTTATAGTTGCTTTACTTCTCATACATTAATCACAATTTCATTTGACTATTATTTTTTTTTTTATTTTTCAGAGTTTTCTACAGCTATAATAACAAATTGTCTGAGATATTTTTGACATAATTAATAATTATAAAAAATTTATAAAAAAAGGCAGAACATATCTTATTCTATTACACTTATATGAGAAAAAAATAAACCGGCCTTTTTATATTATGAAAACAAAACCTCACTAACAAAATAAAATTAAAGTTATTAAATTATCAAGTTACCAATATTATTGAAATGAAATTAACCAGCGAGGTCAGGTGCAATTCCCAATTAATTTATATATATTTTTATATAGTCTTTGTTAGACACTTAAAAATTAAAATTTAGATTATTTAATAATTAATTAAAAGTTTGAGCAGCATAATTAATCATTAAGTTCTTAAAAAAATTGTCATCTTCAATCGGCGATTCCAATGTAATTTTATTTATTTTTTATTCATTTTAATAATAAAATAATTTAATATATTTAATTAAATTTTTATTATGCTTGATATTAGGGGTGTCAATATTTGACACGACACGAAAACCCGACTCGAACCCGACCCAAAAATTTCGGGTTTCACTGAACCCGATTTCAAAACGGGTCGGGTTCGGGTTCCAGAAATCGACTCGTTTGAAAAACAGGTCGAGTTCGTGTTGACCCGACAGGTTGCTGGGTCAACCTGCGAACCCATTTAAAATCAACTGCCAGCACTGCCCCGCCTGCCCGCAAAGCACCATCGCTTGCCCGCACGCAACGCTGCCCCACGCTGCCGCCCACACGCTCGCCCGCATGCCCGCACTAGCCACCTGCTTGCGCTCGCTCGCGCACCCGCTGACCCTCGCCTATGCGCCCGCTCGCGCTCGCTAGCTCGGCCACTCGCGCACCAATTTCGGGTCAACCCGTGTCGGGTCGGGTCAACCCGGCAACCCACCGGGTCGAGTCCAAGTTCTGATATCCGACACGTTTACCTACCCGGGTCGGGTTAGGGTCGACTCGTTTGAACCCGAGACATTTCCGGATTCAACCCGTGACCCGAAATTGACACCCCTACTTGATATGTCTCCAAAAACAAATACTAGTTAAATCATTTTTAAGTGGCTCAGACCCTCTGATTTTTCCTCTTTTGACGTAAAAATGTCGGCATCTCTTATTACTTTCTCACCCATCTCT
Organism: Dendrobium officinale; assembly: GCA_019514585.1. Taxonomy (NCBI): domain Eukaryota; kingdom Viridiplantae; phylum Streptophyta; class Magnoliopsida; order Asparagales; family Orchidaceae; genus Dendrobium; species Dendrobium officinale. The sequence goes on from CM033692.1 coordinate 17,534,557, forward strand.
TTCTTATCTTTGTTAATTTTTTTAAATCATTATAATCAAATTTTTATTGGGATATTCTATTATTTTTTATTTTCTTATCATATTTTATTAGGAAAAATTAGGACATAATATTTTCAGCAGAATATATTTAAAAATTTTAACTTATTTTGATATAAGCATAATAAAAATATGATCAGTTAATTATTACATTGTATTAATTTATTTAAAAAAAACTAAATTTTAAGTTTTTTTATTGTTTTATCATATTTTATTAAAAAAAATTAAGCCATAATATTTTGAGCAGAGTATATTTAAAATTTTTTAATTTATTTTGAAATTAGTATAATAAAATATGGTTAATTAATTGTTAAATTATATTTATCTCAAAATAAAACTAAACTTTTTAAATTTTATTCTAATTGCATTTTAATCAGAATTTTTTTTTTTGTTTCATTTACTTTTTCATTAGTGTTGATCAATTAAACAGTAAGGTCTTTATCATTCAAAATAGGAAGCATTCATTGCCTAAATTTCATTAATCTCAAAAGCTTTGGAAGGACTTATTAACCACCTTCATAAAGAAAGAGTCCAAAATCTCCAACAAATAAAAATTGAAATTCATAGCTTTAACAAATGGGTGAGATTACAAAACTAAACAATTTAGGAAGCTTTAGTTAGCCTAATTATGAATCCATTTGCCTTTCATTTTGTCCTATAGAGCAATTTTAATGAATATTTTAACTTATAGATTAATATTTTGTCAATTCTATTGAAATCAAGCCCGGAAAATATTGATCAATTCTTTTTAACTTTTTTTAGGCTTCGTTTGAAATGACTTTTTCATTGCTTAAAATTTTTGTACTAAAGCTTTGTTAAAAAAATACAATATAAAAGTCGTCCCAAACAAAGCCTTATGTTTCGTTTAGGATGACTTTTTGTTGCTTCTTAAAACAACTTTTTAGTATAATTATTTTTTTTATATTAAAAGTTGTTTTAAAAAGCAACAAAAAAAATTGTCCCAAACAAAGCCTTAATCTCATTCATATAAGTAGCGTTAGATTTTATTTATGAATTCTCTCTCTCTCTCTCTCTCTCTCTCTACTTGGCAATTGGGGGATATAGTTGATGAAATGGATAAAGATATATATGAGACATTGTGATTTAAGAAGATACTATGGTCTATGTCTTATGAAGCTCTGTAGAAAAGCTTCACATCGTATCTTCACCAGTAAGAGAACAAGGACGGAACAAGAACACAGAGAAGATTTTGCACATGAATGATTTCATTGTGTCTGGTTTACTACAGTGTATGGTGAATATATAAAGACAGTGAGTACACGTGTACAATGTAGGGTAGAGATTGGAGATAGGTAATGATAGCAGCACATGGTTAGTTTGTAACACAAAATATTCTTTAGGTGGTGGAATAGGATGCTAATACTTCCCCGCAAATTGACGGATCCAACTGAACTGTCAATTTGAAACGAAGATGTTGGAAACGCTTTGTGGAAAGCGGTTTGGTGAAAATGTCAACCGTTTGATCTAGTCTACTGGTTGGAGCCAGCAGGATGTGCTTCGTATGAATGTGATCACGTATGAAATTGTGATCAATCTCAATATGTTTAGTACGAGCATGGAACACTGGGTTGTTTGCCAATGCTATAGCAGACATATTGTCACAGTAAAGAGTGGTTGGTTAAGTCAAGGTGATGTTAAAGTCCTGGAGAAATCATCCCAACCAGAGTATATCAACAGTGGCAGCAGCAATGGCGCGGTACTCGGCTTCTGTAGAGGAGCGAGAGACGGTGTGCTGTTTCTTAACACTCCACTAGATGAGAGTGGATCCTAGAAATGAGCAGTAACCTGAAGTGGACTTCCGCGTAGTCGGGTCACTAGCCCAGTCGGCGTTTGTCATGGACCTGAGCTGAAGTTGACCAATAATAATGGGAATGTCGTAGTGAGTCGTCCCTTGAAGATACCATAAGAGCCGTTTTAGTTGATGAAAGTGTTGATCTTGTGGAGCATGCATATGTTGGCATAGGACATTAACCGAGTAAGAAATATCTGGTCTGGTAATCGTGAGATACTGGAACGAACTAGTGAGCTGTTTGTAGATGATTGAATTGTGAAGAATTGGATCAGAGAATGGGGTAGTGATGGGTTTAGTAGAATTTGGATTTGAAAGTGGCTTACAGGAGGTGAGACCCGCCTGTTGAAGTATGGATTGGATGTAGGCAGCTTGGCTGAGAAAGTAGTTAGTGGAGTGAGTTTGGATAGTGATACCGAGGAAGGTGTGAGCCAGACCAAGATATTTCATGGTAAACTGATGACTGAGTTGGGTAATTAAGGTGGAGATAGCTGAAGAATTGTTGTCAATGAGTAGAATATCATCTACATAGATAAGGAGATATATTTGGATGTTGGATTGGCTGAAGGTTAGAAGAGAGTGATCAGATTTACTGTGACAAAAATCGATAAAGAGAAGATAGCGTGAGAAAGTATTGAACCATTGTCGAGGGTCTTGTTTTAAGCCATAAATGGATTTTTGAAGTAGACATACAAGGTGGGGATGAAGGCTGTCCTCAAGGCCTTTTGGTTGAGACATGTACACCGTTTCTTTGAGATCTCCATGTAAAAAGGCGCTGGCTTCATCCATTTGATGTACTTGCTAGTTGTGATAAATAGCCACAGTGAGAACTCTAATAGTAGAGATTTTGGCGATGGGACTAAACATGTCATGATAATCCAGTCCATGTTCTTGGCGATGCCCCTGAGCAACAAACCTAGCCTTATATTTGGCAACAGTTCCATTTGAGTGATACTTGGTGCGGTAAATCCAACGATAGCCAAGAATGTTGGAGTTGGACGGTGGAGGAACTAATTTCCAAGTCGCTTGCTGTTGTAAAGCCAAAAATTCCATGGACATTGCATCACGCCAGTGAGAAAATTTGTTGGCTTTAGTAAAATTGGTGGGATCAGGAGGAGTTTGAAGCTGTTTGAGATCAGTTTGATGAAGCAGATTGAATATCTACTTTGGTTTTAAGTTCCCTATTTTTAGACTTGTGAGCATGGGATGGCGAGTAGAAGGAATTTTTCTGGGTGCAGATGATGGAACATTTGGTGTTGAAGTAGGTAAGGATTGAGATGTAGATATATGAGGAAGGGCATCTAGTGGCTGAGATTGTTGAACAGCAGTGGATATAAAAGAGATAGGAATAAGAAGAGATGGATTCGAGAGAGGTGGCTGGCTGGATGTGAGATTTGATGAAATTGAGTTTTGTGAGGAGCTGGGGAATGTGTCTTCATCAAATGTGACATGGCGGGAAATAATTATTTTATGGGTGGAAGGGTTGAGGCATTTGTAGCCTTTATATGCATCGTAATAGCCAAGAAATATGCATTGAGGAGCTCTTGGAGCGAGTTTGTGACGTTTGGATGGAGGTAACCACGGGTAACAAGCACATCCAAAAGTCTTTAGATGAGAGAAGTCAGGCCGTTGATTGTGGAGAAGTAGAAGAGGTGATTTGTAGTTTAATATTGGCGTGGGCATACGATTTATGAGATGCGCTGCAGTGAGAGCAGTGTCAGGCAAAAAATGATTGGGAAGTTGGGCTGTATGTAATAGAGTTCGTGCGGTGTCCAGAATATGCCTATTTTTATGTTCTGCAATCCTGTTTTGTTCGGGAGTATAAGGACATAAATCTATTGGCGGATGCCATTTTGCTGCAGAAATGAGGGCAGCTCATAATTGAGGAATTCTATACCACCGTCTGTCTATATACATTTAATTTTGTGAGACAATTGATGTTTGATGAAGGTTTTAAAGTTAATAATTATTTGGGTGGTTTTAGATTTAGCACGCATCAAAAAAAGCCAAGTAAAACGTGAATATTCATCCACTATAATAAGATAATAACGGTATCCTTGATGTGAAGCAGTTGGGGAAGGCCCCCATACATCGAGGTGAAGTATAGCTAAAGGAACACTAGTTGATTTGGTAGATTGCTGAAATGCTAACTTATGGCTTTTAGAAGTCTTACAGGCCGAGCAACCAGTGCTCAACATAGGTATATGAAGATCTCTATTTTGGGTGGAGATGACATTTAGTAGTTGGCTGTGGGGATGGCCGAGACGATTATATATGCCATTTGAGAGAAGACGGGCGAGTGATGGAGAGCGCTGATGGTGGCAAATCAGCAGAAGGTAGGCTAATGGTGTACAGACCATTGTGACAGGGGCCCTGAAGGAGTATATGCTAAGTCTTCAGGTCCTTTATAGTGAATCCAGATGGAGAGATGGAGACGGAAACATTATTGTCATTAGTTAGATTAGAAACATATAACAGGTTATGAGTTAAATGTGGAACATGATAGATTTGAGAGAGGTAGAGCTTATAATTGGGTGTGGGTAGAATTCCAGGACCAGAGTGTGCTATTGGAAGGTTTTGTCCATTGCCAACAGTTATGTTGTCCATACCTTGATAGGATGTTGGCTGCTATGGATTGTCCACTAAGTGAGTTAAATGAGAAGATGCTCATGAGTCAATATACCAGTCCTGTGTAGGCGGCAGTGAGTCTGCGACTAAGGCCTTTGTGGTGGTCGGTGTTGGACGTGGAACATAGTTCGCATTCAACTGATGCCAGCATTGCAGAGCATTGTGACCTCTTTTGTTGCAAATTTGACAGACTGTAGGTGAAGAGGAGGTTGAGCGACCGCCTGAGTAGTGAGAGTTGAAGGAACGACCTCTACCGCGGCGACCATGTCACGACCCGTCCCGGATGCTCGATCTAACGAGGCGGGTACGAAAGGTCGGACGATAGTACATTTCCAAAAGTATAAGATAACTAGTCCTCAAAACTTTTACAAAAACTGAAGAGCCACTAAACACAAAAATCTATTTTACCTGTTGTCATTTGCACCTCGCCTTCTGTAAACATGTTCTTCTCTTTCAGCCATTACTTCTCTTAGGAATAACCTGAAACATTTAAACTTGTGGTTTGAGTTTACTAAGTAAACTCAGTGGGTAATTCTCATCTTCACTTAATAAACATGAATATCACTAAAATAAATAAAGTTCAACATTTATAGTAATGTACCTTTGCTTCGTTTTATGCATTTCCTTTCATGAATTTCATTTAAACATTTCTCAATCATATATATATCATCACATAATATTTTATTTATTCATAACATTTCTTTTAATCTATATTCCTTTTCCCTTTTTGAATTCATACAGGAGCACCGTCTAAATGTACCCAAAGGTACAACCATTTCCATTTCCTTTATCCATTTCCATTGCCTTTTCCCTTTTTGAATTTTTTTACGTGCACGGGTACGTTGCTTCCCCAGCCAGTACCATACGGGGGTGTACTCCTGTATACTTTACATGCATAACCTTTTCCTTTTTGTTTCATTTGATACTATGTCATTTTCCTTTAATGTTTAAGTATTAATAATCTTAGATGTATAGACATGCAATTTAATTATTTTCCATTTCCTTTGCATATATTTTCTTTCACATATATTGATAAATTTCCACATGCTCATAATAATTCGTTCTTTCCATTCATACAATTTCAATATTAATGCATGTATAGAATACAATCAATCATATGAATATAATTTAAACTTTTGAAATGAAAATAACTAGTAAAAATTTTCACAAGCATAATTACCCACTTTGAACTTTTCAGGCCTTCGACGAAGGATGTTACCTCGAACCTCTCTCCAAATCTCTATCATCAAGAAATAAAGTTTTCATGAATTTGCTTTATCAAATAAAACTCAAGAATAGTTTCATGATAGAAATTTCTTACAATGGGATTTTCCAAATCTCCCAAAAATTCTTCTTCCTCTTCCAAAAATTCTCTCTCTTGCTTCAATTCTCTTCCTCTACCTTTAAGAAATATATTGTTCACTTTAAACGAAGTAAACGAAAGAAATTTATACAAAAAAAAATGGAAGAAAATTCTACAAACCTTTCTCCTTCTTTCTCTCGACCGTTTCTCTCGTTCTTCAATCTTTCCCAAAATAACACTCCGATAACTATAAGAATGAAAAGGAATTATCAATTCTTATCCTCCAACGCGATCGACTGCTAAAAATGGCGAAAGAAAAACTCAAAATCCCTCCTTCGCACGTTCGGTCGTTCGCCCGCTCCCTGTTCGCGCGAACTGCTTCGTTTCGCGAACGGTTTCTGTTCGCGGTACTTAAAAAGGCGGGCCGGCCGGTTCGGTTGAACCGGCTGGAAGAACCGGCTATTACAATCTCCATTCCTTAAAAAAAATTTCGTCCTCGAAATTAAACAAGTAATATGAAACATACCTTAGTTAAAAAGATGAGGATATTGACTCCTCATTTCAGCTTCTCTCTCCCAGGTGGCATCTCTTTCTAATCCATGTTTCCATAAAATCTTCACAAAAGGAATTGCTTTATGCCTCAACTGTTTTACATCATATTCCAATATCCTTTCTGGTTCTTCAATATATATCAAATCAGGCTGCAAGTCAATCGATTTGGACTGTATTCTCTTTGAATCATCTGAGACATACTTCCGAAGCACTGATATGTGAAACACATTATGAATTCCTTGCATGTGTGCTGGTAGATCCAATCTGTATGCCATATTCCCAATCTTTTCAATGATTTCATAGGGAACTATGAATCTTGGGCTCAACTTCCCAGTCTTTCCAAACCTTTGAACACCTTTCATTGGGCTAACTTTTAAAAAAACAAACTCTCCGACTTCGAATTCCACTGGTCGATGCTTAGCATCATAATATTTTCGTTGCCTGTCTTGAACTGCCTTTAATCTGTCTCTGATCAATCTGATTTTGCTAGTAGCCTCATCTACCAATTCAGTTCCAATCACCTTTCTTTCACCAGTTTCTACCCAACACAAGGGTGTTCTGCACTTTCTTCCATAAAGGGCTTCATATGGTGCCATTCCAATACTAGCCTGAAAACTGTTGTTGTAAGCAAATTCAATCAATGGTATGTGAGTCTCCCAATTTCCTCCAAAATCTAATACACATAATCGCATTAAATCCTCCAAAGTTTGAATTGTTCTTTCTGATTGCCCATCTGTCTGTGGATGAAATGCTGTACTGAAAGTCAATCGTGTACCCAAAGCTTCTTGAATTTTCTTCCACAATTTAGAAGTAAAACGGGCATCTCTGTCTGAAACTATAGATTTTGGAATCCCATGCAATCTCACAATTTCATAAACATATAGCTTTGCCAACTTTTCAACTGAATCTGTCTGTCTGATTGGTAAGAAATGAGCTGATTTGGTTAATCTGTCAATAATAACCCATATTGCATCTCGACTCTGCCTTGACCTAGGTAATCCAACTACAAAATCCATCGCAATGTCTTCCCATTTCCACTCAGGTATAGGTAGGGGTTGCAGTTGTCCACTTGGCCTTTGATGTTCTGCTTTTATCATCTGACAGGGAATGCATTTTGCTACAAATTCTGCAACACTTCTCTTTAATCTCGGCCACCAAAATAAACCTCTGAGTTCCTGATACATCTTTGTACTGCCTGGATGAATTTCATAAGTTGAGAGATGGGCTTCCTGCAATATCTCTTCTCTTAAGCTTCCAGCATTTGGAATACAAATCCTGTCTTTATACTTTAATAACCCTTCTTCATCAATAACAAAGTTCTCTAATTGTCCTGCTTGTACTTTTTGTATGATGGCCTGAAATTTTTCATCTTGAGATAATGAATTGAGCACTCTATCTTTCAAGGTAGATTGGATCATCAGTTGATTCAACATCATATCTTTTGTCTCCTTTTGATTGACTACTGAAATCTCTAACTTTTTCATATCTCTGATAATCTGCTCCTGTTGTGTGATTAGCCAATTTGCATTTCCAAAGGTTTTTCTGCTAAGTGCATCTGCAACTACATTTGCCTTTCTAGGATGGTACTGTATGTCCAAGTCGTAATCTTTAATGAGCTCTAACCACCTTCTCTGTCTCAAATTAAGCTCTTTTTGATTGAAAATGTACTTGAGGCTTTTATGATCTGTAAACACTTCACATCTGACCCCATACAGATAATGTCTCCATATTTTAAGTGCAAAAACTACAGCTGCCAATTCTAAATCATGAGTGGGATAGTTCTTTTCATGAATTTTCAGTTGCCTTGAAGCATAGGCCACCACTCTCCCATGTTGCATCAGCACACAACCAAGTCCCCTTAAGGAAGCATCGCAGAAAATTTGAAAACCCTTCTGAACCTGATGGAATTGTCAAGATTGGGGCAGTCATTAGGCAATTCTTTAACTTCTGGAAAGCTCTTTCACACTGATCACTCCATTCAAATTTCACTGCTTTCTGGGTTAATCTGGATAATGGCACTGCTATTTGAGAGAACCCCTCTACAAATCTCCTATAGTAACCAGCAAGTCCAAGAAAGCTCCTCACCTCTGAAACAGTCGTTGGCCTTGGCCAATCTGATATAGCTTGAATTTTATTTTGATCCACTGAAATTCCTTTGCCGCTAATCACATGCCCCAGAAAGTTTACACTGCTCAGCCAAAATTCACATTTTGAAAATTTGGCATATAACTTATTCTCCTTTAATGTTTGCAACACTGCCTGCAGATGACTGGAATGGCTTTCTTCATCTCTTGAATAAATCAGAATATCATCAATAAACACAATCACAAATATGTCCAGGAATGGCTTAAAAACTCTGTTCATCAAATCCATAAATACAGCTGGTGCATTTGTCACCCCAAATGGCATTACCACAAATTCATAATGACCATATCTAGTTCTGAAAGCTGTCTTTGCTATATCTTCCTCCTTAATCCGTAGCTGATGATATCCAGATCTCAAATCAATTTTAGAGAAAACTGTAGCCCCTTCCAGTTGGTCAAAAAGATCATCAATCCTGGGCAATGGATATTTATTCTTAACAGTAAGCTTATTCAGTTCTCTGTAATCTATGCACATTCTGAAGCTTCCATCTTTCTTCTTTACAAACAGTACTGGAGCTCCCCATGGTGAGGAACTTGGCCTGATGAACCCCTTCTCAAGCAATTCCTGTAACTGACCTTTCAGCTCCTGTAACTCTTTGACTGCCATTCTGTAAGGTGCTCTTGCCACTGGTTCTGAACCCGGTATCAATTCAATAGTGAAATCTATCTCTCTTTCTGGTGGTAATCCTGGCAAATCATCTAAAAACACCTCTGGATATTCTCTGATTACAGGTATATCTTTCAACTCTTTAACTTCTTTATTTGTATCCTTTACTTGAGCAAGAAAACACTGACATCCCTTGGATACAAATTTGTATGCTTTCAAATAAGTGATTATCATTGAAGAAACTCCTCTTTCTCCATAGAATTTCAACTCTTTTTCTCCAGGAAAATTAAACTTTAAAATTTTTCTTGTTGCAGTCAATGATCACAAAATGCTTTGATAACCAATCCATTCCCAATATCATATCAAACTCTTGCAATGGTAAAACATTCATTGAAGCTTCAAACTCTCTTTCATTTAATTTGAAAGTCACTTTACATACACCTTTCACATTTATAAATGATCCATCTGGCATTAAAACTTTCAACATTACATTGATTTCACAAACATTCAATCCAACACCTTTAACCAATTCTTCTGAAATGAAGGAGTGTGAAGCTCCTGTATCAAATAGAATCCATACAGGCTTTCCTTGCATCATAATTATACCTATAAAATTTCATAAGAAAACATAAACATACATCATTCTTTTAATAATACTTTCAAAATACATAATCATTCACTTCTCATTCTTATCACCTGTAATCACTTCAGGTGAATCCTTAGCATCCTTCTGAGTCAATGCATATACTCTAGGCAGAGTATTCTATCGGCTTTGACTTGATCCTGGAGTAGATGCAGCCGATTCCACTGTTCTTGGTCTTCCAACATTCCTCTGAGATCCAGTATTCATCTTTGACTCTCCTATTGGTTTTTGCCCCAGAGTAGGACAGTTCTTAGCTATATGACCTGGTTGATGACACCAGAAGCAAGTATTTGTACCAGATAAGCATTCTCCTTTATGTTGTCTTCCACATTTGCTACAACTGTTCACACTTGAACTGTCACTGTTACTGGACTTTGTCTTTTTCCAATTAAACTTTCCACCTTGTGAAATAGACTTGCCATGTGAATCTTGAGGGGTTTCTATAACTTCTCCACTTTTCCTCTTTTGAAAATCACGTCTCCTTTGAGTATTTTGTAGGTCTGCTTCTAGCCTTCTAGCTCTTTCAACCAGCACTGTATAATCTTCAATTCCAAGAGGAACTAGGGGTAATCTAATTGCATCCTTCAGTCCAGCTAAGAAGCGATGGCATTTATCATCCATAGTGTGTACTAATTGAGGAGCATATCTGGCTAACGTTGTAAATTTAGCTTCATACTGCATAACTGATTTGTCTCCTTGTATCAACCTCATAAACTTGTCCTGCATTTGCCTCCTCGCAGAAGGAGGTACGAACCAATCCCTGAACACTTGAGTAAAATCATTCCATCTGATTTGCATGCCAGGTATTCCTTCAAATTTTTCTTGATACAGGCCTCTCCACCATCTTTCAGCTTCTCCTTCTAGTGCAAAGGTTGCCAATGCAACTTTTCTCTCTTCTGGACAGTTCATACCTTCTAATATCTTTTCAATCCTCAGCAACCAGTTTTCAGCCTCTATTGGTCCCTCTATTCCTTTGAATAATGGTGGTCTCATATCTTGAAATAATTTCAGATATTTATCCATGACTATTCCACCACCACTACTACTCCCTGATGGTTGATTTTTTATATCTTGAATCAGTTGAGTTACAGCTGTCATCATTTGTGCCAGTGCATCAGGATTAACATTAACATTAGGCACTGATCTTCCCACTTCCTCTTCTCTAGGATTATCTTGATTCCTGTTGTCAATAAATATTCATTTCACATTAAACTTTCAATCATTAATATTCATCCTAATGGCTCTTTCAGTATGATTCAGATCTTAATTGGCTCTGATACCACTTTTGTCACGACCCGTCCCGGATGCTCGATCTAACGAGGCGGGTACGAAAGGTCGGACGATAGTACATTTCCAAAAGTATAAGATAACTAGTCCTCAAAACTTTTACAAAAACTGAAGAGCCACTAAACACAAAAATCTATTTTACCTGTTGTCATTTGCACCTCGCCTTCTGTAAACATGTTCTTCTCTTTCAGCCATTACTTCTCTTAGGAATAACCTGAAACATTTAAACTTGTGGTTTGAGTTTACTAAGTAAACTCAGTGGGTAATTCTCATCTTCACTTAATAAACATGAATATCACTAAAATAAATAAAGTTCAACATTTATAGTAATGTACCTTTGCTTCGTTTTATGCATTTCCTTTCATGAATTTCATTTAAACATTTCTCAATCATATATATATCATCATATAACATTTTATTTATTCATAACATTTCTTTTAATCTATATTCCTTTTCCCTTTTTGAATTCATACAGGAGCACCGTCTAAATGTACCCAAAGGTACAACCATTTCCATTTCCTTTATCCATTTCCATTGCCTTTTCCCTTTTTGAATTTTTTTACGTGCACGGGTACGTTGCTTCCCCAGCCAGTACCATACGGGGGTGTACTCCTGTATACTTTACATGCATAACCTTTTCCTTTTTGTTTCATTTGATACTATGTCATTTTCCTTTAATGTTTAAGTATTAATAATCTTAGATGTATAGACATGCAATTTAATTATTTTCCATTTCCTTTGCATATATTTTCTTTCACATATATTGATAAATTTCCACATGCTCATAATAATTCGTTCTTTCCATTCATACAATTTCAATATTAATGCATGTATAGAATACAATCAATCATATGAATATAATTTAAACTTTTGAAATGAAAATAACTAGTAAAAATTTTCACAAGCATAATTACCCACTTTGAACTTTTCAGGCCTTCGACGAAGGATGTTACCTCGAACCTCTCTCCAAATCTCTATCATCAAGAAATAAAGTTTTCATGAATTTGCTTTATCAAATAAAACTCAAGAATAGTTTCATGATAGAAATTTCTTACAATGGGATTTTCCAAATCTCCCAAAAATCCTTCTTCCTCTTCCAAAAATTCTCTCTCTTGCTTCAATTCTCTTCCTCTACCTTTAAGAAATATATTGTTCACTTTAAACGAAGTAAACGAAAGAAATTTATACAAAAAAAATATGGAAGAAAATTCTACAAACCTTTCTCCTTCTTTCTCTCGACCGTTTCTCTCGTTCTTCAATCTTTCCCAAAATAACACTCCGATAACTATAAGAATGAAAAGGAATTATCAATTCTTATCCTCCAACGCGATCGACTGCTAAAAATGGCGAAAGAAAAACTCGAAATCCCTCCTTCGCACGTTCGGTCGTTCGCCCGCTCCCTGTTCGCGCGAACTGCTTCGTTTCGCGAACGGTTTCTGTTCGCGGTACTTAGAAAGGCGGGCCGGCCGGTTCGGTTGAACCGGCTGGAAGAACCGGCTATTACAGACCATGCCCGCAAGAAGCATAGAGTGTTGTATTTGGATCGAATGCGGAATGTTGCCGTGAGGTTTCAGTTGCCAAGTTGATTTCCTCTGTCAGTAGATAAGAGTAGAGCTCGTCAAGACTGAGAGGTCCACGCTTGGTACGAATGGCGGTCTTAAAGGCCTGATAGGATGGAGGTAGACCATTAAGGATGTACAACACAATGTCTTCAGAGTCTATATTCGAGCCCGCAGCTACAATGTTATCAACAAGGGATTTTATAGAGGTCAGATATTCTGCCATGGAGAGGTTCTTCATGGTGATGTTGTGTAACTCGTTCTTCAACTGAATAACTCTGGAGTGATTCGAAGCCTGAAGTCGTTGCTCCAAAGTATGCCAGATTTCAGAACATCCATCCAGATAAGCACATAGGGGATGATTGAAGGGGAAATTGTCGAACAGAAAGCGACAACTAAATTTTGATCTATTAGTTGCCATTGAAGATAAGCAGGGTTGGGAGTTTTGCTACCATTAGTTTGCTGAAGAAGACGAGGCGGAGGTGCTGCTGCGATGTCGATGTGACTGTCGAAGCCATTAGCTCTCAATAGCTTCAAGATTTGTGACTTCCATATTGGATAGTTGTCACTGGAGAGGGAGGCGGGCACTATGGTTTTGATGTGCGACAAGACGAGCTTGAGCGATGAAGGTATTTCAACAGGGTTAGAAGTCGTTTGATCCATGGTTCGCGATGACGAAGACGACGACATTGTGGAAGCGACTGAGGTATATTTCCCTCAGACCCGCTCTGATACCATGTAGAAAAGCTTCACATCATATCTTCACCTGCAAGAGAACAAAGACGGAACAAGAACACAGAGACGATTTTGTACATGAATGATTTCATTGTGTCTGGTTTGCTACAGTGTACAATGAATATATAAAGACAGTGAGTACACGTGTAGGGTAGAGATTGGAGATAGGTAATGATAGCAGCACATGGTTAGTTTGTAACAAAAAATATTCTTTAGGTAGTGGAATAGGATGCTAATAAGCTCTTCTTCTTTTGTGCTATTGAGGGAGAATATAATAGATTATGAAGTTAGTCAAATTCCTTAAAATCAATTTAAACCTTATATAATATCATTTTTTTATGTTCTGAATCCCCTCAAAATTATTTTTAAAAGCTCAAATTATCATTAGTTAAGTTTGTAATTGAAAGGATCACATAAGCCTAATTTCTAAGAGTTAATTTTCTAATTGGGCTAATTTGACCTTAAAGAGGAGTGTGTGAAGAGGCTATTTGATTAATTGCATAAAAAAAGAGGAGTGTAAGTTGGGGAGGTCTTTGAGATCTTCAAAAAGAGTAGAGTGGACAAAAATACACAAGTGACATAAAGATTTAAGGATAGATGATAATTTCTAAGGTTTAGAAATCAATTTTAACTATTATAAAGTGAGTTATAAGATACCACTCTTTTTTTAATATTCTAAGAAGGTATTAATATAATGTAGTTGAGTGCCATTAGAGTTATTGTAGGGACGTTGATGGATGTAGTAAAGAATGATGATTAATATGGTTATGTCATTAATTATAGGAGAATCAATAATTATGACTGTGGTAGAAGGATGTTGAATGTTCCAAAAACCCAAAAGTAGCAAGGAATATATAAATAGAGTCTGTCGATGAAGATATCATCGGAGTTTTCAATAGATGAATCCATGGAAGGCTTTGGTAGAGGGATGCTTGAGGAAAAAAAATGTGCTAATGAAGGATGCTAATGAAGTGTAATAGGAGTATATCAATTGAATAACTAAAGAAGGGAATTAAATGTAGGTGTCAATGGAAGGCTATATATTGTCATCTTAGAGGGTGAATATGAGAGGGACAATCTGAGTAGAAGCTAATAGCATTCATCAATGCAGTAGCATTATGGCATAGATTAAGGGTGGTGGCCTAGCAACAATGTTCTTGTTCACTTAAGAGAGGGGAAACCTAGCCATGGTGTTGATTATAGAGGTCAATAAATCCATTGAGCTAAGTTGTTGCCCTTTTCTATTATGGAGGGAGAGCTATTTTTAGTAGTTATAAGATTCATTAAGGTAGAGAAGCGGCCATCAATGACGGAAAAAAAAGGTGTGTGCAAGTGTTCCTCTCATTTTCATATAGCCTCTCATTTTTCATGTAACCAAGAGGGGAGATGAAAGCTAGTTATATTATATCAAATAACTTAAACACTTTAAACCCTTTTTTTTATATTCTAAACTTCTGAAAATTGCTTAGATTAACTATGAACCAATAAGAGTAAATTGAGAGACATCACTTTGGATACTAATTAAGTTAATCAGGCCTAACATGAAATTAATAAAGTTAAGGCAACTAAATGTTAAGGTTCTAATCAAATCAATCATGCCTTAGGCATAATTAATTAAGCTTAACATAGAGTATTAATGCCTTAATTAATTATATTAATTAAGCTTCAAAATTAATTAAGATAATTACATGAGTTTAATTTGAAGGGGTTAAATTTCTAATTGGGTTAATTAGACCCTCATCACAATTAGGCAAGCTAAATTAACCCCAATTTTGAGTTAATAAATATTTTTGAGTAAACAGCTCATGCATTAATTCAAAATTTTCTAATTGCTTTGAGATACATATTTTTCCATCAAAATTTGTGCTTGCTCATATAAGGATTTTAAATAAAGACTCATTTTCATCAATTATATTAAAAATTAAAATATTTTCCATTATCAAATATGGCTTTTTTTCATAATTATTATTTATTTATAATTAAAAAAATCTAATACAAATTAAGAATAAAAAAATAAAATAAAATCTACACCTTAGAGAAGCCCTGTAGCAGCCCATCTTGGCCTTTGAAAAGTATTAATGAAAACAATAATTTGCAAGCATTCTTCCTCTTCCTCACCACATCTTAAATAAAAGGAGTGTAACTCACCCAAAAAAACCTTCACATATTTCCTTCTGGATCCATCTTCATCATTTGAGATAGAGAGAGAGAGAGAGAGAGAGAGAGAGAGAGAGAGAGAGAGAGAGAGAGATGGCTGGGTTGCAGAGGTCTTCTGAAACCTTCAGGAGGTCAGGCTCATCTGGTCTTGTATGGGAGGACAGACACCTCCCCGGTGAGATGAACTCCAACACAGCAAAGCCGAAGAATAACTTAGACGCCGATCCCATAACCCTTAGGCCGACACACAGCGTTGGAGCTATTGGCATGATGAGGAGAACCCGTTCCACCGGAGGCGGAGGCGGCGGTCGGGGCGGCGGCGCTGGTGATGGTGTCAAGGCTTATCGCGCGGATCAGGTTGCGCCGGCCATAGACCCTCCTTCTCCCAAGGTATCGTGCTGCGGCGCCTTCTGTGGAGATTTCAACAAGAACGGGTCGAAACAAAAGGGCAAGGCTCGCCGGCGCTAATTTCCGCCGGCGATCGCCGGAGATGTGGAGAATCTGTTTTATGTTTGACTTTTTTTTCATGGTGGTTTAATTTGTGCTCTGGTTTTTCTTTTACGAATTTCTCATTTTGTTAATTAGAATTACATAGAAAACTGCGGCATAAAATTGAATCACAGCAATTTTTTTTAATCATGAGCGCTAACTAAAATTCATAATATAAGAAAAAATATTTTTCTTTAAAAAATTATTTTAAAATATTATTAAAATAATTAAAATAAAATTTAAAGCTTTTATTTTCAACACTAATATAATATTAATTCATCATATATTACACTTACCTTCGAATATAATATAATAAAAATTTGAAGCATATTCAAATCAAAATTTTAATCAAAATTTTTTGATAGGATTATTTTCGAGGTCTCAAATTCCTTTAATTTGAGTGATTATTTTATTTATTTTTAATTTATGTATGCATATTTGAATTCTTTCTATGATTTCATTTTTTCCATTTCTAGGCCTTCTTTCAGTTTGATTAATCGGAAACATTAAATTGATTTATTCTTATAAAAAATTTCAAAAAATTAAATCTTAAAATTATTAAATTTATCTTAAGCTGAGCAATGTGGCAAAATTAATTTAACAATTTAAGAATCATCATAATAAAAATTTATTCAAATATTATATTTTAAATTTATTTGAGCTCAACTCTACAAGACTCCAAGCCCAGGCCTTCCATCTTAGAAGTAGTTAAAGTTTCTCAATCACCTCTCTCCTAATATGGTCAACTCTACCCACCTCTTAATAATCTAAGGACAAATCAAGCAACAAATGGAAGCCTTTTTGACCATATATATATATATATATATATATATATATATATATATATATATATATATATATATATATATATATAATTAGTTTGAAAATTTTTAATTCTATAATTATAGTCATCTCCTCTTCCTCTTCAGTTTTATTTATAATGAAGGAAAATGAAATGAAATAGTAGAGATTGACCAGCGACAACAATGGCTAACACTGGCGGGTGATCTGCAATGGCGACGACTGATAATGGCGGGGGCAACGATGAACAACAACAATAGTGATGAATTTATTGTGTATTTAAGAATCATTCAAATATATATAATTATAAATATACCAAATTTTTATATTATCCCTCATTCATAGATCAATTTGGGTTTAAGTTTTACTTTATAAAATAAAAAAACAAAATTAAGAAATCCCAACATAACATCTTATCACCATGAGATCAAAAAGGCTTTGTTGACATTTGTAAAGGCTAAATTATCTTTAAATTTCTTTTTATATAAGTATATTATATGAAAAATATATACCACACTCATCTTAAAGTAAATCCAACGCTCTCAAAGCATATCTTAGTCAGCATTTGATCACTTGATCACTCATCTGATATAAATATCACATATTTCTTTTGAAAATTAATATTTTGAAGATGAATTAAAATTCAATTTTGGTATAATTTTGTATGCTATATTAAAATCTTGAATTTTTATATAAGCAACACATAAATATTTCTATTTGCAATAATCTCTCTTAAAATTTAGAGAACAAACATATTAAAATTATCAACTTTATTTTTAATTACTCATTAAATTCTAATTAATTCTTTTACCATAAATTAATAAGTTTAATTATTCATTTTAAGCCATAAGTATTTCTTATTAATAGTTCCTACAAGATAGCAATTCTTATATGATAAGAGATAATAAGAGACAAACAACTAAATTATTTAATTAGGAATTTTTATACCTATCAACTGTGTTGACGTCAACAGATGGCCAAGCATGATAAATTCAAAGCCAAATTAGCTACGTTATACAATAATTAATCATGCTTAATTTGATTGCAAATTGTCCTCATCTAAACATTTATGTTTAGAATTTGGAAAAAGCATCAGGGTTGAATCCTTCTTGAAAGATAATCAAAATATTTTAATTAATTTTACTAAAAAGAAAAGTAATTATCTATGATTGTTGTTGATATATCATCAAAAAAAATTTATCTTGATTGAGCACAAATCTCGATGCAAATTTGAGTTGAAAGCTTTCGAAATTAAATTCAGGATCATATGATCCGATTTTGGCAAACTTATAGTTGAATTGAACGTCTCGAAAATACGAACCAAACGACACCAAACTCAACTCAATCCAAGTCCAAATGGAACCAAATTGTAGACCTGAAGCGCATTTGGAGCATTCAAACCATATATTGGATAACCAAACGATTTTCAACATGAGATGCTTATAGTCAAATTGAGCGGCTCGACAAGACGAATCCAATGAGCCCAAGATCGCCAATTTGGATATCATTAAGACATTTTAATGCCTAGTAAACGGTTCATGATCGAGGGAATCAACATATGCCGTACATTCAAATCACTCCAAAAGTACCCTTAATCTCTCTCATATTTACTAATCGTGCCACTCTCAGAAAACAATAAATATACCCCTCTTTCCTCTTTTTCTTTTTATTTGTGTGTGTGTGTGTGTGTGGGGGGGGGGGGGGGTAAAGAAGGGACCCAAGCAAGAAGAGAAACTTGAGTTTCTTGCCACCAGATTTCTCCTCGACAACCGCTGGACTTCTACTTGGTAGTCGACTAGCACTAGACTTCTACCTGACCACCAACTAATGTCGGACTTCCGCCAGACTGTCAATTGAAGTCATATTTTCACCCAACCAATAATCGTCGCCAGATTTTTTTATCTCTGTTGCCAACTGACTATGGACCTTCCGTCTATCGTCGTTAGACAACGGTCATTCTGACAACCATCGTCCGCCGACTACGATCCTTCTGACCTCCGCTGTCAAACAACACTCTTTCTAACCACTATCGCCCGTTGACTGCGATCCCTCACACCACCGTCACCAGACTAGGTCTTTCTGACCTTAGTTGCCCACCAACTATGGTCTCGCCGACCAAACAAACACGCCATTAATGACTTTTTTTTTCAATTTCCATAACTAAATGCACTTTATATGATATATATTTATAACATCAAGTCAAGGCCTTCCCACAAGGAAGAGCCTCATTTGTATTCGACAACAAATACTAGTGGATTCATTTAAACCAGACCATGCCCTGTGGCTTTTCCCTTTTCATAGTTTTTCTCGTAAAATTTTTGGTGTATCTTATAAATGCTACACTCTCTCTCTTATCTGATTATGTGCTTGATCTTCATACAAAGCTAAGAAGTTAAACTTTATATTTAGCTACCGCCGTGAATATTCTAGGACGCAACAGTTGTTAAGGATGAGATTTAATCAATATTTTCTAAAATAAAAAGGGACCCAAGCAAGAAGAGAAACTTGAGTTCTCTTGCCACCAGACCCCTCGAACACCACTGGACTTCCACTGAGCAACCGACCGACGCCGAACTTCTGCCTGACAACCGACCGACACCGGACTTCTGCCCAACCACCAACTGACGATGGACTTCTGCCAGGCTGTCAATTGAAGCCGGATTTATGCCTAACCACTAAACGTCGCTAAATTTTTGATCTCTGTCCCAGCCAACTACGGTTCTTCAGACCTTCGTTGCTAGACAACAGTTTTTCTGACAACTAGCGCCCACCGACTACGGTCCTCTTTACCTCTGTCGCCAAACAACGGTCTTTTTAACTAATGTTGCCCGCCGACTACAATCCCTTCGACCACCGTCACGAGACTAGGTCTTTCTAATCTCTGTCACCCTCCAACTATGATTCTGCCGACCAAACAAATATGTCAATAGTGATTCTCTCAATTCTCATCATGTAATACACTTTATATGATGTATATTTATTACAACAAGTCAAGGTCTTCCCCCAAGGAAGAGCCTCATTTGTAATCGAATGGAAATACTAGTGGATTCATTCAAAATGGGTCAGGCCCTTTAGTTTTTTCCATTTTCAAGGTTTTCCACATAAAAATCTTTGTCACTTATAAATGTTACACCTTCTCTCTTATCTGATTGTGTGATGAATCTTCGTACAAAGCTAAGAAGTTAAACTTTATATTTCTCTACCGCTGCGAATATTTCAGGACGCAACAGTTATTAAGGAGGATATTTAATCAATATTTTCTAAAATGAAAAGAGACAGAAGCAAGAAGAGAAGAAAGAGAATGACGAAGAAAAACTTGAGTTCTCTTGCCACTAGACTCCTCCTCAACCACCGCCGAACTTTCACCCGACAACCGACCGATGCCAAACTTCTGCCCAACCGCTAACTAACGTCTGACTTCCCTCAGTCCGTCAATTGAAGCTTTATTCCCTCCCAACTGCTAAATGTCGTTGGATTTCCGATCTTTGTCGCCAGCCAACTATAGTCCTTCCGACCTTCATTGCCAGATAATATTCTTTTTGATAACTATCGTCCATCGACTACAATCCTTCTGACCTCCGTCACTAGACAACAATCTTTCGGATCACTATCACCCACCGACTACGGTCCCTCCGACCACCGTCACCAGACTAAATCTTTCTGACCTCCGACGACCGCTAACTATGTTCCCACATACCAAACAAACATGTAAATAGTGATTCTTTCAATTCCCCCAAGGAAGAGTCTCATTCGTAATCGACTGCAAATACTAGTGAATTCATTCAAACTGGGTAAAGCCTTTTGAGTTGTTCCCTTTTCAAAAAATTTCATGTAAAATATTGATGTCTCTTATAAATGTTACACTCTTTTATCTAATTGTGTGTAGAATCTTCATACAAAACTAAAAAGTTAAACTTTATATTTCTCTACCACCACAAATATTCCAGGACACAACAGTTGTAAAGGATACTTTATCAATATTTTCTAAAATGAAAACAACATCATATTTAACAAAAGAAAAGGGTTTGAATATTCTTAATCAAGTGATTTTATATTCATTTAGCTTATTTTTAAATAAATGTAATATAAAATTAGATATATATTATGCTAACTAAATTTAAATTAAACGAGAAATAATTATATTTAAAATTATAAAAAGAATCTTCATTTTTTATGAAACATTGATTTACAATTTCTTAGAGACTATATTTTTACATTTCTTGAGCCTTCATTGGTACTATAATTATTATATTTAGTTCTTAAAAATTAATGTCATTTTATATATAATATGTTTTAGAGAAATCATATCTATACACACATCATATGATTTCACTAATATATTAATTTATTTTATATTAAATTTCAAAAGAAACATATTTTTTTTTTTAAAAAAAAAGAAATAGATTACAACTTACAAACCCATTGCAAAAATATGTAATCATTGATATTTTTATAGTAGAATTTGATTTCATTAAGAAAATTGAGCATTTTTGTAAGCAATATAAGTATAGAAAAATCATGACAAATGGAGTTTTTAAAGGGGTCCAAAGAATTATACAACACACATAAATATAGTTTGTCTCATGCTATAACTTAGTCATAAAAAACCAAATAGCATCATTTTCATAAAGTTTGACAAAGAAAAAGATATTCCAATTAAAAATCAAATATCTATAAATTACCTATCATAACACAGTTGTTGCAAGAATAAGTAAAATTTTAAAGAGCAATAATCATAATCAAAATATAATTAACATAATTTCCAAAATGAATTTATAAAGCAATTGCAACATAATTAGCCATCATATTTTTTAACAACATATGATGCAAAATATTATTAAAAATATATAAATCATAAACTAAATCTAAAAGCTACAATTAAATGTTAAGAATAATAAATAAGTAATAATTACATTAAAGTTTCATTTGTGACGACCTTTTACTACTTCATAAAACAACTTTTTAGTACAAATTTTTTTTTACTAAAAAGCTACTTTAAAAGCAGTAAAAGAAAGCAGTCCCAAATGAAATCTAAATATATTATAACTGAAAAAGATAAGGTGGATCAAGTTAATTGAATCACTGTAAACATTTGTTTTTCAACCTTGGTGAAGAGATTGAGCCTTCATTTGAGAAAGCTTTCTTACTATTTTTAAAGTAATTTTTTAGTACAAAAAATTTTTGAAGTAAAAATTTTGTACTAAAAATTTATTTTAAAAAATAATAAAAAAGCTATCCCAAATGAAGCCTGAATTAACCATCTACAAACACTGATTAATTAAATGTATGGGAATTTTCATGATATCATGTGATGTTAAAATTTTTTAAGAAAATAAAAAAAAATCACTTTCCAGCTCAAACAAAGAAAAGAAAATAGAAAAAGAAAAATATGTTAAAATATTCTGATATACATTATATCAAAATGAATTTAAAAAATAATTATATATGTTTTAGATTAGCACTGTAAATGAAATTATCATATTATACTAATTTTAAAATAAATCTGATGACTTTAAAGCTCATTCTATTATAATTTTAATCAGAATATTCTAACAAAATTTAATTTTTATTAATGAAAATATATGGTATTAGGTTTAAATCACGCTCATAACAATTTTCAGAGAATAAAGCAAACAAATTTTGTCATAAAAAATGCAGATAATAAGAAAATATGTCAAAGAAGTACTAGTTTGTAGAACAAATTCAAAATAGAGTAATGGATCTTTACCCAGAAACATATAGCTCTGCAGACAAAGATCACAAATATTTTCTTGCCAGAGCTCGAACTTTGGTATCAAAATGAGATGATGTGATGCGAGAGCCCGGCAAATAGAGAGGATTCAAGAGAATCTGCAGAAATCTCAGATGAAAAACAGTCAGGCAAGTGCAGGAAGTAACACTGGCAAGCTGAAAAAGAACAATCCATCAGCCTGAAGCGTAATAGTGGAAATACATATTTTGTTTTGGAAAATGATGATTATATTTTTTGGATTAATTCTTCTGTGCGGACGCCGAACGTCGTTCGGAGACCAACCATAATGTGCCACGTCACCCCTGTGCTCGGTAACGCGGCTTGGTACTGCTCGATAGCACGGTTTTGTACCGCTGATGTGGTGCGTTTTGGTTGATCTCCAGATGACATTTTGAGTCTGGTCTCCGTGCAGAATAATGAAATAATTTGAGAGTTTTTTAGAAGAATTTTGAAATTTGAAATCAATATCAAGCAACAGATTGAGCCCTGATAAATAAAAAATCCCCAACTGTTACAACAGCTGATAATTCCACTATTTATTGTTCTAAATAGTAATCAACAAAAAATTGTTTTGCTGGTTTTGGAATGACAACAAAAAATATATATTATGTAGTTTTAGGCTTTGTTTGGGACGGCTTTTTTTTTGCTTCTTAAAGCAGATTTTTAGTACAAAATTAAAATTTTTGTATTAAAAAGGTACTTTAAGAAGCAGAAAAAAAGTCATCCCAAACGAAGCCTTAATTAGGATATTGCATCAATAATATAGTTAGTAGAAGCATACAACTCATATTAGATGATTTTATAATAAACTAAAATCATCCTTTGTTCTTGGGTAAAAAACATGATCAAATTTGTTGCAAATTTTGCTCTTAAAGATTAGCTCCAATTCAAAATTTTGAAACAACATTTGATTTAAATTTTAACTCTCACAAATAGAAGAAAGAAAAAAGTAGGAGTGTGCTTGAAGGTTGTAACTAGCTGTTGCTGAGAAGCAAAAAGAAGGCGATGGGAATACAGAAAGACTATTATTGAAAAGTCTTTGGGAAAAAAAAAAATCTGACAGGACAGATATCAGTATTTCAAAGATATCAAGAAATTTCCTTATTTATTTGACTTCAGGCTTCACTTTATGGTGAGATTTGAGTTACTTGAATATAGGAAGAAGTGTTCTCACGTGCCTATTTGTTTGAACACCTATATGACTTGTAGATAGTATGCAAGTCAATTTGGTATGTCGGTTAGAAGCTTTGGCTGTTAATAAAAAAATCTTGGGTTCGTGTCATGTGTATGTGATGTGTGTGTGAGTTTAACTTAATTAACCTCAATGTCCTAAAAAAAATATTTATTGATAGTAGATAAGTTCCTCTCTCCTCTCTTGAGTATGTAACATATTAATATTGTTCAACAACAACATCATGCCTTATCCTATCATGTGGGGTCGGCTATATGAATCCTTTTTCTCCATTGTGTCATATTAAGAGTCAAATTCTCATTTAAAACTAATAAATCAATGTCATTTCTAATATTTTCTAACAAATTCTTCTTAGGTCTACCTCTACATTTCTTAACATAAGTCAAATCTAATGCATCTACTCTCCTAATCGGGTCATCGAAAGGCCACTGTTTTATGTGACCAAACCATTTAAGGCGACTCTCTAATCTTATCTGCCATTGATTAATATTGTTGAATTACAAAAATCTGGGTACTTTTTATGATACTTGCTTTTGTTACGATTGTTATTTTGCTTGTTCATCATATTTAGTCATAATAGCCGCTTCAGCATAAAAAATACTTTTTTCCTCATTGGTGATCTAGTGTAGAAGTAGGATTTCGATATTGTTGGGAATGCAACAATGCCAAAAAATTTGATGTAGTGCTATGTTGGAAATCAAGGTGTTATTGAGCTATTATTTAGTTGTGGTACGTTAAAATAGATTTGAGAGGGAAGACTCAGGAGAATACAAAAATGGGAAGATGAAATAATAGACAGGGAAAAGAGAAAGCTGCGATTTATAAAACAAGGGATCAAAGGATCAAAAGAATTGATGGGAAATAGAAAAGAGGAAAGAAAAGAAGCAGAGAAGGAAGATCAGAGGGCTAAGGAGTCAGAAGCAAGAAGCAAGAAGAAAGATAAAAAAGATGAAACAAACAATACAGGAAAGGGAGGAGAAAGTGAGGGAGAACAGAAACAAGAGAGATGGGGGATAGGATAGGTCAGTAAGATCAAAGATAGAGATAAAAGAGAGAGGTCTGAGGGGGAGGTTGAGCAATTCAAGCCAAGATTTTTCATTCAATGCATAACAATAAACACCAGGGATCCTCTTTTATACAAAGGAACCTTGGGAAGATAATTGTAAAAATTAACTTGATGAAGATTAAAGCTTTGTTTGGGACAGCTTTTGTCCGCTGCTTCTTTACTGTTTCAAGAAATATTTATACTAGCTTAGAAAGCAGTCAAAAAGCTGTCTCAAACGAAGCCTAAATCATAGATTATTAAAGTACAAAATAGTTAAAAAAAAAAAACTAAAATAATCTAAAAACAACAAAAATATTTGGTTATTGCATCAACTGATAAACCAAAACAATAATCAATCAAATCATCTACCATACATGTTTGACTTGATTTAGTGGTCTCAATCAACATTTACATATACAATGAACTCTTCTCCGTATGCTAAAGGTACTCATCAAGCGGATCCAGAAAAAGTCCTCAAGTTCATCATGTGTGATTCAATGTGACATAGTAGAGAGAATATGCTTGATAACTAACATAACAAGATTTGTTGAAAAAATTTAAATTGGAGCGATTATAGGGTATTTAGATAATCAATATGTAAAGACACCTATAGACAAATTTGGAACATCAAAAGGCTTGAAAAGAAAATTAGCAATCATGATAAAATGCAAAGCAAGTATAAATGCAATAAGTACTAGCGTTATTAAAAATATAAGCTTCGAGGCTCTAGTAGGTATCAAATGCATGAGCATATAAACTAAGACACTTTATCACTATTACCCCAAATTATC
The DNA here is from genome assembly GCA_019514585.1 of Dendrobium officinale. Lineage (NCBI taxonomy): Eukaryota > Viridiplantae > Streptophyta > Magnoliopsida > Asparagales > Orchidaceae > Dendrobium > Dendrobium officinale. Next base: position 17,560,088 of record CM033692.1, read on the forward strand.
AGATTGAACATCAACAGCTATAAAAATTTCATATTTAGCATTTAGCTTTATAGAGGAAGCAAATAACTTGGGCAAATGAAGTATAAGTAATGCAACAAAATAAAATTAAGATGCATAAAGGGGAATGAAGAAAAATCCGCAAACCTTCTAGGGGTAAGTAAAATGGATAACCTTAATCGGATAAAATTTTGAAAACTTATGATAACCACCTAAGAGCTCAACATTAATAGCTAACTCTCTTCATAAAATAAGCATTTTAGGAAAGCTGAGCTAGTCATATTCTCAAAAGATCAAAGTAACCATCCTGCAATATGATTCACCTACCTTTGACGTCAAAAGCATCACTATTATGAAGAAAGTCATCAATACAAAGAATCCATTTAGTAATGCATTCTGCTTCTTGATTTTATTTTTTTAAACAAATTATTTTTAAGAAATTTGGATTAACTTATATGAGAAAAAGTGTAGATGTATGAAAGCTGAAAACAGTTCTCTTAGAATGATAGGTTAAATGGCTTTCCAAAAAAATGCCTCCATAAAATATAGCTTTCCAATCTAATAAAAAAAATTCATCATTTTAATTAATTATATATTATTTTTTAGTATATCATATTATAATAATACAAAATTATAATAATATCTATGCTAATCATTAAGTCACTCGTATCAATGTCACAACAATTCCTTTATAAAACATCTAACTCTTACAGCACTTCAAATAGTAATGTTATCAAACAGATATCTATCCTATATGACTAGCATAGCACATGCGCAACACACCACAACAATGTCAAACAGAACCAAAGTTAATAAATATGCAATTTTAATTTAGCATTCTCCATATATGTTAAAAGGATGCTTAGGTGGATGAGTGGCTTGACCCTTAGAGATATGATACGAAATGAGCATATACGTGAAAAGGTTGGAGTAGCTCCAGTGGAAGATAATATTAGAGAGAGTCGCCTTAGATGGTTTGGTCACATTAAACGGAGGCCTTCCGATGACTCAGTTAGGAAAGTTGAGGTATTAGATTTGACTTATATTAAGAAAGGTAGAGGTAGACCTAAAAAGACTTGGTTAGAAAATATTAGAAATGATCTTTCTTTATTAGATTTAAATGAAAATTTGACTTTTAACCGGACACAATGGCGAAAAAGGATTCATGTAGCCGACCCCACCTAGTGGGACAAAGGCTTGTTGTTGTTATTTGTTAGACCGGTCCAATGGACCGGTCCAGCCGGTCCACGCAGGACCGGCGCAGCCACAACGGGGCGGAAGTTCCGCCTCCCGTTTCAGCCGCACGCCCGCCTGGATCAAACAGGGCCGAATAGGAAGGTTTTTGAATGGATTTTAGGAGGGAAATTGATTATAGGGACTGTTTAGGGAATTCCTTTTGATTTGTATGCATTAAATAGTTTATTTTTCTAGGGTTTGGGTATCTTGAATTTGGCTGAAATTTGAGATCTCTTAGAATTAGGTTTTCTTAGGGTTCTAGCGGCGTCTAGAGATTTGGGAGAGATCGATCCTCCTCTCGAATTGAGGATCAATTGTATCTTTCTATTTTATTCATCGTCCAGTGGAATACAAGCTTTTCTTTGAGTTTTCTCACAGATTTTCCTTGGATTAGTGCTGTTTTTCTGCTGTAAACAGCAGAGTTCTGCTGTTTTCTGTTATGGACAGCAATGTTTTCACTGTTTGATCTCCGATTTGGATTAGGGTTGCTTGCGAACTCAAGTATTACCTTAGGGTTACTTGTGAACTCAAGTATTTCCTATCAAATTGGTATCAGAGCGTCATTTTAGGGACCTTAGGCGGCTAAAATCCTGATTTTCCAGCAAGCTTTTGGCTTCCGAAAGTTATATTTTTGAGATCCGTTGGGAAGAAAGATGGCCGAAAAGAAGGTTGACGACTTGGAAGGTGAAGTCGGCCAATTGAAAGCCGATTTGGAGGAAAGATTCTGCAACTTTCAAAATCAAATCACCTCCAACAATGAAAGGTTGGAGGGGAAGTTCACCGCAATGGAGGAAATGATGAAGAAACTACTTGAAATGAAGACCAATCTGGCGACATCGAAAGTAAGGGAGACTACCGACGGCCATGGTATGGGAGGAAATCTGAACCCCTTGAGGGGGAGGAGAAATTCGGAGGTGGAGATCCTGGAGGAGGAAAACAACATGCCCCCTCTAGAACTGCTTTCTAGAGAGGAGATGAGTAGGAGATACGACCAACAGGAGGCTGATTTGGTCGGAAGGAGGGAAGAATTCAATCGCCGAGGTGCTGAATTTGAAAGAATCCAGCGTCGAGGTGCTGAATTTGAAGGGGGAAGGGAAGAAATTCATCGCCGAGGTGCTGAATTCGAAAGGATTCAGCATCGAGGGGCTATTTTTGAAGGAAGAAGGGAGGAACGTCATCGTCGAGGTGCTGAATTTGAAGGAATTCAGCGTCGAGGTGATGATGTTGAAGGGAGGAGAGGAGAGTATGAAGAGGGGTTCGAGTATATTCGTCGGAGGGACGATCGGGACAATTGGGGAGCGCCTCCTCTGAGAGGAATGGGAGACTATGGAGGATACCGGGGAGATCCCCAGGTGAGGAAATTGAAGATGCCCGTTTTCGAGAGGGGAGGATGGCCATGGGTGGATTTATAAGGTGGAGCGATATTTTGTTGTCAATGGGTTGACGGAAGAAGAGAAATTGACAGTGGCGGGAATATGTTTGGAGGGGAAAGCCTTAGCCTGATATCAATGGCGTGACAGACGGGAGCCCATCCGAAGCTGGCAAGAGTTCAAAGAATGCTTACTAGAGCGTTTCCGAGCCGATGGGGAAGGAGACTTCTATGAGCAATTCTTTGCCCTTACCCAGAAAGGCACAGTGGCAGATTACCGGGACAGGTTTGAGTACCTGGCTAGCCAATTGGATCACATCTCGGAGTCGGTCCTGGAGGGGAACTTCATGAAGGGGCTTAAGCCAGAGATACGAACCGCTGTCAGAGTATTGGAGCCGAGGAACCTAGGGAAGGCTATGGAGTTAGCACAGTTGGTGGAGGATCAGAAGAAAACAGAAAGAGGGGCTCGAGAAAACTGCTCAGGAGGCTCTTACAGGACGACGACCACTCTTCTAGCACCCAAGAGGCCTGCATCAGGAAACAGTACGGAGACCACCCGGGAGAAGCCAGTAGGAGGAGGGAGTGGGGAAAATTTCAAGAGGCTGACAGAGAAGGACATGCAAGATAAGAGGACAAAGGGGTTGTGCTTCAGATGTGATGAGAAGTACATGCCAGGGCATAGGTGCAAGGACCGAACTCTTCAGGTTCTCCTTGTCTGTGAAGACGAGGAAGACGAGGAGGGAGGTGGGAGCAGATCTGGAGAAGAGGAGGAGAAGTTGCACCTGGATGTGGCAGAAGTCTCTCTGAACTCTGTAGTGGGATTCACTCCGAGTCATACTATGAAAGTGAAAGGAGAGATAGTTGGCCATGAGGTGGTGGTGCTAATTGATAGTGGGGCTACTCACAATTTCATTTCCACTCAGGTCGTCAACCAACTGGGAGTCAAATTGGTGGACACCGGTTGTTATGGGGTGATGATGAGTACAGGGAAGGTGGAGAAAGGCCAGGGAATCTGTAAAGGAGTGGTGTTGACCATCCAAGGGATTCAAGTAAGAAAGAACTTTCTCCCACTAGAGTTAGGAAGCACTGATGTCATCCTGGGAATGAAGTAGTTGCAAACCTTGGGGGAAACCAAGGACAATTGGGGAGCACTCACGATGGAATTAATGGTGGATGGGAGAAAGGTGGTTATAAGGGAAGATGCAGGGCTATCCAAAGCCATGACATCACTTAAGACCATGGTCAGGAATATGCAAGAGGTGGGGGAAGACTATCTGGTGGGACTACACAAGCTGAATGTGATCAGGATGGAGGAGGGAGGGGATGTTTCTCTTTCCGTGCAGCCCTTGGTTCCGCAATACAGTAAGGATTTTCAGTCACCTCAAGGATAGCCACCTCCACTGGAATACGAGCATACCTCCACCTTGAGGACAAGGTGGATTTTTTGGAGGGGAGTATTGTTAGACAGGTCCAATGGACCGGTCCAGCCGGTCCACGCGGGACCGGCCCAGCCACAACGGGGCGGAAGTTCTGCCTCCCGTTTTAGCCGCACGCCCGCCTGGATCAAACAGGGCCGAATACGAAGGTTTTTGAATGGATTTTAGGAGGGAAATTGATTGTAGGGACTGTTTAGGGAATTCCTTTTGATTTGTATGCATTAAATAGTTTATTTTTCTAGGGTTTGGGTATCTTGAATTTGGCTGAAATTTGAGATATCTTAGAATTAGGTTTTCTTTGGGCTTTAGCGGCGTCTAGAGATTTGGGAGAGATCGATCCTCCTCTCGAATTGAGGATCAATTGTATCTTTCTATTTTATTCATCGTCTAGTGGAATACAAGCTTTTCTTTGAGTTTTCTCACAGATTTTCCTTGGATTAGTGCTGTTTTTCTGCTGTAAACAGCAGAGTTCTGCTGTTTTCTGTTCTAGACAGCAATATTTTCACTGTTTGATCTCCGATTTGGATTAGGGTTGCTTGCGAATTCAAGTATTACCTTAGGGTTACTTGCGAACTCAAGTATTTCCTATAATTATTCTCCATATATATGGTTCTTCCTACTTGATATGTTTGACAATATCAAACAAAATACAAAATCAACGTGTCAATTATCATGCAGATGAAGAATCTTATTAAAAAAGAAAAACGGAAAGTAGAAAGACTTCTTTGAGTATCTAAAAAAAAACCCGAACATGCCTTAAATATCAATTGTTTCGTATCTCTTTGTGAACTACTGGTACAAGATATTAAGAAATTTTCTTATTAGTTTAACTTAAGAGAAATGAAGCTTCTTTTTGTGGTGAAATTTCAGTGACAAGTTTATAGAGAAGTGCTTTCTTGTGACCTATTTGTTTCAACACGGACATGGATTTTTTATGGTGGTTTGGTTCCTCTTTATTTTGGTCAAATAACATAAATCCTGATGCCTTTTTATAGTACTTTCTTTCTTCTATATTATTTTGCTCTAACTAGCCATTTCCGCATAAAAAATAGCCTTTTCCTAACAACTAGAATGTAACATGGAAATAAAAAGTAATTGCAAAAGTGTTGGCAATGTGACAATGCTTTTTTTTTAATAGGCCAAAAATTTAATGTAGTGTCGGGTTAACAATCAAGGGGTTCTTAATTTAGTATTTAGTTGTGATAATTTCAAAAAAAATTGAGTGTGGAAAAATAAGAAAGGATGGCAATACGAAGAAGAAAAACAAATAGAGAATGGAGAAAGCAGCAATCTGTGAAGCAGGAGATCAAAAGATCATGGGACTAGAGGAATTGAAGGGAAGGAGAGAAGGAGAAGAAAAAGAACAAACAGAAGGAGAATGGAAGGGCTAAGAAGGCAGAAGCAATGAGAATGATGAAAGGAAAAAAAAGATCAAAGGAAGACGAAAGAGGTTAAACAAGAGAATAAATAAGGACATAGATTAAAATGAGAGAGAAGAGAGATTGGGTAGACTCGAGAGGCAAGCAAGACAAAAGACGGAGACAACCAAGAGGTAGAGAGAGAGCTGGGAGGTATAGTTGAGCAATTCAAACCAAGATTTTTCATTCATTGCATAAAAGTTAGCCATAGGATCCTTTTTATAAAAGAAAAAAACCTTGATATAATTACAAATTGTTTCAGCAGTTGAGTTGACTTGGACTTTACTTCTACTAATGAGGGGTCCTCTATATGACCAATTATTGTAGTCCCTTCGTTCATCATAAACTGATTTTTCATGGTCACCATTAAAGTTTATTTTGAAAATATTATTATTATTAGTAGAAGTCTTGCAAAGAGGGCAGTGAGTAAAGCAAAAGGTATAGGCTTTTGATGATTTATATAATAGATTTGGTAATAAGAAAGTATAGAAGGAGATATAAAATTAGTTGAGGAAAGAAATAAGAGATCTAAATATTTCAATCAAATTAAATAAACTTAAACTGAAGATAATAGGATTTTGATTAAATATGAAGATCTTACTTTGAAAATTAACTGGAAATGAGTTCGAGAAAGAAATTATTTTGAAAAAGTCTATCAAACAATATAGTGAAATATTTTGGGGAGTGATGATAGATCTTTTTTTTTTTTTTGTTTCATTCTCATCCAACAAATAGAATTTGAAATCTCCTATCCCCCAGAATATCATCATTCAAACTCCTCCAATCAAAGTCATAAAATTGTTGTAGGAGTCTCCAAGATGATAAGAGCTACCAAAACATGTGGCTACACCAACAGAGAAATTGAGAGAAACATAAAAACCCTGGGGATAGCCAAAGATGAGATGACAGAGAAATTGGGATCGAGGAGAGGGAAATCTAAAAAGAGCTCCCCACGAGAGACAATGATACAAGCGACAAAGAGCTTGAGAGAGGGAATGTAAATGAAGATAGGAGGGGAAAGCAGCAATCAGCAAGAGAGGAGAACAACAAGGAGGTCGTCCTGGATGACTCGCCATTATCCATCAAAAGAGGGCACAACTAATATTTTTCAATGATGAAAATGCAGTGATGCCTTCTGCAACAAGATAGGACTTATGAAACTGTACCGCAACGCTACATGCAAGAACAATGTGACAGATGTGCAGCGAGGAACGAACAATCACATGAGATCACCCACGAACAACCACGCTCAGGCAAAGAAGTGAAATGCGTACACCCACTAGGGCGAGAGATAATATGTGTCAAATGAATAATGAGTGAGGATCTAAGAATGGAGTTAGATCTAAAAAAGATGTATAAAAATAAAGATTTAGGTCCAAATGAAATACCTATTAAGATTTCTATAGTTATAGACGGATATTGTAGTGATTTAGTAAATAAACTTGTTCAATATAATTAGAAGAATAAAAACAAGCCAAATGATTAGACAGAAAGCATTTTAATAACACTATTTCAGAAATATATATATATATATTCAACAGTGCGCTAAATATATGATGTAGACAAAGAGGGGGTCAACTCATGTCCAAAATAAATCAATTTTGGTCTCCCTCGAGTTTACAAGCTCAATCAAAATTGAGCTGAAATTTTAGCTCATTTATGAGCTGGTCTTTAGTTCATTTATTAAACTAAGGGTTAGCTCATTATTAGCTAAGTTTTAGTTCATAGTTATCTTTTATTTAATGTACTTTTTATTATAATTTTTAATATCTTCATTTAAGTTGTCTCTTGGGTTTCCAAAAGGGCTTTTGGAATCCCAAGAAGTTGTTTGGTTTCCAATGTGTGACTCCTTGGCTTCCACCATTGGCTTTAGTTTTTTTTGTGCCCTTTGCCCCTTGGAATTTCGGCCGGCTGCTGGTTTTCTGAGCCTGGGATGTTTCCCGTGGCTGTGGCGCCTTGGTTCCGTGCGGTCTCCTTGTCTCCCGCGGCTGCTCCTTCGGTTCCTGGGCTTGGGCAGTTTTCTGTGATTAGCATGGGGGGATTTCCATGCTTGTGATGTTTAGGTTCTTGTGAAAATTGATGTTGTGTGTCCTTTTGTATTCCCCTTTCATACCTATATATATGAGGGGCTTGTAATGTTTTAAAATAGTGAATAATATGTGATTTTTGGAAAAGTAAACCTGCGGGTTTCATGGAAAAGCTTGCGAGCTTTGTCTGTCTTCTTTCTCATCCCCTCCGAAAATCTTGCGAACTCTTTCCAACCTTTCGTCTTGGCTTCTAACCACTTTCGTCTCTCCGCAAGTGCCACTCCATCTGTATCTTTCGTCTCTAAGTAAAGCAACTTTAGGGTGTCTTTGATTTCGAGTCAAAAGTTGTAATCCGTCGTCGTTTGTAATGTTTTTTTAAAATTTCTTCTTTTTAGTTTAATTTGAAATGTAAGAGTTTGTTCTTCCTCATCTTAGTCGCATCATTTCGTGATTTAGTGGGTCGTCGGTTAAGGATCAATCATTCGTGTGGGTGAGGGGTATAGGCTCCCTATATTTCTTGCCCCCACCAATTTGGTACCAGAGCAAGTTAGGAAGTCCTAGATTTTGGATTTGATTGTCAAGTTTTATTTTAGTTTGTCAAGTTTTGTTTTGTCAAGTCAAGTGTGAGTCTTGTAAGTCTTGTCGTGAGTCTTATTGTGAGTCTAAGTTTAGGTTGAGTCTTTTGAGTCTTTCTTTGAGTCTTGTTTCAGTCACAAAAAAATGAAAAAAGACAAAAAGACAGAAGAAAGCAAACCTGAAGAAATTGAAGATCCTATGGATAGGTGGATTCCATCAAAATCAACAAATCCTATGGAGTATGAACTATACAAACTTCAATCATGGATGCACATACGTACATAAAGGTACTTCAAGAAAAAGCAGCGTTTACAAGATCAATTTCTGAAAGAACGAGACGAGATCATGCATAAGTATGAAGATTTGATCAATGAATTGGATGCACAGTATTCACCTCCTCGAAAGAAACCAAAGCTAACTCATCGGGAGATGAGATCTCAAGAAGGGGAGTCTGATGTAGACAAAGGGGGGGGGGGGTCAACTCATGTCCAAAATAAATTAATTTTGGCCTCCCTCGAGTTTACAAGCTCAATCAAAATTGAGCTGAAATTTTAGCTCATTTATGAGCTGGTCTTTAGTTCACTTATTGAACTAAGGGTTAGTTCATTATTAGCTAAGTTTTAGTTCATAGTTATCTTTTATTTAATGTACTTTTTATTATAGTTTTTAATATCTTCATTTAAGTTGTCTCTTGGGTTTCCAAAAGGGCTTTTGGAATCCCAAGAAGTTGTTTGGTTTTCCCATGTGTGGCTCCTTGGCTTCCACCATGGGCTTTAGTTTTTTTTGTGCCTTTGCCCCTTGGAATTCCGGCCGGCTGCTGGTTTTTCGAGCCTGGGATGTTTCCCGTGGCTGTGGCGCCTTGGTTCCGTGTAGCCTCCTTGTCTCCCGCGGCTGCTCCTTCGGTTCCTGGATTTGGGCTGTTTTCCGTGATTAGCATGTGGGGATTTCCATGCTTGTGATGTTTAGGTTCTTGTGAAAATTAATGTTGCGTGTCCTTTTGTATTCCCCTTTCATACCTATATATATGAGGGGCTTGTAATGTTTTAAAATAGTGAATGATATGTGATTTTTGGAAATGCAAACCTGCAGGTTTCATGGAAAAGCTTGCAAACTTTGTCCGTGTTCTTTCTCATCCCCTCCGGAAATCTTGCGAGCTCTTTCCAACCTTTCGTCTTGGCTTCTAACCTCTTGTGTCTCTCCGCAAGTGCCACTCCATCTGTATCTTTCGTCTCTAAGTAAAGCAACTTTAGGGTGTCTTTGATTTCGAGTCAAAAGTTGTAATCCGTCGTCGTTTGTAATGTTTTTTAAAATTTCTTCTTTTTAGTTTAATTTGAAATGTAAGAGTTTGTTCTTCCTCATCTTAGTCGCATCATTTCGTAATTTAGTGTGTCGTCGGTTAAGGATCAATCATTCGTGTGGGCGATATAGGCTCCCTATATTTCTTGCCCCCACCAATATAGAAGACTTACAAATTATGCGAGAGTAATGGGACATTAGTGTAAAAAGATTACACCAATTTTTGATAACCAATTTGATTTCAAGCGAGGAATACATACTATAAAAACAATTTTTGTATTAGGACAATTACTATAAAAGTATAAAAAAAAAAGAATTTCATATATATGATTTTTATTGATCATGAGAAGGTCTAAGATCAAGAATTATGGTACATGATTTGGCATGATTTAAGGTGAAAAGTTATGTCAAAGATATGTTAACATTATTTAAATATGGATGATGGAATACTAATTAGTATTAGTAGATATAGAGCGACTCAAGAATTTCTAGTTTCCATGGGTTTTCATCAATGACCAACATCGAGTCAATATATTTTGTATTTGTTATGAAAATGCTTACAAAATATATTCAAAATAAAAGACCTTTGTATATGCTTTTTGTATATGATATAATTCTAATTAGGAAAACATCAACTAAAATAAGTTAAAAAATTAGATCAATGAAGAAAATGCTTAAAAAATAGACATTTTTCGAAATTGAAAAACAAATACTAAGTATATGATACATAATTTTAAAGGTTTAAAAAATATCATTCAATTCTATTAGAAAAAAAAAATTCCACCAAGTTGAGATAGGTTGAAGTATCATGGATCCATTATATGAAAAAATGAAGATATAAATCACGACATAACTTTGAGAGTCGAGAATGGATAATTAATAGAAATACCTTAAAGAGTTCTGTTTGAAAAAAGAATATCATTAGTGATTAAAGGCAAATTATATAAAACGACAATTATGACTGTGATGTTGTATGGACATGAATGTTGGACCGTAAAAACATTGAGTAGTGCTATATTATAAGAATGTTAAGATGGATATGTGAAAAAATTAGAAAGAATAAATAAAAAAAGATTATATTATAAGAAAGGTTAGAGCGACACCAATTAAAAACAACAAGATAATGGAAAAAATATTTAAGAGGTTGGAACATTCACAATGAAGTGTTGAAAACATATTCGTCAAACAAATTGAAAAAATTAAGTGACAAAGAATTAGAAAGTAAAAAATGATGACCTAAGGTTATATAAATAGAAATTGTCAAAATAATTTGTGAAAAATAGATTTAACATATTAGATAACACTCAACAATAATGAATGAAAATTTAGAATTCATATACCAACTATAAATAGTTTGGATAAGACTACTGATGATGATAATTCAGCATCCCTCAACCCTAACAACTTGTTTTGGTACAGTATGGTATTTTGATTGTTGAAGTATGATAAAATATCAATGATGTTGAGTTCCGTAACTTATTGATATACTATTAGGATGAAAAACACGTGGAAGGAGTGAGAATCAACAAATATTGAGATGAATGAGCAAATAAGAATGATTATGTGGGTAGTGAAATTCGAACTTACCATAGTGAACACGAGATCAAACATAGGCATGAAAGAGAACATATATTCAAATGCATTGGAACCAAAAGAAGTTCAGGGTAAAATTCATGCTCAACAAAGCATTCGTTTACAAAAGCTGAAAGAAGGGATTAGAGCATGAAGTGCTCCATCTACCCCTACTCAATATCTCTAGCAATTGCAGTCTAATGCCTTTAAGAGAGATTGGTGTTAAAAGGATAGAGAGAACTTAGGAAAGGAAAGTGAGGTAGACAAGGGATATAGGGAACCTATATCACTTGATCACAAAAGACACACAAGAAGAAAACTGACACAATGAGTAGAACTTAAAACAAATTTTATTAAATAAACGCAAACGACTCAAAACTTGACAAACACAACAAAAGATACTAGGAGATTTTAAAGAAATAAAAAAACGCTATCCTCAGACAACCGTCAGAGCGGGTTCCTCACATGCATCGAATTTGTAGGATAAATAAGTAAAGTGCATAGAGCTAGCAAACCGATGGTCCACCACTGCAAGACTGTCCCAAATGCTTCCAAATCAACCAAGACACGACACCCTAAAGTTGCTTCACTGTTGAGAAGAATGATACAGATGGAATGGCACTTGCGGAGAGACGAAGAGATTAGAAGCCCGAGAAGAAAGGGTGGAAAGAGCCCGCAGGATTTCCGGAGGGAGAAAAGAAGGTTGGAAAGAGCCCGCAGGATTTCCGAATAAACCCGCAGGTTAATAGAAAATATGCTCACAAATATCAACTAACTTCCTTCACAACATTTTCTCATATTTATAGGCAAGAGAGAGGAATACCAAGAGTCACATGTCTTTAATTTCCATTAGAACCAAAGCATAATAGGCATAGAAAACTTCCCCCAAAGCTCACGGATAAACTCTCAAACCAGGAACCAAGGAGACAGCCACGGGAGACGAGGGAACCACACGGACCGAGAGCCACAGCCACGGGAAACGAGGGGCGGACACGGAACAAGGAGCCAGCCGTGAGATCCCAAGAGGTAAAGCACAAAAATCAGCACCCCATAATGAATTCAAAGCATAGAATTCAGCCCCCATTAAATACAAGCCACGGAATCCCAAGAGACAAGAAGAAAAGGGGAAGGGACAAGGCCACTCCAAAAGTAAACTTCATAATGAGGTACCTTTTGAGAATTAAAGAGCTACTAAACTTCAGCTCAAGCAACTTAGAGAAAAAGCTCAAAACCGAATGCTCCAAAACAGCCAACCCGTGAACCACCAGCAGCTAGGGACCAATCGAGCCAGCAAACCAAAGGTCTACCAAGCCATATGCACTACCTACCATGATCATTGGATGCTTTCCCATCATTGGATAGCTAAAAAAGAAAAGAAAATAAAATAGAAAAAAAAATATACTATTGTTCAAATAAAATAAAAAGTAAATAAATTCTTGATAGCATCAGAAAGGGAGGTGAAGAATTTGAGAGGAGAAGAGCATGTGAGTGCTTCATATTTACATGTTTGATGCTATGTTGATTGCAATGCGCATCATTTAAAGGAATGTATATAAAAGGCAGATAGAATTTGGTGGAACTTGCTTAAGCGAGTGATTAATATTGCATGAAAAATGGAGGGAGAACGAGATAGATTACAAAAGAGACAAGATTAAAGTGTATTAATATGGGATTTAAAGTATAGCAGATGTTGCTCTGAAACTGAAAAAAATCCTCCTCTCTTCCATTCTAAACACGTGACCAAATTACACTAATTCGATGACTGTAATATCCTCATTGATGATCTTCCTTTACTTTCATTCCACCCAAACCCACACCCAACAAATAGCGAACTTAGAGATATAATTGATAAACTGAGTGCCTAACATATGTGTTCCATTCACTAGAATTATTTAAACAAAATAATGTGAACATGAGGCTTGATGTTAGTTTGACCAAATATTTTGTTATCAGAGCTATTAGCTATAAAATAGCAATGAATTTACTTCTATTTAGTAAATCATTCAAGGTCATTTCTTATAGTTGATATAAGGCCCAAATTGCAACTGACAAACAGCTGAAAATGATGGATGCAAAAGCTTTTATGAGCAAGCAAACACACGAGAATGCATTCATAGACATATTAACGGACAGCTGACCAACTGATTTAAGATCTTATGCTTGACCAATCACAGATTTAAAATGAAGGATACAAATCTCAAGAACCAACAATTATTTTGAAATAAATCATGTGTATTCTAGCATAACTAAAATCTATTCTCAACTCTACACATAGGGCATAGCAGTTATACCTTTAAATAAAGCTCATGAACCTCTTGGAAAAAGCTTTTTATTGCATCTTCATTTCGAGAGTCATGAAGCAACATCAATCTAGTATGTAAGAAGCAGTTTATCAAGGAAACAACTTAATAAAGGGTATATCATAAAAAGGTAAGAAGGAGATCATCTCAACGGCTAAATAAAGATAAGAAGCCATTTTTTTGTATTAATAAGAGAAATATATTAGTCTGTGCTTCAAAATTTTCAATGATGATGAAACTTCTGTAGCAGTGCAGATGAGTTGATACAAAGAAATAGCGTGTAACTAAAGCAAATATTAATTTTATTTCTCTCTCAATAGCCCAAGCCATCACAGAAAAAATTTTTTTGCATCTAGCATTCTTGTTTTACCATTAACTCTATTTTACTCTACAGTGTAATAGACTATTTTTTGCTAGACATGGCCAAACATATTACTTCTTTTATGAGAAATTAAGACAATAAAGACTGAAATCAGCTTTAAGGATATGACCGGCAGTGACATATACTGATACAACGAGTTCGTTGAATCGGTCCATTGCCTTCAAAAACCTGTAAAATGATGTAGAGATAAAACAGCTTCAACAAAAGTTCAATGAACAACAAAACAGGGATAGGCTACAATAAACCATCGCAAAAGAACCACAGGCAGGATGCTCACATAGCACTTGTTGTCCATGCAAGATCTTGAACAATATCTAAAGCAGCATGTAAAATAAACTGATGCTGATGAGCTGCTTCTTCTTTCTGGTGCAGGGAGTAATGTTAAAGAAGTAAATTGGAAAACGTAGGAAATTTTGCTCAACCATAGAAAATCATCTCTATCATCATAATTAACTGAAAAGATATGATATAATTTGAACTGTGTAAACTTCGTTAAGGACTTTTATATAACAAAATTACAGGCTGTACTACATAATTTCTTCCTTTGAAAAACTAATTACATAGTATGACTTCACAATATTCCTAGGAAAGAATGTACAAATATTAACCAAGTTTCTATTCATGCATCTATGGGAATAAGGAAACTCTACATCTTGCAAGGGATTCCTTGGAAGGCAATACCGCCTCAACCATTCATGAGATCCCTTCGTGGATCTGCTAAGCAGGACAGCCACCAGTAATCCACAAGTTGTAGAGTAGATATTCTCCGTGCCTAATTTGGAGATGATATTCTGAAATGCAGGTGCTTGATAGTCCCGTGGTTAGAATGCACTCAATTGCTTGTGTGCCTGAATATATAGTATATATACCAAACCACTTAATAGTTCTTTTTTTTTTTTTAAGTATCGATCAACTTCTCTATGCATGGTTTGGTCAAATTGGACTTAGTTGTGTGCAATTTTGATTGTTGATTTGTTATTGCAGTATAACTTTATGGTAACTTTTAAATTTATTCCCAAGTCATTTAGGATGATTTTGATTCACAATAATTAGTAAATTTCTTAGGTCATTACTTTAAATTCAGTTTCAGCACGAGGTTTGGAGATAATTGACTTCTTCTTGCTTCTCCTTGGAGTAGGGGTGCAAACGAGTCGAGTCGAGCTCGAGTTAAGGGGTGTTTGAGTCGAGCTCAACTGTCAAATACCGAGCTCAAGCTCGAGCTCAAACTCGAGTCGAGCTCAAAAATCGAGCTCGAGCTCGACTTGTTCCACCGTAAACGAGTTCGAGCCGCTCGTCGAGCCTCCAACGGGACCCGGTTCGCCTTCCAACACGCGGGTACTCAAAAAACTTTATTTGCAGTCTTTTACAATTGCAGTGGGAGGAAGAAAGAGGGAGAGAGAGAGAATGAGTATATTAGGCTGTCAAAATTTATTATTTGGTAGTATGTAGCCTTAGCCTGTCAGAGAAGAGAGAGAGAGAGAGAGAGAGGCAATTGTTTTTTGGGTTTGCCAGAGAGAGAATGAGTGTATTAGGCTGTTAGTATTTATTATTTAGTAGTTTGTAGCCTTAGCCTGTCAGAGAAGAGAGAGAGAGGCATTTGAGATTTGAGAATGACACGGGATACTAAAATCTAAAATATACGTGGGATTTGAAATTGCAGAAGCGGGATTATTATTATATTTTTTCAAAATTTAAATTTAATAATTTCAAGCCGGCTCGCGAGCTCGCGAACCGAGCCTCGTCAAGCTCGAACTCAAGCTCATTTAATAAAAGAGCTCGAGTTTGAGCTTGAGCTCGAGCTCGTGGATCGATAAGTTGGGCTCGCAAGCTCATAAACGAGTCAAGCTCGAGCCGTCTCGGTTCACTTACACCCCTACCTTGGAGTGGCTTAGAGGGTAGGGTACTCTATGGTGTTTGGTCATTTGGCACATCTCACACTGAAACTTTTCAATTTTTATTTTATTAAACGATCCAAGAAACATGGATTGTAGTATAACAAAGGATGTATTATCCATTTGAATATAATGGAACCAAATTTGTGTCATTTTTGTATTCAAATTTTTAGTTGAATAAGATTGAGGGACATGATTATTATTGAACATCTAGATAATGGAGTACCCTCTTATTGAACATCTAGATAATGGAGTACCCTCATTTCGTAGTATGCCCAATCATCCTAGTGGTTCAATCTTAAAACAAACAATGGGTAGGAAAAAACACCCAATTTAGTTCAGAATCATTATAAATGAATTTAGGTACGTGAGTGTAAATGATAATAGAAGGAAAGGTGCAAGTCTATATCGATTTTTTAGCAATAGCAACCAAGGTTTCATCAGCTACTTCTATTTTTTATTTCTTGGGCATGGTACATAGGAGGAGAATTTGGCTAAAGAGGTTATCATGTGTTCGATTGCTCCTGAGTCTATTATCCATATTTCATTTGAACTATTTTTAAAAGCATGTGAGAGGTATAAAATAGAATACTCATCTAATTGAGTCATAAAGCATATGCATCTTAGTTTGTCAAAAATAGTAAAGAATGCATGAAATTTCTCTATATTTTATTGATAATGTTTAAAAAGGTGAAATCTAGAATTAAGGCAATTAACCTTAGCGACACGAGGCATAAGCCTCCAAACAAAAAATATAAATACAAAAAAAGCCTATAAATAAATCATAAAAACAACAAAAAATAAAATAAACCATCAACATAATTACTTATTTTAAAATAAATATTATTATAACACAAAAGTTTGAAATTACATTCAAATTAAGCACTCAAAATTTAAATACTTCACGAGGAGCAAGACCCAATGGAGACTCATTCTCACTTTTGCATTCTTCAGAAGAATCCTCGTAGCATGTCTCAAAATGATCTTCAAAATCTTCAACTACAATATATTTTTTTCTTACCCCCTATACTGATTAATATTGCATTAGATATAATTTAAAATGAATAACAAATTAATAACACAAAAAATAATTCATTATACTTAAAATTACCTTTAAATTTTTTTAAAGCTCCAACCCCATTTTACTTCTTCCTTTTATATGATTGTGAAGTAGAAGCTAGTCCTAGTCGGGTTAGAGGGTTTTAAGGCAGGTCAATTTTGGGTTGGACCAAACCCGACCCGAAAAACTCATTTTGACACCCCTACTCCAGCAAATATACTATTATATAAATGATAAAAAACTATAGCATTTGCTTCATTCATAATACTCTTTGTAAGACCTCTAATGTACACTAATCATAAGCATCAACATTATTTATCTTTTTTCTGCCGTTAAATACACAATTACTTTAATAATCTTTTATATCTCCTTAATCATCCAACACGTCTTCCAAAGAATGTAAGCTCTGTTTCTAAAATTCATATAAATTTTAGTGACAAACTTTTTAATGGAACTAACCACCCAATTCCATATTACGTTTGGTTTAATTAAAAAATTCTAATTTGCTTCTCTTAGCAACTTGTCTTAAAAGATTAACAAATGAGTCACCTTTCAAGTTAGACTATTTTATAATAAGGCAATTATTTTTTTATCGCTTTCCTTATACCCTAAAGATATACACCATATAACCACGATGTAGTTAAATTTATTTATGGAATAACCTTATAATACTTATAAAAAAATGTCCGTCTAAGTAGAAGTCAATTGGTGATTCGGTGACTTGACTTTTGAAAGTAATTAAGTGTTGGTTCTTGATTCTTAAGTATATCTTTGTTATTGAAATATCATATGTCAAAGCAAACTATTATACTTCTATCTTCTATTCCATAGTCATCATTAATCCTCTTAAAGCTGATCATCCAACAAAAACCTATATATCAATTTAAATAACCCTAATGATTATACTATATTTCTTAGGTATACATTATATTAATTCAATCAACCCTTCCCAACCTTGATTTTTAAATTATTACTAAACCGACTGAAAAAGTATAAGCATTAACCATATATATAATGTCATCATCAATAATTAACAACAATCACCCTCCCACTAGCTTCTCAACAATTTTATCTTTCAACTCTATACCATTGTTATCTCAAACCTGAATCCTATTTATAACTTTACCAGCATGCAATAACTAATAATCTTCCATAATATCCTTGTGCTGCTCCCCTTTTGATTTATTTATCACAAATAAACAATATGTGCTCTTCTTTTAATCATCCCATCCGCCAATTCTCATCTTTTAATCTAAGTCCTCAAATTCCAAGCTGCAAATATAATCTTAATTTTAGATCGAATGTGTTACTTGCAAGTGCAGGCCTACTCAGCCCTTCCATAGTTTTCACCATAATTATATTATGACACCGAATATATTTTTATTCTAAATAAAATTGACAAAATAAAGTAATGTCCCCAAGAAAAACTTAAAGAAATCTAACAAATAAGAAGAGATACTTAAGAAAGCTAACAATTAGATGGAAAGACTCTGTTGCAGATAATGAGATTTGACAAGTTAATCAAAACCGCAGAACTCAAGCAAATAAAAATAGATGAACAAATAAAAACCCTGGTATAGATCAATGCAAAAATGCTAGATGGATTGTCAGGATAACAGCTAACACATTTACGCCATTTGCAATGTCCTCAGCATAGAAAAACTCTTCATGTTTATGGCTATACCCTCTATAACATGGAATGTCCCATACAAAGTCTATCTTGGTATTGTTGCAACATGGATAGGATCTTTTTTACAATAGCTCTTATTTTTCTTCCAAAACTACAAAGAGTATGCGTTCATGAGTCTTACATGACACCTTTTTGACCTCATGCTCTAATGTGCAAGTATTTTATGACCGTCATGTATGGCTCTTTTCTTGTATTGCCACGATCGACCTAATAGTAAATGGCAAGCATTCATATGGATAACACCACACCAAACTTCTTGTAATTTCTTGCCAATAGAAAATTACCCTAACCATTGAATCAAAACCTTAATTTTATTTTATTTTGCGCCAACAAGATAATTTTAAAGGCTTCAAATGATGGTTATACTAAAAAAATTGGCAAAATAAATTCATATCCACAAGAAAAAAGATAAAAAGCTAACATATAAGGTGAGAGACAGTTGCAGATTTATGAGGGAATTGAAAAGTTAATTAAAAGCACATAACTTAAGCAAAGAGAACATCTGGATCAGTGAATGAAATCCCTCGTATAGCTCTATGCAAGAATGCTTGACTGTCATGATAAGAGCTAAAACTGTCATATTACGTTGTGGTGTGACATTAATAAGTGAAGTTTTAAAAAGCATGTCTAGTTCTCACTGAAATCGGGTTAGGTCATGAGTTATTTCTTTTGAGAATCACCATAATACCAATAAAATTCAAATTTGTTTCATTTCATGAATTTTGAAACAAGTTGCATTTAGTTGTCGGTCTAACATCAACCTCAACTTTCTTGTCTCAGTTTGGAATCTACAAGGACAGTTTCTTAAGCTTTTCTTCTTTATAATTCAAAAGAAAAACAAAAACAAAGTAAAATAGTGAATGCCATGAAGATCAAACAAAATGAAAATGACTATATCCACATCTGATCCCTTTATAAGAGGTAATGTAAACTCTTGTGCTGCAAAATGATTCTATGGATAAAAAAAATAAAAAACAAAACTAGATAGTAGTTATAGCTAAAAAGTGGAGCAACAAGAGCATACCTTAACTGCCGATCCCAATTCGGCCTCATATATTGGAATGTCGTTTCTGCTAACAATGATGAAGCAAGCTGTGCTCGCCATTGTCTACGGCTCAAGATACCTACTAAGATTTCGGGGAGAAAAGGAACAAAAATGACAAGCATTAAAACAAAAAATAAAAACGAGTAAATCCCATGATCACTAAACAAAAACAATCAACTATTTTGCTCATATTGGCAATAGAAAGGAACAAGGTTGATAACATAATTTATTCTAATCAACTTAACTCTACACTTCGCAGCTAGAAAATATTTCACCTCACTTCGCAGCTAAAGGAAAAGTCTGCTGCCAATGATCTGCGAATAGATCATAATAAGAAAGCACCTATCAACCGTGAAAGATAAAGCCACTGACCTGATCTGTGGTTAGTCAATGGAAAGGAGCAGGAGACGAGATAGGTAGATAAGATCAAGATTTTCTCCTTCAGAGAAATCAGAATACAATTCACCTCAGGGCAGGGTTTTGATTTTTATGGCACATACCCGATGAATTCATTTGTCAAACTAGTAAATTTACAGGTGTCCTAAGCGCACCAAATTAGAATTAATTAAGTGCATGTAGACAAAAACTTTGATATTGTTAGAATTCATAGAATTTGAGAATGTTAAAAAATACATTCTGCTTATTATACAAAATTATCCCTATTTATAGATCTATACAAGATGTCTTAATAAAGAAATAAATAACTTCTAAATTATACATAATTGCCTCAATATAATCCTTCCTAATTCAGCTACCCAAATATAGAAGGATATTGGTGTGATCTAGGTGAGCCTCCCATGGATTCTCATCCTGACCGTGGGATCAAATGCCAAGGGATGACTGAGATTTTGACACTCCCCCTCAAGCTAGAGACCAGCTTGCAATTACTCGCTCAGAGGTAGAGTTGCATTGGTTATAGATAGGATATCAACCACAAGATAAAGCCGACAATGAAGGCCGGTGATGGAAAACTATCCTCAAAATTCCGACAATTAAGGCCAGTTGTGGGAACTTGTATTCCTCAGAATTCCAGCAATGAAGGTCGGTAGTGGGAACCTGTATTTCTCATAATTCCAGCAATGAAGGCCGGTGGTGGGAACTTTGTATTCCTCAGAAATTCAAGAATGACGGCTTCTCGGAGAAAATTTTCCTTGTCGACAATAAAGGTCGATGATAAAGATTTTCTCTCCTTCCTTTTTTTCACTAAAAAAAAAAATTTTCTTTCCTAGTTTAATAAACCAAACCAGCCGAGCCTTTAAAAAAAAAGGCTCGGATCGGAACTAGGGCACGGGGCCGGGCTCCTCTCAGTGGAGTCTCGTTCAGCTTCGTTGCTTCACAGTCGCTCCTTCGGCTCGTTCTTGGTTGGTCAACTATCAACCTTTGACGTCTCTCCCGTTCGGCTTCAGATGCTTCACAGGAGGCGCTTCTTTGGCTCCTTTTGTGTTGTTTGTCTACGCTCGTGCAAATTCAGACCCTGTCGACGCTGGTGTTTAGCGGAATTAAAGCTTCCGTCTGTGGCAGCGACTGGTAGGATCGAGGGTTTTGTCCGTGGTTGCACTGGCATCTTGAAGGGTCCGCGGCTTCTTTCAGCGTCAGAAGCTTGGAACATTCGGCAATGAAGCCCACACGATTTTCTTTGGCTCTGATACCATGTTAGAATTCATAGAATTTGAGAAGGGTAAAAAATACCTTTTGCTTATTATACAAAATTATCCGTATTTATAGATCTATACAAGATGTCTTAATAAAGAAATAAATAACTTCTAATTGATACATTATTGCCTCAATATAATCCTTCCTAATTCAGCTACCCAAATATAGAAGGATATTGGCGTGATCCAGGTGAGCCTCCCACGGATTCTCATTCTGACCGTGGGATCAAATGCCAAGGGATGACTGAGATTTTGATAGATATTAATTTGCTTTACAATAGCTTTGAAGAACTTTTAGGGTGATAGATTGATAGGTTGTTGTGAGACAATCAAGTTTGACATAAATCTTGTTAATTAAAGCTTTGTTTGGGCTGCTTCTTAAAGTAGCTTTCTAGGACAAAAACTTAAATTTTTATGCTAAAATGTTGTTTTAAGAAGCAGCAAGAAAGCCATCCCAAACGAATACTAAGTGACTTATATAACATAATAATTCTTAAATTCTTAAATATCTCATATCAAAGTAAAAAATATATTTTCTATCTGCATCAAAATTGAAAGTCCCGTCCTTCAGAAATAGTCACAGTGAGCATTGTATCACAATTCTGCAATAAAGTTTATTGTACAACAATCATATCGATGTATTTCACCAATTTACTTGAGCATTCACTTCACCCATATTTATAAAATATAATAATATATGACTGGATTCATATAGCCAACCCCAAATAGTTGGGAATATGCTAATGAGAGGGATGATGATAATAAGATGACGGTGATGGTGGTAAAGATGTTCAGAAAAGAATAAATAATTCAAAATGAGGTGCTTTGATAATCATTTCTTAACCGTACCTCTACTATAATAGTAAGTCATCTTTTATAATTGTTTGGGGTTGAGTTAATGAATCACTTATTTTTCATTTGTTCACATCGATTGTTGCCTGAGTGCTGGCATATCCTTTGATGTAGGCAAAGGGGGGTCAACTCAAACCCAAAATAAGTTGGTTTTGACTTCCCTTGAGCTTACAAGCTCAATAAAATTTGAGCTGGAATTTAGCTCATTTATGAGCTGATTTTTAGTTCATTTATTAAACTAAAGGTTAGCTCATTTATTAGCTAGGTTTTAGTTCATTAGTTATCTTAATTAATGTAATTTTTATTATAGTTTTTTATGTCTTAAATTTAAGTTTGGAATCCCAAGGATGTTTGTTTTCCCGTGCTTTGGCTCCTTGGCTTCCACGGTTGGCTGTTTCCGTGCATTGGCTCCTTGGTTCTCACGGTGGCTGCTGGTTTTCCGAACTGGGGGCCTTCCCGTGGCTTTTGGCGCCTCGGTTCCGTGCGGTCTCTTTGGTTCCCGTGGCTGCTCCTTCGGTTCCTTGGCTGGGTTGTTTTCCCGTGAAAAGTAGGGGGCTTTTCCGTGGCTTGTGATATTTGGATTCTTATGGGAATTCAATTAGTGTTGCTATTTGTATCCCCCTTTCATACCTATAAATATGAGGGGTTTTGTAATGTTTTAAAAGTAAGTGAAAATGTGATTTTTGGAAGCTATAACCTGCGGGTTTGCTTAGAAAAGCTTGCGAGCTTGTTCCATTCTCCTTCTCATCTCCTCTTTGGAAATCTTGTGAGCTCTTTCCACCCTTCGTCTCAGCTTCTAACATCTTTCGTCTCTCCGCAAGTGACCACCTCACATGTATCCCTCTTCTCAAAAGTAAGCAAGTTTAGGATGTCTTGTTAGAGTCTTTGTTTGTAAGTTGTTTAATTTTAAGAGTTGTAAGTCTTTATTTATAAAAGTGTTTGTTTATATGAAATGTAAGAGTTTGTTCTAAAATTTCTAAGTTCTCTCTTCTTTTTGGATATTTTGTGTCTTCTTTTATATAGGAAGCCATTTTTGTTTTTTGTGATAAAAATTTTGGGTCCCTCTCCCAAATTTTTGATTGCATTATCCTTGAATAACTTTTATCCACATGACTTTAAATCTACACCCTTTTCCTTCCTAATCATCTGGCATTAAAATCTACACCCTTTTCCTTCCTAATCATCTGGCATTAATTTTATCATATATCTAATGGATGCATTTTGTACACATTGATGTATGTATCCAAACCACCAAAGTCTATTTGAATTATTTTATCTTCAATAAATTTCTCTACAATCATGATTATAATACCATCATTATTTAATCTATCTTTCCTAATTTTGTTACATATTCATCTTAAGATTTTCATTGCTGCAACATCCAACTTAGCTATCAAAAATTTTTTCGTTCTTCAATGCTAGAATTCATACAACATTACTAGTCTTATTGCGGTTACATGAAATTTGCTAATACTAAGATTTTTTCATCAGTGATACTCCAACTCTCCATTCTAACTAACAAGTCCCAACTCTATAAGTTATAAAAATATTTATCTCCCTAATTTTATGCATGATAAATCCAAATATAACACACCTCATATCATTTTATTTTCTAATAATATTGATTTATAATTGTTTACATCAGCCTTCCGATGAGCCGGTTGGGAGAGTAGATGTTTTAGATTTGGCCTATGCTAAGAAACAAGGAGGTAGACCTAAAAAGACTTGGTATGAAAAATATTAGAAATTACATTTTTTTTATTAGATTTAAATGAGAATTTGACACTTGAGAAGATATAATGGAGTAAATAATTCATGTAGCCGACCCTACGTAGTGGGACAAAGGCTTGATATTGTTGTTGGCAATTGTTTACATCACATTTGCTTGTATTATACTATTATATATCACATATTGAACATTTGGTCTACATATTATAAATACCCTATCTTCAAAATATGTTTTCCATTGTTCTAATTTTTTTTTTATTTTAATAAATATCTCCCCAATTAGAATTATAACATATGCAAAAAGCATACAACAAGATACCATATTTTGAATATCCCTAATAAGCATCTCTCCATAACAAATAAAAAAAGACATGAACTCAATTATTATCCTTGGTACAATCCTATAAAAACCAAAAGCTATGAAGCATTTTCACAAATAATATTAATATTAATTAGTGTTGTATCATAGATATCTCTAACAACTTGAACATATTTTTGACACACATCTTTCTTCTTTAATGCGCACGAAATCAATTCTTGCAACACTCAATCATATGCATTTTCAAGATCAATAAAAATTCTTTTGTTGAACTAAAACTTTTCCATCAGTTATGTTAACACAAAAAATGCTTCCATAGTTGAACTTCCCAACATAAAATTAAATTGAGTATCTGAAACAAATGTTTTTTTAATTCTATCTTCCACTACTCTCTTTCACATCATCGTTGCATGATTTATAAGTTTGAATCATCTATAATTAGCACAATATTGATCATCTCATTTGTTCTTAAATATTGCACAATATTGATCATCTCATTTGTTCTTAAATATTGATACTATAATGCTTATTATCCAATAATTTGGCATCCTCTTAGTCATAAAAATTTCATTGAAACAATTTGTCTAACAAGTTACTACAATGCCCTATAACTCTCCAAATATCAATCAATATCTAATGCAGATCTAAAGTTGTACCTCTATGCATCTTCTCCAAAGCTAACTCCAATTATTTTTTTTATGAATATATAATATACCTCATAGTTTTGTTCATGGTGCTCTTCAAAAATAATTTCGTTCTTAGACCATTGATTTAATAATTCTTAACAAAAGCATTTTGTCCTACTTTGGTATCTTTATATTTAACTAAGATCCTCTTATATTTATTTCTAATATATATGATTTAATCAAAGTATTTAGATATATTATCTCATATTTTTATCTCTTTCTCCTTCACTCATACCAAGCATATTATGTAAATCATCAAAAATTGTACTTTATGTTTGGTTAATACAAGCCTTCTACCTTTCTTCTGATCATTAAAAGCTTTAGTAATATTCATTTCTTATCTTTCTTTAAAGCAATTTTATTTTCCATAATAATTTTTATACCTACTCACTCGATCATCAAGTCTCTTTATTAGTATTTCATTTGTTTTTAAAGTCACCTAAATTTCTATGGCAATTGCCTCAATTAACTAATCATCTTATCTCACATCAAGTTTGGGTTAACTCAAAGAATTCTAATTTGTTTCTCTTAGCATCTTCTCTTGAGAGACCGATATATTTTCACCTTCCCGATTTCACCATCATATCTTAAGGTAATTACTTTTTATATTGTTTTCTTTAACTCTGAAAATAGACATCAATAATTATGACTCTATTGTATGATCCAAATCTCTCCCATAATCACCATCCAGCCATTGCAAAAAAGTTTTTTTTTTTAAGTGAAAAGAAGTTTATTTACGATTTAGTGGTTTTGTTTTTGTGAGTATTTAACCGTCCATTTCTTTTCTAAAATTCACTACTATAAAATCAAAAATAATTTCACCCATTGTATTTTTATCTCTGATTTTATACCCATTATGAATCTTCTCATAGCCCATCATAACAATTTTTTTATGACCATTAAAATCACCTCTAATAAATATTCTTTTTTCTCAGGTACACAACATCCAACTTTTCAAAAACTATAACAACAATAAGCCTTTATCCCACTTTATGGGGTCGGCAACATGAATCTTTTTTCTCAATTGTGTCCTATTAAGACTTAAATTCTCTTTTAAATCGAATAAAAAGATCATGTTTTATACTTTCTAACCAAGTCCTATTTAGTCTAGCTCTACCTTCCTTAACATAGGCTGAATCTGATAAATTTACTCTCCTAACAAGATTATCAGAAGGCCGGCGATTTATGTGACGAAATCATCTAAGGTGACTCTCTCCAAACTTATATACTACTGGAGCTACTTCAACCTTTCCACATATATACTCATTTTGCATTCAGTATTTGGGTGTAAAGCCACTCATCCACTTGAGTATCCTCAATTCTACAGCTCTTAATTTAATTTTATGTTTCTCTTTTAATGGCCAACACCTGCATTGCAAGTCTCACCATCATCATATAAAATTTTTCGTTAAGTTTGAGAAGTATTTATCTATCACACAACATGCCCTATGCATTCTTCTAATCCAACCATCCAAGTTGAATTATGCTAATAATATCCCCATCTATTTTACCATCACTTTGAACAATATACCCGATATATCTAAAATGTGTACTCTTTTTAATGACTCGATCACCTAATGTCACAATCCCACAATTAGATCTATTACTACTAAATTTGCACTCCATGCATTCGACTTTAAATATACTCAAACGAAAATCTTTAAACTCTAAAGTTGACATGCACAATTCAAGTTTTTCATCAAATCCCTCTCTAGTATATCAATAAGAAGAATATCATTAGCAAAAAGGATACACCAAGGTACATCATCTGGCAAAGGTCTACTAAAACATCCTTTAATAAAGCAAGAAAATATTGGTTTAAAGTTAAACCTTGATTTAATCCAACTGAAATAGGAAATTACTTGGTCAAACCATCTTGTGTTTGAACACTAGTAATAGCTTATGCATACATATCCTTAATGACTTAAATATAAACATTATTAACTCCTTCCTTTTCTAGAACTCTCTAGAGCACTCCTCTTGGAATTTTATCATATATTTTTTTTCTAAATCAATAAATATCAAATATAGATCCTCTTTACTCTCTCTATACTTCTCCATAAAACTTCTCAACAAATGTATAGCTTCCATAGTAGGCATACCTTGTATAAATCTTAACTGATTTTGATAAACATTAGTATCACATCATAAACCTTTGTTCAATTACAGTCTTCTATAATTTTAATGTATGACACATTAACTTAATTCCTCTATATTTTGTACTCTTGTGCATTACATTTATTCTTAAAATAACGAGTTAAGTCAAGAATCCTTGATCCCTTGAGCATTTCCATACATTTTGTTGAAATATCATCAAGTCCTACTTCACACTTCATTTTCTTTAACATTTATCTATCTTCTATTTTACAAATATGATGATAAAAATAAAAACATATATTTACATTTAGGGTGTTAAGGTCACTAAAGTAAATCGCATTCTCATAACATTCATTGAAAAGTTTATTGAAATATCTTGTCCATCAATGTGTCTTCTAAGTAAAATATTTTTTTATCTTCATCATTAGTGCACTTCACTTGAACTAAAATCTTACTTATCTCTTTGCTTGGCTAACTTATACATATATTTTTGTCCTCTTTAGTATCTAATAAATTATATAAATAATTAAAGCAGATTTTTTTTACATCACATATTGCTTTTCTTAAACTCTCTATGAGTCATTATTTTAAATTGCACAATATGAGGCTCGTCTCACTTTTTATGAGGGCACCTCACTTTGATTGAGGCGTGATTCATCTCGCTAGCGTGCGACGTACACTTCACCTTATATATATATATATATATATATATATATATATATATATTATTAAAACTTGCATAAACTAAAGCCCATAACAAATCACACATTCATGCACCCCCGAGCCACAACAATTATCTCTAAATTGCTTTGACCTCCAACCCGCCGCCGCTGCCACATTCACCACCATCGCAGTCGAAGTGAGGATCACTTACAAGCTGCACAGCACCATCCTCCCATCTTAAAGTTGATGACAAACATTTATGAAAGATGATGACAAATGAAATAAATGAAGAAGTTAATTGAGAGGCATTTGACACCACAGGGTGAGATAAGGGAGAAACCAATTTGTTATGACGACGACTCAAATAAAGATTCTCTCCATGATGACAGTGCAGATGATTTCTAGGTTGTTGTCAAATATTTTAACTTTATTTAAGAATTAAATGTGGATGAGTAGAGAACCGAGAAAAAAGGAATTTGAAGTTGAACTTAATATTATATGATACTTTTATGCATTTTCATAAACATAAATTTAGAGTTTTAGCATTTTAAAATTTTAATCACACACCAGACTTACATGTAGGAAAAGAGAACCATCAAGCAAAAACTTTTTTTTTACTTTGTATGATTTAATGTGCCAAAACAGAGAATAAAATTAATACTATTATTAACTTGTTCGATTAAAAACTCACTTAACAATAAGAAATTTTTTTAATATATACGCTTCATCTAATTTAGCTTCAAAACTAGACATCAATAGAACACGTTAAGAAAAAATAAAACCCCAAAGCACCTGTTGTGTGGTGACCATGTGCTTCCTTCGAGGATGAAAGTGTTAAGGATGTGCACAGAGCAAGAGGAAGGAATTGGGGAGAGGTAAGCTTGAGAATTGTAGCATAACTGGAGAGATAACTATAGATGAGGATGAGAGAATGAGAGAGAGGGGATGGTGTAGAAGACAAGCAAAAGGGAGAAGAGCAACGGAGGCAAATTGTAAGTGGAGAGACCAAGAACAATGGAGGCAGAGGTAGAGAATCAGAGAACTCCCACGAGTTAATTTAAATAGTTGGGGGTCACTTAAAGTTGATTATAAAATTGTCATTGAAAAAACTACTTTGGGACGTTACTATGGCTTGAAAATTTCATGGCTGTTTGGGTGAAAGATTTCGCCAATATTAGGCTAAATCTTGCCAAACAATTTTTTAAGTCACATAAATCCCGCTACGTTTTTTTTTTTTTTTCTTTTAAATCTTTATTATGCATAAATCCCGCTACATTCTTAAAATCTACTTTTATCCCATTTTAGGTTAAATCATGAATTTAGTAAATACCGGGAAAAATAGGATTTAAGAGATTTACATGTCTCTTCTTCTCCTTCATTTAAATTGTAAGTCTATAAAATATATGTCAAACTATTTACTAAAATTTAACCAAATAACATTC
The DNA here is from genome assembly GCA_019514585.1 of Dendrobium officinale. Taxonomy (NCBI): domain Eukaryota; kingdom Viridiplantae; phylum Streptophyta; class Magnoliopsida; order Asparagales; family Orchidaceae; genus Dendrobium; species Dendrobium officinale. The sequence goes on from CM033692.1 coordinate 17,588,823, forward strand.
ATCATGCCAATTATTTTTTCAGAATTTACCCTCCATGATTTACTAAATTTGAATTAGCAATATTTACTAAATCCTACGAATGGCCAAATGGCACTTTAATGTTGCTCAGAAAATTTAGCTATGAAGTACTTTGCTGTTTGATTAGGGTGTTGTGTTGTTGTATATGACCAAAATGCCTCTTTTGTTGTAGTGCTCATATGAAGAGGAGCGCTCTGACGTATAATGCATTCTAAAAACATTCTTCTAAAAATAAATTCTCATAAAAAAATCTTAACTAAATTACTTGCTTTGCAGATAATATCAGAACTAAACACAATTTCACTGTCAAAAAAACAATTTCACCAAAGAAAACTCATTACTTCGCGGATCTTCGTGGAGCAATGGAGTCGCGTCTGCAGTCCGAGGGGGCGAAAAAGTTGAGGGCGGATCTTCAAGCGGCAATGGATTCGCGACCGTCCTCAGAGAGAGCAGCCGCGATGGAGTCGCGACCGGAGAACTCGACAGAGTAAGGGCGTATCTTCCTGCGTCGAGGGGGTGAGACGATCGAGTGAGCCAAGAGCATCAAAACATCTTTCGTATCGGGGTTTACTCAAATTTTATCGCCCAAAATTCAGTCGATAAACCGCGACTTCCCCATTGGGGATGATTTAACTTTATATGCCCCTCATCAGAATTGGAGCAATATGGCTGTGTATTTTTAAAAAGGGGATTTACATGCATATCATTTCATTTTATATTATCTATATATCTAATCTTTAAAATTTTAATATTATATATCTATTAATCATAGAATAAATATGAATGCATAAAATAAAATATTAAAGTTTATAAGATGATTTGAGTGGTATATTTGATATTACAATTTTATATGAGTTGTAGGAATGTAATATTAAATTTCTAGGTATTAAATATGTAAATAGTATGCAATAAATTAGTATGTATATAAATCCCTCTTTTAAAAATATATATATTTAAAAGTTCTTAAGTGATTAAAATACCTAAGTATACTTGTATCTCATCATAAATGAGTAAAAATATCTCACCTTTTTAGATTAATTCTGTTCATTTAGAGGTTATTTGGTTGGCTAAAAAAGAAACGAAGTGTGAAAGAAATACTGTCTAAAATAATATTTTGAAGTTGTTTGGATAAGTGTAAAGTAAATTCATGTAAATGATATTTTTTGTTTGATTTGAAGTAAAATAAATGTAGTTTAAAGTCTAAACATGGTAGCAATCGGTGGGTGGTGACTACTACTACTGGCAGTGGGTGGCTTGTCGGCTGGTGGTAGATGATGAAAGCGGATGGAGGATGTAGTAATGACTGGCGGCGATAGGTGGTTGGTGACGGTGACGATGACAGTGACGGCAGGCTGTGGCGATGGTCATAGATGGTGACAGACAGTTGTGGTGGCTACCTGCAGCAAGTGACGACTGCAACTGGCGGCGATGACGACATATGATGGTGGTGGCCGAAAGCAGCCGGCGGGGGGGTGGTGGCGGTGGCCAACGATAGTGGTGGTGGCATGTAACGATGCATAATCTAATTTTAAAAAATCCTTCTTTTTTCTTTTAATTAATATAAACCAGAGCTATCTAATCTCTTTTATCATTATAAATATCAGCATAAATAAAATTATTAATCAAAATATTAATATATTTATACATGGCTTATTCATTATATCAAAAATCATATACACTACTCAGGAAGCATAAAATCCTATAATGTATATCTAAATCTTGAGTACAAAAGAATAATGAAATAAAGGAAACTAAACCCAAGGAATCATGATCAATCTCTCCCTCCCGATTCTCAGCCTTGACCAAAAATTCTTTAAACCACATATAACGAGCTCAACAGCCCTACAAGTCACTAAATCCTACAACTGAATCCAAAACACAGTAAAAAAATAATATGCATGTTATTAGTCAATTCATGATAGTGACATTCACATGATTATGAATCAGTGCAAAAATAGTAAACTCATATACAATAATAATAAAGTTAGTACACCAGTAAGATCGTAGGGTTACATAAGCCAATAAAATAGTACAGTGCATAAATAGTAAAGTTTATAAATAAGTGAAACCAGTGCAATGTTCAATCATAAAGTGGTGACCAATTATATCTTAATAATACTATTCAATAAGTAGAGAAAACTATATAAAAAGTGATAGTAATAGTGTATCACATGATTATGTATCAGTGAATCAATAAACATTGAATCAAATAGTAGTAGTAGCACCAATGAATCAATAATAGTGATTCAAAACTGTATCAGTATTAGTGTCGTCGATATCACTAATAATAAAGACGCACAGTAACAATAACATTAACAGTAGTGGTAACAATACAACAATACAATAATAGTAAGATCGTATAATAACAATGTATAAGTAGCATGCATTTGAGCAATTACACTAAACATATACAAGTCCTAGCTAAAGCGTTGTTTTTCGAGTATCAATATATGTATCAGTAATCAATAACCATTGGCTCGGTAACAGAGTCGTCACTCTGTCTGTCGGTACAATAATCATCTCCTTATAACTCTCAATCAGTGATATCAACCCATAATATTTTTCAAAAAAAAAATTATCAGCCCATCATTTTGTATAGATCAGTTAGTCTCCAACCAACGACAGTGAATAACTAGTCTTTTTTTCTTTGTTAAAACCCACAGAATGGCCTACACGTTAATATCAAAAAAAATGTTACAAGGACCTTAATAGGAACCTCCAGCTTGCTAATGCTTAAAAGAGCTATAATATATATATATATATATATATATATATATATATATATATATATATATATATAAACCTAGAAGCCAGTGGTTCATAATACTAAAGATTACAAAAAAACCTAATAACATTCTAGTGCTGTAAGAGAATAACTAGTCATTACTTATTTTAACACACATTATTTTCATAATATTATAGTAGCAATAACAACCATCTATTTCTAAACTACACACAAGTATTCATTCCAAATACCTATTTCAGCAATATGATTACAATAAACTGTCAATTTCTATTTAAGGAAATTCATATAAAATGTAATATCTTTCATTCTATTAGGTGAAATTTAGAAATATTACAATCAAAATTTCAAGAATATGTAGTACAATAACATATAAACAGTTACACAATGGAAGTTCGTTAAAATTGGAGAAAATGCAATACAAATATAATTTTCTCATTCTCTTTCCTCATTCCTTCTCCCTCTCTCCTGATTTCTTCTTAGGCAAGCTAGCGGTGGAGTGATCAAGGGATGTGTGAGTGGATAATATATATATATATAGCACCACAACACTACATGTCGAATCTAGAATTATTGTAGAATAGAGACTCAAACGTCACGACGATATTTTCTGGTGCCATTGCGCTTACAAGCCTAGCACCTTAATGCTCACGAGTTCAGTGCTGCTGCATTGTAGTGTTGCAGTTCAAACATAAATTATATATTTTTTTAACACATTTCGTATTTTTTGTTTATCACATGACCAATGACGGTTGTGGTCAGCGGCGGGTGGTTGCGACCAACTGTGGCTGTCGTGGCCCACAAATAGCAGTGGTGGTGGCCAGAGTTGGAAGGAGGCGGTTGGTGGTGATCAAGCGAGCTTGCTTGGGGTGTAAGCTATTCTCACTTAAAATTAGACAAGTACGGTTTACCTAAAAAATAAACTAAAATGATTTACACTACATTTATTTTACTTTACTTTGCATTCCTTTTTCATCCACCTAAACACCAAAATTTTCAAAACCTCTGCATATGAAATACTTTACATCCATTTGGAATCCAATCAAAGAGCCCTTTAATGTTTTCATCATTATCAACATATCTTTGTAGGAGTCGGTTTTTTTATGAGAGACCACATATGTGAAGTTTGAGTTTTTTATCTGTCCATCAATGACTTAAACTTTTATAGATAATATTTTTTGAGTTTGCACATTTTAAGTTAATTGATGAAGATATAAAACAAAGTTATATAAAATATTAAAGAGTGTGTTTATATACTTAATAAAATATATGCACAAATTATGTTTAAAATTTATTCAAATCATAATTTAATATTGTTCAAAAAGCCAAATAATTTTTTTTCAAACAATGTTCAAACATAATTTTATGAAAAAGGTATGACAACGTCTTAGTAGGTAGATATTTTAACTTAGTCTAAATAAGATGCATTCATGCCTTCAAATATAGTTCAAAAACATGTTGAATATATCTAATCATTGTTCGATCATTATTTAATCACATTCAATCAATGTTAGAACTTATTCAAATATGATTTGGTTAATTTCAATTTATGTTCAAGTAACTATAAATTTATAGGCTAACAAAATCTTATTTTGTAGATAAAATCAAGCATTAAATTTTTGTATTGTATGGCGGAGAATGCAATGAAGTTATGCAAGCTAGTTAGATATTCATCAGAGTCCTACACAGGGTCCTGGTTGAATACCCATTGGGTACCCACGCTCTGTGCGGGCTAGCTTCGCCCAGCCACCCCCACTCATAATATTTTTCAGGATGACATACCCACCCATACCCATGCGTTGTTCGACCTTAGATGTAAAAGAAATCCTGCAGAGAATTGAAATGTAGAAGACAATAACAGAATAAAAGTATTTTCATATTCCCCAAATGCCTGTAATATAAAATACATGGTTTTATATAATGATGCAGGGGGCAAGTTGTTAGAGTGCAGCATAATATGTTATATGAAGCTTGTGGTGCATTAGACTAACGTGTTAACAAGCCGCACAAGTCATTGTTCGATCGGTAGAATAATAGATCATTCACGTGAGCGGGCTTTCGACTGTTGGGCTTCTTAGTCAGTGTGTTGCCGGCGTCTGAAAAGTTGTTCTCAGACATGGAGCTGGCGGCCGTAATGCATAAAATAGAGTTCGTGACTAGTGCCATGATCGGGAGCGTCTTGATGCCCACGAGTCCCCACCACTTCAGGACGTCGAACTCCCTCTAGTGGCAAATTATATATTATATCAACAAGCAGATGATTCCTGCACTGCAAAGGGTGTTTGGTCTCCTTGGAGCTGATGTTAACAAGTGGTTTTTTGCTATACCTTGTCCAACCAGACCTGCTACTGAGTCGGATATGAAACAGTTATAGCTGTCAAGATATAAGTCCAGATTGCATTAGCTAGGTCCTGAGCGCTAGCACCGGGTGTATAGTACATGTCCCTTATAGATTTATGATCCAAGGCTGGTCACCGCACATCTTCTATTCTTTTAGGCTGACCTTATGCGCCATGTAGGTCGTGAACTCTAGGCCGGCTCTGACTTACAAGCTATTAGGGGCAATGTTGGTGGCCATCTCAGGATCATCATCATCTTTAGGCAAGTCATAGTAAACTGAGTAGGAGGCGGTGGTGTCTATCCGTGCCTTCTTAGCCGGCGGTGGCCTTATGCCATCGTCATCTTCATCGATGACTGAGTTAAGGCCATGGCCGTACTTGATCATATATGCCTTCAACTTCTCCTTGGTCTCGTCAACCTAATCAGCATTGATGTTCAACCCATGCAAACGCATCTTCATGACCGGGTCGAGCATCGTCGCAATGACATGGACGGGCTGGAGCACAAACTTCTCCTCGAAGATGGGTTAGATGATCTCCCTGAGGGTTTATCCACCATATTGAGTACCCACCCATATCCACCCATAAGTCTATGAGTATACCCATACCCACCCATATCCATTGGGTATGAGTGGGTTCATGGGTGGGTGTGAGTATGGGTGCTCAATGCAGGGCTCTGATATTCATTGAAAAATGGTGAAAATAATCAAATATATAGAGAAATATTTTGTTTAATTATCTCAATAATATTTCATGGAAAGTGACAGATGTTGATAAATGACAATTTAATCTGAAATTTGAGGTGACATACCACTTTCATGAAGCACAATCAAATGCATCAACTAAGCCAATTATGGATGTTGGTATATATATATATATATATATATATATATCTTAAATTAGCTTTATTTATCCAATAAATACGAGGCACTAATATGTGTTATCACCACTCCTACAAAGACTTAACTATATTTCATTGCGCAAATAAGACTGATGAAATTAAGTTCACCAGTGTCGCCCCAATATAATCCTACGATTATTGTCATCTGACTATGGTCTTCCAATCATCACTGCCTAACTATGATCCTTCAATGGGCTAGGTTGGGCGCAAGATGGCGATGACGATGGCGACAAGGCTCTAATATGCATCATGCTGGTCACCATGATGGAGGTGACAGATTGTGGTGGCAATGTGGGGACATATGGTTGGGGGTAGTCGGTGCAAGTTGACCGGCATGATGCACGAGATTGGGTGAATATGAGTTTATGTTAAAATAATTAAAGTTACTAAACAATAATGAAATATATTTGAAAAAAAATGATGCCATGGAGATGCCAAGGGCAGGTCTGTCAAGAAAAAACAGAAAAAAGCTTGCCTTGCGAGAATAACTCGTTAAGAAATATGTTCTATTCGTGAGCGAACTTTTATTTGGTCCGGTCTCAGGACGTAGCTCTGCATTCGGTCGCCAGTAGAATCATGTCACGCGTTCTCACTATTTACTGCGCGTCCCGACAACCCGACCCGGAACGGACCTAGGATGGCTCGTTATTCCTTGATTTTGCTAGGTATTGCTCGGTATTGGTCGATTTTGCTCGACAATAACCAATACCGAGCAAATACCGAGTTGTACCGAGTTTTTCTAGAAAAACTCGGTACAACTCGGTATTACTCGGTATTGATCTTCACAGAGTGATATTTCTCGTTGTTGCCAAACAATACCTAGCAATATCGAGCAAATACTGAGTAATACCTCGTAATACGCGAACATAATATTCCTGGGTTCCGGTCCGAATCACGTCATCGGGCCGCGAGGTAAAGAATAAGAGACATATTATTGAGGGCGGAACGTACCTCTAGTTCCCGTCAGAGTACCTAATAATTGCTCATTCGTGAGCTGCCGTCGGCCAACGCGAATAATAAGGTTTTATACGGATTCGTCTTATCTTAGACAGTGAGGGACTGCCTCCAAGTTATGTTGCTTGCTGTTGTACTGGCCGATAGAGCGAAAACGAAGTTGGAACAGGTATTCTTCTCTGCAATTGCCTCTCTATTTCTATAATTTGTCTTCTGTTTGGTCTGTCGATGCACTTCCTAGGGCCTTAGGCCTGTCTAGGTTTTGCTTTTCCTCGTCGCCATTTCATCGTTGTTGCTTCGGCTTCGCGTGCTTCGCGTGTTTTTGAAAGGGTTGATAAGGAAACTTCTTCGCCTCCTTGCGTTGTTCCTGTCGGATGGGAAGTCACGACGGGAGCTGACCGCGAAATTAACAATCTTTCTCCTCTTTTGCGCGCTTTTTTGGATAAATCCCGTAAATCCTCCGAACTACCGTATTTACTAAATCCGGAATTTTATGCAAAACGGAGAAGAAACGGGAATGAAGTTTCTGTAGGATTTAAAGTTGTCATTTTTGCTTTTTGGTAGGATTTCTGCTAAATCCTGCATCCGAGGGGCTGTTTGGTTACAAGCGGGATGTAAGAAATCCTATAAATTTGATTTAATGAATCCTGAGAAGTTTAACTTTTGTGAACAGTCTGGCTATTTGTTTTTAGAATTGGAAGACTTCTTTGATCCTTTACAACTTATGAATGTGGATTTTTGGTGCTCTCACCCATAGTCTAGGCATCCAAAAAATAGTAGTCACTGCTTATCTACAACTAAATATAAATTTCTTAATGATCCTTCTACTCAGAAATATTTATAAGTGACATGAAGAAAACTTTAGGGGCATGTTACTTGAGTTTTATCGAGTGTCTAATCAACCATGAACGGTGCATCAACGCCATAAATATATTGTCATCTGCATCTTTGCTAGGATCTTCTTCTCTATAACCAGCATAGAAGTTTTGGAAAATTTGTACATTGCATATCTTTTTTTAATCTGACAGTTCTTCAGTACAATTTTGAATGCATTTAGTGTTTTTTTATGTGAAATGATTCTACCTATTGTTGTTACTTGATGAATACGTAGGTTGACTTGTGCTGGTATTTCTTGCAGACTTTATTACTAGGTTGTCTCCATTTTTATTTTGATTAAATGGCAAATAGCAAATATGAGTACGTGAAAAAGTTTGAAATGGAGGACAAGCTTCCAGCTTGTAATTGGATTGTTGTAAGAATTGATGGACACAAATTTCATCGGTGAGCATTTATTTTATGAAGACTAAATTATGTTGTCATTGCTACAGCTAGTAGTAATTAAATTTTGTCCTTATTCAACTATTCAAGCACTGTAGTCAAAATTGTTTTCTTGTTTTCCTGTTCGTTGGGGAACTTTCTTGTAATTTCAATGCTTTATATAGTCATGTATGAATTGATTGTTTTTATGCTTGTCTTTTTTTTTTTCTCATGGAAGAAGCCATCGGTTGTAAGTTTTAGTCAGAAGAATATTCTAGGAGTTCAATTTACTGTTTCCTGTTATTGTTGTTTGAAATAAATCTATCTTGAATTTGGGAACTTTTAATAATAAATATTGTTTAAAATGGTTATTATTCGTTGGATATAAAGTGTTAAACATTTGAAGATATCTATCTCGAAGCACTGAATGTTGGAGATAACTTAGAAGGGGTTCTAATGATTAGGCATGTTGGAAACTGTGTGGAATATCTACCATCCAAGACAACCGAAGAATGTTAATGAGATAAATAAACATTTTAGAGATACCAAAAGATGAATCATAGGTGAAGTGCGGGGTATTTGAAGTTACTTCTTTGTTTTGAACAAAAATATATTCTCTTTGTTTGTCCCTGATGTTCCCGTGGGCACAATTAAACAATTAATTTACTTTGTTGAGGTGAGTAGGATACTTGGAATTATGATCCCTAGGTTGCCATAATGGACTACGAATCCTTCAGTCCTTTGTGCTTGGGTAAAGTTGTAGCATGGTTGCATCAGCGGTGCCATAGGTGAGCGAAAATCTACCTAGTTAGTCCAACTAGTTTGTAGGTTCATGTTCATGGATTTGTTAATGGTTATAAGTTATTATGGACTTGCAGTGTTTCTTAAAATATTCTTGTGCTTATTTTCCATCTTTTGTGTTTGGTTATGCAAGATGGATTAATGTACAACTACTACAATGATAACATTAAGCTCTGGACTACATGACATCAAAGGTATCTTACGCATCATCATGGCTATTTTTCACAGACTATACTCTTGAGTTTAAGGACTCATTCTTTTTTTTTGTTGGGGCTGTTTGGTTAGAGGTAAAATGGGTTTATGGTATTCTCTCTCTCTCTCTCTCTCTCTCTCTCTCTCTCTCTCTCTCTCTCTCTCTCTCTCTCTCTCTCTCTATATATATATATATATATATATATATATATATATATATATAATTTTTATTGATGTTTTCTTTAAATCGACATAATGTAAAATTTAGGAGCATTATAAATACCCCAAAATGATTTTTGAAGTTTAAATGAATGCAATGTCTACAAATGTACATGGGTTTTGATTATTTAGGTTTGGTTTTATGTAAAACAAATGCAAATTATTTTTCTTAGGATTTTGTACTACCCTAAAAGGTCCCTTTTTAACAAATTCTAAATTTCACACTCATGGGGCAAATCCGGAATACAATGCTCGTTTTTCTCGCATTGCAATTTGCATTGTCGTGCGCGCATTGTGCCTGTCAACCATGCGTTTTATAACCCATTCCCTTCATTTCCACATCGTCAACCCTACATTTATGGCCTTGTGATATTGTCTTGCACTTGCGACCGTAGGCTTTTGATCACATGCTGACTACCCACATCAATATAACTCAGCATCGTCATCTTTGCATTTATACCTTGTGCTAAACCTAACCCATTACCCCATGTTGGCCGTCCCCTGACCATCATTCTCATGCTGCCATCCTCCTCGTTGACCTGTCTATGCCCCATAGTTGATTTCATTTTACTGCCAACCAAAGAGAACAAAAAAATTGATCTCAGTGATAATTTTATAATCAATTAAACAACATTAAGGAATCAAAATACAATTATTTAATTTTCACTGCATTTGAAATACATATGTATTCTAAATAGTTGCAATCAAACTACCCCCTAAGTATTTTCTAAATATACGAATTCAGAATACTTGAAGCCAAATAACCCCTTAATTTTTTTATTTTTTCCATTTTCATATGCTATGCGCTTACTACTATCAGAAAGTGGCTACAATCCCTCATGCATTAAATATTGTATTTATATGCTTTGTTCTTATCATTATTTATTTTTTTTGAGGAAATATATGTGAACTACAATTAACAATACTGTAGTTGTCTACTTTGTTCTTGTTATTATCTAATTTGTGAGGGAAAGTATTTGATTTCCAATTATGTGATGACTTCCCATCTCTCATATAACTTTCTTTCTTGTTTTTTGTAGATTTTCTGATGATCATGATTTTTACAAACCTAATGATGAGAATGCCTTGAACTTAATGAACTCATGTGCAGTTTCCATGGTTGAGCAATTTTCAGATATTGTTTTTGCTTATGGTGTTAGCGATGAGTATAGGTAAAATCTCAGATCATGAAATTCTTAGCTATATCAAATTCTGAAGTAGAAGAAAAAAATTGAAGATCAAACTAACCATTTCATTAGATGCCAAAGTGAATTGAGTTATAAAATTAAAATATTTCTTTATGGCTAACTAGTAATTCTTATAAATTAATTTGTTCTACTTTATGCCACTAATCAGAATTCTCCAATTACTGTGATCCTTTTACCTGGATATTAAATTGCATAACATTATCATTTTTTGGATAGTTTTGTGCCTCACCTTTTTCTCATGTAATATGTCCCCTTCCTTAAGAGGGCATTTTATTTTAAAAGAATTCTCACTAATATCCTATCATAACTAAATTGCTTGCCATGCAAATTCAATCTTTGATGAAGGGACCAACCGAATTAGCACTTAAGTTGGTTTTTGAATTATAAAAAGAGTCTGCTTTTTGGTTATCTTTCATAGAATTATAGGCTTTTTCAGTCTGCTATTTGTTTCTTGCACAGCTTTATATGGAAGGAGACCAGTCAGTTTTACGATAGAAGGGCAAGGTTTGTACCATAAGCTGGATATATCATTCATTGAAATAGCTTCAAGCTTATAGCATCTCTTTTTTTTTCCTAATGTCATCTCTAATGCACTTTTGTGCCATGATATGTTTCTTTTGGTTTTATTTACATGCAGTAAAATACTTTCTCTCTCTGTATCGTATTTCACTTCTATGTATGTAATGAAATGGAAAGATTTTTTTCCGCACAAAGACTTGAAGGATCCACCTTGTTTTGATGGACGGATTGTGTTGTATCCTAGAGTAAAGATTGTTAGGGACTATCTCTCTTGGAGGCAAGTTGATTGTAAGTATTGGAGATAATCTAATGCTTCCTTTTTTTTGGCAAGAAGCAAAATTTTTACATTGAGGGAAGCTGTTATTGTTTTGATGCTTTGCTGAATTTACCTTTTGTTTTTATATGTTTATTTGGGTCTTTAGGTCACATTAACAATCAATACAACACTTGTTTCTGGATGCTAGTAAAATCTGGAAAATCTAAGAAGGATGCACAGGAGCGTCTGAAGGTACTGCACAAATGCCCATTGTTCACTTAGCACATGCTTTTTTTCTCTTGCTTTAATGGTTTAGACTTCATTTGGGACGGCTTTCTTACTACTTCTTAAAATAGCTTTCTTAATTTTTGTACTAGAAAGCTGCTTTAAGAAGCAGTAAAAAAACCGTTCGAAATGAAACCTTAATCTTCACGATGAATTTATTTTCTTTTGATATTATTATAAGTTATGTAGTTTTATCGCTAAGTGTTTTGCAGATCAATATGTCCATCCTCATAATTTCTTTTGTCAAGATCAGAATTTTGGATTAGATTCTTATTCATATTTATTAGTGAATAATCGAGTGATATTTATTAAAGATAAGGTGGTTGGAAGTGGCCTGAAGTATATTAGTGAATAATCGAGTAATATTTATTAAAGATAAGGTGGTTGGAAGTGGCCTGAAGTTGCATGATGAAAGGTATAAAATATGCCCGTTATATGAGCTAATAAAATTAGTATTAAAAATGATTTGGAGGAAAGAAAGGGCATATTTAAGATCATATGGAAAGAAGTTGTTCAAAATGATTTTCAATTAATAAATTTATGCCAAAAGAATGATTGAATAATGAGGATTTGATCTCAATTAGTTGGGCTAAGGATGATACCGCTTCAACAAGTGTGACATATGCTGAATGTTATGAGTGTATCAAAAGTCATTTGGCATGAACAATATAGGAAAATCACTTTTGTAATGTTTGACTTAGATTTCATTTGGGACGGCTTTTTTACTGCTTCTTACAACAGTTTTTTAGTACAAAAATTTTAATTTTGGTACTTAAAAAGCTATTTTAAGTACAAATTTTTGTATTAAAAAGCTATTTTAAGAAGCATAAAGAAAGCCGTACCAAACGAAGCCTTAGTCGGGACAAATTATATTATTTTCTTTCAGTTTCTAACTTATTGGTTTCTCTTGTACTCTTAAAAACTTGGATGTTACTTTTGTAGGGTACTCTAGCCAAGGACAAAAACGAGCTGCTCTTCCGACAATTTGGTATCAATTATGATAAGCTGCCTGATATCTTCAAGAAAGGATCATGCGTCTACAAAGATACCGTAAAGCTTCCTGCTCTCATCTATATTTCATAGATTTCACAAATGCAAGGCTTCGTTTGGGACGGTTTTTATATTGTTTCTTAAAGTAACTTTTTAGTACGAAAATTAAATTTTTTACACTACAAAATTATTTTAAGAAGCAGTAAGAAAACCGTCCCAAACGAAGCCCAAATCTTCTTAAGAAACTTATTTGAATTATATTGTTGAATTTGCTGTTTCACAGGTGGAGGAAACTGTGAAGCCTGATGATGGTGGAAATCCTGTTAGAAGGCAACGACGAAGGGTGATTGTGGGACATTTTAACATTATAGAGGACTGGTTCTGGAACGAGCACCCCAACATTCTTAAGGAAGATTGAAGAATATATTGCAAACCAAGTGCAACAGAGTCACCCATATCAACTAAAAAGATGGCAAATCTTTTGCTATCGCTTCATGTATTTTGAAGATGAATCGATCTGCATGAGTATCCCATCCATTATTTTGTAAGTTACATGTTAGGGAATTTGCAAAATGTTCTTATAAGCTTTTTTGATGTTGTAATTTGGTTCAGAATTTTCAAACCATCTCTGGTTTGATCTGTTTAAATTTATTATTTTTTCTTTTTGATTGAATATTCTGAGAAGAGAAGGCAAATGTTATAATCATTTCAACATAAGGATTCAATTGGAGTGATTGTTGCAAAGCTATTGGAGAATTGTTTTGAGAGAAAGAAAAATTCTATAATTTGTTTATATATATATTTGGAAAGGTTAATTAATTTTTTATTGCTGTTTATTTAGTAGATTTTATTATGAGGTTGTTTGATTGGAAGTAAAATGAGTGTAAATTATTTTAAATTTAGATGTTTTGAAAATATTGACGTTTGATTGGATGAAAAGAAAATGTAAATTATTTTAGTTTATTTTTAAAGTAAATTAAACTCATTCAATTGTGAGCGAGAAATGTTTACACCGCAATGAAGCTCACTTGACTGTTGCCATCCATATCTGTGCAACATTACTGGACGTCACCAAACCCCAGCGTGAACATCGGCCGTCTGGTTGCTTGTTGCGGCCCACCAGCAACTGACACCATCATCCATTGCCACTACCTGCCATCGCCACCAACACCTGCCGCCAGCCATCACCACCACCTACCGTTGCTACCCGCTATTGGCTATAATCATTGCTGCCATCACCCATCTTGCCACTATCTTTGAATTTTACACTATACTCAATTTTACTTCAAGCCAAATTAAAAAACATATTCACGTGCATTTACTTATCATTCATCTGAATAACTTTGAAGTATTTCTTTTACAATATATTTTTTCTAGCCAACCAAACAACCCTTATAAGAAACTGTTTTAAATCTCCAAAGTTTTTGAAAAAATTTAGAGACTATTTGGTTTGTTGACAAACGAAGCTGTGTTTTGTTGCTAGCCACTGTCATCGGCCATCGACCGCTGTCGTCAATTGTTGTCCTCCTCCATCGTTCGCTTGCCATCTACCATCAATGGCCTCAACATGTCGTCGTTGATGCTATCGGCCATCAATGATCCCTTACCGCTCATTGGCGACCACGAGGGATTATTAACAAATAAGATGATGCTCATTCAAAGATGTCCAAGGCTTTGCTTGAGATGACTTTCTTACTTTTTTGTTATGCTAATGTAGAGAAAATAATTTTTTAAAGCTATTGTATAAAACAACTTCCTATCATACAAATTTTTTGGAAGCACTCAAAAAATAAAATCCAAATAAAAATTGTGGTTGTGATTAAAAAAAAGAAAACTATTCCAAACAAATCCTAAGTATTAATAAATATTTATTTATACTAATTTCTTGTTTTATTTTTTTGTGCAAGTTTTGAGAGAGATAAATTCTTCATATAGAGAAAAAAGTTATAATTTTTTTAGTTAAAAAAAAAAGAGATCTTAATACGTTAAATAAAATCTTCTTTTTTTTTTCAAATATAACATCAACATATTAAAATTAAACTTCTAAAAAAATATTTTTGTGTGAATTAAAAATTTAAATCATTAAACATTTGCAAAATTTTGAAAATCAAATTAGTTGTTTTATGGTTTTTTTAAAAATTGAATGCTATTGTTATAAATAAAAATATTTAAATATTTCTTTTATAAATGTATACACTATAAACAGAAAATTTTCCTAAAAAAGGTTTCGCTCTTTTTTTTATTATTTCTTTTTTCCCTCTAAATTCAAATTTTAGATAGAAGTGTGACAAAAATACTCTTGTAGCCAGCCAGACCTGTACAGGCGGCGCCTCCACGTTGGCGCATTTCGTCAAGCACCTCTACGGCATGGAGAAACGCTTCCCGGCCTCCTCCCCTGAAAGCCTCATATATGGTATTACAGCTATATATGACAATCTGATGACATCACTACTGCCAGAAGGAGGGGAACGACCGACAGCGAGGCGAGGAACGGCCGACAACCAGGCTCAGGCTTCCGGCTCGCATACCCCTTATCGAATCAGACCGAGCCCAACTAAAGCCAGGGCACGCGGCCCTCATGCCGGACTATACAAAACTTGTACCTTTGCTATATTTATTGTTTCTTCCTCTTTCAATCCCTCCTCTTCTCTCAAGCAGAGGAAATCATCTCCATGGCGTCTCCTCGATGTTTTTCTTTTTCTTCCTCCTCCACCTCCTCTTCACGTGCTCCTCTTGTTGTTTATATGGTGCTGGGCTTGCTGCTTTCATGGTTGGAGCTCGCTGGAGCTGGAGGATTCGATCCTTTGCTTCGGCTTCCGAGCTTTAGGCGCGGGGCAAGACGGTCGAGGACGATGAGGTCGGTTTCAGTGATTAATCACGGCGCTAAAGGAAATGGGATCGAGGATGACACCCAGGTACGAGGAAAATGCCTGTTGATTTTTTATGAAAAAGATGAGATCTTGATAGCAATTTGTGTAAGATATGGTGAATGAAGGAAAGATGGTTAAATGTTTCAATTTCAAATGACATAAACGCTGGTTGATTGCTTGCCATTACTTTCCATGGAACATTCTTTTGATTTTGTGTCTTCCTTGATGCTTGGCACAAACTTGCAGAAGAGTAATTACTGAGTCTTTCAGCCATGGGTTCGTTCATTTATTTTTGTGAATTTGGTACGAAATCAACCTTCTCATATGTGCAAAACAACTATCTTGAAGGGAGAACTAGCAATAATGCTTTTTGGAGAATGGCATTGAATGCTCATCAACTTTTTTTTTGTTATATCTGAAAGAAATAGCGTCCTTTGTTCTTGTTATGACAAATACCTGTTTTTTCCTGCATCAACTAGCAACAATTGTTCTTTGTAATAGTTTACTGCATATCCAAAGGGAATCATATGCGAAATATATCCTTTTGCTAAATTTGTATAGATGTATTTTCACTTAGTTTTTTGCTTGATATTTTTTGACCATCCTCAAATTACCCATTTAGCCATTTTCAAAATGATGTGTTCTGCTTCATTAACCTATAAAAAAATAAAGAATTCAAATTGATTATTCCTTCTTTCAGGCTTTTTTGGACGCATGGAATCTTGCTTGTTCTTCAAAAGTAGGAGCAACCCTTGAAATTCCTGCTGGACATGTTTATTTTCTTAGGCAGATAAACTTTGTTGGCCCTTGTAAATCCAAAGTGATAGTGTTGGTAATGTTTCTTTTCTTTAATTATTTTCCTTTTCAACTTGCATGTCTATAATATGTAAATAGCGTTATCTAAAGTTTTTAAGCATTTTGCACCATTTTTCTCTTGTCCCATTTCAATTCTTCCAAATAATATTAATGGTGCTAGCTTATTGATTCAAGAACTGCACACTTAACAGCTCATGGGAACAATTGTTGCACCCTCTGATCCTGATAGCTGGCCACAGAAAAACCGTCGGAGATGGCTTTATTTCCATGGGATAAAGGATCTTGAGGTAAGAGGTGAAGGGGTTGTCGATGGCATGGGCGAGGAATGGTGGGCAAGGTCTTGCAAGAGAAATGCGTCAAATGTAAAGCTTTCACATTGTGTTCATGTTGATATGAATGCTAATAAAATAACACTTTCTGAAGCTTGTTTCCTTTTTGCAGCCATGCCGGCGTGCCCCAACGGTTAGTGCCTTCATGTTGAAGCTTTAGGTTTCATTTGGGACGACTTTCTTACTGCTTCTTGAAGCTGCTTTTTTGTACAAAATTTTAATCTTTATGCTAAAAAGCTACTTCAAGAAGCAATAAAAAAGCTGTCCCAAACGAAGCCTTCATTGAATGTCAATCCTTGTCTTGTTTTACTGTGGTAAATTCCTTTATTGCTGAACTGCAAGAACTATGTTGATGCAGGCAATTACTTTTCATCGGATGAGGCGTCTTACGGTCCAAGATTTGACTCTCTTGAACAGTCAAAAGATCCATATGGCTTTCAATAATTGCTTTCAAGTTCAAGCATCTCGGGTAAAAGTGATTGCACCTGAAAGAAGCCCTAACACTGATGGAATTCATATTAGTTCATCTGTTTCTGTTGCTGTTGAGGATAGCATCATAGGAACAGGTTTGTCAAATGACAGTAGTTGCCATTTTACAAGCTATGCACAATTCTAATTTAAAACCTTTAGAACTTTCATAACTAACATGCCACAAAACTAGAAAAACGGATTTTATTAATAAAGATTTTGCATCCTAATTCTGTTTAGATGTTTCTTCTGTATTCTCTGTATTCGCTATCTTTCTCAAACAAAGTTGTAAGAAGCCTGCATATCTCATTAAATACTTAAAAGCTCATGTTGTATTACCAAGAAATAAGTATACAGTATGTACACCCTTGTGTCTCGGCTTGATTAAAAGTTTAGTTGTAGATCTCAATTGGGTCCTGGAGATCATAAAATTTCGAATCAATCACAACTTAAAACACACCAAGACATTAAGATCGACCGGCCATCCAATTATGAACAAGTTTCTTATGAGCTGCCTCAAAATGAAGCTTCTAACTTGGCTGTAAGATTCAAGAAGTCGTCTATTCGCTAAGATTACGTACTTGAAGTAAGCACCAATTTTTTTCGAGCACTTACTCAGAGCTTCAAATTCCTCATGAACCGACAAGAAGTTTCCAGTTGAGTAACTTGCCCTATGTACTCTCCAAGAGTATTTACTTGAGAATTCACTAGGTTACTTGCCCATGAAACGCAACTTGCTTATTTGTTTGAAGCCACCTATGACTTATTAACCGAACTTGTTCGCTTCATAGCTAGTTACAAAAATATCAAGCTATGTCATTTTGTAATTCAATTAGTTGCAAATTCCATAGCCTCTACTCTGGACTCCATCTATTAATAAGAGGCCAAAGGTTAGATTCATGCACATGAAATTAGATTAATCTCTCTCTTTTTGAATTGTGTTCTTTTAATTTGCTCTGATTCTCACTTCTTTGCTCAAAGGGGTTCAATCATAGTCTTTGTGTATAAATTCTTTAAGAGTCTCTGTGAAACATTATTCAATTTTCTAACTCTAGTCAATTCTCCATAGACAATTTTATTCAATTTTCTCACTTGCAATGCATGAGGCTCACCCAATAATGCTTCTCTGTTCTGATTGTGGAGGTTCAACCATGGAGAAATGCATTCTTTTTACTTGGCACGACTAGGCCTTCTATGCTCAAAGGGGTTTTAAACCAATTCTTTAAGACTCTTTGTGACTTAGCTACTCTCACTGATTCTCAATCCATACATGATTCAATTATCTAGTAAGATTTAGGTTATTGAGTTATTCTATATGGAAAAATTTGGATGAACACCATGAAAATTGGATGTCTCATAAGTTTTTTTTTTTTTAGTTTTTTGCGTTTTGATCTTGATACACAGGGATGTTATTCTAAGTTTTCTATTGATATTACAGGAGATGACTGCATCTCCATTGTAGGAAACTCTTCTGGCATCCTAATAAAGAACATCACATGTGGACCAGGTCATGGTATAAGGTAATTTATTCCTGTCATGAGCTTCTGTTTCAAAATTTGAGCCAATATTTTCCTCCTCATGGTTGACCTCCTTTGTATTAGTATTGGAAGCTTGGGAAAAGATGGGTCAACTGTCGAATTGGAAAATTTACTAGTTGATGAGGCCTCTATTTCCAACACTGAAAACGGTGTTAGGATCAAGAGCTGGCAGGTTTGTCATAGAATTTTATCTGAAATCATCTTTTTTTTTATAAAAAAAATGAAGTTCTTCAATGTTTATATGCACAGGGGGGTGATGGATTTGCTCGAGGCATAGTTTTTCGCAACATTGTGATGACAAATGTTTCGAATCCGATAATCATCGATCAGTTCTACTGTGATTCATCACATCCATGCAAGAACCAGGTAGCTTGATTAAAAAAAAAAAATGTTAGGTGCACTCATAAACTAGAAGTTATTTTGTACGGAGACTGGATGCAAAACGCCGTCCGGAGATCAACCAGAATGCGCCACGTCAGCGGTACCGAGCACATGAGTGATGTGGCACATTCTGCTTGGTCTCTGGATGACGTTTGACATCCGCACAGAATAATAAAGGCATAAACTAGAACTAGATAGAGAGAAAAGAGAGAAAATAATACAGTGCAAATAAGTACACGAACTCAAAAGTTTATCTCTTTGTTATAAGCCAAAATCTGTAATTTGGAATGCCTAAAGAATATATGAAAAAAAATTGGATTGGCATATTGTGACCACAATTTAATCAGAATGGTTCCAAAATTATTGAAATTTCTTTGAAATGTGTGTAATCAACTTTTCATATTACACTTATTTCAAAGCTAATTACACTCTCTCACAAATTTTTCCCAATATTTGTTAGTTTAATTTATCCAACTTTCTGAAAAATTCCATTTTTATGCAGACATCAGCAGTGAAAGTTAGTGATGTTTCATTCATTAATATCAAAGGAACCTCTGCCACAGAAGATGCAGTGAGATTTGCTTGCAGCGATAGTTTCCCATGTGAGAATATATTTCTGGAAGACATTGACCTTTCCCTGTATTCTGGAGGGGAAGCAGATGCTTTTTGCTGGAAGGCTTCAGGTAACAGTTCTGGTGCTGTGCGTCCCCCTTCTTGTCTTTCCAGTGATGCTCTGCTGATCAAACAAAATGTTCTCTCTACTACTCCCTTCTTGTATTCCTCAGCTTAAAACAATAAGAAAAAAGAAAAACGTTAATACATGTATTGAAGCATTTCATGTTGATTTTGTTTATCAAATGATATTTGAATTCTTGCAAGTTCATGCAAGACCAACTTTTTAGATCATTTGTTCTTTTAAAATCTGTAAAGGTATATAGATTTTTCTTTTTACTAAGATTTTGTTTGAAACGGTTTTCTTACTGTTTTTTAAAATAAATTTTTAGTATAAAAATTTTTATTTTAAAAAACAGTAAGGAATCCCTAAAATTCTAGCTTTTAATGCGGTGATCTGGTTGTTCAGTGCATCACCTAATCAAGATATTATAATTTTATGGGGGTGGAATTTTAAAAAGGATCGTATTTTAAAATATAATTAGCATAAGGTTTTTAAGAAAAAATTAATTTAAAAAGGATCATACAGGCAAAAGCATAGAAAACTTAAAATAAATTTAAGCTTTAATAGAAAACTTAAAATAAATTTGAGTTTTATTATTAATGTACAAATTTTTAATTTCTTTTTGCCAGTTTCTTTTTACTAAGATTTTGTTTGGAACGGTTTTCTTATTGTTTTTTAAAATAATTTTTTAGTATAATTTTTTTTTTTTTTTTATAAAAAAATTGTTTTAAAAAACAGTAAGGAATTCCTAAAATTCTAGCTTTTAATGGGGTGATCTGGTTGTTCAGTTCATCATCTAATCAAGATATTATAATTTTATGATTTTAAAATATAATTAGCATAAGGTTTTTAAGAAAAATTTAATTTAAAAAGGATCGTACAGGCAAAATCATAGAAAACTTAAAATAAATTTGGGCTTTAATAGAAAACTTAAAATAAATTTGCGTTTTATTATTAATGTACAAATTTTTAATTTCTTTTTGCCAGTTTATATAGTTTTTGGTTCCTGCTTTTTCTTTTTTCTGCCATTTTTTAATCTGCCAATTGGGAAAGCTTTATACAAATAAATAAATTTAATAATTTCAAACTTATTTCTTGACAGAAAAATTGAAATGTTTTTTTTAATGAAAATTTTGGAGTAAGAGAGATTTTTATGAAAATTTTAGAGTTTGGACTGTTAGAGTTTAATTTTGAAAATTTTTTATTTATATTTGTATTAAGATTCGTCTCTGATTGAGATAATTTTTTTATGATATATTAATAATAATAATAAGAGTAATAAAATTAATAAGAATTATAAGATAATAATAATAATAATAATAATAATAAGTTAATAACAGCTATATTATAATTTAATTTTAATTTCAATAAATATTCTAAAATTATAAATTTAAATTTACATATATTAAAATACATAGAAGGAATAGTAACTTTATCAAATATGATTAAAAAAAAACTATTTCAACTTTTTCTGTCAGAAATAAGTTTGAAATTATTAAATTTATTTATTTATGTAAAGCTTTCTAAATTGGCAGAAAAAAATGGCACAAAAAAAGAAAAGTAGGCACCAAAAAATTACATAAACTGACAAAAAAAATTAAAAATTTACCCTTTAACGGAAAACATAAAAAAATATTTGCGTTCTCATAATAAAATGCAAATTTATTTTACGTTTTCAACGCAAAAAATCCTTTTTAAATTAAAATTCTCATAGGATCTTTTGCTAATTATATTTTAAATGAAGATCAATTTTAAAATTCCGCCTTTTATGGGAGGTTGTGATTGATAGTTCATCAACCATAAATTATGGCTAAGGCTATACGCATCATGGAGGACCATAGGAACAACCTATTGGAGGTTTTAAATTTTTAATTTTCCATCTATGGGATACCTATCA
This sequence comes from Dendrobium officinale, assembly GCA_019514585.1. Classification (NCBI taxonomy): domain Eukaryota; kingdom Viridiplantae; phylum Streptophyta; class Magnoliopsida; order Asparagales; family Orchidaceae; genus Dendrobium; species Dendrobium officinale. Next base: position 17,610,480 of record CM033692.1, read on the forward strand.
CTTATAGGTAGGTATAAATTGACTATTCCATCTAAGGGTATAAATGAGCTGAGCGGGTTGGTGAATCAGCTCAAATTCGACTCGTTAATGAGCTCGCAAGTTGAGTTTATCAAGCCACTAGTTCGAGCTTGAGCTTGTCAAAATTTGATTTAGACTCAACTTAGATTAGAAGAGAAAATCACTCATTTTTATGTTCTTGTTTTAACATAGAATCTAAATATATTTGGTTGTATGTTCCCCTTCATGTAGTCGCCATCATAAAATCTCATTCTTTATTCTTTTAATCTTTAGGAAGACTTAGTGAAGCCATCAACATGAGCTCATTGACATGAGAAATTATTATGTGTGGAGGTCAGACGTAAAAAGCAGTCTGGAGACCAACCAGAATGCACGTTAGCGGTATGGAGCCACGTTACCGAGCATAGAGGTGACGTGACATATTCTGATTGGTCTCCGGACGACATTCAACGTCCGCACGTAATAATTAATCCATTGACAAGGGCTTCAATCACATCTACTCATTTTTTAAAGAGTAGAGTTGGTCCCTATCACAAGCTGTTGAGTAATCTCCTTCATGATCACGAGTTTGAATATTGTTATTGGGTTGAAGAGGGAAAGGAAGACAAGAAACTCCAATTGGCGTCCCATAGATGGTTTCTTGCCTTCTCAGGGAAACCTTAGCATTTGGTGAAGTGAGAGTCCAAAAAGTAATGAACTATTTCAACAGACATTTACTCCAATCACATCTACTGAATTTTCACTTTCCTCTAATTTTTTTTTGAAATCTTCACTCTGTTCTTTCTTTCTTGCCCCCAACTACAAGCTTTTTCACATATGCAAGTGTTCCATTTTCAAATATTAATATGAATGGAGCGAGACTACTTCATGCAAAATCTATTAGGAAATTCACTTTGAAAAAAGGAGCATAGTTGAAAGTGGAATTTAGGCTTAATTTGGTACAACTTTTGCTACTATTTTTTTCGTTGCTTAAAAAAAAAAAACTAAAAAACTTCACAAACAAAGCCTTAATTTATAATATATTTAGAATTTACAAAGAATAATTTAAAATAATTGACATTATTCAAGTAAAAATTTAACTTATGACTCATTATGTTAGAAATAAAAAAAAGTCAACCTGAACAAAACCTTAAACTTTGTTTGAAATAACTTTCTTATTAATTTATTTTTCAAATTGCAAACACGATTTCTATTTAGTCATTACTTCTTTTATGCTTTAAAAAAAAGTAGTAAGAAACTTCTTTACAACAGCTTTGAAAAATCATTCACGATATCAAACTTTATAGAACAGTAAGAAAGTCATCCCAAATGAAACTTTAATTTAGAATCCAATATATAGCACATTAATTAGCGCACGCTAGATAATAATCATAAACAGTTTGACATTATAGTAAAGCAAATGCACAAACATAAGCATTTACAGCTCCTTTCAACTATCTTCGATCCACTTCTTGACTGCAAATTTCACATTCAAAATCATACGTTCTTCCCATTATATATAAACTCCAAAATACAGGAACAGCAAAAATTCTGAACCAGCAGTTGGAGGAAAACATATTTGCCACCTCTCTGCCACTTCTTCCCAGTTTAAAGGATAACTGGGCCTATCATGTCAGACAAGAGGGAAATCAAAAACATATATGAACTAAACAAACTAAAATGCTCCTTCCATCCACGTTGCTCAAGCAGTAATCTGCCATCATCATCAAAAGCGCTTTCCAAGTTTTATCAGGATACCTACATACAAAACAATGGATTAAGATCAAGTGGCTGAGAGGTTCCTAATCAAGTTTTAATATTGTTTTTACAAGAAATTAGTTGTTTGATTAATAAATGGATAGGTTGTCAGATCACCATTCGAACAAAGTAGAAACATTCAATCATGTAAAGACAGCAAAGCAAAGCTACAGTTCATCAAATGAGCAATCAGAAATTAACTTTCACTGATTAGCCCTTCAATGGCTATGAACAGATTCAACCACTTTGTTTGATTCCACTCTCAACCATAACCAAGTCATAGATATAAATGGCAATATAGTTGAGAAGCTCATAATGATAGACTTGTCAAGTGGGTTAGGTTAACCATCAATCCATGAGCTCAGGCCTCAAAATTAATTAATAGATTGGCCTTAATAAATATGAGAATGAATGGATAAATGCTAATGGGTTTAGGGACAACTCATGAGCCCATTTATCATCTAAGAACCGCATTATAGCCTACGATGCACCGATACACCGATTTATGAAAGTATGTTATATCGGATACGTGTCGGAAATGGATACGCGTCTGATACGGCTCGGATACGATAAAAACAATATGAAAGTGTGTTCTATCGGATACCCTAATGTTTCTCTAAATCAATAAATATCATATGTAGATCCTCCTTATTCTCCCACTACTTCTCCATCAAACCTCTCAATAAATGTATAGCTTCCATAGTAGACCTACTTGGCAAGAACCCAAATTGATTTTGAGAAACATTAGGGTCTAGGGTATATGCACTTTTAATGCATTTTAAAGTAGGAGCTGGGGGAGCTATTTCTACCACCCTCTAAGCATGATCGCATCCATTCAAATTCTTCAATAGCTTCTCAATGGTGATGATGAATTCTTGTACAAGTTTAAATAAGTAAATTTTAGATTTTGGTTATTTAAATAATATATTTTTATTCAAGTCCAAGATAACATCAAGCACTTTGATAGTGCTTCCATGTGGCACTCACAGTGCAAGCAAAATCTATACAAATTCGTAACTTCCAACCATTTTGATAGTGCTTTGATGTGGTAAATCATGAGGGAGGAATCAAGAATGCAAGTAGGGCCTCTTGCCACGCCATGGTGGGTGGTTAGGTGTGGTGAACGAAACACCTACGTTAGCGGGTCTTCCACTCATGCTAAGAAAGATGGGTAGAGTGGTGCATGGCGTGGCGTGGTGAACGAAACACCTAGGTTCTACCTTTGATTGAAAACCTAACTGATCATAACAATAAAGTTGTGATGAAAAAAAAAAATGATTCAACTCGCTCTTAAAATTTGTTAAATTATACTTTACAGTAGTCTTCATTTGTCACAACATCCTTTCAGAAAAGCTTCACCATCTTCACCTGAAAGCTACTCTTTTCTTTAAAACCACCACAAGCTGTATTTAAGAGGATCAGAGGCCCCTTTGAGTTGGACAATATGAGATTAGTTTAAAATTTAGAAGCACAAGACTTGCTGTACATGTAATTTTGTGGGGACTATGGGGAGACCAATATTAAGTAGCTAAAAAGAAAATCAAAGTCAGACCGTTTTAGTCAATGTAATACTTACTCGTACAAATATATGCACAACATTCATATTGATCAAACACACATGTATGTTCCTGGCTCGCATGCACGCTCCTGACTTGCATGTATGTGATAGACACCTGATTCAAGTTTTTGGGATTAATTTTAGATTTTTGACAAATGGAGGAGCTTAGTCTCAACCAAAGGCTTCTAAATCTACAAGCATCAATTCATAGTAACTATCAAGATGCAACGTAGACACGCCCTATGGACTATAAACAAGATTTGATCTAGCACCACACTTCTAGAATTTGGGGATGCCAACAACTCCACCAAATCACCAATCAATTCTTTTTTCATGCACACCTATAAAAAAGAAGCACTAAGGTAAATTCCATTTATTTTTTCTTATCTTTGAATTTTCATATTTTCAAGCTATTGGGGTCACGACACGACCCGGAGTAAGAAATCTGTTATTGGACAGGTATATTTTTCTAGAAATTCAACATGAGCAAAAATAAGAGATAGTACGAAATCCTTTAAAACCAAACTATATTATTGGACAAGTCACGACATGACCCGGAGATTCAAATTAACGAGGTGGGAACAGACAATCAGATGGTTAATACACTTTCTACAATTACACATAACAGTAAAATCTAACATTCCTCAAAACACTGAAGGGCCACTAACACCACTTGTACATTTAAATATATCACCTTGTACCTGCTTTCATTTATTCGCTGGCTTCTGCAGATGTATTTCTCTCTTTCACCCATTTCTACTTATCATGAGACTTACCTAAACATTTAGATTAACAGTTTGAGTTTACACGGCAAACTTAGTGGATAATTACCATTTTATACACCCCAGTTAAGTATATAAAATAAAATATGCATATTCCTTTGTCTTTCTTTCACAGTTAACATATACATAATCTTTATATACAGTTGCATAGCTTATTTCTTATTATGTTTCATTATCCATTTTCTATTTAACATTTATTCATTTTTTATTTCAATTAGTGTAGGAGCACCGTCTAAATGTACCAATAAAGGCACTACCATTTCCATTTAACGTGCATGGGTAAGTTATTTCCTTAGTCAGTACCATACGGGGATGAACTTTTGTAATTTACAAGCATATACCATTTCCCTTTTATTTTTACATTTGTTCCATTTCAATCAAGGGCGAAACTGCCTTATGCCCTCCCAAAAAAAAAAAAAGAAGAAATTTATGGCACATTGAAACATGATTTGAATTGGCTTACTATAGGAAATTTGATTCTTAATAATTGTATCATAAAATTCCTTAAGAGTGCATTCATAAGTTATTTATCTTAAATTTTTTTTTTCAGACAATCTAATATATCTCATATATTAGCAGTGGAACCATAGTTGTTTCTTTTCTAATATAATAGAGACAGAAGCACGATCATTACAATACTAATCAATATTTATGAATTAATTAGTTCTAATACAACATTATCAGGAAATATAAAATAGAATACAAAACTGGTAATTTTTTTATTTAATAATTATAATGCAACATAAGAATTTGTTTTGAATTTTCTCTTATATGTATTGTATTTTCTTATGTGTTTGCCCCCCACTCTTATGACAAAAAAGATTAATGTAGCAGACCTCATGCCACTAAGGAACGTATTGGCTTTGGCCATAACCGATATTTCATGGTGCTATTTGGCGGCAAAACCACTCGGTTCAGAGGGCCCCGGGTCATAACCGTTTATCCTGCGGTGCCATTTGGAGGCAAAACCGCCGGTTAGAAGACGCGTACCACGTCCTTATTGGCAGGAGTTTGTTTGAGAATGGATCTTAGTGATATTTTCGACTAGACATTAGCACTATATGAGCTGAAGTTATATTTCAATTTGTCCACCTCGGCAAACTGTTGCGGAGGGTGGATGTATTTTGCTTTAAGTATTTATGGATTTATTTCAATTTTAAATATTTTTTGGAATTTTGGGATTTTCTCTAGCTTTTAGATTTTTGACTTTGTGGAGTTTCAGATTTTTGTAGGTATTTGAGTGGAGCTTTGGAATATTTGAAATGGACCCCTCCGGTTGAGATATTCATCTAACACGGCCATCATCGGGGTATGTGGGGTCATTTCTATTTGTGGCTTGAACCTTGTCAACTTTGTTGACCTGGCAACAAAGGACCGGGTTTCGTAGGCTTCATGCCTTTTTTTGTGAATTATCTTTGTTTAAGGCCTTGAAGGCCTAATATGAATGTAAAAAATAAATATTCCGATCACATTCGTGATCGTATATTTATCCGAGAGTTTGAACCATGTCTAATGTTATTTATCTGCTTAGAAGGATCGGGTTTCGTAGGCTTCGTGCATTTGTTAGTGAATTCTCTTGATTATAGGCCTTGACGGCCTAATATGAATGTATTAAAATAAAGGAAAATTTACATACATACCACTTTATTTCATGCTATTTACCTATCTAACACCCAAAACATTAATATTACATGTATACCATCCATATACAACTTTAATATCAAATATACCACTCATATAATTCATTTCTAACATTCATCATCTTATAAACTTTAATATTTCATTCCATGCACCTAAATTTATTCTATGGGTGGTAATCATGTAATATTAATGTTTTGGGTGTTAGATATGTAAATAGTAAGAAATAAAATGGTACGTATGTAAAACCCCCTAAAATAAATACACCGGTCGCCAAAACCGTGTATTTATTTGAGAGTTCGAACCCTGTCGACTTCTATTGATCCGTATAGAATGATCAGGTTCGAACTTGAATTCACTTATCGACCAGCGCAGCATCCTTTGACGTCACGTGTATACTAGTAACATGCTCGCCGGGGACCATGCGAGTGATTTTTATATACCCCTTTAGTGTACTTATGTGTATACAAACTACGGTGCATGTGTAAGGGTTCTTTGAAATAGTTGTAGTTGTACAGGCAACTGTCATTTGAGTATACAACATTTCATTTGAGAGCTCATACACGTCTTTTGTCTGCTAGTACGAGTGTTGCGGATCCGGTGAGGATCTTGATGTTATGAGGCCTCTCCTCATCTTGATGTTGCTCCCCTTTTCTCATTCAATGGGGAGTTCTTCTGGACTTTGAAGTTTGTTGCTTTAAAGAGAACTCCTTTTAAGATCATCAGTGTAGTTGACTTGTTGTCTCTGATGTTTGTAGATATCAGAACTGTTTTCTTCCTGAGTATAGGATCAAGAAGGAATTTTAGAACACCGGGAAGTTTAGTTCGAATTTGCTCAAACATCTCCTCCATTCCGCCACGGGGTGTTCTTCTTTCGTACATCAGGTTTCCCTTTGTACCCGATGTACTTGTAAATCTTGGTCACCGTCGTTGTAGATAAAATCTTTGCTTGTGTCCACAGTGGTTCGTTGTGCCTACGATATACACACTGTTGTTATCCACAAGTGGCTCATGTTCATTTGCAGGGACCCGTTGTATCAACTACAACTTCATAGAAGTGTTCGTAGAAGAGCTATTATTTCTATGTCATATCCACCTTTCACTAATCTCAGGTGGTTTGGTGATTGTGCTTGTTTGTAGGGACGGATCTTCTACTATCAAGTGGTAGTGTTGCCTTCTTCAATCAACAGGCATTTGTAGGGATCGTTGTAGGAGTTCGTTGCATTCATCTTTAGCGTGCACTGAGATTTCATCTTCCACTTACAAGTTGTTGTCAGCTTAGAGAACTGTGCATTTAAACTTTGATTTGTTCATTCATCCAAAGCCCAGTCCTATATGTTCCATCAGACCCGAGTTCAAGGTTCAATTCATGCTTGAGTCGTCTATGTTGTTATGGGTTCAACTCTTTGCATCCCATTTAATCTCAAGCTCCTTGTGTCCTCTATTATCCTTGAAAATTTATGTTCTTTATTGCTCATGTCAAGTTTGGATCCAACTTGAGTTCAATTTGAGTTCCTTGCTCTCCGTATAAGTTCAAGTGCACAGGTTCAGATGCTTATTCAAAGTCTTCTGAAGTCTTTTGAGTTCAAGTTCTATGTTCCTTGCGGTCCTTGCAAGTTCATTTGTTGATTTTGATTTCTGGTCACATTTTTATTTTATTTCATTTGAGTTTTGACCTTTAGAAATCATTTGAGTTTTGTTCTGATTTAGGTCCACAAGTCCACTGCTATTTTTGAGCCCAAATTCTTGTTCTTTTGAGTCCCAATGATTGCTCTTTTTTTAGTTCAAAACAGGTCCTAAGTATAATAATATTTCACTCGAAATTTCGGCAGCCTCCCGACGTCTCCCCCATTTAGGGGAAAAATCCGAGAGACTGAGCCATCCCACCACGCTACTCGAGCGTGTATGATAGGTGTCAGGGGACACCGGGCCATACATTTTTTCATCCCACCACGCTACTCGAGCGTGTATGAGGTCTTCAACAGTATCCGTAGGCGAGCACAGGTAGATCTCCCCACCACGCTACAAGAGCGTGTATAGGGCTTACCCACTTCGTTGTATGCGTCGCACCGGGCTCCCTCCTACCGTGCTACGAGAAAGCGTAGGTGGTTCCCCGGTCCGCATCAAATACCGAATATGGGATTTTAGGCAATTACCCGCCTCGTCGTAGGCACCGCACTGAGTTTCATCCCACCGTGCTACGAGAGCGCATATAGGGGGTTTGCCGGTCCGTTGCACACGATGAGAACGAGAATATAAGTTTTAGGTGATTACCCGCCTCGTTGCAGGCATCGCTCCGGGTTTTCCTCCCACCGTGCTACGAGAGCGCGTATATGGGTTCCTCGATCCACCGCAAACATCGAAAACAAGAATCTGAGTTAAGGAAGATAAACCTTGGTGGCCGGCGGTGCTGATGTCGATGTCGAGGACCATCCCCACCACGCTACAAGAGCGTGTATAGGGCTTACCTACCTCATCGTACATGTCGCACCGGATTTTATCCCACCGTGCTTCAAGAGCGCGTATAGGGGTCTACCGGCGCGTCGAGGATGGAATTTAAGTTAGAAATTTTATACCTTGAAGACCGGCGGTGGAGGCTCGTGGACCGAGGTAGGAGGCATGTATTTTGCAATTAATGATAATTAATTAAAATTATACCTAATTCATTAATTATATTCAATTATAATTAATATTATTTAATTATAATAATTATAATTAAATAATTAATTAAAATTAATAATACTTAACTATTTAATTCTAATTAATCTATTAATTATAATTAGTTATGCCTAATTATAATTAATAATAATTAAGAGTTAAATATAATTAATAATATTTAATTATAATTAATCATAATTAGTATAATTAATCATAATTAGTATAATTAATCATAATTAGTATAATTAATTATAATTAAGAAAATAATTATTAAATTAATTATAATTACTATTAATATAATTAATAATTAAAAAAAAACTAATCTCTCCCTCTCCACTCTCTCTGTTTGGCGGGTCTAGGGGAGTTGGCCGTGGAAGCATGCTCAAGGGAGAAAGTTACCTACACAACCAGTGAGCTCCTGTTATTGATTCCGCTCAAAATGTCGTAACTTCCGGTCCTACAGGCAGGGAAAGCCGGTTGAAGGAGCGAAGTCGACCGACCACGACGGAACCGGAGAAGCTGCACGAAGGGGAGAAAGTCTCCTCCACAGCAAGCGAGCTCCGATGTTGCTTCCGACCAAGGTGTCGTGACGTCCGATCCTGACCAGAAGAGAAGGTCGTTGCTGGGTCGAGAGCGAGAGAGAAAGAAGGCCAGCGATCAGAGAGATCGGAGCGGAGAGCGCGAATGAGGGTCTTCGCTCTCATTTTAAAGACGCAAATGGGGTCGGCTCGAGGTGGGATCGTGCGATGAAGCGACGCGAGGTCGTGGGAAGGGCATCGGCGCCGTGGGATGGCAGAGAGCAGGTGAGGATTTGATTTTGATTTGATTTTTTTTTTCACCGAATACAGGTCAACAAAGTCGTTACTTTTCACTCCTGTAAGCAAATATTCACTCATAATTGCGAATTGTCCTCCTGGAAATTTAGATTCACCACTAGATTTCCTCTCTTTCCATTTGACAATCACCTATTATTTGATCAATTAGAAGAATGTAAAATAATAATTGTGAATGCAAAAGAACAATTTAATGCACTTACTCTTTCTCTTGTCATCAAAATTGAAAACTCGTTGATTTGTCTTTCCCCAAAATTTTCTTCACTTTCTTGCTGACTTCCTTCTTTTATCTTCCATTAAAACAATAAATCTCTTCGTAGGATTAAATCACAGAAGAAACGTGCAAAAAAATATGAAATTGGAAACCTACCTTCTTCCTTCTTCCTTTAGGCCATTTCTTTCTCGACAAAAACCTTCTCACATATTTTGTTCTTATGGGAGTGAGTGAATAGAAGTTATGACACACAAGGAGTCGTTACTTTTCACTCCCGTACGCAAATATTTACTCAGAACCGCGAATCGAACCCTCCAGAAGTGCTCATGCACGAGTTCGGCCCAGCCAGCTTCGCCTGTACGTTGTCGGTTTGTTCGGACCTGTACTAGTGCGGTTTATTACATAGGCTAGCTAGTTCAATTGAACCGGCCAGACCAGTTCTTACATGTTACCTTCTCAATAACTTGAGCATTCATATTTGCTCAAATTTGTGCGTCCAAGAGAAGTTAAAGATGCATGACTCACACATCACACTCTATTGATCGTTGGGTGAGGTTACCCATTAAGTCGGTGGCAGAAAAATTGAAGAAAAATCAATTAAGGATGCACACCTATATACAAGAGTTGTGCATATATATGCACAACACACATAAGCACCCAACTCATATATAGATATGCGTTTGGCTCAAGCATGTATGTATCCAACCTATTTTTGAGCTATGCGGGTAATTTTAGCATTGATCAGTATAGAGGGAACTTTAATTAAGATTGAGACTTCTTGGTCAAAATGTTAATATGAAACCTTCTTCAGCCTATAGAGCAATTCAATCAATCAAGAGCTGAGGTTCAATCTAGTGCATATTTGTGATACTTTGGGAATGCTAACGTCTCAACTATAAGTACATGATCCCTAGGTCAATTTCATTTATTTTTCTCATTTTCCATCTTTTCAATCCTTGGAGCTCAGCCATGATAATATTTAAAACTAATGATACTATTTAAAAAAAAAAAAACTACCATGAATTCAGAATGATTGCAAAATTTTCATTTTTCTGGAGATTAAAAAATAGGAGAGCAACTACATATATCAAATCACTAACTTGAAAGTTATATGCCACAAATGCTAATACCAATCAAATAAAAAAAAAGGTAAAAGATTCCTCACCTACAAAGGGAAACTTGCAGCCAAGATCTCAAGTCTTCCTAGTACAAAATTCCTATCCAACTCGTATAAATTTCAACTATACCTCCGAATCATCAAGAAATGGTTTTTCCTGAAAACCCTGACTAGACACATCTGAAGTCAGAAGAGTTCCACGAAATCCTTCCTCAGCCTTAGGTGGCTCAATCTTCTGTTCAGAGAGCTCATCTGCAAAGGACAAGTATAGAGAAAATCGTAAAAAAAGACATACAACTTGTATGATACAAGCTTCTTCTCTTTCAAAGAACTCTACAACAAATTAAACTCATATCTACTACCAGCTATATCACGATTCTCATAAATCTCAGTGTCCATGACCCATAAAGTGTCTCCTGGAAATATATTTTTGTCTGCAAGTGTAGCAGAATCCCCATCAATTTGTACAAAGCTTTTGTGAAGCTTTTGGTTCTCCTTCACAACCTGATGATAACCAGAAATGGAAAGATTGATTACGCAATTCCAAAAAGTATTATTATGTCAAATTCGAAAGACAAGCATTCATAACCAAGTACAACCTTATAAAAATTTTCAGGGACGAACATGGGTGATAAGTGCATTTCAACCACAGTAGTCTCTTTCAAAATTACACATTGAAGGAAGACTGGTGAACTGTTCACATTTATTTTTATTTTTTTTTTCATCGGTGATCATTTTCCATTTTTTATTTGATATAAGGTCAATAAAAAAGGAAGGTGTTGTTTAATACAAAGAAAAGGAAAAAATAGATGGTTTTCTCTGATACAAAAAAAAAATATTTGGGAAAGATGTGCGAGTATCATATCAATGAAGATTAAAAATCATAGCTAACATACCCCAAAGGCTTCCCATATCATCATTTTCAGCTGGTATACAGATGTGGTGCTAGAGACTTTAAAATTGATTGACTTTCCATATGAAGTTTTTTTGGAGCGCTTTGAAGTCCGGATAGATGGAACTGTAGAAGCTTCAATAATTGACCGGGGAGCTTCCTTCCCATGCACAAGATACACACAAATATCCTCATCATTGTAATTGAGCTTTCGAACCAACTCAGAGCTTTCTCTCTCTCCAATGCAGTCTTCACATAACTAGAAAATTTATTATAGGATTAGCTTGACATAGAACTAAAGTACTGCATCAGACTTGAACACTGCAAAGCAAATTATGCAATATGATTAACGCAAGAAAAACTGCCCCTACTTCACATGAAGTGACTTCAATTTCATGATATGTTATTTTAATAAAAGGAAATAATGCATGTAGCTTTATTTAAAAAGGATCTCTTTTACCCTCATAACTTCCAATGACCCGGTTAGGAGAGTAGAGATATTAGATTTGACTTATATTAAGAAAGTTAGAGGCAGACCTAAAAAGACTTGGTTAGAAAATATTATGAATGACCTTTCTTTATTAGATTTAAACGAGAATTTGACCTTTAATAGGACACAATGGAAAAAAAATGATTCATGTAGCCGACCCCACGTAGTGGGATAAAGGCCTGATGTTGTTGTTGTTGATAATGCAATAAACAAAAATGCCTTTCTAAAGAATAATTTTGTCCAATGAAAAACAAAAATTGAAAAGAGATTAGAAGAAAAGGCAAGTAAGAGGTGATAATTTTCATTCAATTCGAAATTGATTTGAACAAGTTGGTGATGATTTTAACAAAAACATACTTGGCCCAAAAACTATGTCGAGTCAAATAGTCAATTTCATGCTTAGAATGGCTTGCTCGATCTTCAGTTCAATCCAGCTCAAATTTACTGTATAGAGAGTACTAGGTGGTCCATTTTTCGGTTTTTGTAGCTTGTGCAAGAGGTTTTGAGTTCTATCCATCCTTTCAACTCTTATACTTTTCCAATTTTGAGACAACTCAATTGATTTTGAGCCATGTCAAAATTGAGTTATTTCAAGCCAAGTTAGATAAATAATTAAATCGATTTCAAGAAAATTTTAAGTGAGCTAAAGTCCATATCTTAAAGTTTTGAGTCAAGTAAAGCTTGTTCAAATTGGTTAGTTATGAGCATTACTTAAAGTAATAATTAATAAAAAATAAATATGATTTTTCAATAGTTTATCCCTTTTTTTTAACAAAGAAGAAAAATAAAAGACTTTAAAAAATTGTAGAGAAAATATTGAATATAAAAATTGCGTACCCAATGCATAGAGCTCCAACTAATGCGAGGGGTTGTGTATATGGACTTCCCTTGCATTTACATAAAGGTTCTTTCCTTGAATAGAACAAAGGAGGAATATATATCATGTAATATTATGGAGTATGACATTAATAATTATCAACTAATCTTACTAAATAAACTAATACCTAGGTGTGATAGGTTTAAATAATTTACATATGTTATTCATAATTATTATATTCAAAATATTCAATGCATAGTTGAATATAATAAAAGAATATCCTCGAGACTTATTATTTGTGAAGCTCTGATACGGACAAGTTAACAAATGCACAACATGAAGACATAACATCACAGTATAAAGTATGACATAAGGCACTATTAACATAATCTTATCTTTAATAACTTATTAATATAGGTTATGAAATTTCTAGTATTTTCTACTAAAGACAACACCCGATAAAGTTTAACATCATATACATATACTTCACATAAAAAAATTTATAACAATAATAAAAGTAAAACAAACATCATTAATAATAATAAAAATGCCTCATCGAATGTGACAATAGTCATTTGTTAAAAACACTCCAATATCAACATTCATTAATTCTTGCCAATTATCACATATTTTATAAATATCAATATAGCTTATAAAATATTTAAAATCCTAAAAAAATGCAATATCCTCTTCAAAATAATCAAACAATATACGAATGTGAGCATGTCCATGATAAATAATTAATTGAAGTTAACACACTAAATATTATGATCATCACTATCATTAGTGCTCTAGCTCTCTTCAACGACACCTTCACCTTAATCTAGAAAAGATATTTTTTAAAGATAGCTCATCAAGAGAGATTAGCAGCTTCAAGCTGTTTCCCGCCAAAGTCCCATAACTTAGACTCTCCTTGTATTATGAACTGCTCCAAGATAAAAGGTGAAGTTTAATATGCATAAAAACCAAATCTTTACTCAATTGAGTGAGTCTGATCCTCCTAAGTGTCATAAAAGAATATGTAGTCCAATATCCTTTGCAATACGAAGAGGAACATGATTGAGCTAATAATTTAATAGCAAAACTCTGAAGTTGTAAGGAACTAGTACCATAAATCATCCCCCAAATCTTTCCATCCACAAAGCCTCCAGAAGCTATTAAGTCATAATTAGTAAAAGTATCATTAAATACAAAGAAGTTAGCAAACTCCAAATAAATCATTGCTCTTTTCAATATTTGAAAAAAGCATTTTCAAGCATTTGTTCCTTTTGTTAGAGTGGAATGGGCTAAGATGAGATTAATTAAAAGCTTAAATGTTTAACTTCAATTACAAGAGTGAGCTAAGCGATAAAAGGAAGTGCTTCTATGTTTCATCTTTGGACAAGAATGACATGCAAAATCTTATAAAATGTGTACTCATTGTTTCTCTTTCTTTTGTCAATATATAATTCATTTCACCCTTTCGATCATAGAATCCTACATGTCATGTACAAGATGGAGACAAAGCTTGTTTGTGTGAGCTGCTCTTAATATCTCAATACTGCCTCCATAAATAAAATAATGTAAAATATTTTATCCTACCACAAATCATCTAATATCTTATCCACATCATCTTCTCAATAGACACTTCACTAATTATCATGGTTTGCAATATTTGCTTTATAATTTTGAATCGCTTAAGCATAATGCTTATGCAAAAAAAGTCATTGCTATAGTTAACAATTGCAACTTACAAATTCATTATCGTAAAGGTCTTTTTGAATTTTGCATCATAGGTAATGTTAGTAATGTAAAATGTTCGTAATCCAATTACATTCTTCCTAGGTGATCTCATTTCTATCTATATTCTTTGAAGAATAAATATTTTTTAATCCAAGATTCAATGCATGAACAACACAAATAATCAAAAAAATCATTAAGGTATTGAGTCTCATTAAGTGTTCATGTTGTTCTACACACCAATGCGTTGTCAGTGATTACTTGAACCAATCCCATGATAATCACTTCTTTGATGATTGATGGCATTTCTTAATATAGATCTACATTCTATAACACATAAATCCAACTATCACAAATAATAGTGATTTCTTTTCATACAAAGTTTCTTTAATTGGCTTAAGAATTCTTTCAATATTAGCATTTCCTTTTGAAGTAATATTGGCTCAAAAGATTATATGCCAGCGGAATAGATCCAATGGAATTACTATTTAGCTACACAGTAAAAGGTGCTACAATAATATGAATTCCTCGAAAAACTGACACAGAAAGGTGGTTGAATAGAACATACAAGCGATTTCTTCAAACAATTGATCTCTACCTTGCAAATCACATGCAATTTCATTAATTATCTTTGACCAATACATTTTTGTCTTTGTTCGACCATAACCCTCCATTCTAAGGAATTTTTCACTATACTGTGAGCTAGAATATTAATTTATTTGAATGGAACCACTTTTCCCATAAGAAGGGGAACTTTCTTAAATGATGCGTTATTTTTCATTTACATAGAATCTACATCTAATTTCTGCAATTCCCAAAGTTGTATGGATGTTATTTTTGAGTATCATCAAATGTTTGCCTAGGGCTATCTAAGCAAGTGAGCTCTTAGCCTCTCACTTTATAATATATTTCCTTATGCTTTCCTTAACAAAACCAACATTGAAATTA
This sequence comes from Dendrobium officinale, assembly GCA_019514585.1. Lineage (NCBI taxonomy): Eukaryota > Viridiplantae > Streptophyta > Magnoliopsida > Asparagales > Orchidaceae > Dendrobium > Dendrobium officinale. The sequence goes on from CM033692.1 coordinate 17,625,901, forward strand.
TATATTTTCACCGACCCCAATTGCTCCTCTATTGTCTGATTTTATAATATAGTTCCACAAAGATCAGGAAATTTCCAGTTGCATTAATGCCAAATTTAGAAGTCAATCCCTGATTATATAATAAAAATAACTTACGATTAATAGCTCAAAAAAAAAAAAAATCTTTGTAGTTTACCAATCATAAATACTTCCTACTTTGACCAAAAAAAAAAGCAAAATAAAAAGTTCCATTTCTGATTTCATTAATAATGATTTTATATGAGCATCCGCTAATATTAAATAATATAAATTTAAAGAGAACATGAATTAAATTTTTTTAATTAATAATAATGATATAGGGTTAACAAGTGGAGGGACGAAAATAGAACACTAAGATTCAAATAAATATTGGCATTGAGTTCTTACGAAGTGAGTTCATGCAAAAGAACTAAACATAATTAAAACTTATTTTAACAAAAAAATTCCTAAAATTATTATTTTGAAAAATCTAAACTTATTCAAGTTGAGATCAAAATTAATTCAATTTCAGCTCTATTTTGTTCATTTGTGCTCAATTCAAATTTGGCTACAAACCTTTTTTTTTAATCTTGGGGAGCACAAATTAAGTTAAACTTGAGTTTTATGAACAAAATGGAACTGAACTTGAGCAGGGGTGTTGCAAACACGAACAAACAAGCTAGAAAGAAACCAATATGACATATCTAGAACATAAGCCAACTTGTTTGACGCCCTTAACCTAGAACTTTAACCAAACAATTAAGCATAAAGAAAACAAGAGAATGAAGCTTGTCTTTCACGCCTTTGCTCAAGTATGCGTTGCACAATGAAGAGATAGGGGCCGAAGGCAGCAAAAGCTTCGTCGAAGGATGCAAGCCAATTGAAGGAGAGACAGGGTAACAATTAATGATAAAGGTGGGTCAAAGGCCCTAAAAGCTAAAATCGATGGCCCGTCAAAGGAAACTATAGGAGAGAAAGAGAGGCCGAAGGCTAAAGAAACTTTGTCAAACACTTATCGAAAAGAAGACGAGAGCCGCTTAATGAGTTGACTGTGGGATAAAGATTAAGTTTTAGGGCATGCACGAGATGCTAAACTATTTGTAACATAATAACTTAATTTTATCACAGTAATATCTCGATATTTCACTAACAAAAATGTCTCTTACACGAATGTCCTTAGCATGTTGGGGAACTTCTCACTCTTGTTAAAAAATATTTTTTTCTTAAAATGCCTCAAACATAATTCTTAACGTCACGTGTACGTGTCGTCATGACAAAATATCTTAGTGCCTAACATTGACACAAAAAGTATCTGAAAGTGCCTATGCTTCCGTGGGCTCCGAAAATTCGGCCCTGGCCTCCGCCCGCACATGGTTTTGTGCTTTTTGCTCGGCGAGGGAGTTTTAACGAAATAAGTTCCTGGATAAATTTTGGAAAAATTTTGGAAGGCAGATGGGTTTGTAGATAAGACACTACCCAGAGATTTCGCCCTCATTTTGCTAGGACTTTATGATCTGAGTTCTGGTTTCCTATAGGCGCAAGCCCCTATAGTTAATTAGCCCTCTCGATCGCGAGAGAGAACTTTCGATTAAGGCTTAGTCGTCAGTCAGATACGTAGAGAATACGTGTTATCTGGCATATAGTAGCAACAATGATTGGATTTGGAAATTTGAAAAATTTGACGTATTTGGATGTTTGGAAATGATTGAGAATTTGGAAATTTGGGGTTGAAATATTTAGGAAGTTTGGAAAATTTGGAGATTGGAAAATTTGATATTTAAAATAGAAACTTCACCATCTTGCACTTAAAGCGAATGGTGGGGGAATGAATGATATACCCGATCAAAATCCCATGGTTCCGTCGTCTCGGGCCATCGTGGTCCCTGGTCTACTTAGTTAGAGGAGGTAGTCGACCCAACCTGACAGAAGGATCCTGTCGGCAGCCATGGGTTGCTTCGTCCAAGGGAACCTTGTAGACCTGGGATGGATATTTGCCTAAGGGGACAAATTTGAATCCACCTTAGCTGACAGAGAGCTTTGTGCCCTATCAATCATATCCTATTGATTCATATCTCAATGATTTGATGCCACTAAGGAGCGTGTTGGCTCTGGCCATAACTGGTATTTCGTGGTGCCATTTGGTGGCAAAACCACTTAGTTCAGAGAGCCCCGAGTCATAACCGTTTATCATGCGGTGCCATTTGGCGGCAAAACTGCCGGTTAAATGACACGTACCACGTCCTTAATGGCAAGAGACTATTTTGAGAATGGATCCTAGTGATATTTTTGACTAGGCATTTGGCTCTTTGCGAGCTAGAGTATTTTTCATTTTTGTCCACCTCGGCAAACTGTTGCAGATGGTGGATGGATTTTGCTTTAAGCATTGATGGTTGAATTTTAATTTTAATATTTTGGATTTTCTGGATTTTGGATGATCTTTGGAATTTTGAATTTTGTGGAGTTTAGACTTTCGGGGATTTGGGTGGCATTTGAAATTATTTGTGTACCCCTCCGGTTGATATTTTTGTTCAACACGGCCATCATCGGAGTGTTTGGGGGTCATATTCATTTGTAGTTTAAACCTTGTCGACTCTGTCTGGATGTCGACAAAGGATCAGGCTTTGCAGGCTTTGTGTCTTTGTTTATGAATTCTCTTGATTATAGACCTTGAAGGCCTAATATGAATGTATTAAAACAAATACACTGGTCGCCATAACCGTGTATTTGGTTGAAGGTTCGGACCCTGTCGACTCCTATTGATCCGTATAGAAGGATCAGGTTCAAACTATAATTCACTTATTGACCTGCGCAACATCCTTAGACGTCACATGTGTACCAATAACATGTTCGTCGAGGCCCATGCGTGTGTTTGGGGGCCTTTTGTAATTATACACCGTATACTCCTTTTTATCTGCTTAGGAGGATCAGGTTCAAATTTAGTAACCCGCGCAGCATCCCTAGACGTCACGTGTGTACCAATAACACGCTCGTCGGGGCCCATACGGGTTTTATAAATGCTTTTACCGCTTTTAGTGTACCTATGTGTATACAAACTACAGTGTACATATGGGGGTACTTTGAAAGTACTTGTAGATGCCTTCTATCCGCTTGCATGAATGTTGCGGATCCGGTGGCGTGGCGTAGCAGCTTCTAAATAGAGTTGTTCGCTGCTTCGTACAGGTAGACTGTCGTGCACTACTCGTTGCTTTCTGCAGGTGGATCGTAGTGCACTAACAAATCTTCTGCTTTATGTCGTAGGAGCTTACACTTAGTGGTCTTTTGGCATTCTGCTCGTATATGACATTTAGTGCATATGATGGGTCCTCCACGACGGTATGTAGATGGTTGCACTTTCTACAATTTGACCATCTTTGTTTGTAGAAAATTACTACATTTGATCAGTACTGGATTGTCATTGATTATAAGAGTTTCATATCACTCATTAATTATCACTGGTCAACACTCATAGGCTTGTTGTGTCTATATGTAAGTTAGCACTGATCATTGGGTGAATCGCATTCATCGCCAACTCTTCCTTGCCTATTGATTGGCAAATTGTTGCATCGCTCACAAGCATTTTAATATCTATTTGTACTCTGATGTCAACTACAGGAATGTTATAATGTTTTTGCAATAATGATCTTGCAAATGTCTATCATAAATTTTCTAGCGTTGCAAGTCATTACTAATCAACATTGAAAATTTCATTCAACATAAGCCTCCATTGCTTATTTGATTCATTTGATTCAATTCACTTGATTAGATTGAATCTTGCGTGATGAATTGGCTTCTCCATTGAAATGACGAATGCTCATTGAAGACTTTGTATTGTAAGCATGACGATATTTTTGCATTTCTCCATTTGATCCTTGTTGCATGGTCAACGCTTAAGTATGAGAGCTAGAGAATTTTATCCATCCTCAAGCATTGCTTGCAATCACTCTTCATTTTATAGGTAATTATTGTTTAGTGAAATTTGCATTCTAATTAACATGAAGGTCCTTCCACATTCAATTGAGAGCTTCATATTTTGATTGCAAGTACATTGGTTGGAATGGGATGTAGGAATCATAAGTCTCTCATATATGTTCCTTTGCATCTAAGTTGGGGCTTAATGCTTGTAATCTATACAAGTTAGATCTTATACGGTTCATTTGAAATTCTTTGGGTTATCATCAAAATCAAGTCCAAACTCAAGTTTGGGTTTGTCTAGTTCAAGCTTTGCTCCAAGTTTGAGTTCAAATGGTTCAAATTATGGCTCTTTTGAGTCAAATGAGATTCAAATCGAAGCCTTGTTGTAGTTCAAGTTCTAGTCCGGTGAAGCTTCAATATGAATCCTCTACTCATTTGAGTTTGAGTCCAAGTTCAATCATAGTCTCGTACTATCCAAATTTTTGTTCAAGTCTCATTGTTTTATTCAATTCAAGTGAATCTTTTTAGATTACTTAAGTTTGCAAGCCTTTGTCATATGATTCAAATTCAAGCTCACAAGTTTGTATTGTTCATTCAATGTTCAAATCAATGTGCAAGCTCTATCCAAGTCTTTTGTAGTCTTGTTCGGTTCAAGTTCTTTGCACCAAGTTCTTTGCACCAAGTTCTATGTCATTTGAGTTCAAATTTGAGTTTATGTTCAAAGCAGCCCCAAATTGAGTCATCTGCAGTCCGAGTCTTGTTCAAGTTTAATGTCCACAAGCTTGAGTTCAATGTCAAAGTTCACCTTGTTCATTTCAATTTTATTTGATTAAACTTGATTTAAGTTTGATTTTATGCTCAAGTTATGGTTCAAATCAAGTTCCAAATTTTGTCAAGTCCTTGGATCTTCGATCCAAATTTCGGCAGCCTCTCGGCGTCTCCCCCGTTTAGGGTAAAAACCAAGAGGTCGCCTACCCGCCACGTCAATAAAGACGTGCACTGTTGGTGTTTGTGAGACACCGCGACGGTATTTTGTTTTGTTTTTCTCACCACGCCAACAAAGGCGTGTATGGGGTTTTTTAAAAAGCATTTTATTGAAAAAGGCAGTTTGCTTTCCCCCGCTTGGGGGTACTTATGAGTGACCCGCCTCGCCGTAGGCGCTGCACCGGGATCCCATCCCACCACGCGCAACAAAGGCGTGCATGAGCGGTTTTTCGATCCGCCGCTAACTTCGAGAGCGAGAATCTGAGTTTTAGAGAGTTCATACATTCGCGAGGAGCTAGCACGTAGATCGAGGTAAGAGAAGGATTTTTTTTCATTATTATTATTATCTTAATTAATCAATTATAATTAATTAAATTAATAATAATTAATTACAATTTAAAATAATTAATCATAATTACAATAATTAATTATATTTAGTCATAATTAATTTAAATTAAAATAATTAATTATATTTAATTTTAATCAAATTATAGTTAATTATTAATTATAATAATTAACCATAATCATTAACAAAATTAATTATAACTTATTTTAATTAAAACTAATTATTAATAATAATAATTAAATATAATTAAAATATTTAATTATAATAATTATAATAATTATAATTAACTATTATTAATAACAATTAATTAAAATTAAATAACAATAATAATAATAATAATAATAATAATAATCATAACACTAATACAAAATAAACCTAATCTCTACCTTAGTGGATATCGGGCAGAGAGGTCACGAGCACGGCTAGGTCGGACAAGGAGGAGATGGAGTTCAGGAATGGGATCGGAGCCGGGTCGGGATCAAAACGTCGAGAGGCAGCTTCGATTGGGTGTCGGGATGGAGTCGGAGGAGGCGACGAGCAGTGGAGGCTTCAGGTTGAGGGATCTCGATGGGCAAGGGAGGGAGAGGCTTCTCTCTCTCTCTCTCTCTCTCTCTCTCTCTCTCTCTCTCTATGTGAGGCTCGGGAGGCAGCGACGGGCTGAGGGCAGGGACGTCGGGAAGAGATCGACGGGAGCTTGGAGGGATTCAGTTGTGGGAGCAGAAGTCGGGGAAGCCAGCCTTTTGTTTTATAGACGCGGAGAAGGCGAGGATCGAGGTGTTGTCGTAGGATTCACGGAGACAGACGCGAACGACGCCGCGTCTACAGTAGTTTTGACGGGATTTCCGGCATTATCTGTGGACCTGATGGATTCAAGGAATGTAATAGAGTAAATTTCTTGGGTTTTAACTGAGATTTGAGGATGATCTTTACTCTTTATCCAGAGGTTAACAGCTTCCTAGCTTATTATACAAAATTAATATATTAATCACCAATTTAGGATGGGAGTTTAAATAGAGAAGAGCCTTATGAGTGTTATGCAAGAAGTGAATATTATCTAGATCTACAAATAAGTTTTGTATATAGTTAATCAGCCATATTGTTTGAATTTGAGTGTCGGGCAATAAATGAATTATTAATAACTAAGTTAAGTGTGAGAAAAATGAGAAAGTGTGAAAAACTTTGAAACGATATATTAAGAAATAATTATATAAAAGGAATGATTAAAGTAGCATGTATAAAGAAAACTTGATGGAAATGATTTTAGTATGCAAAAAAGGATAGAAAATACATCGATTAAACACGCAGATAAGATGAATGTCGAAAGCCAAGGAAAAAATGAATAGATTGAATGTAAGATAAATAGAAGTTAATTTGTGCAAGATATGTGTAAAAAATTGTGATATAAGAAGTTGAGCCCAAAACATTTGGATAAGAAAAATAATGATGATGATGATCATATTTTTGAAGATCATGGATGGAAGCACACATAACCATGATGTATAAGAAGGTTTTTTTCAACTTTATAAAAAGTATTAGTTGCCAAAGCATGGTTGTTCTAGCTTTAAAAGATGGTCGGTGTGCAAGAGAGCAAGAGAAGAAGAGAGTATATGTGGTGTGGAAATATTTGTTTACATGTTAAAAGTGGAAAAAAATTAGGAGAATAATGCACTTAGATAAAAATCTACCTTCTCACTGATTGAAGTGAATTTTTCTTTCTTATAAATCCTATAAACTAGAATATAATCTAAAAAGGGAAATAAGTATAATATAAAAAAAGATTATGCACCATTACATATTTGATAGGAAATGGTGAATCGTCTTGGAAAAACATTTCAAGGATCTTATTGTAAATTGTTGTTGTTGAATAATGAGGGCCAACCTAGGGCCTAGGTAATCCCGTTTCCTCTAAATGATACTCTCTCCAAGTTCATCTCCATGGAACTCGTGTACATGATCAAATAATAGTTGATTAACTTCCGAAAAAAGTTGAGCAATGGTGTTGCAAAGCAAACGGATGTCACCCATCAAGTAGGCTTTAGACATTAGCATGAATAGATGTCACCAATACTCTCAAATACATGTCAAAATGATTATCTCAAAGAAATGAAAGAATAAAATGCTGAAAACATTTAAAATCATCATGGGTATCACCTCAATTACCAATCACTAATGATGCACGCTTTCAACATCATTGGAACCACCCTCACCATTCCTAGCATAGGAGAGCTTTAGAAGCATGAGGATACACTTTTATGCTTAAAATGGAAGGTTGGTGTTGTGCGCTTAATAGCTTTTTCAGGTGAAAATTATAAGAACATCTAATCTCATCTCATTTCATTATTATATGCCCAATGGCAGCTATTAAGTTGTCGTTGTCAACATTCTCACTATCACTAACAGAGGGCTAGACATGATGGGGAAACTACACTAAAAAGGAAAGGTCAACGATGCTAGACAAGTATGATCAATAGGAGTCATTCCATAATAGCTTATAAATTTGTGTTCGCTTAATTTAAATATGTTTTAATTGTTTCAAATAATTAATAAAATATAATAAGGGCATCATATTTCCTTCTTTTAATGTCTTAAATAGTTAAGGATAGCAGCATAAACTCTAAACTATATAAGGTGATCAAATATTGCATTAGAACTTTATTATTATTGAATTGAATATTGATTCACTAAACTCTCTCTCTCTCTCACCTCTCTTTCTTCTATAGTGTTCTCTTTTTTTTTTTTTTGGTTCTTCTATCACTTCTCTTCTCCTCTCTGCCAGTAACTTCGACTTTAATCATAACATTTTAGGGTGTCAATAAATAACCCAACTTGATAATTCAACCTGAATCCGACTAAAAAAATCTAATTTCAAGTAGACTATATTATAATTTAGGTCAGGTTTGAGCATGAAATCGTGACTTGATTAATTTTTGGATCAGGCTTGGGTTGACCACAAAAACCCAAAATTGACTTTAAATTGACCCAACTATCATTCGAGGTTAAACAAATCGAGTTATGATTAAACAAGTCATATTTTGATTAAACAGATCGTGGCAATTTAAAAAGAAAAGATTGCATAATATATAAAATAAATGGATCAAATGTGTCGGATTTGGGTTAGGCAGTTAAAGCTTGAGTTTTGTTTGGGCCAAACATTTTGACTCATATGATAGACATGTCAAGTTTGAGTCAAGTTTATCTAGATCGAGTCAACTTTGGATTAGACCTAAACCTGACATGCTGACCTGAATTGACACCACTACATCATTTAGTATTGGAGTTGATTCTTGTTATATATCATGTTTAATCCCTAATCAAGATCTTAACCTTATTAAGGGCTTCCAGCAAACCCAACAAACTACTACAACACTCAACAATCCAATGCAACAAACCATTGACCCATAGATGATCTCATAACTACTCCTGCCACCATTCGCATGTACCCTATTTCCCCCATCACATGCCCAACCTACTTGTCACGCACACACTGTGACATTGTGGCCCAACTACATCTCTGCATGATTCATGATCCAAAACTGCTTCTACATTTGGATTACACCCTCAGATCTGTAATCACATGCCCTACAACTAGAGGTGTTAATAAATGGCCTGACATGATAATCCGACACAGACTCGACTTGAAAAATCTAGGTTTATAAATTTTGACATGTGTTTAGGTCTCAAAATTTGAGCCTACTAAGTTATGGGTTCAATTTGGGTTGGCCTTGAAATCCAAAATTGACAAAGTTACTATTTGAGTTTGAGTTAAATGGATAATATTTGGGTTAAATTTGCCATGTTTGGGTTGAATGGATCATGTTAATCCTTAAAAAATACATGATCCATATAATAAATGTGTTAAATGGGTTGGGTTCAAGTTAGGCGAGTTTAGGTCAAACATATTTGTATCATGTCAATTTTGGGTTAGACTTGAACCAGACTCGCTATCCTGAACTGATACTCTCCCACAACTTTATCTTCCTCTTCTTCCCATAAAGTGCAACCAAACCGACTCTCTACTGCATGCGCTACAAATTCCACTTCCACTGCTATTTAGTAGGGTCCCTACTCTTACATTATAATGCACTACTTTGCTTGTCTCATGCACAACATGTCTACCTGCCACCCTATGATGCACCGACACTTCTCCTCAAAGAGGCGTGCAGTGTCCGACACGACACTCGTCCGACACTCCCCCGACACTTGTCGGACACGCCGAAAACGTGTCCGATTAAAAAAATATTAAAAATAAATTGGACACGCATATCTTAAATATTTTATAATTTTTAAAAAATATAATTTCTTATATTTTGCGAGGTTTAAATTAAATTTCTTATTTCATATCCACAACACCAAATCAACGTCTGCATTTAATACCCATTCATCGAATATTTTCATTTTCATTTTTCTTTGGCAGTGAAGGTATTTTCATCTCCTCTCTTTTTGTACAATTACAAATCTTTCTCTTGTTGAACCAGAGTTGAAAGTAGTGATATTTAATGATGATGATATTGAAGGCCAAAAACAAACCTCTAAAGCTAATCCTAATAATTGAAGCTTGAATGCTTGATGTTGTAGTAAGTGATTATTTGCTTATATTTTTGTGGTTGTACTAGATATTTTGTATTATATATTTTATATTATAAACTAGACAAGTTATCATGTCATTCATTTATTATTGTTTGTCATTTTTAATATGATATTACATTAATATATATACACTATATAAAAAAATGTTTTGCCGTGTCCGCGCCGTACCCGTGTCCTATATTTTCAAAAAAAGCCGTGTCCCGTGTCCGTGTCGTGTCGTGTCGTGTCCGTGTCGCCGTGTCCGTGCATCATAGCTGCCACCTCTTCAGTGCCACTTGTTTACAATCTCCACTTGCATGCATCAAGAGAACTTTCCTTGCTTGCTCGTTGATTGCATGCATTCGTTGTTTCAGTGTTCATATGCATCTTTTATCTCGCATTAAAATAATCCACTGCTTGCAATAACTCCCATTAATAATCTCTGAAACATAACTAATGCTACCATCCACCAACCTAACCTGCCACGGAGCACATCCTACCTTGCATAAATAAACTCTAGAATCAACGACCATGCTGCAAGATCTTTGTCAGAACTTTGCAACATTGGATCTTGAAAATCCCACAATGTCCTCTACTCAGATAAAATATGTCGTACTCATGGTTGTCACACAAATCGCACACATGATATACCCACAACAAAACCTACAACCCTCTCTAAAACACTTCATTGCTAGGCTTATTGGCCTTCCCTTATTGTTGTACTTGGTAGCAACCTCTTCATGCACTATAATTAAGATTGTTAAAGTCTTACAACTCATTTAAAGAGCTTTCATCACCTCATGCTACAAACCACACCATCATCTTCCTTCGCCGCATGATAACAATTAATTTTGGGTATTATGAGTTCTTAAATCATGGCTTGAAACTTTTATAAATTTTTTGTATGTTATCATTGCATCGAAACAATCAAGAGAAGTGGATTGCTCAAAATTCCTATCTTATTGGAAAAACATTTATGAGAAATACAATCACTTGCTTAAATATATTCACCATGTAGTCATTGATATTATTAAGTTGATTTTTACATCAAGATAATCAACATCCCCACATGGAAAATTAGCTTGGATATAACTCTAATTTAAATAAATATTCCTAAAAAATACATTCTTTGAAATTTTAGAAGATTACTTAAAGGAATCCTACAATTATCAGTATTTTATCAATAACTTCAACGACCTTGCTGCTCAAAATTCTAACATATCAATCTATAAAAAATATTATTCTAATGACCATGATTTTGAAGATGAGTAACTTGAGATAAACAATAATAATGTTAAAGATCGATCTAAAATTAATTCAGTACTCGAGCTTAAGCCCACTATAGTGCATAATGATGAACTTGTAATTAAGTCTAAACCAACATAATTAACTACTATTCTAGAAGCATTTCATATGCCATCAGAGAAGGATATCCACAGTTTTTAGTACTATTTCCATCTCCAGTCTAGGTCTGTGATATTAAGTCCATGCTTTACTTTCCATCTCAAAAGCAATTCATCATTTTAAATAAAAATTGTTTCCAGCAGCTCATATTTATTTTGATTCCCTGATTCTTCCCTTTTATTAGCCTGCCATTGAGTTTATGCTATCACTACAACCATCTAGTAAAATATGGTTTGAGTTAATGACTTGCAAAGTTAGGTTAGATGCTTTGTCAGGGAAGCCACCAAAGCCTCCATATATCTGTCTTATGCTATGTGAATCACTTCTCGTTGATGGAAAGTATTAGCATGAACCAATTCCCCGTCCATGACAACCATGACCTTCCAAATTTTGTAGAAGAGTTTCTTTCGGACCCGATGAATGTTACAAGAAAAATATGATTATTAAGAGTTCCATGCCATCTTCTAAATATGTATTCAATTTAATCATATTTTAATTATATTTAAATATTATATATCACATTATTTCCTTTTTAATGTCTAAGTAGTTTAGGCAAGTAGCATAAGCCCTAGCTTATATAAATGGTTCTGGCATTGTATTGTAACTTGATTATGATTGAATCGAATATTAATTATCTAAAATTTATCCCTGATTTATTTTCTCTAGTAATATTGTCTTCTAGTTTCTCTTGTCACTTCTCTTCCTCTCCTCTAATAATTTCTTCGTCTGCATTAATTAATTAATGTTACATAAAATATGCTGTGTGCTTGAAATTTAACATTGAAAATTATGTGATTTTATTAAAAAATTAGAGATAGAGAGATGAAAAAGAGGAAGCCCTAATAAATTTTGTAAAATTGGTCATCTTGATGGAGATGGATACAACCCCTTTTCCCTCCCTCTTAGTTTAATTTGGATAAGTTATAGATGCCCAACTCCTTTTCTCTACAATTTTTTTTTTTTAAAGTGTAATTTTGAGATGGGCTCTCTTTTTATCCTAAGGTTTCAACCTATTTGATGTTCTCTCTGTCCCTTGAAAAATAAGGATTTTAGCAAACTATTGCTATTGAAAAGATACATGTACACAGCAGGAAAATATTTAGCCAGACACATCTTGAAATTAAAGGTAGAAATATATGACCTTTCCAATCACCATATAGAAATAAATTTCTGAGATTCGCTCTTAGCCGTCAACTTCAGATAAAAAGGGAAGCACTTAAAAAGTAGCAAAACTTCAATTATAAGCATAAATAGGAAAGGGAAGAAACAGAAGATCAAATATATAAGAGAATATTCTTGATCAATAAAGAACTAAAAATTACATCTGATCTCATTTCTAACATGGAAATCAACATGCATGAAGGCTGAAAAAAGCTCGGTTACCTCTGGATCAGTTATAACAAAAGGAATTCTTTCCTCCAGCACTTCAATTGTTTCCTCTTTAATGTCGTGAAGTTCCTCCTCAGCAATTGGAACCCCTTCACAAGATCCGGCTATTTTCATTGCATTGTTACTAAAAGCAATTTCCGCGCGAATGCCCATACTTTCATAACCATTCCACTCTTCGCAAAAGAACTTCCAATCACTCTCAGAAATAAGCGTCAATCCATCTGTCTGGAAATAATAAAGTAAACAACTTCCCGTCAAAATAAATTATACAGATAAACATTAGAATAGTGACGACAATAAAAGGAAACCTCAATGCCTTTAAAATATCAATCCCAGGAACATCTAAAAATTCCAGTAGAGCGCAGAATCCAATGATAAATTCTAGAGGTTCTTATCTGTCATTGCAAATTGAAGAGAATCATAGACCTCGTAAATTTGTCAGCAATTGTTATTAAAGTTCAGAAATAACTATACTACGCCAAAGAAACTGTCCTTCACGTTAAAATAATAGTGAACTCAATGTTACAAATTACTGCTTTACACGATCATGGACGGCTTATTTAATTAAAATCAACAATAACAAAAGAGGTAATTGTACCTCATGCATGTGGGGAAAACATAAAGGAAACTATTACACCATTTCTTCACTGATATCTTGAGCGCCACATACCGAACATGATAAGTTTGGGATGAAACACAAGTGTCAAAAATGTATAATAGAGTTTTTATAAACTCCACCAAGTAAATAAGCTAGCATTCCTTTTGAAAATATATCAACTTTTCTAAAGCAGTAGTTAAATTGACTCCAGAGAATCACGGAGGTCCCAAGTTTTAGTTATACGAATAGCCTCTTTGATGGGGACATCAGATTTCGACACGTGTACGATCGCCGGAGGCGCAGATCGACGGCCATGATCCAGAGTCTCTATTTTTGATGAATTCACATTTTATGTTATTTCCTTTATTTTCCTAGTTTGCCCCTGAGGGCATTATTTCGCTTATGTAGCCCTGAGGGCATTTACGTCATTTTATTTTATGTTTATTTTGGGCCTCTTTATATGAGGCATGATGGATTGTAATAGTTAGTTTTTGATGAAATGAAATTTGCTTCTTGTTCTCTTTGTGAGTTCACTCCAAGATCTCTTAGTGAGTTCGCCGGAGAAAACTAGATCTCTTCTTGAGTTCTAGTTTTCATACTAGTTAATATTGTGGAACATCAACTTGACAACAATTGAGGTTAGTGAACTCGTGATCGTGGAATCCCAAGAAATTTCCAATTTCTTTTCTCCCCTTGCTGTTACCGCCGCCCATTCCAAACAACTAAGGCTGTCGGCCCATCCCCCTCCCCTGGTGGCAGCCTCCCGCTGGCCTCAGTCCAGCCAACCACCGGCCAGCCTCCCGCCGGCCACATCCCGGCCACCCACCGGCCAGCATCCCGCCAGCAGCCCCGCAGCTCCATCCCGCCGCCCTGTGAAATTCTGGATTTGAATTTCAAACTTCCTCATGAACCATTGATTACTTTCCTGAATTGAGTCCTAGAATTGAGGCAATTGTCTTAATTGAATTTTAAAACCTATTTGAAATTCAAAAACGTTGCCTATTATCTCCAATCAATTACAAGAAACTTTCCTTTTTTTGGGAAAACTGAGTTATTACAGATTTTAAGCAATTGTAGTCAATTACCATGTCTTAATCAATCACTGTTTTTCTTGAACTCTACTTGAGCAAGCTAGAATTTATGGTTAATATGCAAAGTCAATAGTCTATTATTAATCTCTAATGTGCAATTCTTAATCCACGCATGATTGCATCGCATCACTCTTTGCAAATGCAAGGATACGGTTTTGCACAATAAAACCTCTCCGAGTTCAATGAACTAGGTACCCCTTCTTTTTCAGTCTTTGTGAAGAACAGAACCACAAAATTCTATGACCAGTAGAATTTAAACGCCGCCACCAATTTTAATATCGCATTAGCTCACCTAAATATAAGAAATATGTTATGGGATGTACCTATTCGTTCCCTTATTTATGTCAAATGGCATGGGCTAATGTTTTTTAGTTGTCATATAGAATACCTTGGCAATTGCTTATAAATTTGGGGTCGTTTTCTCATTTTGGAATAAGGCCTGCTATTATAAATAGTAGCCATGACCATATAAATGCATGATTATGATGAATAAAAACAGATTTCCTGCATATGGAATTTTCAGCGAGCTCTAATAAAGATTTGCATGAATGTGTGATGCTTCCCTCAAAAATTGAGACAGTTACCTTGGAGGAAAAAATAGCTAAGCAAGACAACAGCCTTTCATAATTCACGCACCTTTCCTCCACACCTTCCTTTTATTTCCCCTTTCAGAGTTTTGAAAAAGGTGAAATCAAAACTATGTGAACGAAGAAATAACCTTTATGTGACAGCGATCCTCGAGTGTCCCCGTATTTTTTTGTCCGAAATCAAAATCCCTACATGCTTCTTGTGATAAAAAGTCCTCCATTACTCCAGTGGCTCTTATCATATATAAAATCTCCTTAAGAGATCAATCTTGTTTTGAAAGCATATGACTTGTTTTAAAGGTGAAATAGGGCAAACTTTAACATCCATCTATTCAGCAACAAACCAGATAGTACATGCGATACACAAACTAATGAGGACATCCGACAATGGAGAGTTTACCATATAAGAAGCCAGAGATCTACGGCTATGATTACAGCCCTCTATTTCTAAGCTATAATTTGTATTTGATTTATTATTGTATTTTTTTGATTTTACCCTCACATGAGGGAGTAGGTTCATGTGACCCAATGGGGCACTTTTGTCTTTTGGTTTTACTATTGTATTTTGGCTATTTATAGCCCCCTCTTCTTCTTTGGAGAGGATGATGATTATTATGATTAAAATTTCAGCACTTGTGTTCTTGGTGAGTTATTGTGAGAGCATGTTTGAGATCACTAGGTAAGGGCAACGTACTACCAACCAGCCGCAGGAAGCGTCCAGGCTCGTGATCCACCACCTCCACCAACTTCCTCTTCTCTCTCCTCACCCAATCGCCACCCCATCCTCCCTTGTCTCTCTTGGCCGAAAACCCCCACAACCCCAAACCCGAGGCCGGCTACACCCTTCCACCTCTTTCTTCCTTGGTCGAACTACACAACCCAAACCCTAGCCGACACCCCCCGACCGTCGGTCACCCATCCCCTTCCCACCTAACCGCTGGCCACCTGCCTCCCAAACCCCACCATTCGTCCCTCCTCAAGTCATAGGCCACCCAAGGCCCAAGTTGCCTCTACAATCCTCTCCCTTCAATCAATACTTTCCTATTTAGTACATGATAAATTAGGAAAGTGATCAAATTCAAATTTTAAATCTTTTTAATCTGAAATTACTTTCTTAAAATAGATGGATTAAGTTAGGAAAGATTTTTATTTCATATCAATTTGAATTTTGAATAGGAGATACTCTAATTCTCCTTTCCTAACTTAAATTTCTAAACTTAGTAGCCCATTAAATTCTATAATCAAGTCCCCATCAAGGCCCCACTGCTTCCCCCCATCCTTCCTCCCTCCTTATTTGAAAGACTCAAATTCAAATTCCTCCCATAAATTGCCCCAAATTAAATTTGGGATTTGGGGAAATTATCTTAAATCTATTTCCTTTAATTGAAAGTCTATGTTTGGCAACTCAAATAAACTCTAACCACTCTCTCCACTAATTGCTAGAGCGCCCCCCCCCCCCCCCCCCCCCCCCTCCCTCCCTCCCTCCCTCCCTCCCTCCTCCCCTCCAACACACGCACACTTCCCTCTACTTCCTACTTTTATTTTCCTCCCAAATTAACCATGCTAAACTTGAAGTTGCTGTCCAGATATTCCAGCAACATAAACCGGCTGCCCCGCATCCCATAACCCACCAACTTGCTATCTAGAAAAGTCCTATTGCTGTCCAGAAAGTTCAGCAAGACCGCTCTGCTATCCTCCTATCCGGAAGATCTCCCTTTGATGTCCAGAAGCACCAACAACCCATAATTTGTTGTCCACTCATGCATGGCCGATCCGGAGTTTGATCACAGCTTCATATTTGATGATCAAGGATTAATCGACATTCACTGATCTCTGTTCTTCGACATAGATCTTGATAATGACCAATCCGTCAAAGAATATGTGGAATGAATCCTCTTCTCCTTTGCAACTGTTATTGACCAATGACAACCTCTTGTTCAGTGGCAACTCTCTTCAAAATCCTAACGAACGTGAACTCCTTCCGAATCTTATTTCTTCTACGTCTTCCTCAATTATGGCATCATGAAAATTATGCAATCTTTTTCCGCCTAAAAATTTATTAAGAGTGTGAGTGAGGGGTCCTAATAGTGACTAGTCTAACTGTTAATCTAGGGATTTCCTTTGAAAACCCCAATGTAATGCAAAGCATGATTTGAATTGGATATTTTGTGCTCCTAAAGATTATCGTGTAACCAATTGCCTAAGTTAATCGTCTCTTTATTGTTTTCAATCTATCATTTAAAATTATTAGAAGTTGAATAATTGTTCTTACTCTTCATTAAGCGTGTAATTTCCTAATTATACATCAACCTACGCATATAGTTCTACATCATCTGGTATAAGAGCATGGTTGCATTTACATGCATGTTAGGGTTTCTTTATTACATGTTTTAGCATCTAAAATCGCATCCTACAAGTATCAACGCATTTGATTGTGTTTTCATATTTCTTTCCTTGTATCTGCATCGTTCTGAGTCACCCTTAGACATAGGGTTGGACCCCGAATAAATTCACAGGACTTTAGATCTATTGGTAGGTCAAAAGAACACGATCAATCAACAACTTAGAGAAAATCAAGCCGAGCTAGCTAAGCTCCGTCGCCACACGACGGAATGGTTTGATACACTAGATCGAGCCAGGAAGGTCACCCTGTTGCTTACTTCAGTGAAAAATTAAATGACATATGGCAGCGCTATTCCACGTATGACAAAGAGTTCTATGCAGTGATTCAATTCCTACGATATTGGCGACACTATCTGCTCCCACAAGAGTTCGCCATCTTTTCAGATCACGAAGCTCTTCGTTATATCAACTCTCAGAAAAAACTGAATGAACGCCATAACCGATGGGTAGAGTTTTTACAGGAGTACACTTACACCCTTAGGCACAAAGCGGGAATTGAGAATAAAGCTGTCGCTTCCCTCAGTCTTCATATGATGACTACCACTGAAATGAGAGCAGAAGTCTTTGGGTTTGAGCAGGTCAATGAGGACTACTTGGAATGCCCCGACTTCAAGGAGACTTACTCCCTTTTGTCTATAGGTAGCTCGCACCTAGTGGATGATTTTCTCTTTAAATATGAATAACTATTCAAAGCTCAGAAGATATGCATTCCAAGTACTTCCCTTAGGGAATTCCTTGTTTGGGAACTTCAAGTCGGAGGCCTTGCCGGACACTTTAGTCGTGATAAAACTATTGAGACTGTAGAGTACCGTTTCTTTTGGCCTAGCCTAAAGAAAGATGTGGGTAAGATGGTCAGCAAATGCCACACTTGTCAACTAGCCAAACAACGAAAGCAAAACACAAATTTCTACACACCTTTACCCGTTCCCAGTTTTCCATGGCAAGATGTCAACATGGACTTCGTTCTTGGCCTGCCCAAAACTTTTCGTAGGAATGATGTCATATGTGTCGTAGTTGGCCGCTTATCGAAGATGGCACATTTCCTACCCTGTTCTAAAATTTGATGCTTCCCTTATTGCCAAGCTGCACTTTAATGAGGTCGTCATATTACATGGTTTATCCAAGACCATCATATTTGATAGGGATGTATAATTCACAAGTTACTTCTGAAAGACTCTCTGGATGAAAATAGGCACCAAACTATAATTTTCTACGTCCTTTCATCCTCAGACGAATGGCCAAATTAAAGTGGTCAATAGGAGTCTAGGAAACTTGTTGAGTTTCGTAGTGGGTGAGCACGTTAAAGATTGGGATTTTCAAACTCCCCACGGCTGAATTTGTTTATAACAATTCTGTGAACCGCACCACTGTTTTGAGTCATGCTGAAATTGTATATGAGTACAAACTTAGACAGCCTTAGATCTCATACCCATGTGTCCTAAGTATATGATTTCTGAGTCTGCATCTTCATTTGTAATGCATCTGCATGAATTGCAAAAATAAATTACACGCAAAATTGAACAGAGTAATATGAATTATAACCTTTATGCTTATTTTAAACGAAGATTCAAAACATTCGAAGTTGGTGATTCAGTGATGGTCTGAATTCTTCTGGAATGGTTTCCGAAAGCGGCCATTAAGAAATTACATGATTAAAGTGCATGACCATTCAAAATAATTAAGAAAATCAATGACAATACTTATGTGGTGGATCTCTCTACATATTGTGATAATAATTCCTCTTTTAACATTGAAGATTTAGTAACCTAAGAGGGTCCAGAGTTTAAACCACCTAATACACTACAAATTGAGCCTTGTGTAATCCCACCGTGTGAGAACCCAAGCTTTCCTCCACTTCCAAATATTCCCAAAACACCTATTACGGAGACAGTTGTCATGATTCTAACTGATGACATCATTTCCACAAAAGAGGATGAATGAAGAAAGTATTTGATAAGATGGAAAGATAAGTCAGAGTTAAAGGACACTTGGTTAGAGTGTGATGGTTAGAGTGTGAGGAGCTTCAGCGGATTGATCCAAATGCACAAGAGATTTATGAGAGCACCCGCGATGCATACTCGACGGAGTCGAGCTCTTTTCCACCCCGTAGAAATGATGTGGACATCCAACAGTGGAGAGTTTACCAGAGAAGAGATCTACGACCATGATTATAACTCTTTATTTCTAAGCTATTATTTGTATTCGACTTATTATTATATTTTTTCTATTTTACCATCACTTGAGAGAGTAGGTTCATGTGACCCCAGGAACACTTTTGTTTTTTCGTTTTACTATTGTATTTTGGTTATTTATAGCCTCCTCTTCTTATTTGAAGAGGATGATTATTATTTTCATTAAAATTTCAGCACTTATGTTCTTGTGAGAGCTTGTTTGAGATCCCTAGATAAGGGAAACGTACTACCCACAAACCGCAGGAAATGTCAGGGCTCGTGGTCCACCTCCTCCGCCAACTTCCTCCCCTCTCCTCACCCAACCGCTACCCCATCCTCCCTTGTCTCTCTTGGTTGAAAACCCCCACAACCCCAAACCATAGGCCGACTACACCCTTCCCCCTCTTTCTTCCTTGGTCGAACTCAATACCCCAAACCCTAGCCGACTCCCCTCCACCATTGGCCACACATCTCCTTCCCACCTAACCGTCGGCCACCTGCCTCCCAAACCCCGCCATACGTCCCTCCTCAAGCCACCGGCCACCCAAGCCCCAAGTTGCCTCTACAATCCCCTCCCTTCAATCAATACTTTCAAATTTAGTACATCGTAAATTAGGAAAGTGATCAAATTCAGATTTTAAATCTTTTAAATCTGAATTTACTTTCTTAAAATAGATGGATTAAGTTAGGAAATATTTTCATTTCATATCAATTTGAATTTTGAATAGGAGATACTCTAATTCTCCTTTCTTAATTTAAATTTCCAAACATAGCAACCCATTTAATTCCCCAATCAAGTCCCCATCAAGCGCATAATTTCCTAATTATACATCAACCTACACATATAGTTCTACATCACAAACACACCAAGATTAATTCTATGACGAAAACTCACAAGCTTCCTTCTGAATAAAAGTTAAACTATAACTAAATAAATTAGAATCAGCAAGAGACTAACGGCATGCATGGAACTTAACTGTTTATGTTCTTCACAAAATCTATCACAGATTCTTACAACTCACAAATTGATTCAAGAAGCTTCAAAAGCACAAAAAAGCATGAAAATTTCATGCAAGACAAACATGTATATGAGCACACCAGAAACACAAGGAGAAACTTCCAAGATATCCAAGGCAACATGATGTTGGACGACTAAAGGTCTAGGGTCCCTAATACAACTTGAATAATACAAAAAATGTAGTTCATAAATAAAAAAAAATAAAAAAAAATTAAAAAATAAAACAGGATTCATGAAATGATGACAACAAAATATAGCAAAAAAAAGGTTTGCTCAATTGCAAAACAAAAAAAAAAAGAAAATTTAACCAAAACAATATGTTAGACCCGTCCAAGAGGGACCGGTCCTTGTTTACAAGAGGCAGAACAGAGGTTCCGCTAGAGACTTCAGCCCTCCTTTGGGGTGGGGGACCACGACTGATTTTGAATGAGTCAATAAGGGGCGGCTATGAGGGAAAGATACGTTTGTCTGGGGATTTGAGAAAATTATTGTATGCTTTAAGTAGATTGTTTTCCTAGGGCTAGGGTTATGTATTGTTTGTTGAATTTTCATTGTTCTTAGGTTGAGTGGGCTCTAGCCGGGGGCTAGGGAAGTGGGAGAGCCCGATCTTCCTCTCAAATTGAAGATCCATTGTATCTTATTTGTTTTTCTTCCATATATCATCAATTAAAAAGGTTTTCTCTTGTTATTCCTTTTAGTTCTTGTGGATTGTTGTTCGGGATTGCTGAAATTAAAATTCAGTGAATGGTTCTTTGATTTCTGCAAGCACTTCCTATCAAATTGGTATCTGAGCAGTGTCTTAGGCTGAAATATAGGACGTTCTTGCTATTTCAATTTGCTATCTAAATCCCCTTCATATTGCTAATTTTTGCTGTTTGAAGACCAAAATTACATTATTTTTGGTTGTTTGGCCAAGATCCGAGTACCTATGGTGACCAAGAAGGTTGATGCCTTGGAAGAACGTCTTGAAGGAGAGATGAGCCAACTCAAAGCAATGGTTGAGGATAGAATTTCATCAATGGAGGATAAATTTTCCAACCTAGAAAAGATAGTGAAGGTGTTGGATCTTCACAACCAAATGGCGGCATTAGAGGCAAGAGTGTCGGTAGGAATAAAAACAAATTTTGGCAGCTGAAGGGATGATCATGATGTGGATATCTTCAAAGGAGAAGAAAGAATACCTCCTCTAAAGCCGATTCGTAGGGATGAGGGAGTTGGGTAAGAACAAAGGGGTGCTAAATTTGAAATAAGGAGGCTAATTATGATCGGAGAGGTGCTGATTTTGGTTACAACCGTGGAAGGGATGATCCACACACTTTGGGGAGACCACCCACTTGAGGAATAGGAAGTTATGGAGGAATCAGGGGGAGCAGAGGAGATCCGATGATTAGGAAGCTGAAGATGCTTATTTTTTAGGGAGATGATGCACACTGGTGGATCTATAAGGTGAAGAGGTATTTTATTGTCAATGGGCTGATGGAGGAGGAGAGACTGACGACAGCTGGCCTATGTTTGAAAGGGAAGGCCTTTGCATGGTATTAGTGGACAGACATAAGGTGACCCATACGAAGTAGGAGGGAGTTCAAGGACTACTTGTTAGAACGTTTTCAAACCAGCAAGGGAGGGGACTTTTATGAGCAATTCTTCGCTCTGACATAAGAAGAATCAGTGATGGAATACCGTGAGAGATTTGAATACCTTGCTAGCCAACTGAGCCGGCTTTTTGAGACTATACTAGAGGGGAACTTTATGAAATAGCTCAAACCAGAAATCCGAATGGAAGTTAGAGTTATGAGATCTCCTGATTTGGGAGAGACCATAGAGCTAGCCCAGTTAGTGGGGGATCAAAAGCACCTCGAGAGGGAGGTCAGAGGCAGCGGTTTAGGAGGCTTGTATAGGATGACCACCAACTTTTTAGCACTCAAGGGGCCGACACCGTGTAGCCTCCGAAAGACCCCAAAGTAGAAGCCTTTAGGAGGGGGAATCAAGGCAAAATTCAAGAAGCTCATGGAAAAGTTGTAGGAGAAGAGGGTGAAGGGACCGTGTTTCAGATGTGATGAGAGGTGTACACCGGGGTACAGTTATAAAGACCAAACTCTTCAAGTTCTCACCGTGTGTGATGATGAGGAAGCTGAGGAGGGAGGTGGGAGAGGCATTGGTAGAGGAGGAAAAGCTGCATTTAAATATGACAGAGATCTCCTTGAACTTAGTGGTGGGATTCACTCCAAATCACACCATAAAAGTGAGAAGAGAGCAAACAAGGAGGTGATGGTGCTTATCGACAGTGGGGCAACCCACAATTTCATCTCCAATTAGATCGTGGACCAATTGGAGATGAAACTGGTGGACACAAAGTGGTATAAATTGATGATGGGCAAACAGGGAAGTTTCTTGAAAGAAGTGAAACATAATATAAAAATACTATCATTTTATACAATTGTTTAAACTCCACATAACTCCTATTGAAATCAATAAAAAGCTTATAATTGACAAGATTAGAAGCCAATTTTCTATGAATGTCCTCATGCAAAACATTGGAAACTCAACGAGTGCTTTAGATTGAAATACTATTACAATTTCATAAATTGTATGCAAAATCAGCCATAAGCAATATCATATCCCAACCAGATGCATGTTCATTTATCAGACAACATAATAAACCATCCAAACTTCGATTAACTATCTCAATTTGCCTAATAGTTTGTAGGTAATAAGCAATTAAAATTGATATTATATTTCATTTTCAACGAGTTTTTCAGAAATAGCTTCTGAATTTAATATCCTAATAAAAAATAATTATTTTAGTAATCCATGCAATTTAACACCTCATGAAAACATAATTTAACAAGGTGAGATGCATCAGAAGTTTTATAATATGATATGAAAAGAGTCATTTAAAAAAATAATCAAACATTAAAAAAATTAAATAATCTTCCTTAAAGCTGGAGGTAACCTAACAAAAAATCATATAAGCATCACCCCATAGCTTAACATGAAACTGACAAAGATGTATAGACTAGTGCTGTATTTCTTAACAAATCCTACACTGTGCAATAAATATGAGCCACATCTCTTTTTAAATTAGGCTAAGAAATATTAATCTTTCATCATTTCTATGACTTTCCCTTTTTCAAAATGCCTCACAACACCTTTAACATGTAATTCTAAAATCAGATTCCTCAAAGATGAATCAGAAATGCAACGATGAGAAGAACTCTTAAATAAATAACCATCTTTAACTATATCCTCTATATATGATTGAGGATATATCTCACTAAAATCCTGACAAGTAATATAATCCTCTATATGATAAAATCAATCATCTTAACCTGCATTATATGTAAAATGACAACTCTACCTAAAGCATTGATAAGTTTATTCTCAATGCCAGCATAATATTTAAGGACAGAAACTATATTGCTGTAGAAACTCAAATCATAAGTTGGGTTTTTCTTGTAAGATTTTTTTCCTTCTCTAGCATTGTAACCATGTCAATCCGCTTGGTTTCCTTTTGGGTATTATTGTATTCAGCTTCTTCCTTTCTTGGTGTCAACAACAACAACAACATCAAGCCTTTATTCCATTATGAGCGGTTGACTACATGAATCTTTTTTCTTCATTGTGTCCTATTAAGAGTCAAATTCTTAATTAAATCCAATAAAACAATGTCATATCTAATATTCTCTAACAAAGTTTTTTTAAATCTACCTCTACCTTTCTTAATATAGGCTAAATCTAATACATCGACTCTCCAACCTAGATCATCGGAAGCCGATATTTTATGTGACCAAACCATCTAAGGCGGCTCTTTCTAATTAATATTGGAGCAAATACAAGACTTGCTAGATTGTTGGAATCAAAATTTTTAAGGTTGAAAAATTACTATTTGAGAAAAGGACCACAATGATCCCTTGATTATTTATGAATGACAAAAATGATCCTCAACTATATTAAAAGACCATTTTTTCCCTCAAGTCTTTAAAAAGAATCAAAATAATCCTATGATGGAACTATTTTTGTTGATCTTTAAAGAGTTGAGAGACCAAAATAGTTTTTTTTATATAATTGGGACTAATTTGATCTTTCATGAAGAGTTAAGAAACCATTTTGATAATTTTCTCTTTACTATTTTATTGAAACTAGGATTGAAAATGTGGTAATCTTGTAGGAATTTTGTAGGAATTCAAGGGTGTTCAATTGAAACTAGTAATATTAAGCTAGATCACAAAGGATTTTAAAACGTTATTTATTTCAATCTTCCTCAGATATAACACGACCCTTAACATATGTAAAATTACTATTAAATGGTTGAATGCTTTAGGTTTTCTCTCAATTCTTGCGTGTTATTGGATGTGGATTCTTCGATCACTTAGTAAATCTTCATAAATTCCAATGGACAATTCTACTTGAACTGATGTGAGGCTTGGTTTATCTTATTGGTGACTTCCATAATTTTTCTTTTTTAAATTGTTTAGTAATTGGTTTATGCGTTGATTAAAATTTCATCAAAATGCTACATACCGACATTGTTTTAATAGTGTGAATCTTAATTGCAATGGAATTTTGCCTATTCTCTTATTTCTTGTGAAAATTTAAATTTTAATGCCTTCGACATTATCCTCTGATCGAATAAAGTTTTTTTCAGAATTTGCATTAAAATTAACTAATATTTGCTTAAATTAAAGCTAAGAAATTATGAATTGAGAAATTATTTACTTATCACATTATAGATTTGCATTAGTGAACCCCACATCCTAAAATGTCCTTCATCAATGGTTGCATTAATATTGGTTCAACAACTAGTGAGTGAGTTGTGATTTTAGATTTATCTTGAGAAATCTTGAATGGTTTGAGTTGGTTGAGCAGGTAGCTCCTTGGTTCAGCCATTGATTCTTTGGATTGTTATTCAGTTTACCTTTGGCTTTCTCTTTTGCAACTATGGGTTCACTACTGGGTTGGCTTACTTTTGTTGGACTTTCAAATGAGTGTGCAGCCATTAGCCCTTCCATTAGAAGGCTTTTATTGATGTTAATTGGAAAGCTCATTAATGCTTCTCGAAACTTTCAGTTTCCTTTTTCAAGCCGTGATTGGCAGCTTCTCTTTTCATAGATTAGTTTGAAGCATGGATTGCATATTGTAACAAATTCGAAAATGTGGATTGCAGGCCATGCCGTGCAGCTAGATTCCTCGGAAGGCTTTGATTGTGTTAACTAGTGTAACTAGAGCCGTTAATCTACCATTGTTGATCCCGCATCTCTTTGTTCTCCTATTTGGGAACTTATTTATAGAGGTTGCTTTGAATTTCCCAATGTGCTGAATTTGGTATTTTTTCCTCCTTTGGTATTGTCGAAGACATCAAACTTGCCTCAGCTAGAGTTTGGATCTTGCTGTTTTGCTCAAATGGGAAGTAGTCGTTTTTGTAGCTCCAGTCCAAATTTTGAGATTTTGGTGAACTTCTCAATTATAAATATTTTATAATTAGAAAAAAAATAGCCTTTAAGCACGAAAAAGGAATTCACTGGATAATAAATTTTAGAATCCTCGACTCCTTGTCAATTTGCCTGGATGCTTTGGGTGAGGATTCTTCAAGCACTTCCCCAAGGGTTGGTTATCCTTATAACCTGCCTGCGGGAGACCTAGGGTATCCAATTGTGGATTCATATTATTGTCCTTCTAAATCATTTAGTGATTGATTGGACAAATGGTTGAGATTTTGCCAAGTTTTATTGGTTTTTGTCTTTGTGATCTAAATATTAATTGTCGCAAAATTTATACTTGTTTTCAAATTTCTTGTAGAATTTTAAAATTTGAAAACTTAAATTAGGATTTGGAACTTGAATCATGCTTTCTGATTTCGCATAAAAAGAAAACTGATCATTATTTAAATTCAAAGTTGGAACTTGGATGTATGTGAATTACAAAATTTTGTCTGTTTATTTAGGCAATTGATCCAAAATTTTATTAGAGAACCCTAAAACCTAAGATTTTCATATAATAAATTTTGAATTTGGTAGGCTAGAATTAGGGAGATTGAACAACCGAATTGATGCGTGTAACATAAGAAACTCCAAAAGCTCCATGAAGTATCCATTCTAATGAAGCACAAACATAATGAATCACTACTTAAGACTGCCACAACTGAATCATCCATTCAATTCTATCTTGCAGGAAAAGCAATTGCTTTCACAAAATAAACGTTTTTGGTTTTATGGTATACTTACAGATGATGTTTTCTGTGAAATGACACCATGCTTGGAAACAAGCTCCAAAGGCCTTTCTAGTAATCGAGAATGCTGGAAAAACAATAAATCACCCTATATTAATGCAAGTAAAAAATAGCACATAAAAAAAACTAGAAATGCAATTTTCTTTAGTAGCCAGCGCAATAACATGTATAAGGTAATTTTCATACAAATAATTAGTGATGAAAAATACATGTAGAAAAGAAATTCAAGTTCTAGGAGGATTGCTTTCAAATCTCACTTCTAGCTTTTCTAAAGACTAAATTTCAGACGAAACACATCTTTTTGAATGCCATTAAAAGTTAGCAATTACTTATAGCGTTATTCACCATTCCTAATTCAAAATGTCTTGATATTAAACAGTTGCCGTGAATAGTTAGAGAGCTAGATTGACTCTCTTTACCATAAGCTTAAAAGGTTGAAACTCTCTCATTAAAGCTCAGAATTGGCAATCTTCAAATCACCTTTCTGCTTCCGTTAATGAACTGGAGAACCAGCAAGAAAATTGCTTTGAACTTCTCAATAAAGACCCCACAAACTTGGAGCTTGTGTCTATGGCAAAACTCCTTGGTTATAATTTGGCCAATTCTTATACCACCTTATCCTCTTGGATTTCTCAAGGAGGGAAAACTAATTGGCTTGCTAAGGGGGGAGAAGACCTCAAGTTTTTGTATGGTAAAATTAGAGGTAGAAAAAACTATAATTTTATTAGGGAGCTTATCATGGATCAAAGGGCCTTCCACACTCACGCTGACATTGCCAATGCAGCTATCAATCACTACCGGCATATTTTAAATACCCCTCCTCCCTCCTGTTTGCAAAGCGGTTCAACACTTCTTTCAGATAAACTACCTCCCCAAGAAGATCTAAGGTATTGGGATATCACACATTCCCAAAACCACCAAAGTTGGGAACATCGAGGATTACAGGCCTATCTTCCTTTGTAATACATTATATTAGATCATTGTTAAGATCCTTACCAATAGGCTAAAACTTATTATGCTTTTTATCATAGAACACTCTCAAGCTAGCTTCATTAAAGATAGTATGCCTTCTGATAATATCCTCGTTGCTTCTGAAATTTTATCAAAATTTAAGTCTGCTAAGGAGGGATTGTTCTGTGCCAAATTTGAAATTTTCAAAGCTTTCGACCTTGTATATAGAGATTTTTTGCTTAACAGGAGAAAACTCAAAGATTTTCCTAACAGATTTCTTAGATGGGTTAAGGTTTGCATTGAGGATTTTCATTTCTCTTCTGTATCAATGGAAATTTAGAGGGTTTTTTAACTCTCTTCTAGGCTGAGACAAGGATGCCCCCTTTCTTCCTATCTTTTCTGCATTGTGATGAATGCACTCTCAACTACTTTTGATAATGTGTTTCAACATGGCTCTTTCTCAAGTTTTAAAGTGGGTAATCTTTGCATATCTCAATTGTTATATGCTGATGAACTCTTAGAATTTGATAAAGCCACTTGGTCTAATATGAAATCTCTTAAGAGAATTGATGTAGGACTTAAATTCTTAGGCAATATTAAATATGAAATTGCACGTTTTTTAGATGATAGCAATATTAACTATTAAACTATAGCAATTTAAACAATGAAAGAAAACGAGAGATGGGTGAAACTAGCTTAGGCCAAGTCATACAACTAGAAGTTAAGATTACAAAATAATCAATTACTCAAGCATAGAATACACGAAGGATTGTCAACGAGAAATTCCTAAATTAACAATGAGATTAGTCACTACAAAAGAGATCCCTCATTCAACTCTTTTAATGAATGGCAAACGGAGAAAGCATGCATGATCTATGTAATGCCGCAAATTAAGATGAGACCTATGTTGCACCGACACAGATACGGCGATACGGATATGACACGATACGGATACGGGACATGCAATTCTTAAAAATACAGGATACGGATACGACGCAGATACATCATTATAATATATAAAAAATACATAAAAATTTAAGAAAGTAATCAAAGTGTAATATTTGAAATGACAAAAAAATTAAAATAAAAGTAAGCATTAAATATTTAAATGTCTAGTACAACAACAAAAACAAGAAGATAAATTGTCCAGCGCATGAAATTTCAACTATTCAATAGAAGGAATGATAGGATTAGCTTCTTCAGCGGTTTGTCTTTGAGTTTCTATATCATATTCAATAAATATCATAGCTTCTAATTCAGGCTCATCAAGTGAAAGATTAGCAATTTCTAATATTCCCATATCCTCAAGAGATTCAAATCCATCTACAGCAACACACCACATCCTGTTGTCTCCTTCCATATAAGTTGGAGTTTTCCTTGAGAGAAGCTGAAGGTTTGTATGCACATAAACTAAATCTTCAGCCCAACAACAACAATAACAACAACATCAAGCCTTTATCCCACTATGTGTGGTCGGCTACGTGAATCCTTTTTCTCTATTGTGTCCTATTAAAAGTCAAATTCTCGTTTAAATCTAATAAAGAAAGGTCATTCCTAATATTTTCTAACCAAGTCTTTTTAGGTCTACCCCTACCTTTATTAACATAAGTCAAATCTAATATCTCTACTCTCCTAACCGGGTCATCAGAAGGCCGCCGTTATATGTGACCAAACCATCTAAGGCGACTCTCTCTAATCTTATCTTCTACTGGAGCTACTCCAATATTTTCACGTATATGCTCATTTCGTATCCTATCTCTAGGGTAAAGCCACTCATCCACCTGAGCATCCTCATCTCTGCCACACTTAACTTAGTATTATACTTCTCTTTTAATGGCTAACATTCGGCACCATAAAACATTGCTGATCCTTGATGTAACCCAACCGAAATAAGGCTGATCCTTGATGTGACCCAACCGAAATAGGGAAATAATTGGTCAAACCACCTTGTGTTTGAACACAAGTAATAGCTCCTGCATACATATCTTTAATGATTTGAATATAAGCATTATTGACTCCTTTCTTTTCAAGAACTCTCCATAGCACTTCTCTTGGAACTTTATCATATGCATTTTCTAAATCAACAAATATCATATGTAGATCCTCCTTATTCACTTTATATTTCTCCATCAAACCTCTTAATAAATGTATAACTTCCATAGTTAACCCTATGCGGCATGAATCCAAATTGATTTTGAGAAACATTAGTATCACGCCGCCACCTATGCTCCATAACTCACTCCCATAGTTTTAAAGTATGACACATTAACTTAATACCTTTATAATTCGCGCAATCTTGTGCATCACCTTTATTCTTAAAAATAGGAATTAACACACTCATTCTCCACTCATCTGGCATCTTTTTAGTCTTCAAAATAGTATTAAAAAGTTTAGTAAGCCAAGAAATTCCTTCATCTCCTAAGCATTTCCACACCTCTATTGGAATATCATCAGGTCCAACAGCTTTTCCACACACACTTCATTTTCTTTAAAGTCTCTCTAAATTCAATTTTACTAATACGCTGATAAAAACAGAAATCTTTATTTTCATGTAGGGTGCTAAGGTCATTATAGTCAATCTTATTTTCACAATCTTCATTAAAAAGTTTAGCAAAATATCTCATCCACCTTTGTTGAATATCATCTTCTAAAAAAGTATTTTTTGATCTTCATCCTTAATACACTTCACTTGAACTAAATCCTTACTACTCTTATCTCTTTATTTGGTTAACTTATACATACATCTTATACATATATCTTTCTCTCTCCTTAGTATCTAATCTATTATATAAATCACTAAAAGCTAATGCCTTTACATTGCATATTTCTTTCTCGGAAACCTTACGAGTCACTTTATATATTTCCCAATTATCAAAATTTTTAAAATTAAACTAATTTTTATAATAAATCTTCTTATTTTTAATCTTTTCTTGCACATTTGGATTCCACCACCAACTATTTTTATTATTATTAGCTTTTTCCTTTGATACTCCAAGCACATCTTTTGCAATATTCTTAATATCACTAGCCACTTTTTCCCATATAACATTAGCATCCTCATGCACAGACAAAATCTTAAAATCTAAAATCTTACTCTCAAAAAATTTTTTGTTAATATTCTTTAAATTCCCCCATCTAATCCTAGAAAATCGTTTTACTATATTTTTTATTTTATGCCCCTTTATCTTAAAGTCTAAAACTAATAATCAATGTTGGGTACATAAATTTTCACTCGGAATAACTTTATAATCTAAACGATTTAATATTCTAATAAGAAAATAGTCAATCTGGGTTGTACTATATCCATTTTTATAAGTGATGAGATGTTCATTCCTTTTCTTAAATAAGGTATTATCATAAACTAAATCTTCAGTCCGTTGTGGAGTAATTTTATTTCTCTTCATTGATTGGATGAACGAGTATGTGCTCCAATTTCTTTCACAACATGATGAGGATGAAACTTGGCCAAGCAATTTTATGGAGATTGTTTGAAGTAGAGGTGCTGAAACTTCATGTATAATCCACCACATTTTCGGATCAATTCTCCACCTATCACGCAATGACTCTTGATCACCAAAGTCCTCTAAATAACCAAAAAATTTAGCAAGTTCAATATTGACACTTCTTCTCTCCTCATTTGAAAAATAACACTTCAAATATGTCTTCCTCATATTTGAAATTTCTAAATCTTTGTGGAGAAACTCTTTGAGAATCATCTTGAAGTCATTCTTTAGTTGAATATCTTCAAAAAATATTAAAATGAAATAATTAAAAAATATTGAAATTACTAAACAATAAATTGTGAATTAATAATGAAAATTTTTTAAATTTACCTGGGATTTAGTGAGTGAGCCAAGCAAAGTAAATGTGTATTACTTTTGCTCCCCTATCTTCTAGAATAGCATAAATAACATCCCAGAAGCTTGAATCTTTATGAAGTGTCTTCCTCTCATGTCTATATATAATTTCTTTTATTTTGGCAGGCATTGAATCCCACATCTCATAAATGAGATATAAACATGACTTATCTGTATCAGCTACTCTCAACATCTCATAAATTGGATCTGTGAAATTTATGATGTATTCAATCTCATCCAACCATAAAATCATCTAAAAGCTTCTCCTTTATATATCTAAACTTTACAACATCATCTTCCCTATAATAGGACCATTTGTCACTGATCACTATAGCTTGAAGACCATTTTTTATTTTTTTTGAATCTTCTTAACATCACTATAAACGAGGCAAACCGAGTTTCAGCAACCGCAAGCAACTTCAAATTAGAGAAATCATTGAACATGGAGAGTCATGGAGTGATTCAAAATAAAATTCTTAATTACAACTTCATCTCCAGCAATCACTATTATCCAATGACATTCATTGTAGGTGATTTCATTTGCCTCGGTATTCTTAGCTGCACAAATATTCTTCAAGTAAGCGTATGCACAACACATGGTGTCCAAAAAATATGAGGATAGGCTTGCTCTACAAGTAGACATGCAACTCTACAAACAGGTGCATTATCAATAATGACCTGGATGATGTTTGAAGACCCCACTATCATGATAACTTCTTTGATTAAATTAGAAAGGAAGAACTTATTCTTGTACTATCTTTCACAGTTTACAGCTTTGATAAACATAGGATAGCTCTCTGTTACAACCATGAAGTTGATAAGTAGTCTTCTTTGTGGATCTGTCCACCCATCACAAACCAAAGTAACTCATTTTTCCTTCCAAACTACTCTATTAGGCTCGAGCAACTTCTCAATATTATCCCTCTTTGCAATAACTACGTTCTAATGACATTATATCCAGGTGGCACATATCCTGCAAAATTATTATTGCATGCATAGATAAATGCATTCTTGTAATGTGGATTTCTTGCTAGGTTAAAAGGAAGTCCAACTGAGTAAAACATTTTAGCTATTTCCTCATCTAGTTGTTCTCTCATTTGTAAATTAAATGCTTTATCCAAAGCATTATCTACAACATGTTTTCTTCTTTTTAGTTCAAATCCCTCCATCCGAAAAGGCCCCATAGTGCTTGGAAGTGGAATATGTTTTGGAAGCTCTTTTTTACTCCTTTGCTCAGCTTCGCAGATTTTTCTTTACAATTCAATCATTTGTGATGAGCTTATATTTGAGCATACTTTAATTCTATGACCACTAATCTTCAACAAATGAGCTTTCACTCTATAATACGATCCTTTGTATGTGACATTACAAAAATTTTATTTGAATGCAATATTGCCACCCCCTTCTAACGTTTTACCTATTTTTGTCACATAACTCCACAAAGGTTTGTTATCTTCAAAAATTGTCTCTGATGGACCATTTGTAAACCCAATTCCCACACCACGAGAGTTCATTATCCTACGAAGGATCGACACAAATTAATCCACATGAATTTGAAACATGAAAATTTTTAATTAAAGTGTAGATATGGTGTGCCTCTGCCGGGGGTCCAAGGGGGTGCTGCCCCCTGGCGGGGT
Source organism: Dendrobium officinale (assembly GCA_019514585.1). Classification (NCBI taxonomy): domain Eukaryota; kingdom Viridiplantae; phylum Streptophyta; class Magnoliopsida; order Asparagales; family Orchidaceae; genus Dendrobium; species Dendrobium officinale. The sequence continues at coordinate 17,659,038 of CM033692.1, forward strand.
TCGACCTTCTCGGCACTGCTTGGTACCATTCGGTACCCCTCTGTACCGAGAAGTACCGAGCGATACCAAGTTCCGGTACCGAGCGATACCAAGTTCCTGTACCAAGCAGTACTGAGCAGTGCCGAGTACCGAGCAGTACCGGTACCAAGTACTGAGCGGTACCAATAAGTACTGAGCATTATCGAGTACCGAACGGTACCGAGCAGTATTGAGCGGTACCGAGCAGTATCGAGCGGTACCGAGCAGTATCGAGCGGTACCGAGTACTGAGCGGTAACGAGCTAAACCTAGTTATGGTACCGAGCCTACGATTAAGAAAACGAAGAATGAAGAAAACGAACCTTCAATGCTCACATCGCCTTCACTGTTCGTGTTGTCGAGTCGCTCAGTCGACTAAGGATTCTATCAGCTTTAATGCTCGCGTCGTCAAGCTTCTTTGTCGACGAAGGATGATCATGTCCGCTTCTATGCTCGCGTCGTCGAGCCGCTCCTTCAACTATAACGAAGAAGACTAACACCAGTGTGGAAACGAAAAACCTAGCTCGCCGAAATATTTAAGCCGCATAAATGAATAAGGATATGGAGCGGATAGCCGAAATGAATAGGGCAAATTGCGGCTCTATTTTTTTTAATAGGACACACGTATCCGTATGGATACGCGTGTCGGATCAAATTTAAATAATATTTTAATTGGACACGGCATAGCCGTATCCGACACGTATCTGTGCCGTATCGGAGGCGTACCCAAATCCGACACGTATCCAATACAGCATGCCTCATAAATAGGCATATCTGTGCAACATAGGATGAGACTTAGAAAGGAAAAAGATTTGGAGGAGAGATTCACCTTGATCAAGGTTTGGAAACAATCTACCACTACATGGAAGATAATTGTTCGTCGATGGCTTCGGCGAGGGTGAAGACAATCTTTTCTACGTATTCCTCTACGGTTTGGTTAACCTCCGGATTGATGTCAAAGAACTATGAGTTAAGAATATCTACTTGACTTTGATCGTTGTAAACAAATCCGTGGTCACGTTCTAGATACTCCATACATCACTAGACAGCAACTTCAAGTTTTTGAAACCTTCAGACAGCAATAGGGGCCCTTTTGGACGACTGGACAGCAAGGAGAGGCCGCGGTAAATTCAGGACAGCACTGGATCTTCTGGACAGCAAAGGAGTTGGCTGAAATTCTGGACAGCACGCAGGATTTGTCCAGAAATCTAGACAGCAATTTGAGTGGTGAAGATTTTAGAGTTTCAGCCTTCTGGATGCAAGGGAACTAGGTGAATATCATGGGGAAATAAGTGAACAATAGTGGAAGAAACCAGGGATTAATTTCCTTGCCTAGGCGGCAAGCTAATTAAATCCAAAAACCAATTGGAGAGAGGGAGGGGGCGGCTGGTCTTGGAGGGGACTGATAGGAAATACTTGAGTTCGCAAGTAACCCTAAGGTAATACTTGAGTTCGCAAGCAAACCTAACCCAAATCGGCACACAAATAGCGCAAAAACAGCGGAAATAGGGAAGAACTTGTAGGAAAACACTAGCGAAGATTGTATTCCACTAGTAAGCAATCAAAACCAAAGCCCGATACAATGTTCTTCAATTCGAGAGGAAGAACAACTCTCCTACAATCTCCGGCAACGCCGAGAGCCCAAGCGAGAAAACCTAGAACCCAAAGTAATTTCAAAATGCAAGATGAAAAACCCCCCTCTCCTCATAACTCCCTATTTAATACACTCTAATTCAAATTAAAAGCAAAAGGACTTCTCTACCCTTCATTCTCCCTCCAAAAACAATTAATTTCAAATTGAAATCAATTGGACCCCACCCCGGTTCCCTCTCTCCCTTCCGCCTTCTTCCGTCGGGCATAAGCCCGGACCGGCTGGGCCGGTCCAGGATGAGCCGGTCCAGGCTGGACCGGCATAACATTACCCCCCTCCCAAAGTACCACCTTGTCCTCAAGGTGGAAGGCAGGGAACTGTATTGCAATCCTCTCCAATGGCTCCCATGTGGCCTCATAATCTGGGAGGCCGTTCCACCTGATCTTCACTTCCTTTTCCCCCTTTTTATTGATGCGCACTCCTTCTACCGCTAGAGGCTCCAGTGTCACTTCCATGTCTTCCCTCAATGTGCTGGGCAGCTCTGGGCTTACTGCATGTTCCCCCCACCACTTTCCTCAACTGTGATACATGAAAAACGGGGTGTATTCTGGCTGTTGAAGGAAGCCTCAACCTATATGCTACCTCCCCGATTTTCTCCTCCACTTCGAAAGGGCCGAAATATCTTGCTGCCAGCTTCTCATTTCTCCTCTGGGATATAGTCCTCTGCCTGTATGGTCGGATCTTCAAGTAGACCTTGTCTCCAACTCCAAATTGTATATCCCTCCTTTTACTGTCCGCCTGTTTCTTCATAATCTGTTGGGCTCTGAGAAGATGCCTCTTGAGCTCGTCCAACACTTGATCTCTTTCCTTCAGATGCTGATCCACTGCAGATACTGGAGTACTCCTATGGCTATAGTGTACCAGGTGTGGGGGGGTCTCTCTCCATATAACACCTTAAAAGGTGTCATCTTGGTAGCCGAATGAGAGGAGGTGTTGTACCAATATTCTGCCCAGGCCAGCCATTTGGCCCACTGTTTCGGTGTCTCAGACACAAAGCATCTCAAGTATGTCTTCAGGCTTCTATTCACCACCTCCGTCTGCCCATCAGTCTGTGGGTGATATGCTGTGCTCCTCTTCAATACTGTGCCCTGCATCCTAAATAACTCCCTCCAAAAATGGCTCAGGAACACCTTGTCCCTATCCGACACAATAGACTCTGGTACCCCATGCAAGCGGACTATCTCCCTCACAAATGCTGCTGCTACAGATACCGCTGTGTACGGGTGTCTTAAGGGAATGAAATGAGCATATTTGCTCAGCCTGTCGACCACTACAAATATAACAGTATATCCCTCTGATTTTGGAAGCCCATCAATGAAATCCATAGTGATCTCCTCCCAAACCTTCTCTGGTAAGGCCAGGGGTTGTAGTAATCCCCCTGGTGCCATCGTCATGTACTTGTTCCTCTGGCAAGTATCACACTTAGCCACCATTTCTTCTATGTCTTTCCTCATCCCCTTCCAGTACAATTCCGCAGCTAACCGGCTATAGGTTTTCTGCACCCCTGAATGCCCTCCTATGGCACTCCCATGAAATTCCTGTAGCAGTTGGGGAATATGAATGGAAGACCTAGGGATCACACTCCTTCCCTGATAGTACAGTCTTTCTCCCACCACTGAGTAGCCTGGGTGGCTGTTTTCATCTGATAGCACCTCTTCTTTGATTCTCCTTAGCTCCTCATTCTGGATGCTTTCCTCTTTGATGGCTCCCCAATCAATCAGAACCGGTACTGATACCGCAATTCCCTGGAGCTCCCCCATACAGCGTGATAAGGCATCCGCTGCCTTATTTTCTAATCCTGGCCGATAGTGGATCTCAAAATCATATCCGAGCAGCTTGGACAACCACCTTTGATGCTCTTCTGTGACCATCCTCTGCTCTAGCAAGTATTTCAGGCTCCTTTGATCAGTCCTGACAATAAAGTGTCTGCCCAATAAATAAGGTCTCCACTTTTGGATGGCCAGCACAATCGCCATCAGCTCTCTCTCATAGACCGACTTTAGCCTAGCCCGGGACGACAGTATCTGACTGAAGTAAGCTATGGCTCTATGGTTCTGCATCAACACTGCCCCCAATCCATAGCCTGAAGCATCTGTCTCCAACACAAACACCTGATTGAAGTCTGGCAGAGCAAGTACGGGCACCGTCGTCATGGCCTTCTTCAGCTTCTCAAAAGCCTCAGAAGCTGCTTTCCCCCCCCCATAAAAAATTATCCTTCTTCAGCAGATCTGTCAGCGGTCCTGCTATGGTGCTGTATCCTCTCACGAACCTCCTGTAGTAGCCAGTCAGTCCCAAAAACCCTCTGAGCCCCTTCAAGGTCTTGGGTTGAGGCCAGGCTAACATTGCCTCTATTTTGGACTGATCTGCAGCCACTCCCTCCTGAGATATCACATGCCCCAGGTACTCCACTTGTGCCTGAGCGAAGTCACACTTCTTGAAATTGGCCTTCAGCTGATGCTGCCTTAGCACCCCCAACACCACTCTCAGGTGCTCTAGGTGTTCCTTCTCAGTCCTGCTATAGATGAGAATGTCATCAAAAAACACCAACACAAACCTGCGAAGGTGTGGCTTGAAGATTCGGTTCATCAATGCCTGGAATGTGGCTGGTGCGTTGGTGAGGCCAAAAGGCATCACCAGGAACTCGTAGTGGCCCTCATGAGTCCTGAAGGCTGTCTTCTGCACATCTTCCTTCCTCATCCTGATCTGATGATAGCCTGACTTTAGATCAATCTTGGTGAATAAAACGGCTCCATGTAGCTCATCCATCAACTCGTCAATCACAGGGATGGGAAATTTGTCAGGCACTGTCTCCTTGTTGAGGGCTCTGTAATCCACACAGAACCTCCAACTCCCATCCTTCTTTTTTACCAGCAGAACTGGGCTAGAGAAAGGACTCACACTGGGCTGAATGATCCCTCCTTCTAGCATTTCTCCCACCAGCTTCTCAATCTCATCTTTCTGCATGCATCTGAGGGTATCTGTAAGGTCTCACACTGATAGGGGATACCCCCTCTTTCAGGATAATCTGGTGCTCCCGTTCTCTGTCAGGTGGTAGTCCCCACGGAGGTTGGAACACATCCTCAAATTCCTTCAGAAAGGGCTGAACTGACACAGGAATGTGTTTGTCTTCCTCTTCCTGACGATCTTCCAAGCTCTGCAACTCCACAAGGAACCCTCCTCCTTCCTCATGGATCATCTTCACCATCGACCTGAGAGACACTCCAGCTCTGGATAATCCAGGTTCCCCTTTCAGCTTCACCCTCTTTCCCTCTACCATCAGTTCCATCACCATGGTCCCCCAGTTTACCTTGGTTTCACCCAAGGTCTGTAGCCACTTCATGCCCAGAATGACGTCTGTGCTACCCAACCTCAAGGGTAGGAAGTCCTCCACCACCCTAATCTCCTGTAGTCTCATCTCCACCCCCTTGCAGATCCCAGTGCTGGACTCAATCTTCCCTGTCCCCATCATTACTCCATAACTGCCTGTCTCAGTAGGCTCCATTCCCAGCTCCTCCGCTACCTGGGCGGATATGAAATTGTGGGTGGCTCCACTGTCGATCAACACTACTACCTCCCTCCCAAGGATTTTCCCTTTCACCTTCATCGTATGGCTAGGAGTGAATCCCATCACAGAATTTAGGGATACCTCGGCCACCTCCAACTGGGGATCAATCTGCTCCTCATCAGAAGCATCACCCTCCTCAGGCGCCTCGTCTATATAGACGGTGAGAGCCCGAAGAGCGCGATCCTTGCACCGGTGCCCTGGAACAAACTTCTCCTCACATCTGAAACAAAGGCCCTTGGCCCTCTTCTCCTGCATCTCCTCCTCGGTCAATCTCTTGAAACTCCCAGCTGATCTAGTCACCCCGCTCTTCTCCTTCCCACTTTCTTTAAGGACACTAGGGGTTGGCCCTTTTGGAGCCAAGTAAGTGGTAGTTGTCCTGGTAGGACCCACTGCGTAGTTGTTCCGCCAACTTCGGGCGTTGGTCTTCTGGTTCTCCACCAGTTGAGCCAACTCCATGGCCTCCCTCAGGTCCCTCGGTCTCATTACCTTCGCCGCATCTCTAATTTGTGGCTTAAGGCCCTTCATAAAGTTTCCCCCCAGAGTGCTGTTTGATAATCCCTCCATGTCACCCACCAGACTTTCAAATCTCTTCCGGTATTCTTCCACTGTTCCCTCTTGAGTGAGGGCGTAGAACTGTTCTGATATCTCCCATGGGCTGCCCCCCTGAATCTCTCCCTGATAGCCTCCTTGAAGTCCCTCCAAGTCCTCACCGGATCCCACTTATCCATGTATTTGAACCATGCAAAAGCTGCCCCTTCTAAGCACATGCTAGCCGCCATCAATCTCTCTTCCTCCATCAGGCCATTCACCGCAAAATACCTCTCCACCTTGTGGATCCATTCATCCACATTTCCCTCTTCGAACACGGGCATTTTCAGCTTTCTGGCTCTCGTGTCCACCCCGTATGCCCTATTCCCCCCATGACCTCCTCGGTCCCATGCAATGGGGTCTTCCCAAGTTCCCCTCTCTCCCATATCGGGGCTCGTCATCCCTCCTCGGCCGCCGATAGCCATCTTCCCCTCGCGCTCCGCCATGGTGATTCGGGATCCCCCATGGCCGGTCCACTGGATCGGCCCGTCGGCGACGCCAATCATCCTCTCTTTCTTCCCTGAAGTCTCTCCTTCTTTCATGCTCTTCTCGCCTGATGGACTCCCGAGGTGGCATCCTCCCACTGCTGTTAAACAGTTCCACCTCCTCTTCCTCGTCTGGATTCACCTTCTCCTTTCCCCTGCTCCCACTCCCTTCTCCTCTTTCCTCCCCCGGCACCGCCCTTGCTTGCCCTTCTAACAGTTTCTTCATCATTTCCTCCAATACCACGAATTTCCCTTCCACATTCTCGCTCAATGTGGCCATCTTCTCATCCAGATCCGCCTTAAGTTGCCCCATCTCGGTCTCCAAGACTTCTACTCGCTTAGATGCCATGGGAAATGACGAGATGCCTCCGGATCCTCCAAAAATCAGCAAAAATCTGCAGCGAAATTCGGAGAAAAACCACCCTCCACCGCCCGGATCTTGCTCTGATACCAATTTGATAGGAAATACTTGAGTTCGCAAGTAACCCTAAGGTAATACTTGAGTTCGCAAGCAAACCTAACCCAAATCGGCACACAAATAGCGCAAAAACAGCGGAAATAGGGAAGAAACTTGTAGGAAAACACTAGCGACGATTGTATTCCACTAGTAAGCAATCAAAACCAAAGCCCGATACAATGTTCTTCAATTCGAGAGGAAGAACAACTCTCCTACAATCTCCGGCAACGCCGAGAGCCCAAGCGAGAAAACCTAGAACCCAAAGTAATTTCAAAATGCAAGATGAAAAACCCCTCTCCTCATAACTCTCTATTTAATACACTCTAATTCAAATTAAAAGCAAAAGGACTTCTCTACCCTTCATTCTCCCTCCAAAAACAATTAATGTTGGTGGGGCTTGGCCGAGAGAGGGAGGAAGGGGAGTATGGACGGCCATTTGTGGGGGAGGGAGGGTAAGAGGGGGAAGGAGTAAGTCGACCACGAACCCGGACGCATCCTGCGGTTGGTGGGTATTGCAGTGCCCTCACCTAGGGACTTCAATCTCTCCAAGAACTCTCAAGCTCTCCAAAAACAAACAAGTGTAGAACATTTTTTGTAATAACATTCATTAACTCAAAAGAGAAGAAGATGACTTTTAAATAGCCTCATACAATGAAGAAAAATAAAAAAACCAACACACCCTTAGGGCATACATATGACTATCCCCTCAAGTGAGGGTACAAACAAAAAAATGTAGAAATAAATTAAATACATATAATGACTCACAAATAAATCGGTGCAATTGTGGTCGTAGATCGTCGACCACGCCTCTGGTAGACTCTCCAAGGTCGGATGTCCTCATCAAGAATCTAATCTTATTTAGAGAAGGTGTCCAGTCTTAAAATTAACTCTTCCAAAAGCTCTATTTTGTTCTCTAATGCAACTATTGATTATGGAGAATTATGCGCCATTCTTGTAGCCTCCTCCTTTATATACTTAGGTGTTCCCATATCTCCCAAAAAGCTTCATATTTCTGATTTTCAAAGTTTATTGAGCAAGGCCTCTTCCTTACTTGAAGGGTGCAAATGCAAGTCTCTATATCTTTCCCTGGCAGGTTGCAGTTCCTAAAGTTCACCTTTGTAAATTCTATAGCTTACTAGATTAAATGTATTATTCTTCTTAAAACCTATATAAAATTTCTTAACAAAACCTATGCAAGATTCTTTTTCCATAGTGACATCAATGCCAAAAAACTCCATCTGGTCTCTTGGACAGATATGTGTAAACCCCTTTCCTATGGGGGCCTTGGCATCCCTTGCATTTCCTTCATATACTTACAATTGTGCTTCTATTTGGTGGATTATTACTAAAGACTCTCTTCACCAACCTTTGAAAGAAAAAATACATCTTTCTGCAATTTATGAAATCCAAAACCATCCATGTGGTGGAAAGCTCTTACACTCACTTTGGAGAAAATGGCTTCCTTTCTTCAGTTTAATGTTTGGGATGGTTATAATCTTTCATTTTTATGGGATCCTTGGACTAATGGAAAGTCTACTGCTGATTAGGAGGGATGCTCCTTTTTCTTACATATGGCGCATCTTAATAGAATTGTTTTGAATTTCATTCATAATGGAGCTTGGAATTTACCTCCCCCTTCCTCAAAACATTAGGCTAGCAAATTTTTCAATCCCTATTTTATCTGAAAGTAAAAATTGTATCAAGTGAATAGAAAAAAAAATAATCCAAGTATTAGATCATTTATACATTCACTCTATTCCAGCTCATTGCTCTTGCTTGGCCTAGGCGGGTATGGCATAGGCACCATGCCATCCAATTTTCAATTTTTTTTTGCTTAAAACAAAAGATATACTTCTCAAGATTAATATCCATGAGTTGTCTGATTGCGTTCCATGCACCTCATCACTCGAAAGTGTTAGGCACCTTTACTTTGAATGTGACTTTTCTTTTCAGATTCTTTGTAGCATCTTGCCCTCCTCTTCCTATCAGTTTCATCCTAATATTGGACAAGTGTTGGATTGCATTGCCGATTATGATATTCTACATGTTGGAGTTAAAGATGATTATTTCTTGCTTGTTTTTGCCTTGATTTACTTTATTTGGAGGGAGCGAAATAGGAGAAATTTTGGGAATCATGCCCACAATTTAGAAATCAAACAAGCAACTCATCTCAAATTGTTGAGTTGGAACAATTGGCTTGATATCAGTTCTTTTTTTCATTAATTTGTGGCTGGGTTTTTCTCCTCTTTGGCGGCAATGGTTTCTCATCTTCTTTGTTCAGTTTCGTCGCCTCTGGCCAATAAGGACTAGTTTTTGTCCTGCCCATTTGTTGTAGCCTGAATAGTCTTTACTTCTGCTCAAGCAATCGAGTGCCTTCTCCCCGTGATGATTTTATTAATTTGTTGTGGGTAGTTTTTTGTTGTCGTTTGAGTCCAATTTTTAGTTGTTCTCTTTTTTACTTCTTTATCTATGTTTTGCTTTTTCCAGGTGCCTAATTTGGTCTTCCTTTTCATTTTATTACCCCTGAGCATTGTAGTTTTTTGAGTGCAACTCTACTTGTATGATCATATCCTATTGAGTTGTTTGTTGTCAATGGCCACATTATAATTCTTCCAAAAGCTCTATGGTGTTTGGATTATGTGTGCTAACCTATGTGTCCTCCCATATGGGCTTCACCCCCTTCTTGTGTGTGGGGCACACTTGCACTTCCATTGCATCGTAGAGATTGTCGTAGCTACTTTTGTAGACTATTTTTAAGCTATCTAGGGCTAAAAACCAACGATCTTTCTCAATTGTAGATTGCATCTCTCCCCTTTGGATGACTTCCATATTTCCTTGATCTAGATCAATATCATGCCTCCACTAGGAAACACTAGTAGAAGAATCTCTGAAAGGGATCATGGCGCATAACATAATAATTGAAAGTAGGAATATCATATAAATACAAGTCTCACTTACTGGGCGTATATATAAATTGTTTGGTGACAACATCAGAGTGTCTATTAACATTCACAAGCACAAACTTTATGAGGGAAAGATAACATTGATCATAATATGTTGATGCTCTTTGTATGCACTAAAACATTGTTGTTGAAACTAAAGATGATAGAGGTTAAGAAGCAAATTACAGTTTTTGCTGGTGGCTGCCACTTTGTTTAACAGAAAAGATCTCGATGGAGAAAAGATACGAACTTAATTAAGAATCAAGAACAGTAGTACAGGCTACGAGCATCTAATGAAGCATAGAGATGTCCAACAGCTGGTTGTGGTGGTCGACAAGAAAGCTAGGGGCATTAAGGTCGAGAAAAGGATTTCACTCGACAATTGACATTGTTATGGCATCTATGCGAAGCAGCAGCAGTGGGATTGAAATGCAGCAAGTGCGAGGGTTGCCAATAAGGTTTAGCAAAAATTGAGATAACTCGACAACAAGAATTCGTGGTGGGCATTCAAATCTAGCACTTCGCATGGGTTATGAAAGCAGGGTGAGGGAGAATGTCGGTAAAAGGGATGCGAGAAAGAAGTGATGGGGATGTGTTAAAGAGGCTTCAAGGATTGTTGTAGTGGTGGTTTAAGATTAAGGGTTCGTGAAAGGCCAAGGAAAATGTTGACTAGTTTAGAGTTTCTGGAAAGATTTCATACTAAAATTTTCCTGCTATGGATGGTCATGTTTTCTTTGATGGAAAGGGGTGCAGGTTTCTCTATCAGAGTTTTGGAATACTAGCTAACTAATGAAGGAGATTTTAGGTCAATTGGATCAATGGTTATGAATTTAACAATTTTTTAGGGCTGTTCAAAGCAGGTGTAGTGTAAAAGTTAGGATTTGTGGAAATGAAAGGCTCAATTTTTGTGAGGGTCGATAAGCTAAGAATTTGGAAAGATGGCGGGAATGTAGAAGAACAAGAAATAAGAAAAAAAATGAATATTTAAGGGACCACAAAACTTAACTGTGGTTAATTTGCAAATCAATTTAAAGCTGAAAGCATTAACTCCTTGTAGACACAAATTCTTGCAGGAAATCAAAGTAGTTTTACATTGAACCAATTGATATATAGATCGGACATGAAACATTGTAGAAAAGGAGAAAAATTCATAAGAAAATATACCAAAATCCTTCCTTAAAATTTGTCAATAAACTATAATGGCGTCCCCTCTCAAAATCTCTTCATATATGAAAATAAATAATACGACACCACTTTAAAGGATTCAATTAAATATTTGATTATTTGTTTTAAATTCTTAATTTGGGATGATTTATAGGATTCAAAATAACTTTTTTATATTTAAAATACTCTCCAAATAATATAAGGTGCAGCACATTATTTTTTAACATGAAAATAAAATAAAAAGATAAAAAAAAAAACATTGATAATTGATCTGGTGATGGGACTCTTAGCTTGTCTTGCATCAAGGAGTCACAACATTGTGAAGAATTGCAGCAAGGGAACCATGAGGATCAAGAGGGTTGAGGGTTATGTAAGAGAAGCAAAATGTGAGTAATAAAAGCATAAAAAGGACAAGACATCCACGTGTGAAGATGACGCATGAAATATATTTCAATTTGTCAAAATTGGTATGCAGATGCATGCATGTGTGGCACGGTGTTGATGCGAGTTGTGGCACTTGGAGTGATACCCGAACACAACTTGGATCTAGAAAGAGAATACTTAATTGGTCTCATAAATAATTTGCATACGCTCAATCATCAATAAACAATCATAATCAATTGCAAGCCACAGATCCCATTTACAGAAATTGGGTTACAAAAATGATATCAAATAAATTAAATTCAAATAAAATCTAACCTAATAGTAAATTATATCCTAATATCACTAAAAAAAGATGAGTGAAAATATATATAAATACAAATAGAAAAAATTTGGCCAAAAATGAATGTGTTTTCAAAATGGAGATCCAATTCAAACTCCTTTTCAGCTTGATTTGACTCCTTCAGATAGCCTATAAAAACTTGGCCTTTTCTGACTAATTCAATTGAATTGTGTACTACATGTCCATAGAAAACAATTTTTTTAATCATATTATTATCAAACAAATATTGACAAATAGCAATACATCAAGGTTTCATCCATCCATCAAACATCCTTAAAACGCCTGCTAACAATTTTTGATGTTGTAATTCCATATATATATATATATATATATATATATATATATATATATATATATATATATATATATATATATATATATATATATATGGTAGCAACTCCTCTTTTGATGACCAAAAAGGTGTCATTGTTGTTTAAAATTCATGAAATTCCTGGTCGAAGCTATCATATCCAATTGCAACATCATGTCAGGATGAAAAGAAAGCAGTATATAGAAATGATAGGACATTTCAGAGATATTCCTATGCACTGTCTTTGCATTGTGTTCTACTAACCTTCTCACAGATTAGTGAACTAATAATCACTTCCAAGTTTTCAGGTTCGCCCGTCGAGGATATATTTTTTCCAGTAGTGGTAACATATGCTCTCCATTTTGCTAGCCATGAAGAAGGGAGTAAGAAGTACTTACACCCCGTATGAAGTGCTAAAGTCTTCCCAATGAGCAACTTTTCATGATTCTGCCGTTTTCTGTTTTTTTCTGCTCTGAGATTTACAAAAGAAAAAAGAAGGCATGAATGAAGAGTAAAAATTCTAGCACATCTTAGAAATTGAAATGCAACTAAGGCGGCACCTTAAGGAATCTTCCAAGTTTGCGACTTCTGTCATCTCCCTGTTGCAAATCTCACAGGGTTTACTATAAGAAGGGAAGGCCACAGAACCCAATTTATCCTCAGGCCTCACTTTACTCGCACTATCATAAAAAAAGTTCCAAAGAGCATCAGGAACCAGTATGCGCTTAGCCCCGGTAGCCTGCTCTGGAAGAAGATTGCCATGTGTGCATGTGAGAGCCGCTGTTGGTCCAGCATCAGACTCACAAGGAGAATCAACATTCTTTCTACGCAACCACTGCAACAGCCTGAAATAGAAAAGCATACTGACATAAAAGTTCGCAAAACCAATAAGTTTTTTTTTTCTCAAAATAAGAAGAAATAATCATAATGCTCATGAAAATTATAGGGAATAACTGAAAAAGTAACTAAAATAGTAACTCTCCTCCAGTTCTTTCAGGTAATTTTTGGAACAATTTGGGAACTAATGCCCATTCCACTAGAGCAAAAGTGGAATGTTAGTAGCTAGGTCATGCCGAAGTGGCGAAATGGAATCCGGTCTGCTACAACTTACGTGATTTAAGGCAATACCAACTACAGTCTTGATCTTGATGCATATATAAGATAGGCTTGGTTGTTATAATTTTAGAAAAGAGGACTTCCAGATTAACTACTTAAGCTAAGATGTCTAACCATGATATTATATATATGCTAACTAGTAATGCAATTATTTTTATTATTTAATATTTGATGTGAAAGTTTTTATTTCTATATCCACACACAAGGCTTATGCAAATGAAGTTCGTAAGACAAATGTTGATAATCAATTAGTTGACAGTTGGGATTAAATTAAAGACTGATACATAACTGGGTACAATTTAGGCGAAAGGATAAACATCACATTAAAGTTGGATGACATGCCTTGCTTCTTATTGTATTTATTATTGCATTTACATGATAATCCATTAAACTGATTGATAGATAGGTAGACATAGCAAACTGATAGACTACATCGCATAATGATTAATAGAAACATATAATAGAATCATCAATATTACTATAACTAATAGATAACTAATGTTTGCTTCACTGCAACCTTGTTATAGATTTATAGAAATTTTCTCAATTTTCTTATAGATTGATAGACACTTTTTTCTTATTGAGAATCTCCTGTTTTGCTTATCATATTGATTTTTACCATTGATTGATATTGATTACATAGATAATCATTCATATTGATAGCTTATTGATTGATATTGACTAAAATTTGCGAATATATATTGATTTTTTTATCTTGCATTAAAGGCAGATGGTGAGTTTTGATTACTTGCTAAGCTTTGTCATCTCATTATATAGTTTTTACATGCTTCCCTATAAAGGGAAGGAGTCTGTGAATTGAAGCTTAGCAGTAATGATGTTTTGATTTTATTTTAAGTTCTTTGGATTATATGCATACTTTTGTAGCCAATAGTAGCTATTGTATATATGCTTTTTAGACTTTGGATTTTATAGCAAGATATAAATATTAATACCTTTACTTTGTATAGAAGAAGAAGGTCGGGATGACTACTGACCAAAAAGAATCGATCAAAGAGAATCAGCCTAAGAAATAGAGAAGAGATGACCAAAGATTCTACTAGAGAGAGGCGCCTAAAGGTATTAGGATTTAGAAAACTAGCTCTAATACCATGAAGAATCTCTTGATTTATTATTCTTCTTGTTTAGAAAAGGTATTGCATCCACGCATATAAACTAAAAAATTTAATAAAAGAAATAATTAATTAGCTTAATTCTATCCTAAAATTTAGGAAACAAAATCATAGGAGAAGAATTTTTTCCAAAAATTAAAAATAGAAATATATTAGAAACACAATTGATCTCTCCTTTCTTTCCTAAAATAAATATCTTAATTAGTAAACAAAATAATAGTAGTAGATCACAATCAATCTCTCCTTTTATTCCTAAAATAAATTCCCTAACTTTGACTTTCAAATATTCAAAAATAGTTTTAGGACTACAAATTAAAGAGAGATTCTAGAACTTTTTTGGTTCAAATGAATGGGATGTAACTTGATTAATTGAATCAATCAAGTAAAGAAAGCTATGATTGGGTCCTATGCATGATCGAAGCTATTGATAAATTTTGGCTCAAACAAATAGAATAATGAATCTTAGGATAGTGTTATTTTGAACTCTTTAGAAAGTTATTTGAAAACCTTCAAGAGAGCCCAAGAAAGCATCTAAAAAGGAAATGTTAAATAGAGGAAGCTTCAAGTTGAGTTTGATTCAACTTGAATAAAAATGACCCTAAGGTTATCTAAAAGTGAGATAATTCCAATAAACCTTGTAAAGTTAATGGGGTGAAATGTTTGCGACGTTGAGAAGCTTCCAAACACTATGATGAAGAAAAGGGAATTCCTAAGGATGTTCATATTTTAGAGTGTTTTGATTCATTTGAATTGGCAAAAACATCGATATGACTTGAGATTAATTTTGGTATAATCTATTAAGTAGCCCATAAGGGCTGATTTTGTATTTTTAGAAATTGCTTATATTTAATTATGATTTGTTTTAAATTTCAATAATTAGTTGGTTCATTTATTTACTTTAAAATTTGAAAAAACCCAAGACTGGCCGGCAACACCGGACCCCTCTGCCCGGGCCACCACGGACCACCGCCAACCACACTTCACTGCCCTTTACCGTCAGCCACAACCTTTTTTCACTTTACATTACATTCATTTTACTTCAAATTATAAAAAATAAAAAATAATATCATGCATTCCATTTACAATCATCTAAATAACTCCAAAGTATTCCATTTACACCGCATTCCAATGTATTCCTTTTTCAAGCAACCAAATAGCCCCTTAATAGGAATCAAATGCAACTTGTGGAATTGAATGAGTGCATGACTTTTTGATTTAGAAGATCCATATGAAATCTAGGATTTGATATAGGTGAAGAAATGGGTCCAAATATGAAAGCAAGTTTCATGCATAGGGGATATCTGCCTCAAATCTGATAATCCAACCAACACTCGTCTTCTTCGATGGACTCTTGAGTGAGAACCATCCATTGAAGATCACTAGATCTTCATGGATTAAAAAAGAGGACATGAAGATTTTGGGATTTGAATGCATCAATAATGGTTTTTCCTATTCATATGTATGGCTTAATGAATTTTTCATTTAAAAACACCAAGTTGACCAATTATAGTTTAATCACGATGCCCAAAGAAAAAACAGCATGCCTAACTAAAGTTTGGTGAGACCAAAAATCCTAGATTTGCACTTATTATGGTAGAACAAGAGAAACAAATAAGACAAAATGGAAAGAAAAAACCAAAACCATGGCCTGGAAACATAATATGCAGTGCCATCTAGACAATCTCCGGCCAAAGCTGCTTCAGCAAGATTCCTTAAAAGAGCTCTTTTTTCCTTGTAGTCATCTGCATTTTACAGCATTCTCGGCAGCATTCTTCAGACAAGCAATACAGAAATCATCACTAGCCAGTGCCGGGGCCTCCTCCATACTAAATCACAACATGCAATGAACCCGCAGTTCAAGCACACCAAAAGAAAAGGTTAGCGCAAATTTAGAGTTTGGTTAAAAGAATATATTAGATGAAGAATACCTTGAAAAAGAAAGAAAAAATACACAATACAAGCCAAAAAGTATCAGAAGTTCAGTTGTTACAAAGATAAACAGAAGGGAATCAACTAATAAATGATATGACGAGTAATGTTTATTTTCTTTAAAAAGAGACATTCTAACATAGAAGTGCAGCAAGACAAGAACAGAAGATCTTTTTACAAGTACTTTCCAATTCCTCATTTTGATGCTCAACCCTTTTAAATAAATCTAATACATATTTCCTAGAAATATTATTTTCTCATGTACCCCTTCTTTAATCCATCGAACTTGAACCCCTTATCTTCAAGAACTTTCCTCAATTATCCTACTTATCAGCTTACTTGTGAGCTAGTCTCATCAATTAGGATCAAATCCTTTACAAATAGTACATAACAATATCACATTTTAAATATTTGTCACAAGAACCTTCATAAATAATACAAATATGTGGAGTTCAAAATTGCCATTAATGTAAATTCTTTTTGTGATTAAAAAGTTTCACTCCACAAGTACTTTTTAATGCTAGTCACTTCCATATTACAATATCTTGATAACAACCATGACAGGCACAAACATTTCTCCTCAAAGCCAACCAAAATCTATTCTTGTTTTACAAAACAGATACATATATTCAAAGTAAATGAAAATTCTCTAAATATACGTTCCTAGCTGTGGGCTCCGAAAATTCGGCCCCGGCCTCCGGCCTCCGGTCCCCGCCCAACTCAAGTATTTGCTTGAGTTCAAATGTTCAATTCATGTCCAAAGTACAAGTTTCAGGTTCTAGCAATCTTTATGTTTGAGTTCACTTAAGTCATTTGTTGCAAGTCCACAAGTCTCAAATTGTCCAAGTCCTTATCTTATTTCGGACAAAATTTCGGCAGCCTCTCGACGTCTCCCCCGTTTAGGGGAAAAACCAAGAGACCGCCTACCCGCCACGTCAAGAAAGACGTGCACGGTTGATGTTTTGTGAGACACACCGCGGCAGTGATTTTTTTGTCATCCACCACGCCAAGAAAGGCCGTGCATGGGTTTTTTTTTTAAAGCATTTTATTTGAAAAGCAAAAAAAAAAAAATTGTTTAGGGTACAGCAGACGGGTCAACACTAGCATCTTATAATTCTTAATTAATTGCATAAACATAAAATTAACATATATTGTAGATCTTCCAAGGATAACACCATTAATTCAGGACATATATGTGATTATCCTCCTCATCAACATCTGCCATTTTATTGTACAGCTAATAATCTTGATTCTCCACACTTAAAACATTTGAAAAATCATACATCCTTAAAATGAAAGTTTTTTTTTTTTTTCTATTACACTAAATTAACATAGTGTTCATATTTAGGATTAATTGAAATAGCTGTTGACAAACTTACTTTATAACTCTCAAGTCTCAAATTCAAAAAAAAAAAAAAAGATTTTTTTGTTTATAACAAGGAATATATTTTAAATTTGTATTTGGATTATAATTTACAATATGCTTGAAGTTAGCAGAGATTGAGTTATTGAATTCTTGTGTGCACAATTGCGGTTTTAGAAGGAATAGTAGTTAACTTCAAGGTTTAAATGTTATAACATCTGGGATTTATTGAAAGATCTGCAAACAATCTAACTCCAATATCTCGTTAACTCTGAAGTCTCAAATCTCAATTGACATGTGAACAAACCCTAGAGTTTCCAAATCATTTTCTTCAAATCCCATCAAATCCCACATTGGCATTTCTTCACTTTTTTGGGGTTATTTTCATTTTCTTTTTTTTTCATGAATTTACTATACTGTTTTATTGATTTTTTCCCATTTTTTTATTTCTGTTCTCCAATAAATATCAAATGTCTTCTTTTGGACTTCTCAGTAAATTTAAGCATGTGACAACAACAAAATCTTTTTCCTGTTTTTATATTTCTTATTTTTAAATTCATGCGATTTACTTCAAAGTTTTTCCCATTCAAATATTCATTTTTTGTCTAAGAACAGTATTTTATCAAAAAGAATGCCAGTGAGTCGCACACTTTTCAAATTACCAATTTGTGCTCCCCTCCCAAAAAAAAAAACATTTGCAACACTTCAAACAAAAGGATGCACACCCCCCCCCAAATGAAGCTTTATTAAATTTAATAATTCTTCTATATTGGTATGTATATATTAGTATATTGTTTACTATGCATGTATTATTTTTATTATTGATTATGGTATTCTTTAATTATTACTCACATATGGAGGTCAACAGCATATTAACTAGGAATGCGGATGATCGTGAAATACCAACATATGATATGATTCCATTTATAGTTGTTCTTCATATTCACTAAGATTCAAAATTATTATATTACATGTATATGGAGTGTTGGTGATACCTAAACATTATATAGCATGATGCATAATTTATTCTTCTATTATATATAGCAGCTTATGTTGTGCACTATTAGTGGGATGTATTTATCATGATAGTTGTGCCATGTTTATTTGCATTTTGCATATCTCACTTCATTGTCACTTAAACACATTTTTCATGTTATAAGTTGAATAATATCAATGTCTATGACATTAACATCACAACTTCAGCAGTTCGGGTAGGTGAGTGATCATGATGTATGATAGTTAATCTAATAAAATTTATGGGTATACACTGCTTTAGGAAGAATGATGAATGTTATTGAAATTATGTGTATGTTTACGGCGAAAGGTATACTGAGAATAAGTCATTATATGTTGGATTACTTGATAAACTCAAGTATCCAGCTAGGGGTGTAAACGAGTCGAATCGAGTTTTGGCACTATCGAGCTCAGCTCGCTAGTTGGAAATGAGCTTGAGTCGAGCTCGAACTCGAGCTCGTCCTACTATAAACGAGCTTGAGCCGGCTCGCGAGCTTTGGCAAGCTCAATTCGTTTTCCAAAAAAGCTGTAGCATTTATGATAAAATTCAATTTTTTAAAAAAATTGCAACACTATTCAAAATAAAGCTGCACAATTTTCCAAAAAAAAACTCCCGTTGGAACACGTTTTACTGCCCAAATACCACCTAAATCAAGTTTTTTTAAAGTTATATTTTAATATTCAAAGCTGCTGTGCTTTCTTTATATTTGTCTGGTATATGACGTGGAAAAACCCGGTTGGCTTTCTTTTCTTGGGTCGTACATAGCTAAGGCCATATAATAGTTGTTATAATCTTTGTACATTATATGAAAAGTTTAATCAATTTCCTTTCTCTTGTTTTACCTGCTGTGCTTTCTTGTTCTTATATCTTCTTTAGTTTCAAGGGGGGCTTACAAGATGACAATCACTCATTTAGCACCCAAAGTTCATGCAACAGGAGGGAGTCAAGAGGCCACCAAAGAGAAGACAGGAGGAGGGAGCAAGGTAAATTTCAAGCGGCTGACGAAGAAAGAGATGCAAGAAAAGAGGGCTAAGGGGTTGTGCTTCAGGTGCGATAAAAAGTACATACCAGGGCATCGATGCAATGACCGAACTCTTCAGGTTCTCACCGTCTGTGATGATGAGGAAACTGAGGGAGGAGAGAAGGAGACAAAGGAGGAGATGGAGGAGAAGCTACACTTGGATCTGGTTGAGGTTTCCCTGAACTCAGTGGTTGGATTCACTACGAATCACACCATGAAGGTGAAGGGAGAGATAGAGGACAGGGAGGTGGTGGTGCTGATTGATAGTGGGGTTACTCACAATTTCATTTCCACCCAAGTAGTCGACCAAATAGGAGTGAGATTGGTGGATACCGGCTATTATGGAGTGATGATGGTACGGGGAAGGTGGAGAAAGGTCAGGGGATTTGTCAAGAAGTGTGACTGACGATCCAGGGGATACAGGTGAGAGAGGACTTTCTTCCGCTAGATCTTGGGAGTACAGACGTCATCCTGGGGATGAAATGGCTGCAAACTTTGGGGGACACTAAAGTGAATTGGGGAGCACTCACGATGGAGTTGGAGGTGGATGGGAAGAAGGTGGTGATTAAGGGAGACACGGGGCTTTCCAAATCCCTGATTTATCTTAAAACGATGGTGAAAGACATTCAGTTGGCGGGCAGAGAGTATTTGGTAGAGCTACATAGTTTGGAGGGAGAGAGATTGGAGGAGGGAGAAGACATACCCCTCTCCATCCAGCCGTTGATTCAGCAGTTCCAAGAGGTGTTTCAGCCACCTCAAGGATTGCCACCGCATAGAGAGCAGGAGCATGCCATCATATTGAGGGAGGGAGTGGCGCCCATCAAGGTACGGCCTTATCACTACCCTCAATTCCAGAAGGATGAAATCAAAAGGTTGATTAGAGAAATGCTGGAGGTAGAAATCATCAGACCCAGCATCAGCCCTTTTTCTAGTCTTGTTCTGTTGGTGAAAAAGAAGGATGACAGCTGGAATTTTTGTGTGGACTATAGAGAACTCAACAAGAAAACTGTACCTAACAAATTTCATATACCAATCATTGATGAGTTGTTAGATGAACTGATTGGGACTGTGATCTTCAGCAAGATTGACTTTAAATTAGGCTACCATCAGATCCGGATGAAGAAGGAGGATGTACCCAAGACGGCCTTTAGAACTCATGAAGGACATTATGAGTTCCTGGTGATGCCATTTGGCCTCACTAATGCTCCGACTACGTTCCAGGCCCTTATGAATAAGGTTTTCAAACATTATCTTAGACAATTTTGTATTGGTATTCTTTGACAACATCCTGGTCTATAGCAGGACAGAGGAGGAGCACTGTGAGCATTTGAAAAGGTGCTAGAGGTACTACAGGAGCAGCAGCTGAGGGCTAATTTGAAGAAATATTGTTTTGCACAAGCCATTTTATAGTACTTGGGTCATGTGGTATCAAAAGAATGGGTGGCAGCATATCAGTCCAAAATTGAGGCAATGCTAAAGTGGCCAGTGCCGAAAAATCTAAAGAAGCTGAGGGGATTTCTTGGACTAACAAGTTACACAGGAGGTTCGTTAAGTGGTACAGCTCCATAGCATGGCCACTCACTAAGCAGTTGAAGAAGGACGGGTTCTTATCGGGGGAGGTGGCGACATCAGCATTTAAGAGCTTGAAAAATGCGATGACTACGGTGCCGATCCTAGCTTTGCCAGATTTCACTCAGACCTTCATTGTGGAGACAGATGCGTTCGAATACGGGCTGGGTGCAGTGCTTATGCAGAATCGTAGGCCTATTGCCTATTTCAGCCAGGTATTGACTGCTAGAGCCCGGCTGAAATCAGTTTATGAGAGAGAATTAATGTTCATTGTTTTGGCCATCCAGAAGTGGCGGCCCTGTCTACTTGGGAGGCATTTCTTTGTCAGGACCGATCAGCGAAGATTGAAATACATGTTGTAACAGCGGATGGTGACAAAGGAACATCAAAGGTGGTTGTCCAAGTTGCTAGGGTACGATTTTGAGATTCAATATAGACTAGGGGTGGAGAACAAGGCGGCAGATGCTTTATCCAGATGTATGGGGGAGCTACAGACAGTGGCATTATCTATTCCTTTGATGCTTGACTGGGAGGTCATCAGAGAAGAAAGTGCTAAAGATGAAGATTTGGTAAGGACCATGGCAGATTTACTGAAAGAGGGTAGCCACCCAGGGTACTCATTGGAGGGAGACAGACTGCTGTATCAAGGGAGATTTGTGATGCCCGTACCTCAATCCACATCCCAAATTTACTCGAGGAATTTCATGGAAGCGCAGTTGAGGGTCATTCAAGAGTACAGGAGACTAGCGGCCGAGCTTTACTGGAAGGGAATGCATAGAGATGTAGAGGAGATGATGGCAAGATGTGAAATCTGTCAGAGAAATAAATATCTAGCTATGTCACCAGGGGAACTACTACAACCGTTGGCGTTACCAGGTCGGGTATAGGAGGAGATATTTATGAACTTTATATATGGGTTGACCCGTTCAGAGGGGTTCACGGTGATCTTGGTGGTGGTCGACAGGTTGAGCAAGTATGCACATTTCATTCCCCTCCGACACCCCTACACAGTAGTGACAGTGGCTTCAGCCTTCATCAGGGAGGTGGTCAGGTTACATGGAGTACCCGAGGCGATCTTATCAGATAGAGACAAAGTATCCCTCAGTCATTTTTGGAAAGAGTTGTTTAGACTGCAAGGGACAGTTCTGAAGAGTACAGCTTACCACCCACAGACAGATGGCCAGACGGAGCTAGTCAAAAGGAGCTTGGAGACGTACCTGAGATGATTTGTGTCAGAGACACCCAAACTATGGGCTAAATGGCTATCATGGGCGGAGTACTGGTACAACACATCTTTTCATTCTGCTTCACAGATGATCCCATTCAAAGTGTTGTACAGGCGGGATCCCCCACACTTGGTGCATTTTGAGAGCAGCAGTACTCCCGTGTCTTCAGTAAAGGAATACTTGGAGGAGAGGGATCGAGTGTTAGAGGAGTTAAAGAGGCATTTACTGAGAGCTCAGCAAATTATGAAGAAACAAGCGGATGGGCATAGGAAGGACATCCAGTTTGAAGTGAGGGAGAAGGTGTTTTGAAGCTCCGACCATATAGGCAAAAGACAATCGCTAACAGGAGGAATGAAAAGCTAACTCCAAGGTACTATGGGTCTTATGAAATGCTGGAGAAGATTGGGGCAATGGCATATCGACTGAAATTACCACCATCGGCGATGATACACCCAGTTTTTCATGTCTCGCAATTGAGGAAGGTCATTGGTGACTACACTGCCAACCCCGAGCTACCTGCGACACTCACTGAGGATTTAGGGTGGTTCTGGAACCCTTAGAGCTGATGGGATTTCGCCAGAAAGAAGACGGAACTAAGGAAGTGTTGATCTAGTGGAAGAACATACCTGATTATGAGGCCACGTGGGAGCCATACAAGAGGACAAAACAGCAGTTCCCGGATTTTCACCTTGAGGACAAGGTGATTCATTGGGATGACAGTATTGTTAAGACGGTTCACATAGAGTTGGCCCAGCCGGCAAATGGGCCGGCTCAATTCCACTACAGGAGGCGGAACAAAGCAGCCCCCCTCTCTGGTTCCGCCAAACAAATGGGGCCATCCCCTCTATGTGATTTTCAAAATTGAATAGAGGGGGGAGAGGCTAGGCGTTTAGGAGGGAAATCAGTTTAGGAATATTAGGGTATTAAAGTGCATGAGAAAATTATAGAGGGGGTATGTTTTGATTGATTGAGAATTAGGGTTTCTTGGTGCTTGGGTTCTAGACTCTCTTGTCTAGAGATTTGGGAGAAACGATCCTCCTCTCAAATTGGGGATCACTTGTATCTTGCTTTCGTGTGTGTTGTGCTTTGTTTCGTTTATTGCAATCTATCGTTTTGGGGCTGATTTTGCCAAGATTTTGCTATATTCCTGCAGTTTTCCTCCCATTAGTGATAGGTTTGCTTGCGTACTCAAGTATTCCCTTCGGGTTACTTGCGAACTCAAGTATTTCCTATCATCAGTATAAAACCAAATCAGCATAAGTTTATGTCAGTAAGGAAGATATAAATGAAATGTAGATCAAGAAATAGTGAATATAATAGATCAACTTGCTTATGATTCCAAATAGAGTTTATTCGTCAACAGCGAACTTGTTCTCATGCCCGCAAACCCCACGCAACATTCAGGTATGTAGAACTTGCTAAAGTACATGCCATTCAGGTTCTTCATTCTCATCCTTCCTCTTTCTTTCTCATCCTCTTATTTATGTGCAAACTATATTACTGTTTTATTATCGTATTCGGGCAGCAGATGGGGTATTTCAGAATAATCTCACTTCTGACATACTACATGTCAGCACATTTCTTGCATGTAGCACTAAAAGCCACCCACAGCTATCAACATGGTAATAAGCAGTTGCCAAATTGTGTTGCCTAGAGACTATTATCTGTAACATGCTTAATTTAAATAAGATCGTAAAATAAACTCCCCAATTCTCTGCTATGTTCCGAAATACCGATCTAGATCTAGAAGGCAACAGGAATTTGGAATAGCCTCCTAAATGTTTTGTCCAAAAAAGTTCATTGAATTAAGGCAGCAAATAAAAATGTGTAGCCCTGAAATCGTATTGCTGAAAATAAAAAACATAACTCAAAAACCAACAAGGAGAGGGTTGCTATGACCGTTTGCTGGAACCAGCAATAAGAGGCTGGCAAACCTCTTAACCTGAATACAAAAACACAAGGGAAAGCCCACCAACTGGTGGGGAAACATCAGGATACAGGAAAGAAACAAGAGCTGAGAGAAAACTCCTTTATTATTCACTACCCAATTTACAAGGCACCCATCCTATTTATACAATTGAAACAAACTATTAAAAAAAAGAAATAAATAATAGGACTGACCCACCCCAAAACTTCTGCATTGCTGCTGATGGCCGAACCTTAGTGGTTCGGTGTTCGGCTGAAGCAGATGGGAGCCGGTACAATATGACCGGCGTCAAGCCCATTGCATAAAGCTCCACAAATGAGGACTAGGGATGAGAGATTTTGTAAAAGCAACAAATTTCAAACCAACTTTTAGAAACACCGATAGATTTTGTAGGAAAATGTCTATATGAACCACTAAGGACAACTCTCTGAACTCATTACAGCAAGCAAAAAGTGACTATTTTCAACTCAAAAAAGAAGATTGTGTAGAATGAATACTTAGGAATATTTTCAATAAAGCAATAAAGTTGCAAAGTTTTTTATGGAACAGCGAGAGAAGCCTTCATAAAAGGATAGCCTTTAAATATATGAATTATCCAACTAATACTATCATATCAAACTATGCTTAACAAAATGTTTCAATAGCCTAATATTAAGCTAAACCTCTTGAGCTATATTAGACAATCAAATTTGAAAAATTCTTCCATAATGATTTTGGATCCACTGAGTAACAAAGAGCAAACGAGAGGAAAAAATTACTCCAAAACATCACATAATTTACTCAGTTTAAAATGACTTAAGGAACTTCAGAAGTATACGCCCCATCTAATGGTTAAGTTATATTATCTTGTTTGGCCTCGTTAGTTAAGGTAAATAGTGATATTAAGCTCTTAACACCCTGAAGCTAGATATGTCAACTAACCAAAAAGACAGATAGCAAATGATTGGTCACCAAAATAAAAAATTAAATTAAGCATATTACCTAGAATTGGGGAGATTCCATGGGCCACCATCAGAATTCAAGCTTATAAGAACAAGATTAATATTTTAATACTAAAGTCAAAAGGAATTTGAACTGTACATACAATAAAATTAGGCACAATGTTTAACTAAAATCTTCCAGTAAATTGTGGGATGATCTACCGTTCACTAATGAAAGGATATGGAAAAGCAAGTGAACAAAAAGGATATATTAGTAGGGCATAAATGATATATACATAAAGGGCATATACAAAAAGAAAAAGTTAAAAGCAAAATTGCAGAAAATATCAGAGGGCATTGACAGTTAAGCAAATTAAGAATCTTTATGAGAAAAAGACAGTTAATGAGAAAAATAGATAAACAAATCAAGCAATTCAAAAACTGAACAGCATAATCAAATGAGCAGACCTACTTTTGTGAATAACCTCTGCCATGAGGTACTTGATAGCCGCTTCATGGAAGTGACATTAGAAAATGGAACTTTTCCATGCGAGCACTGAATTGAACTATTGTCAATGGAGCTGTAACAATCAGTACAGCAGCTGTCAGCATGCATATTATAGCCAGAGAAATTTGTTTCAGCAATAAAAAGCAGGAGGGGAAGGGTTTCTGTATCATACAACAACAAGCCTTTATCTCACTACGTGGGGTCCTTTTTCTCCATTGTGTCCTATTAAAAGTCAAATTCTCGTTTAAATCTAATAAAGAAAGGTCATTCCTAATATTTTCTAACCAAGTCTTTTTGGGTCTACCTCTACCTTTCTTAATATAAGTCAAATCTAATACATCTACTCTCCGAACCGGGTCATCAGAAGGCCGCCGTTTTATGTGACCAAATCATCTAAGGCGACTCTCTCTAATCTTATCTTCTACTGGAGCTACTCCAACCTGTTCACGTATATGCTCAAACTAATCGGCTTGACCTTTAGATGATACAAAATATTTGATACTTGCTACCAGAGCTCCATAAATCATTATAATTAACAAGCGAACAATAGAAGGATTATTGACCTCCATTATGACTCTCGCTTTTGTTGATATCAAGAAAAGGAAAAAAAAATCCAATAGTAAGAACTGGATAAAAAGAGTTTGGATAGGATAATATGTAAACAATTTGAGGATAATACAAAAAGGCTATAAGCAGATGAATACATCAGTATTTAATATGATCAACATATGGTGTACCCATATATTCACAAATGCATTTTCTTTTTCCGAAGCAGCTGAGCTTTCTCTCTACAAGCAAGAGAAACGGGCATATTCCAACAACTTCAAATAGATTATAATCCCTAATTACAAAAAACATGCCATAATCACATGGAGTGGGGACTCCAAAATATAAAGAAAAAAGACTTACAAACCGAACAAGGAAACAATATAAATAATGATAAAATAATACCCCAAGCTCCCGGGAATTAAATAGATATGTATCCTACTAACATGGCTCACGTTCCAGTCATATTCATATAGATTGTATAATGTGCATATCCTACCTTTCCATTTCTGACCTAAATTGTATATAAACTATAAAGCAAGTCATTCAATTAGAATATACAATGTATCTACGTGAACTTGGATATCAAATGTATCGAAACCCATCAAGATATGAGTAAGTTGAATCCTTGAAAGTATTCAAGGTCCTCTTTTACTTTTTTTTCCCACGAAACTCTCAAAGTGGGAGTTTATTATAGTGTAGGCAAGGATCAAATACAAGACATTGGCAACAAGTTTCCAAGTCCTTACCAACCAAACTAATTGGCACCCACTACAAATCTTAGCAAAGGTATTTTATAATTGACATGATTATAAGAATATTTTTTATTTCTTTTCTACAAATTATGATTAGATGAACAATTCAATGTTGCTATACTTCAAACAATCATTGTGTAATAACTATAAAAGAAATAAGCTATTGGGTGGATTGGATCGTACTAGGCCATCTTGTGCCTTCTAAGATTGGGCCTTTCTCCCCGACCTTATCTAGGAGTGGTAGAGCATAGTTCTAGCAGTTATAAAACAGGTTAACCAAATCTAATCATCAAAAAGATGTAAGAATAAATGAACGAGAGATATCATGGTTGAGAGGGAGGAAGGGCAAATCACGGTTGCAGAAAAAACTTTAGAGGTAGATGGCTAGATGCAAACGCCAATTAAGATGATCGAGGATGGCTTAAACATTTAGCAACAATGGCTTTACTAATTCCTCTCCGTTTTCCTCTATCCAATAAAATAGAAGATTATGATAGAGTAGAATGGTACTTCTACAAGAAGTTTTGCTAGAATAAGGCATCTTTCACTTTAGCATACATCCACATATATATATATCTTATTGATTAAATGTTAAGATGCATAACAACATGGTGGCTAAATTTTTTGGTTATTATTGTCAACCAAATTGTATACTTTTGGCACAACGCAAAGTCATTTTTAGCTCAAGTTTAACTGAAGGGTACATCATCGTCATCATTAGATTTATACCAGCAAATTTTCAAACAACTATATCATAAATAAGCATATAAAATAATGTTGTATTTCAACAGTAGGCAATTTTATTGTAAATGGATAATACTACGGAGGTTTAGTTTACCTGGCCCTCGTTTGTGGTTTATATTATTATGTATCACTATTGAAGGGTTAGTTGCTATGAGTAGCTCCTTTCATATTGTTTTTTCACTGAATAGGCTGGTTTCACGAAAATTTCAAGAGAAGAGCTATATTTTTTAGAATTGAATTACAATTTGATTAGAGCTAACCACAGTATCTTGTACCAACAATATCTACTAATCTGTCGCGGCTATAAAAATTTTATAAATAAGAGTCTAAGGCATCTAATTAAATAACTATTGATTCAATTAAATTTATGATTCTAGTTTCAATCGTGTGTGTATTAAGTGTATTATTCCTTCAACTGCAGTATAAGTACAACAATCCGATACAAAAGGAAATAATCTCCTTGTATCAGCATGAGGCCTAAATTTTCTCCACTTTAATTAGCTATTTTATTATATCTATTGTCTTCTAAATATATTAATTATTAATTCATTAGAGTTTCTTATTTTATTTAAATTTAAAACATCTGATATTTCATTTTAGTGAAAATTTTCAACTTGTTATTGATTTTTCGTGATTTGAATTTCTCGTAGGCATTTTCGAATTTAATCGAATATCACATATTATTGTTTAGCCTTAAATTCTTCTACTTTCTAATTTGCGCCTAAAGAAAGCAACTTTTTGTATATTTAATGGTATGTGATATATGAAAACTAATTTCTTATGAGATATAAATTCATTGAATCATCTTAATTGCAGCAACAAATCGTAAACCTACATTGTCCTTCATCAAAGTGGTAAAAGAGCTAATGATAACATCATCATGTCGAAAAAATGTAGACCATATTAACTGAGACGGTAAAATTTTTAAAAAATAATATAATTTAAAAATTATAGAATAAGCTGTGGCTTTAAACTAACACAATATAACCATCATGAGGTATAAATTTACATTCCTATATTTGAAGGGAGATATGATCTTAGAAAATTTTAAAGGCAGATTAATGATTTAGAATATTTTATTGGAAAATAAAAGTACTGTGATTTTCAAAGAGTAGAACTTGTCAAATCACTACTAGTAGAACATGCTCATTCATTTTGAAGAATTGTTACTATTAAATTGTTATGGATTTTGTCAATCACTAAATATAGCGATCAATTGCAAAAGCAACTTAAAGGATTATAAATAAAATAGACATGAGGAGTTTGAGTGTTATACAAGATTTATAGGTATTGTAGCTAAAAATTATTTATTGTTAAATTATTTTGTTAACATTATTTATTTTATTAAAGATCTAAAGTAAAAAAATTAAGGATGAACAATACTATTATTGAACAAAATTATTTTGTAAGGCTTTTCCCATAGCTTTAGATTATAAGGAATATTATTACTCTATTAAGGTTGTTGCACATGTGCTTGCTCCTAAAAAAAACAACCAACTAAAACTATTAAAAATACTTCGATGCAATGCTCATATATGATTCAATATGATACTATCGAAGAAACATAATTTTTATGAATATATGATGAAGGACGTTCAGATTCATAAAATATTTTGTAATTATAATATGAATCACATCTAATGATATGAATCTAAATATACACATATCTTAGATCTTCATCCTCAAAATTTATACTTGAACAAGAATCAAAATGGAGTTTGAAAGTAAAATTGAAGATGAAATCATAAAAACCAAACATAAATTTGGATTTATAATGGAGATTGGACATAAGTCACGATGCAAAATTGAACCAATCCTGTTTATTGTAGCTAAGGAAGCAACTAAGCAATTTGAAAACGTAACCTCTGATGATGAATTATTTATTGATATTATTCCAATAACGAATAATCAGATTAATGTTAATTTTTCTTTGGTTCTTGATTTAATGATATAGAGATTCATCAAACAAACCTCATGATGAGAACTAAGTGATGTCAATAATTCAAGAAATTTTTACTAGTAAATATCTTTAAAAAAGTAGAAATATAAAACTATGTTCATATGACCAATTCTAAAGATGCAAAATTCATTGATATTCATATATAAATAATATGGATTGGTTTTATATAAAAAGGTTCTCTCTCTCTAAACCTACTCTAAATTGATTGGATTCTTATTTCTTTCCACCTCCTACTACATTATCCTTCATCAAATACTATTATACAGTTTACTCCTGAAACTATTATAGATGATAAAATTGAACCAACTATTAATGGTGGATTTGAAAGACATCTTATGCATTTGAAAAACATTTTTTTATGATTCGTGGATTACCTTGCAAGAAATAAAATATTTTTCATATTTATTTGATGAATATTAAATACTAAATTTCTCATAATCATTTTTTTCAAACCAGACAAAGTTATTTGGTATTGTACAAGTGTTATATAGCAGTTATTCTTGAAAAAATTTCCCATTATTGAATAGCACCGCCGTTTGTGGTTTCCATTATTTCGCTTAACTACTAAATAGATGGTTGTTACATGTTATTCATTGGGCATGGTTTCACAATAAGTTTAAAGTGATGGACTAGTTTCATGGGAAATTTCATATGAAGACCTATATTTTTAAAATTTATTAAAATTAAAAGGACTAATAATGGGGCAACCATATCTATTAATCTATAGATATAAAAAATCAATTAATAGAGAATGAGCTCTATAATTTAAAAAAAAAAATCAATCAATAAAATTTTTCCTTCCAATTTCAATCTTGTGTGCATGTTGGATATATGATTCCTTCAATAGTGATATAACTACAACTACTTAAACAAGGAGGTAGTCATTTACTTATACCGATGTGAGATATGTATTTTCTTCACTTTGGTGGATTCTTCCTTTCATCTCTTTCTTCAAAATATTTTTGTTATTACTTGTTAGAATTCTTGATTTTGTTCAAAATGTTACAAATAAAATTTTAATTGTAGTGAAAAGTTTTCAACCATTTGCAAATTTTTTGGTGGTCAAATTTATCTTTTATTTCCTTGAATTTAATAAATCATGGCATTATCACTTGGCTTCTAATTCTCGAATTATTGGTTTGTGCTTAAAGAAAGTTTATTATATCTAGTAATATGTGATATATGAATCATTTTATGTTGTGTTATCTACATTTATCATATCATCTTAATTGTACTAAAAAACCCTAATCCTAACCCAATGATTGAAAACTAAATAGATGAATTAATGTCATTTAAGTTACACATCAAGGATTTAACTAAATCATTTACCACACTTAAGTTATAATGCCATAATACCATAATTAATTACTATCCTTATGTCAATATTCGAATACTCATTCTTCACAATGACAAATTTATTCAGTAAACGCACAAAATGATAGAAAACTGAGGCAATTGAAAAAACAATACGTACGGAGGACTTATAGTATCAGCCCACTGCCGAAGCCAATCAGTTGAAATCCAAAAAAAAGATTCATCAAGGGACTGAACAGAAGCTTCAGATAGAATCTGTTTTATTTCCTCCCGTCTTTCTGTTACATAGCACAGATGCCTATCCTTTTTTGATTGGTATTCTTCACAATCCTTGGAAGAAAATAAATTTAACTCTTGTATCTCTTTATGCAAATGAAATGGCAGAGAGATATTTCTCGTACCAACATCACTTTTAACTACCTCAACAGTTGTATGTTGTTTGGAATAATTTTCCTTCATACTAACAAAATTATACATCAGCATATAAGCATCTGAAGAAGAATATATATCCTGACTGTGAATAATAACTTTAAAGTCGCCATTGGCAACTGTTTCAGGCCAAATTGACTTGACCAATTGCTCAGTTTTCATAGATAAACTTGAAGAATTTTCTCCAAAGGGGTGAAAACCCAATTTAGATACATGCTCATCATCAAATTCCCACCAATGTCCGCACTTTTCATCCTTAATGTGGGCCACGTAATGCCCGCTATTAACAGCAGTGCCTTTGTGAATAAGTATAGCAGACAACTCATACACTAAACTGGTTTCAGTTGGATTACACAAATGCTTTCCCATGTTTACCATCCTAGGAAAACCAAATACAGAAGTAATTTTCTTCTTAGTTGTAGTCTGCAAATATTTGAAAAAACGAGTAAGAGACTATGGGATAAAGGCATAAAGCATAATCATGCAAGTACTGTAAAAAATATTGCTAAAAGAGAATATAACTTTGAATACCATGTATAAAAGCTTAAATTTAGCCTTCATTTGAGACGGCTTTCTTCCTGCTTCTTAAAATGGTCTTTTAGTACAAAAATTAAAATTTTTGAACTAGAAAACTGCTTTAAGAAGCAATAAGAAAGCCGTCCCAAACAAAGCCTTAGATAACAAATTGAGACAGACAATAAATTGCTTGGACATACCTTTGGCAGGAATACATATCGCTTTAGTTGCAAATTAAGGACAGAAGGAAGCGAGTGTAGTTTTATACATCTGGTCGCATCAACTCGCATGCCACATGATTCACAAAAATACTGATTTTCTCCACGCAGTTCTTCCAAGCTTAAATAATCATTAAGACTTTCATCTAGATTGTTCAAACCCTTGATATTCAGCTCAAGTTCATAAAAGTCCTCTATCTTTGAAGAAGCATCAGATTCTTTTCCACATATGGAGCACCTGCAAAAATCACCAGGCTTAGGTATGTGTATATGTTAATTTTCCAGTAATTTTTGGAAAGGCAACCAGCATAACATTTGAGACAGAAACAACATACAATATCTATGCACCATAAAAAATAAAAATAAAATAACTAACAACAACTATCAAGTGCATAACTATCCTAAATCAATAAGAGCATTAGGTTCTGTTGGAACAGGTCGAAGGATAGAGGAGAGGCCAAAAGAGTTGTGGAGAAAGGGAGTAGGAAAAAATTATAATAATATAAACAAAGATCAATTGACGGGGATACAAAGCTAAAACTATGCTAAAGCTGGACAAAATAATCTTTTGTAGTTAATAAAATCATTGGTTGAATCAAGTGCATCCACTGCAATACTGAAAATCTACAGCAAGGTTAGGGTGACAAAATTAAACAAAAAGATTTTAAAGAAGTGATGCGGGCAAAGAAATCCGGGGGATGGGGGACCCGAGGAACTCCGCCAGCAAGGGACCTAAATAGACGACGACACGCTCGAAAATGAATGGGGGGGAGTACATTTCAAATAAAACTAAGAAGAAGAAATTAAAAGACTACAAACGACGATTTAACAAACTCGAATCGAAATTAAAGACACCCTAAACTTGCTTCACTTATAGAAGAGGGATACAGGTGAGGTGTAAACTTGCGGAGAGACGAAAGAGATTAGAAGCCCGAGAAGAAGGGTGGAAAGAGCTCGCAAGATTTCCATAGGGGGTGAGAAGAAGGACAAAGCTCGCAAGCTTTTCCAATAAACCCGCAGGTTTACTTTTCCAAAAATCACATATCATTCCTCTTTTTTTAACCATAACAAACCCCTCATATTTATAAGTATGAAAGGGGGAATACAAAAGGACACGACATTGAATTCCCACAAGAATCCAAGCAACACAAACCATGAAAAGCCCCTTGCTTTTCACAGAAAAACAGCCCAGCCCAGGAACCGAAGGAGCAACCACGAGAACCAGAGGGACCGCACGAAACCAAGGCGCCAAAAGCCACGGGAAGACCCCCCAGCTCGGAAAACCAGCAGCCACCGTGAGAACCAAGAAGCCATGCACGAAAAACAGCAGCCCACCGTGGAAGCCAAGGAGCCATGACATGAGAAAACAAAACATAGAGACAAACTTTAATTAAAACATAAAAATAATAAAAATTTCATTTAATTAAAAGATAACTATTAACTAAAACTTAGCTAATAATGAGCTAACCCTTAGTTCAATAAATGAACTAAAGACCAGCTCATAAATGAGTTAAATTCCAGCTCAAATTTGATTGAGCTTGTAGACTCAAGGGAAGCCAAAAATCAATTTATTTTGGGCTTGAGTTGACCCCTCCTTTGTCTACATCAAGAAGGGAGAATAATAAAGTGTCAAAACATTCCTAAGTATAAAACTGGCATTGCTGCTAATTCTGCACTAAGTATGAAAGGCTGGCGTAGAAAATAGGCATTCATAAAATTGACCCCTAAGAGTTAAAATAGGGCTAATGATGATGAAAATGCCAACTAGAATTCACAATCTACAGAATCTGGTTGTTAAAAATCATAAGGGAAAATTAAGGCTTCATTTGGGACGGCTTTTTTACTGGTTATTAAAGCAGCTTTCTAACATAAAAAAATTAAAAAAATTGTATTAAAAAGCTGCTTTAAGAAGCAGCAAGATAGCCGTCCCAAACGAAGCCTAAATCAGTAACAATAAGAAATGGTAATAGGTTTCTAAGTACATGAACTGAAAATCTTATAGCCAAATTTCCATACCTAGTAACATGAGACACACTCCCTCGAAATAAATCCTGCACAATAGTTCTAACATTTGGAAACTTGGAATGGCTTAAGGAACGCTCTAGCAAAGAAAGAAATAAAGTAAGGAATTCATGGCTATCCTGCTGAACACCATTATCAAGCTCTAGCGTCTTGATAAAAGGAGCTGAATCAATACAAGCTAATTTGCTTGAGTGCAACTTTGCAAAGAGGCGAGCAAGTTGATCCAAAACAGGATGCTGATTCAAAAGGTCAGGTTCAACTGAGAAAATGCCTTCCCGGAATGCTGAGTTCATAAAAAGGCATTGAAGAATGCTGTTGGCATAGCAGGTAGCTCCAAGATTAGTTAATCCAGCAGGTATTTCTATTGATGTGCGGAGATCTTTATATGGGTTAGGACCGAGAGATTGAATAATATCTGGGATCCTCTGCCACAAGCCACTTTTCCTATTTCTGTTAGGTGGTGGAATTAACCCACAGAAGCAATTTGGTGAATCCTTAGAATTGCCATGGCATTCCCGGCAGAGAGGCTTCCAAATTAGATATAGTTGGCATATATCATTATGCGAAACCTCACCAGTTAAGTGAACTTTTCTGTCAAAAAGAAATTTTAAAATTAGTAAATCAAACGATTCAAAGAAAAGAAATATGCATTAACATTAAAAGGAAAGCACCAAACCTCAGAATCTCAGAAGAAGAATAATCACTATCATCATTTCGTTGCCTTTTATTTTTGTTGCGAGTGCAAGGCCGGTTCATCGTGCTCTATAAATTTAACAACCTATAACATGAAGGTAACTAAACATCTAAACAGAAACAAGATAACTAGCACAACATTTAAATTGAATGCTCTAGCATAACATTTGGCAGATGTAAACCAATAGAGCGACCATGGACAAAAATCAGCATTTTAAAACACCCTGAAAGAAAAACATAATGCCATCATTTTCCAGATGCTGAAGTGAGGTATGCCATATAAAATGAAAAAAGAAAAAAAAAATTGTGATCCATTGTTGGAAGTCATGAATATCGAATGAAGCAATAATAGGGTAAAGATAGCGAACAAGTCCAAATCCATTTCTTCTTTTCTGCCTTCCTCTGCCAAGGTGGAAAGGTATGAAGCACAACATTCTGAAATGGCTAGCAAATTGTACCGAGCACAACAATGAATTTTTAAACATTTTTTTGGATCATTTGGACAAAGCCCAGTCACCTTTTGGACAAAAAGTATCATGACCCAAATGGATCTCATTTTTGTTTGACTACTCTAGATGTCCCTTCATATAAGTTTTACTGAGTACCTTTGTAACTTGATAATCCTAAATTTTGAGCTTTCCAATATGGCCATCTACAGTGTTTTCATTTTGTATTGCATTAGATCTATTGCTTCCCAAACATCGAAATACAAATGCCTCACATGCAAACATGAGCCAAAACAATCTCAATTTGGATTTTTGAACATAATATGCACTCTCTCTTCTTATTAGTTTTTTTAATGCCTTTACAACTTGGCATACCTAAGTTTTCTTCTTCTCAATATGGGCACAATTAGAATTTTTCAGTTATATTCCATCATTTTAACTACAGAAAGAAATTCATAAATGGACAACATACATGCCAGAACTTACATACTCACATCATAAGTTCTAGGCATGCCATGCATCATGTCCAATGATTTTTGAAACCAGCCTAATTGACAAATGTGTGCCATTTACGTTTCCCATGTCCGTAATTGGGCTTCATAAGCAAAAAAGCAAGTTACCGAACTTGCAACAATTTTAAAGAGCACATTGCTTAAAATTTAATTTTATTTAAAAGCTAATCAAGCACCTTACTGTTTTTTCAGAGTTGATTTCGCCATTAACTTCAATGATTACTAAAGGAAATTAAAAAACTACACCCAAACTGGATATCTTTTCCAAAGTTGTTCCTAGAAAACTAACTCTAACATGAGTTCCCTATGAAGGAAAACTGACAATTTCGAGGTAGTAAATATGTTGTGGTTTATTAGTAAGCTTAAGTATAGGGACAACACAGTAAAGCACATCGCATAAGTTATCTCTTTACACTCCCCAATTACATTATATCCTCAACGTTTTAGCAAACACACGCAGATAGCAAAAGTGTATCTCAGTCAAAAACTTCAAAAGAGTTTAGAAGGCAACCATCTTCCTTATCGAAAGGGAGTTGCAATGTTAGTTGAATAAAAGTGATTTCTCAAGTTAAAAACAAGAGGGTGAATGGCTCAGCTAAAAGCTTCCTCGAGATAACATGTGTAGCAACTGCAACTGAGAAAAAAGAAATCCATAAAAATAAGGGAATCAAAGCATAAGGGAAAATATAACTTCTTTAATGTTTTCCCAACTCAATACAATTGATATAGAAAATGCACATAACGAAATCTACTATTCGTGGTCTACACAACCAAAGAAAATGGCTTAATACCCGTCTCCATTGCCTGCTGCAGGAGAAACAAACGCCCAAACAAAATGGCAATTGAAACAACTAAATAATTAAAAATAGGTTTCTCCCAATTTTAACCAATGTTCACAAAATCAGGCGAGTTGATGAATGATTCCCAAAATTCAGCATTAAAAAGTGGACCTTGTTTGTCCGATGTAAAAAATAAATAAATCTTTCTTCAAAAATCAACAGCATTTCCCCCTCCTGAGCCGCAACAACATTAAATAGATTATCGCATGGTGAGAGCTTGGACCTCTTTAAAACCTAATTAAAAGGGGAAGTAAGTACAGAGACAAAGCCTCCATGTATCCCCCAAATCGTCGTAAACCCTATAACACCCTAAAAAATAAAAAATAAAAACTCCGACTCCAAAATCTTTCATGGAAGAAAAAGATATTCCCTATATTCAAAAAATTAACTGATCCAAGTTGAGGAACTGAAACTACATAAACTCATCTTCGAAAGATGTGTCTGGGAAAATATAAGAAAATTGGTTTTTTTTTTTTTTCCTCAAAAAGAAGGTGCAAAATCGGCGACTAGGTGCGGACGAATGGGATAAAAGAGCGAACCAGTTAGTGAGAACAGTAAAAGCCAAGCCAAGAGGGGAACCCTCTATCATTCTCTACCGCCGCTCGGGAGGCAGCAATGGAAGAGAACCTTGTAACACGCGAGAGGAGAAATAGAATGATTCGCCGAGTTCCTGCCCCAGTGAGAATGGAAGGGCCAAGCTCCTTCTCCAATGGGAAGGGAAGGACACCTACTAATTCCTAAAAGGGAAATATAGAAAGCATGCACGCGGGAGAGAGGAGCGGGAAGAGGGGAGTGAGGACAAGGGCAAATCGGGTTATAGCAACCGGCGAGTTATGCCACTCTCCTCGTCGCCACGAGGGAGGGACGGGCTGGGCTGGGTTGTAGCCAGTCAAATAGTGCGAAGCTTAGTAAAATAATGGAAATTTGATGACTTTAAATAGAATTAATTTGACAAATATATTTATTATTCATTTAATAATATATCCAAAAAACATTATTTTGGATCATATTATCTAAATAAATTAAATACTTACTAAAGCCTATCATGAATAAAATTGATTCAAACTTATTTATATTTGAATTTTATTCAAATTAGATTAGAATTATGTTCCAATGAATTTAAAACAAGTATAATTTGAATAAGATTTTAAATATAGTTTGAACTTAATTCAAACTTTTCTTCACATGTTACAGTCCTATGATCTTCTTTAACAATTTTATTTCATATTAGTTATGTCACCCAAAAATGAGCATAATCGTGCACGAATCTTGATGTGTATCTTGAATTGGAAACTTTCGAAATTTAATTTGGGATTGTTTTGACTCCAACTTCTGTAAACTAAAACTCTCAATGAGACAAACCCAACGACACTAAAAATAATCCAATCCGGACTCTATTGAGCCTAAATAATTAACCCAAAGCATAGTTGAAAACTTCAAAACATAAATTAGATGATTAAATGATCTTCGAATATGGCATGCTTATAATTGAACAAAGTGGCTTGACATGATGAATCCACCAAGCCCAAAGATCACTTAATTTCGATATCATTTAGGCGCATATATGATGAAAAAGTGATCTATACTCGGGGGAATCAATACGAGTCGTCAATAAAATGTTCTAAATTTGCTACGAATTGTCCAACATTTATGGTGCATGCACACCCAAAAACTATAAATAGGTTGCACTTCCTACATAAAGGGAAACTTATATCTAGAGATTGAAGAGAGCTTTGACGCTTCAAGTGTCTGAGAGTTCCACTCGAGCACCACCGCCAGTGAACCTTCATTAATTGATCACCATCACCGAACTTTCACTAAACCCACCGTCGCCAGACCTTCGCCTAAATGCTAATCATCTGACCTCTTCCCAGCCACTATCGTTGAACTTTCATCAAACAAATGTTGTTGGATCTTTATATGATTGGAGAAGGAGAGCATTGCGGTATAATCTAGCCAGCCAGCCAAGGCTGAATCAGCCCTTGAGTTAGGTAGAACTCTCTGCAAAACCAAGGGGGATTTATGCCACCCTTATGGGCCCCAACAAGGCTATATATCATTATGAAAGAAGGAGGAATTAAGGTCATTGAATGATCATTTGGAACCTTAAGGGGTCAGATGGTCAACATGAGTTGACTTGGTCAACTATGCATGAGCAATGCTTCAATTTGAGTCCAATGCATTCCTAAAGGTGTTTAGGATGCATCAGAAGAGGCTCCATGTCTTTGTGTGGATTGGCCAAATTGAAGTTTAGAGAAAACTTCAATTTTGTCCTTGAATGGTATTTTGATCATTTGGGCCCTGGTCAACTTTATGTCAACCTAAGCTAACCAAAGTGTATTTTTGTGTTTGACATGTCATAACAAGGGTTATAGACATGGTCAAGGGTTTTGGGGAAGGTCCCAAGGTTAAATTCCATAAGGTGAAAGGTATAGTGGCATAGGCTGTAAATATCTAAAAGTTTTGTAGCCTTTGAATTTCAATCAAGTTTTTATGGTTAGAGGTTTCAGATTGGCCTCATATTTGGAGGATTGGCCCTTGGAACATGCTTAGTCAATATTCAATTGATAGATCATGAATTGGGGGTAATATGATTGGATTTTGAGGTTATTAAAAAATAACCCAAAAAAGGTTATAGGACATGGGCCAATCCACACCATGAATTTTGGTCCGAAATTTTGGATTTGAACTAGATTCTAGATTTGATTCATTGAATTTAAATTTTGTCAAACTCTTGAAAAGAATGAGGTCAAAAGGAATAGGCAATGACTATAGAAGACAACATGGTTGTTGATGCTCTACTTTTGCCAACTGACATGCCTCGCACTTTGAAGCAAACTCTATTGCATCCTTCTTCAATCTATGCCACCATAAAATACTTTTTAGATCATCGCATATCTTGCTTCTTCCTATGTGAATAGTGTGTCTGGTATAGAATCTCAGTTCTCAAACCATTGATGGAAGGAGCCCATAATCTATCCTTGCAAAAAATAGTACCACAATAAGATAATAAAAGTTCAAGTCTCTTACCAAACTTAATCTAACCAATTAGTTTCAAATACTTTGTATTTGACTTTTGAGCTTCTTTAGTTTTTTCTTAAATAGTAGGTTGAATAATCATTTGAGCCACCTAATTTGAATCTGTATCAACATATACCACCACTATCTCCAGCTTCTCCAAATCTCAAACCAAAAAGTCTACAGAGATAATCGATCAAATAGAAGTACCTTAAGACTTTGTATTCAAAGCAACTACCACTATATTTGTCTTATAATGCTGACATTGAATAGATAAATCATAATCCTTAGTTAGCTCAATCCATCACCTCTGTCTCAAATTCAAGTCCTTCTAAGTAAAAATATATTTTAAACTCTGATGATCAATGATGATTTTGTATCTGATTCTATATAAATAATGCTTCCAGATTTTTAAAGCAAATATAACAATAACAAATTATAGATTATAGGTTGGTTACTTCTTCTCATGTGGTTTCAACTGTCAAGATATACACGCAATAATGTATTACTTTAGTACGCATCCTAATATTTTTAGTGAAGCATCGCTAAAAACTAAAACCCATCTATACTTGAAGGAATAGTTAGAATTAGAGTAAAAGTCTAATGATTCTTCAACATCTGAGGATTCCCTTCACAATCTAGAATACATATGAATACTATTGACTTCTAAGTCAATCTCATCCTTGGTGAAGAAATCTAAGAAATTTTCTAAATAAAATTTTTGATAGATACCAGTTAAGCCTAATAAACTATACACCTTGAAAACTTTGGGATGCCTCGACCAATCAAAAATAGCCTAATTTTTTGGGGATCCATTAAAATAAATGTACTACTCTCTACATTCCCCATAAATTAAATGTAACTAAATAAGAACTCATACTTTAAGAACTTAGCATATAAATAATGTTGTATCATAATCTCTAGAGTATCCTCAAGTGTGTTCCATGCTCGTCCTTATATATGTAATAAATTAGAATATCATCTATAAATGTTATCACAAAATGTTCAAATACATTCTGAAAATCATGTTCATTAAACATATAAAGACGATCAGGGAATTTGTTGTGAAACCCTTTAAATTTTTAAGAAATTTAAAGTAATCGTATGGTATGAACTGAGTTCGTCTGGGACGAACAGTTACAATTTTTTATTTCGTCTGTACGAATTGTCTGGATGAAATGAACGAGAACGAGAACAGAACAGAGACGTTCGTCCTAGTACGAACATAAATATCATCTTTACAATCTTCATCTGATAACTGAACAGAGGCATTCGACCCTGTACGAAATTAAATATCATATGTACGATCTGCATCTGAGGACAGAATAGAGGCGTTCATCCGGTACGATCAAAAATATCTAAAACCATTAATTAAGTCATTTTCACGATTCAGAGAAAAACGAAGAGAGAAAAAGAGAAGGAAATAGAGAAGAAAACCCCGATTTTGGTCAACTTTGGCCCGTTCTCTTCCATCGACGCAGTTAGGAAAGTTATTCGACTCGAGGTAAGGCACATTATGCTCGTCTAAATTTTCAAATGTGAGGGTTTTGACTAATATTCTAATCTAAATTTTTTTTTCCTTAGCGAAAAATGGGGATAACTTTGCACCGGTAAAACTTTCATCACGTAACTTTTTGTACGTCGTAGAGATTATAATTTTGTACATTTTGAATATTTTCTGGAAATATTTCGCATGGTATTTTGGGATTTACGAAGTTTTTATTGAATATAAAATTATCGGGATGTAAAAAAATAGTGTCGCAGTACAATAAAAGTCTTAAAATATGTTTTACGCAATCCCGGGTAATTTAGTAATTTTCTAAAGCTGTGTGCTTTTGTCTCATTAAATTTTTCGTGGTTTATCGTTATACAATATTGTGACTTTTTGATACATGTTCAATTACTCGTTAATTGTTATAATGTGATAATATATGTGCACATGTGATTAAATTATATATATTGGGAGTTATAAGGGGCCAGAATCCTTTGAGATTTTGTCTGTGTCAAAGAATTTATGGGAGTTATAAGGGGCCAGAATCCTTTGAGATTCTGTCTATGCTAGAAATTTTCTGGGAATTATAAGGGGTCAGAATCTTTTGAGATTCTAACTATGTCAGAAAATTTCTGGAAGTTATAAGGGGTCAGAATCCTTTGAGATTTTATCTATGTCAGGATATTTCTGATATATTATGATGCTATAAACACAAATCAAAAGAGAGTCAAAAGGAATCAAAATCCTTTGAGATTCTGTCTGGATCCAAGAAATGTGATCTGATCAACTATGTGATATGAATTTCAA
This sequence comes from Dendrobium officinale, assembly GCA_019514585.1. Classification (NCBI taxonomy): domain Eukaryota; kingdom Viridiplantae; phylum Streptophyta; class Magnoliopsida; order Asparagales; family Orchidaceae; genus Dendrobium; species Dendrobium officinale. The sequence goes on from CM033692.1 coordinate 17,700,976, forward strand.
TTGATTCATGTGTTCTATTCTATTACATGATTCATATGTTATGTTATGTTATCATATTCATATGTTATGTTTGAAAGTTTGTTAGGGATGTTTGGCCCTTAAGAACTAGCCCAAGGCTAACCAAGAGGGGGATGAATTGGTATTTAAAAAAAAAATCTTTCTTAAGCAAAGCACAATAAAGCTCAAACCAAAATCACCATAAAAAGTGAGGAAAAATTAAGTGCCGAAGTAGTAAAAAGAACACAAGGGTTTATAGTGGTTTGGTCAACTTGACCTACATCCACTCCCCGGAGGCGCCCTCCGAGTATTGCACTACAATCATGACTCTCATTTAGCCCCCACAGCTAGGCGGAGAAGCCCTTACAAACCCCTCCTTTTTGCCACCCCAGCAAGACAGATAACCCAACTCCTTTTGCTTAGGGGTGTCAATTTCGGGTCATGGGTCGGGTTCGGGTCGAACCCGAAACTGACCCGGTATTATTAGGGTTTAACCCGAACCCGACCCACTTCGCTTTCGGGTCAACCCGAACCGACCCGCCGACCCGGCTGCTTGGCGTTAGTAACTTAAGTTTGAGGCGAAAAGTGGATGGCGGGTTGGAAGCAACGACTACAGCGGTGGACGGCCAATAGAGGCGGCGGCGGACGACCAAGAGGGGTTGTGGCGTCATTCCGGCAGAAGCTGCGGCGACGGAGGATGCTTGAAGCGAACGGAGAACAGGCAGAAAGTTCATTGACGGCGTTGACGCAGAGTCGCAAAAGGAGCTCACGGACGATGCTACTAATTCCCTTGACCCGGACAAACGAAGCGACTTGGCATCTGGCATATGCCATCTGAGTTCTAATGCGACAAACAACGCGACGCGACACCACAGATGGACTCGATTGAGCGGGAAACTATTTTACAAACGAGTCAAATCGGGTTACAATCGGGTTCGAACACGACCCGATTTTACAAACGGGTCAAAATCCTGAACCCGAACCCGGTCCGATTCGGGTTCGGGTTAACCCAAACCCGAAATTTTCGGGTCGGGTTCGGGTCTGGTCAAATATTGACACCCCTACTTTTACTTCCTCTTGAAGCAGGCAGAGAACCTCGATCGATCGCTAAAGCTTACCTCTCCCAACCCTTCCAAGGACAAGAGACTCTAGTTTAATAAGAAGTGGAACAATGCTTGGAGCAACCCTTGTGAATCTCCCACATAAGCTCCCCCTCACAAGATCCTCTCTCTCTCTCTCCTCTAGGATTTCTCAGGTCAAGACAGCAGCAAAAGATTGTTCAAAGACGTTGAACAATAGCTTTTAAATAGAAGAGCTTCAAAATAGCTCATTAATTGTAAGTTGCCAACAATATCGTCCAGGACGATAATCATATCGTCATGTACGATTAATTCAAATAACAGAATATCGGCCAGAAAATCGTTCTGAAAATGATCTGGACGATTTAAAATTGGCTTGATCGTCCAGGCCGATCTCACGATTGTCCCGGACGATTAGTTCAAATTAGAGGAAAATCGTCTAGAGCATCGCCCAGAATTTGAGCTGGCCGATCCTAATCGACCAGACCATTGCTCAGAATTTGAGCTGTTCGATATTTATCGTCTAGGAGCAACTAAGGTTTTTTGACTAGATCATCCCTTCTGATCTTGTGATCGTCTAGGACGATGTAATCGTATCAATCATCTTTAATTGCTTCCTTGATTGCCATATTATTTTAGGCATATTTGTATCAAATCATCCAGGACGATATAATATCATCCTGGACGATATAATATTGTCATGGCCAATATCCAAAAATAAAGAATGCCTAAATAGATCATGGCTGCTGATACTTTCTATTTTGAGTCTGTTGGCCTGGCCGATACAAGTATCATCTAGGCCGATTGGCTAATGACGGCTGTCTTAATAAGATGTCCTGATTAGGATTTCTATTTTGAACCCGATCGTCCAGGACGATAATAATATCGTCCGGGACAATGTGAGTAAAAATAGAAATTCTAAGTCAGACAGAAAAATCACTCAAGTGTGTGTGTGTATGGTTACTTAGCATCAAAACACTCCAATGGTTACAATTGACTCAAGAAAGGGAAAAAGAAAATTACAGACTGACTCATACCTAGTCTACCCAATCTTGAGCTGGTTCCTATAGCCGTCTGATCATGTGCCCCTGAAATGCCAGTAGAAAATGCAGTCGTAGAGAAACAAGAGTGTGTGATGCCCCAAGATCTAACTTGGAAAGAATGTCAATCAAATTTTCCAAACAATTTACCAAAGTTATCTAAAACCTTCAATTAAGTAGTCTATCAAACATCTATAAAATGTAAAACATTAATATACAAGTCGATTCATATCTCAAAAGTCATGTACAATACTCAGGAACTACACTACAATCACCAGTATTGAAATCTATCCTGAGTACAAAAGAATCAAAATCAATCAAAAGACAAAAAAACCTGAAAATCTGGATCAATTCCTATCTTCTGCTCCCTTGCCCTGACCTGAAAATATCAACCACATATAATGAGCTTTACAAAGCCCTGCAGGTCACCTAATACCTATAACTGAAATTAAAGCACGGCTATGCTATCAATATGCATGTCAGTCAATTAATCAATCAAATCATATCAGTCAATGGTCAATGAGTCTATGCAATACGGAAATTCAGTAGTCAATAAAACCAGTCAATGCAGCGGCAGACGATCGATAAATCAACTCTATAAATCCATGTCAATCTCGAAGAAAGTCGTACACAAAAGAAAATCAGTCAATCCGTCAAATCAATCAAGTCGTCGATTCAATGAAATCAATACGAGGAAAGCAATGAATCTATATACAAAATCAATAAATATATAGGCAACAATATCAATGATTCTATACTATTCATGTCCATGCTATCAATGCAATATCTATATCCATCCATTTCTATATCAATGCTCAATGTCGATGCACAGCCATCAATCAGTGAATCAATGAAATCATACGAACTAGTAAATCCGATCAAAGTCAATAAAGCAGAAATCTATAAAAAGATTAAGTCCATAAGCAATACAGTAAATATGCAATTCAATACTATATACTGGACAAGTATAATCAACTGGTCATGTTGCTGTTGTAGAATCCATATTGCTGTTATAGATCCGTACATTGGTTCTATCAATAAGAGTCGTCACTCTTTTCGCCCGTCGGCATTTCTATAAACTCCTTATAACTCCCAATCGTTATATCAATGATCAATGGTTTAAAGGAAAGCCCGTCGGCCCACCATCCTGTACAGGTCAATATCAATCTCCAACCAATGTTCAACCAGGCTATACGTGTTTCCCAGTATCAATAATCAATCAATAATCAGTTCAATAATCAATATTAATACAATCTATAACAATCATATCAATAATCAATAGCATATCAATCTAATCTATCAATTCCAAGCAAATCCGAAAATCTACGAAAATCGGGCAGCGTAACGGCAGTTAGTCGAATTTACACAAAAAAACCTGCAAAAAGGCACAATTTCCAAATCTTTCCAAATTACAATAGAATATCTATAACATCAATACAAGACTATTATTCTATAGAATCCAAATCAAATCAAGTCCTGATTATTTTCTATTCGATTAAAATCGCGTAGAATCAATTCCGACCGGTAAAATCTTCGTAGAAAATAGTCAAATCGTGTACAATAATCATATCTATAACATACTAAAAGTTGTGCGGTGAAAGTTGTGTCAATAAGAAATCACGTCGAAAAGTCGATTACGAAAACACAAAACAAATCACAACTCGGTCAAAACTCAATATCTTTGAAAACAGAAATAGGGTTCGGAGTCCTTACCACGAGATCTTCACTTTTCCCAACAGCAGCGTCGGACGAAAAGCGCTCCGCGGCCTCCAAAACCCAGCTTTCCTCTTTTTCCCTTTTCTCTTTCTCTCTCTAAAATCAGATATTTTATTTTAAAATGATTTTCTCTCTCATCAAAACGAGCAGATTTCCATATATCATTTGTCCGATCGGCCCGGCCGATCGCCAAATCGTCCCGGGACGATCAGACCAGAAAATTCGTCCTAGACGGTTCCCAGAACTATTCTCAGGCCGATATTTTCTACAGTGCCGATCGGCCTGGACGATCTAAAATCGTCCTGGACGATCCTGAGAGAAAAAATCCAAATCAGAGAGGAACAGTAAGGGAACGAGGTCTCACAATCTCCCCACCTTAGAAAAATGTCGTCCCGACATTTCCCTACAGGTGCGAGACAAAAACAACGCGAAACGAAATCGATCCAAATCCAAATCCAAATCAAAACTCGTCGAAATCCAAACAAAACACACAATGCAATCAATCACATATCAATATGCATGATCAAATGTCAATCAATCAATCGGTTAGTCAAATCAATCTTACCAGTAGAACTTTCTGGTCGCTGTTGATCTATATGATGCTGTAGACTGTAAACACGTGGCACCACTGGAGGAAGTGCAGGAGGTCGTGGCGCAACTGTCTCTCTCTGATCTCTGACAGCTCTATCATCCATCTGGTTCCCTGATCTCTCACTGTAAGTCCTCGAGCCAACAGTCCTCTGCTGTCCTGTACCCGTGCCAGAATCAGTCCTTCCACCCAATCCTTTCTTAGGACAATCTGCTGCTCTGTGCCCTCGCTGTCCACAGTGAAAGCACTGCCCCGTCAACAGGTAGCACCGACCTGCGTGTCGTTTACCACAGTGAATGCATGCTCCAGAACTACCAGACGATACTACCGATGCAGATCGCGATACAGATCCCGATGCAGATCCTCTCGAACTATCATATCTGCTTTTCTTCTCTCTATCTCTGTCTCTACCAGAATCATCTCGTCGTACCTCATCTCTCCTCCTCCTGGTATCCTCGTACCTCGATACCGGTGTTTCCAAGTCAATCTCTATCAATCGGGCCCGCTCCACTAGCTCAGAGAACTCATGTATCCGGAAGGGTACTAGTGGATGCCTCAGCTCTCTGTTCAATCCTTGCAGAAATCTATAACACTTTTCCTCGGGAGTAGGAATTAAATGAGCAGCGTACCTCGCAAGTGCAGTAAACTCGGTCTCGTACTGCATCACTGACTTGCGGCCTTGTTCTAATCTCATGAAAGCTTCCTGCATCTGTCGCTGAGCTGACGGTGGTACAAACCACATCCTGAACACTGCAGTGAACTCGTCCCATGTGATCTCAGCATTGGTCTTCCCCTGGAATTTCTCCCTCTGCTGTCCAATCCACCACCTCTCCGCTTCACCCTCAAAAAGAAACACAACCAATGGTACTTTTCGATTCCCCGGACACTGCATGCTGTCAAAAATCTTTTCTATCCTCAGGATCCAATCCTCAGCAGCCTGGGGTCCCACACCTCCCTTAAACAACGGAGGCCTCAGCTTATGAAACATCTGCATATGTCTATCCACTTCTTCCTCTTTGCTACCACTCATTTTGCTCTGAGCATCCCCCATTACATGTGCAATCGCAGTAGCCAACTGCATCATACTCTCTGAAGGTATTGGGGCTGCGCTGTGTTGCTCATTTGGTACACTGGATTCTGCTGGATGATCCATATCTTTTCACCTGCACAATTCAGAATAGATAATACACACATGCAATGATGTATGCCAACGAAGCTCTTAAAGCTACCCAATCTACCCAATTCTCAATTCAATCCTACAACTCTGGTAACAATCCATTCTTCCAATAACACTGCTCTGATACCAATTGTGATGCCCCAAGATCTAACTTGGAAAGAATGTCAATCAAATTTTCCAAACAATTTACCAGAGTTATCTAAAACCTTCAATTAAGCAGTCTATCAAACATCTATAAAATGTAAAACATCAATATACAAGTCGATTCATATCTCAAAAGTCATGTACAATACTCAGGAACTACACTACAATCACCAGTACTGAAATCTATCCTGAGTATAAAAGAATCAAAATCAATCAAAAGACAAAAAAACCTGAAGATCTGGATCAATTCTTATCTTCTGCTCCCTTGCCCTGACCTGAAAATATCAACCACATATAATGAGCTTTACAAAGCCCAGCAGGTCACCTAATACCTATAACTGAAATCAAAGCACGGCTATGCTATCAATATGCATGTCAGTCAATTAATCAATCAAATCATATCAGTCAATGGTCAATGAGTCTATGCAATACAGAAATTCAGTAGTCAATAAAACCAGTCAATGCAGCGGCAGACGATCGATAAATCAACTCTATAAATCCATGTCAATCTCGAAGAAAGTCATACACAAAAGAAAATCAGTCAATCCGTCAAATCAATCAAGTCGTCGATTCAATGAAATCAATACGAGGAAAGCAATGAATCTATATACAAAATCAATAAATCTATAGGCAACAGTATCAATGATTCTATACTATTCATGTCCATGCTATCAATGTAATATCTATATACATCCATTTCTATATCAATGCTCAATGTCGATGCACAGCTATCAATCAGTGAAATCAATGAAATCATACGAACTAGTAAATCCGATCAAAGTCAATAAAGCAGAAATCTATAAAAAGATTAAGTCCATAAGCAATACAGTAAACATGCAATTCAATACTATATACTGAACAAGTATAATCAACTGGTCATGTTGCTGTTGTAGAATCCATATTGCTGTTGTAGATCCGTACATTGGTTCTATCAATAAGAGTCGTCACTCTTTTCGCCCGTCGGCATTTCTATAAACTCCTTATAACTCCCAATCGTTATATCAATGATCAATGGTTTAAAGGAAAGCCCGTCGGCCCACCATCCTGTACAGGTCAATATCAATCTCCAACCAATGTTCAACCAGGCTATACGTGTTTCCCAGTATCAATAATCAATCAATAATCAGTTCAATAATCAATATTAATACAATCTATAACAATCATATCAATAATCAATAGCATATCAATCTAATCTATCAATTCCGAGCAAATCCGAAAATCTACGAAAATCGGGCAGCGTAACGGCAGTCAGTCGAATTTACACCAAAAAACCTGCAAAAAGGCACAATTTCCAAATCTTTCCAAATTACAATAGAATATCTATAACATCAATACAAGACTATTATTCTATAGAATCCAAATCAAATCAAGTCCTGATTATTTTCTATTCGATTAAAATCGCGTAGAATCAATTCCGACCGGTAAAATCTTCGTAGAAAATAGTCAAATCGTGTACAATAATCATATCTATAACATACTAAAAGTTGTGCGGTGAAAGTTGTGTCAATAAGAAATCACGTCGAAAAGTCGATTACGAAAACACAAAACAAATCACAACTCGGTCAAAACTCAATATCTTTGAAAACAGAAATAGGGTTCGGAGTCCTTACCACGAGATCTTCACTTTTCCCAACAGCAGCGTCGGACGAAAAGCGCTCCACGGCCTCCAAAACCCAGCTTTCCTCTTTTTCCCTTTTCTCTTTCTCTCTCTAAAATCAGATATTTTATTTTAAAATGATTTTCTCTCTCATCAAAACGAGCAGATTTCCATATATCATTTGTCTGATCGGCCAGGCCGATCGCCAAATCGTCCCGGCCGATCGCCAAATCGTCCCGGGACGATCAGACCAGAAAAATCGTCCTGGACGGTTCCCAGAACTATTCTCAGGCCGATATTTTCTACAGTGCCGATCGGCCTGGACAATCTAAAATCGTCCTGGACGATCCTGAGAGAAAAAATCCAAATCAGAGAGGAACAGTAAGGGAACGAGGTCTCACAGAGTGTTTGCTAATCATCAAAACATAATCCATGAAAAACAGATTTGCAACAATGTATTATTATCTGATTCATGTGTTATGTACTGTTATATGAATTATAGAATAATTGTTATGCATTTATTACATTTTACCAGTTTTATGATTCTCAGCTCAGTGAAGTATTTAACTGCAATTAACTATTTTTAAATCATCAGTAAAATATTTAATATAAAGAATATTTAGAAATTTAGATTGGCCAGTGTGACTAGCTGAGCTGTTGTAGCTCACGGTGGTTTTACTTATGGTTTTCAGGATCTGGTAAAGGGAAAGATGTTATGGACTAGCTGTTCAGGATCAGATCTGATGTCATATGTATTTTATTATTTTGATTTTTGTACAATCATGACTAGTTAACTTTTCAGTTATGTAGCTCTGGCCTGTAGCCATGTATTGTAGTGTAAATATTTATTTTGATGAATGAAAGAAATTTTATGGATGAATTCTTCAATATTTGGATGTTTACGACACTCTGTAGTTTGTCATTTATATGAAAGAATATTGGCAAAAAATTTGAAATAATTCCAAAACTATATCCTGGAATTTGTCTGTCACATTTGTCACTACAAATGATATAAGTAAAAACTCATAATGCCCATACCTTATGTTAAATGCAGTCTTTGACATATCCTCCTTCATCACCTTCAGCTGATGATAATTAGATCATAGATCAATCTCAAAAAAATTAAACATCTAATTAAATGATTAAATAAATCATCAATCCTAAGCAATTAATACTTATTTTAATAGTTATCTTATTCATGTCTATATAGTTAATACATACCTATAAGGTGCCATCCTTCTTTAAAAATTAAATAGGTGCTCTTCATGGAAACACAATATTGGGATAGATGAAAACATTTGTCCACTAACTCATGAAGTTGTGCCTTCAACTCCTAAAGTTTCTTAGGTGGCATCTTATATGAAGCCTTAGAGATCGGAGCAATGCCCTATATATATATATATCCTCCCTGTTCGAAGGCAAAGTCACTAACTCCTTAGGGAAAACATCTAGATACTCCTAAACTATAGGAAATTACTCACGGATACAAGAGATAATCTCACATCCCTGATAGACGCTAAAAATATCAGACTATCTTTTCTCCAAAATATGTATGCCTCTAGAACTGAAATCAAACAACTAATATAACTCTCCTCTTAGCGGGGACATTGCATCCCATCCAGAGTTCTCTATTATCAAAACCAATTATCAATTGCTTTAGGCTCAATGACACCTAGAAGTCTTTGAAGCTTATCCTTATAAAAATCTCCAAGCACATGCCTAAATCATCAGTTGGATTCCAGAAATCCACGTATGAGCCTCACCTATTAGGGGTGTTACCATACCTACAATCTAAGAAATAACCTCAGAAGTGATCACATGAGTTGTACCCTAACTTGAACTACATGATTAAAGCTCTGACTATTGGTCATATATAAATATGGCTAATCCTTCTCAAAGACAATGAATACATTTACATATGACACAAAAATATAAATTTAAATAAAATCAATACCCAATACTACCCATAATCATCTCACTTCTTTATAGATTAAATCTTATGGCTCTATTATAATTTATTTCCTTAATTGATGCTCTGATACCAACAAGTTTATCAAGACCCGACCCGACATGTCCCAACCACCACACAGGTCATACCATATTCAATTGTGGCAAGAAACATAGACTATCCTTAAGATTAAGTTGGAGAAATGCTGTTAAATTGAAAAATCCAAATCATGTACAACATAGAGTCATTACTAAATATAAATATAAAGTAGAATACTATTTTATCTCATAAATATTTTTTCTATATATCGTCCAATAAATACAAATATAATATGAGATCTATCTATAACAACACTTGACAATAAGAAAGTATAATAAAATAGAACTCAAGCCTGCCAAAAAGAAAGTAACCAAAATGCATATCTACATTACAAATTAGAGCATAATATAAAAAATTATCAGCTCGCTCTTTTCCCTTTCTCTAACCTAAAAATGAAAGCAAAAGTAGGAGTAAGCTAAAAATAGCTTAGTAGGCTACAATGGCCTAAACCTTGAATCATTAACTCAAATTAAAAGAGCATGAAATGCTAAAAAATAATAATAACTAAAATAAAATAGAGAAAACTAAAATGGCCTAAAACTTTTTTCTGATTGGCAAGATTTAGGCTAAGATTTTGTTTGGGACAGCTTTATTATTGCTTCATATAATAGCGTTTTAATATAAAAAATTAAATTTTTTTATTAAAAAATTGCTTTAAGAAACAGTAAGAAAGCCATCCCAAACAAAATCTAAATCTTACATTCAAAGAATCCTTTAAAGTTGTCATTATTTCCCTTTAGCAGGATTTAGGCTAAGTCCTACTAGAATCCTTCTTAAATCCTGCATCCAAATAGCTCCTAAAAATTTCATTTTGTGATTCCAACAAGACCTTAGTAGAGATCCTTTACAGGATAAATTTTATACAAATAGTTAGTCATGTGAAGCCTTGCCCGTTATTCATTTCAACTACAAAGAGTGGCATTCGAGCTTTAATATTTTCATTGAGCATTGCTAATTTTTATTTACAGCTGGAGTTCTTAATTCCTATGCATGTTTAGTTATAATTTTGTCTTTATTTGTAATTATCCACCATAATAAATGAATTAGTTTGCTCTCAATTTATCTATACTATACTCCAACTATAAATGGCACTTGTGATTCTTCCTTAACTGAATCCTAGCCATAAAAATGACAACTACTATTCTTCTAAAACTAAATCCTAACCATACATCTAACATTATAGGATTTGGCAACCGTTCATTTTCCCCGTCGCGTTGTTATCATATACATTATCCTTCGTATTTTGTTTGTGTTTGCCTTTACTCTTATTTATATTCAAATATGTTTATGACTTACAACACTTTTCAAATTTAAAGCATAATCATATTTCATATTTACAGAAGGATATAGAAAGTCATCACAGTTGACTTTATCTTCTTGATCGAGTGATTGGAGTTACATCAATTTAGAAAGGGATAAGAGTTTATAATGGTCATTGATAATAAAAGGTAGCATAAGAAATTGAGAGAGATTAAGATTTTGATTTCTGTTTTGTCTGTGAGATATGTTCATTAAAATTAATCTAGACTAGAATCACGTGTTTTTAATTCTATTTATTTAACTTTTTAAATTTGGGGGCACATTTTCATTCCTTCTAAAAAATTTAATAGGTCTTTTTATGCTTTGCATTTATATGCTTTATTAGATATGGAATGATGCAGGATATATTATTTTCTTGTATATAATTTGCATTTTCGAGCTTTTTGAATTCCTTGAACATTTGTACAATGTTTCAACCTTATCCATGCTTATCAATATGTTGCATTACATATCATATATGGAGAGAAAGTGAAAGGAGGTTTGGGAATAAGATTAAATGTCTTTCTACTATATCTCAAATCATTAACAAGTCCATAGCTTCAAAAACTAGACATTGGGGATTGCGATGAGATGCTCTCTCAATTTTGCTCGCCTGGACAATGATGAATGGGACTTGTCCCTTTCGCCTTTTCCAATAGCCTATGTATGGCCTTCATGGCAACCAAGGCTCCTTATTTGATCTCTATAACGATTTGATTTTGGATACTTTCGGCCCTTCTGAGTCTAATGTATTTTGCTATTTCATGTTCTCCTACTTACTACACTTTTAAAATTTAAAGCACAATCATATTTCATATTTACAAAAAGATATAGAAAGTCATCACATATAATTATGTCTTTCTGATTGTGTGATTGATGTTACATCACTTTAGAAAGGGCTAAGAGTTTATAGAGATTATTGATAATAAATGTGAGCATGCAAAATTGAGAGAGATCTTGGTCATGACTCTTCTTTTGACAGTGAGTATATATATATATATATATATATATATATATATATTCTATCTATTCATATTTTTATGATTGGGGAAGTCTTTATTCATTATAAAAATTAAACCATATTAAATTGGTATCTTTGAAGATTTATAGGTCTCTTTTATATTCACATTTATGTATTTACTCAATATTTCCTTATGGTTATAGCTAATTCTCAAGATGATGCATATGAAAACTGAATTTATTCTAGACATTTCAGCACTTCTGATCATGCTGACAATCTTTCCAAATTTTCAGAGATATCAATGGTAAATCTATGTTTTGTATCAGCTTTTTATTTTGTATTTTTTCTCTTAAGGTTGATTTTCTCTTCCTAAACCCTAAACTAAAATAAAAGCGCATGATTTATTTTGATTGTGTTATATTTGGTTTTGATTTATGTTAGAATTATATTGGGTATAGAAGGTGGAGGAATGCTTGTTTTCTGATTTTTGAGTTTTGAAAGAGTCGCTAAAAGGAGCTTCTTCGCCTTCTTCTACCATCGGATCGGAAGTCACGACGGGAACTTAGGCTTCGCATGAAGAAGAGTTTTGAACGAGTCGCTAAAGAAGCTTCTGTGTTGCTCTTATTGGAAGATTACAGTTATCCAAATATGACATTTAAAATGCAATATGGCTTAGAAGTTGAATGATTTACAATTTATACTTTAAATTAATATAAACTTATAGAACATATCAAGTTTATACTTTGGATTTGCTGATAGTTTTATTTATTGCTTTGTTTAGCCATAACAAGTAGCATGTGATGCGGTGCATCTTATGCTTTTGGTGTTCCCTAGGACACCTTATCTAAGTTTGTTAGAATGAGCTTCTAGAATTCTCTTTTTGCTTTATAAATAGGAGGTTTTGTAATAGGGAAGGCATTGAATGATATATTACACTATTTGAAGCCTTTGAGCTTGCCTTTCTTCTTCTTCCCTGGATTGAGAAACCGAAATCCTTCTTGCAGGTCGAGTCTTCCGACGATCCACTACATCAGCATGGAATGATTAAACTTCTCATTCCTTTTTGGATTGTCAATTGAATTTTCAGTGAGACTCGGCTCACTTTAGTTTGTTGGTTGCGAGATTTGTCTATCAACTAAGAGATTTTTAGTTTAAATCCTACATATGTGATGTGTGTATGAGTTTGTCTTAATTGGCTTAGATCATCTTCAAACGAACTACATACCATTGTATGCTGTCTGCGAACCGCTACATTCAAACTCCTAATCTCACGCCAAAAATCTGTAGGTGAACAGTGTGATGCCAATATTGGCGTCAGAATGTTCACCTACGTTTAGCGTCCCATCGTTCACCTACGCCAAAAATAGCGATTATCTTCGTAGGAAGCGCACGAAACAAAAGATAGATGGTTACGTTCGCAAAGAAGCGCGTGAAAAAAAAAATGGAGCTCCATTGAAGATGAACAACCGTATTTTGAGGTTTTAAGACATTTTAAAGTGAAAAATGGAGTTTTTGTTGGAGATGCCCTTAAATGTTCTAATAAAAAGAAAATCAGTGAGAGATTATCTCAGCTCATTGGCTTAGATCTCTTTCATATCATTAATATATTTTTTTCCTGCTTTGATTTCTGCTGATATCGTTACTTGTTCGGTTGCACGCAGCATTTTGATTATTTCATGATATTTGCAACTGTTTATAAAAGGTTTGAACATTTATGAGGCTGTTTGACTATTAGTTGGATATACTAAATTCTGTACATCGAAATTTAGTTAAGTCTTGAGAGTTTGAAAATTTGTTTGCCTATTTGTTTCAAGATTTAAAATTCGTGTGAGGAGAAATCCTTGAACTCTTTAAATCCTAGATTTAAATAAGAATGGGGCGAAAACAGAATTTATTAATATAGTAGGATTTGAAATCTCAAAAAATTTGTTTGACAGTTTTAAGCTAAATATTGCTTAAATCTTCTAATTAAGGTTTCGGCTTCGTTTGTGACAGCTGTTTTATTGCTTTCTTAAACAGAGTTTTAGTACAAAATTTAAGCTGGAGGCGAACCAGTTCACAATTCAACCGATCAAATCGGCCAATCCAATCTAATTTTTAAAGCACTTAATATAATGGCTTCTTACACTTGGCATTTGCATTTTTTTTTTATGATGAGGAACCGTCCGCTGTCATGCCTGGCTTCGTCGAGCCCGTTTAGCAGCCCATAAATTCCGACCAACCTATTGCACCACCCACACCACTGTGACCGTAGACGGCACTTTAGGGCCCCCACTGAAGGGGTGACTGCCGCTCGAGGAAATCAAACTTAGGGATGGGAGTTCCCAATCGAGTAGGTCCACCAACGGAGCTAAGCATAGGTGGGTTGGCATTGCATTTGACAGCTACATTTGGTATACTATATTTGTTACTTCCTTTATTAGAATTAAAATATTCAGCTCCATTGTTTTTGCAGCATCACGTGGCTTGGACGCGGACGCGTTGACAAGTGGCAAACGCAACCCATGCGCCAGAACTTGCCACGTGGCCCCATCACCCTCAGTCAAAGAACAAATTCGCATTTACACTGTAAACTGAACCGGTACCGTTCCGGTTCAAGAATTACACGGCCAATTAAAATCTTCCTCTTTTCATCTAAGGTCAACCAAAAAATACAGTAACAGCTATTTAATATGGGAATCATATTAAAATTTAAAATTAATAACACCAAAACCGAATCAAATTTAAAAAAGTTAATTACATGAAAAATAAACATATTAAAATTAGAAAATTAATATTTAATAATTTTAGGATAATTTTGTAATTAAAAAAAGTAATGTGATCTTAATATATATATAACTCATTAGAGATGCCGTAAACCAATCACCGGCCTCCAGAGGAAACGTTGAGGTACGTTTGGTAGTTGAGGGCTGTACCGCCCGGCCCGGCTCGACATTTGGGACTTTTACTAATTCTCCATTTGACAAATCCTGATTTGAAATTTTTTTGTAATTAGTTCTCGGAATCATTAAAAAATGGAAATAAATACGTCATTAATAATGAATATAAACATTTTTTTACTTTACGACCATGGCCACGTTATCGTTTTCGTTTTGTTGTGCTTTGATTTGATATATAAAGAAAAAAATAATCTCTCACTTTCTCTTACGCTAAATGACGACAAGGCAATCATCAAATATTTTAGCACAGCGAAGCAATAATCCATCATTTCAGAACCGCAAAGCAGTCTATAAACCTTTTCAGCAATATTTTTCTGTTATGGACTCCCGAGTCCAGTTTCGACACTATAGAGCTCAGCTCGTCAGTCAGAAGTCGAGCTCAAGCTCGTCCCACCGTAGACGAGCTCGACTCGGCTCATGAGCCTCGAAACTTTGTATGCGAACACTACACATGGAACTCTGCCTGTGACCTTTGCCTGCAAACTCTACTCGTGACCTCTGCCCGTAGAACTCTGTCTATGAAAATTTCCTCCAGCGAAACTCTGCCCATGATTTCTTGCCAGCAAAAAATTTCACCCGTAAAACATATGCCCGTAGAAATTCATGCCCGTGGAACTTTGACTCCGTTCATGAGTCGAGCGACGTGTTGTTTAAGCTTGAGCTCGCTAAGCCGTCGAGCTCTATAAGCTCGACTCGTCGAGTCCGAGCCTGCTCCCGAGTCGGCTTGTCTCGATTACACCCCATGTACACCTCTATTCACTTGTATTAGATTAATCAAGTCATGATATAAATTTGAGTCAAATTCAATATATTATTATCATATCGATTCTAACTTATCCCAATATAGAACTTATTTGAGATTCAATACATTTCTTACTACACATGCTCTCTCTTCTCTTTTATCATGAATTGATTTATTTCTCATTTGAAGTATAATCTATTCAAATTTTATTAAACAATTTCTGATAGAATTTGATATGTGTTGCGTGTCAGAAAATACGCGGCGGTAGAGTTTCTAAATTCGCGTCCGAGCGTTGCACGTAAGTTTAACACACAAACAGAAAAGAGGAGTGAACACCAAAAGTTTTTACATGGAAAACCCAAAAAGGGAAAAAACCACGGGGCCTCGCCCAGTTGTGAAGTTCCACTAGTGATTTTACAGATTACAGATGACTGATTCGTCCCACAAGTTGGGATAATCAGAATACAATTTGTTTCTTCCAGTGAGTTTACAAAATTTCTGTGAATTCCTGGCGTTTCTCGAAAATCCGGCAGAGTTCTGGCGTCTTCAGGCGGCTGGAAGAGTTTCGACGGTGGTCGAGGAGGTGAGGAATCTCCTTTTCCCCTTTCTCCTCTTCTTCTTCTCTCTTCTGTGAGTTCCTGGCGTTTCCTGAAAGTTCGGCAGAGTTTCGATGCCTTCAGGTGGCAGGAAGAGCTCCGGCGGCGGTGGTCGAGGAGGTGAGGAATCTCCTTTTCCCCTTTCTCCTTCTCCTTCTCTTCCTCTTCTCTCTCTTCACTTGAGCCCCCTTGGTGTAGAATGAGGGCTCTATTTATAGTTTTTCTGGAGTGGCATAGCCCGTAAATAGGCATGAGATCAAGGGCGAACAGGGAGTGGTTTGAATGAACGGCCGATATTGAATCCTTTGATCATGCACCGTTCGTTGGACATTTGAAGGCTTTAATGATGTCGGAATTTGATGATCTTGGGCTCGTTGGATCCGTCTCGTTGAGCCGTTCGATTCGAGTATAAGCTCATCAAAATCGGAGACCTTTTGGTAACTCAAATTGCGGTTTGAACCTTCCAACAGCGCTTCGAACACTTGATCCGGACTCATTTGGGCTCGGATTAGGTTGATCTTGGTGTCGTTGGGTTCGTATTTCCAAGACGCTCAGTTTGACTATAAGCTCGTTGAAATCGGAGTTCATATGCTCCCAAAATTATTTTTTTGAAGTTTCTAACTGGTTTTTGCCTCGAGATTTGTGCCCGATCAAGATAATTTTTGCATGCCGTACCGCGCGGTTAGGAGCAACCGCGCTCCGCGCGGTCAAGGTGAGACCGCGCTCCGCGCGGTCAGGAGCGACCGCGCTCCGGCGGTCAAAGAATGACCGCTCAGCGCGGTCAAAACCGCGCAACCACGCGCGGTTCTAAAAACCCGGCGGAAGCCGCCGGCGATAGCGGCGGCCGGCCGGTTCGGCCGCCTTGACACGTCCGGACCCGATTTTTGGCCCGGACGACCCGATTCGGACGTTTTTGGGGTCTCCGAACACGTTTTTCAATGTTTCGGACCCAATTTCGACACTTTCGGAGCTCAAAGGAGCCTCTACAATCAAGTTTGAGCAAACAATTAACTTTCGGAACGCAATTTTTTGCAATTCGGCCAATGTAAAAGTTCGGAACAAGTATTTTCGGACTTCTGGAGCTTCGATGTCCGAAAATAGGGGGGCAACTGATACGGCATGCAAAAATTATCTTGATCGGGCACAAATCTCGAGGCAAAAACCAGTTAGAAACTTCAAAAAAATAATTTCGGGAGCATATGAACTCCGATTTCAACGAGCTTATAGTCAAACTGAGCGTCTCGGAAATACGAACCCAACGACACCAAGATCAACCTAATCCGAGCCCAAATGAGTCCGGATCAAGTGTTCGAAGCGCTGTTGGAAGGTTCAAACCGCAATTTGAGTTATCAAACGGTCTCCGATTTTGATGAGCTTATACTCGAATCGAACGGCTCAACGAGACGGATCCAACGAGCCCAAGATCATCAAATTCCGACATCATTAAGACCTTCAAATGTCCAACGAACGGTGCATGATCAAAGGATTCGATATCGGCCGTTCATTCAAACCACTCCCTGTTCGCCCTTGATCTCATGCCTATTTACGGGCTATGCCACTCCAGAAAAACTATAAATAGAGCCCTCATTCTACACCAAGGGGGCTCAAGTGAAGAGAGAGAAGAAGAAGAGAAGGAGAAGGAGAAAGGGGAAAAGGAGATTCCTCACCTCCTCGACCACCGCCGCCGGAGCTCTTCCGGCCGCCTGAAGGCATCGAAACTCTGCCGAACTTTCAGGAAACACCAGGAACTCACAGAAGAGAGAAGAAGAAGAGGAGAAAGGGGAAAAGGAGATTCCTCACCTCCTCGACCACCGTCGAAACTCTTCCTGCCGCCTGAAGACGCCGGAACTCTGCCGGATTTTCGAGAAACGCCAGGAATTCACAGAAATTTTGTAAACTCACTGGAAGAAACAAATTGTATTCTGATTATCCCAACTTGTGGGACGAATCAGTTATCTGTAATATGTAAAATCACTAGTGGAACTTCACAACTGGGCGAGGCCCCGTGGTTTTTTCCCTTTTTGGGTTTTCCACGTAAAAACTTTTGGTGTTCACTCCTCTTTTCTGTTTGTGTGTTAAACTTACGTGCAATGCTCGGACGCGAATTTAGAAACTCTACCGCCGCGTATTTTCTGACACGCAACAATATGTTTAAGTAAATTAAAACTGAGGAATTTAAAATTTTCACAAATGGGCCCTACTTTATTATGATGTATTCAATCAAATCAAATTTAAGCTAATTGGCATCACACCTTGTTGTGGGCTAGAATATACACGGCGGTAGAGTTTAGAAATTCACATC
This sequence comes from Dendrobium officinale, assembly GCA_019514585.1. Classification (NCBI taxonomy): domain Eukaryota; kingdom Viridiplantae; phylum Streptophyta; class Magnoliopsida; order Asparagales; family Orchidaceae; genus Dendrobium; species Dendrobium officinale. Next base: position 17,719,201 of record CM033692.1, read on the forward strand.
CGAGCGTTGCACGAATATTCAGCACGCAAACAGAAAAGAAAATGAACACCAGGATTTTGACGTGGAAAACCCAGAAGAGGGAAAAAACCATGGGGCCACGCACAGTTGAAAAGTTCCACTAGTGTTTTTGTAAATTACAAGAAACTGATTCGTCCCACAAATCGGGACGATCAGATTACAACTTGAAGCAAATTTACAAAGTTTTGCAAATCCCGTCGTTTCCCGAAAATCCGGCAGAGTTCCGGCGTATTTAGGCGGCGGGAAGAGCTCCGACGGTGGTCGAGGAGGAGAGGATTCTCCTTTTCCCCTTTCTCTTCTTCTTCTCTCTCTTCACTTGAGTCCCTTTGTGTACAGTGAGGGCTCTATTTATAGTTTTTCTGGAGTGGCATGGCTTGTAAATAGGTGTGAAATCAGGGGCGAATAGAGAGTGGTCGAATGGACGATTGATGTTGAACCCTTCGATCGTGCACCGTTTGTTGGACATTTGAAGACCTTAGTGATGTTGGAATTCAGCGATCTTGGGCTCGTTGGATTCGTCTCGTCGAGCTGTTCGATTCGAGTATAAGCTCGTTAAAATCAGAGACCATTTGGTTAATCAAATTGTGGTTTGAACCTTCCAACAGCGCTTCGGGTCCTTGATTTGGACCAATTTGGGCTCAGATTGGGTTGAATTTGGTGTCGTTGGGTTCATATTTCCGAGACGCTCAGTTTGACTGTAAGCTCGCTGAAATTGGAGTTCGGGTGCTTCCAGATTTAATTTTTGAAATTTCCGGGTTAGGTTTTGCATCGAGATTCGTGTCCAATCAAGATAATTTCATAATAACGTATCACACCTAATTATAAACAATTTGTAATAACAACTATAGAAAAGTTATCTACAAATTTAACTATAATTCTAAATACAAAATTACAATTATAGACCATGCCAAAATATTATTTTAAATAAATAATAATAAAATTGTTTGGAATGACCGAATGAGTGTAATTCAGACATATTCAACTTATGTTAGATGCAACAAAGATATTTATTGGCATTATTATAAAATAAAATAAGTCAAATTGGATGACAGCCCACCACAAATTCTTACTTATAGCACATCAATGTCATTGTTATTGTATTGCTAGAATTCATAATGTATGAATGTAAAAAAGTTTTAAAAAAAAAGAGTCTTTGTGCAAAATCCATAATCAACAATATGGAATCATATGCATAGAACTAATGGAAGAATTAGATTCCATGCAATGATCATATTTTTATATTAAAGCGCTTCCCTTACGAGTATTTTTTAGGAAAAATATGAGAGAAACCATACTAAATATCGTTAATTATGATGAGATAAAAAATATCAAAAAAAAAAAAAAAAAAACTATAGAGTGGCTTAGAATGTTTAAACACATTAATCCATAAGTCTTTATTATGAAATAAAGAACCGTCCGAATATATAAGTGTACACACTGTACAAATTTGTGCACAATTTGAATCATTTTTTTGCACACATTGTTTGCACACAGTGTGTATACTCACAGAATTGTCTAGACTTCGCACGTAATAATTTCTCCAACAATAGAGTACTGACAAGTATGCAATAGAGGAAAAAAAAAAATCTATGACTATTGGTTGGAAGCTTTGTTTTTTTTAACTAAGTGATTTCAGGTTCAGTATTTATATATATGCGCTATGTGTAAGTTTTTAATTTATTAAATATATCAAAAAATTATATAATTTTAATTTAATAAAAGATAAAGCCTAAAACGAGAGAAGAACTATAATATTTATACATTACACGTAAAAAATCATCAAATTGAACATCAAAGAACTAGTTATGATCATCTTTGCCCCCAGAAATAAAGTCATTATTCATCAAAATCTATATCATAATAAAAGATTAAAAAAAAAACTTAAAAAAGGTTAGAGCATCTCACCCAAAAGTTACTTCCAAAGAGGATTCTCAAATGTCCCAAAAATGTCTCAAATGTTAAAAAAAAAAAATTAAACAGAAAAAGCAGCTCCAAACAATTTAGAACAGCACATTAAAAAAAAAAAACCGAACTATGTCCACCATAATGTTCAGAGAAAATACAAACAAGATTCACAGTTGGTAAAAGACACACGAAAATCATACCTATGATCTCATTTTCTAGACGTCTGACAACTATTAATCTACAGTATGAAGATTTCATTATATATATACATATAATTTTAATAGGAGAAGAATTTCGATGACCGGACAATAATTTTCAAAGCTTTTACTAGCAAAACTTGCTGGCCAACTCTGATTAGTTTTTCAAACCCCGCGGCCAAAATATCATTGTTCGGCATCTCCGAATCAAGGATAGTATCCACACCTTCTAATTGTTTATTACAAATAAATACAAACCACCTCTTTCGCCTTCCTCCTACTCCACTTAAAAACCAAATCACTCCAGCTTCGATCGGAAAAAGGGAGAAAGGTTGAGCCTTTTGATCGGGGCGGTGATGGAAGGAACTGGAATCAGAGGGGCGAAGGTTATAGTAGGGAAGCAGTACTGCGAGGACGAGGAGCGCGAGCTTACAGTGAGGAAAACCTCCCTCTTCTTCTCCGGCGACGGATTCGCAGCCTACGATCACCACACCGGCGAACTCGTCTTCCGCCTCGACACCTACGAACGAGGCCCCGGTTCCCTCATCGACGAGCTCGTACTCATGGATCCCTTCGGAGCTTCCATCATTACACTCCGACGCAAGGCAAGCACTGATCTATCTTTTCATATTCGGTTTTACAAATTGGATTCGAAATCAAAAAATTGGGGCCGGTTTGATGCTCAACTATGGTTCAAAATCTGATTTTGTTGCAGTGGCCAAGCCTTCACAATCGGTGGGAGGGATTTCTGGGGGAGCGAGCAGAAGGGCAGAAACCCCTGTTTACCGTGCGACGGTCCTCTATCTTCGGCGGAGATCGCGCCGGCGTGACGGTGGAGGTACACGGCGGAGGCAGCGCCGACGATGTAGCGGCGGAGTACAGGGTGGAGGGTTCGTTCGCGGCGCGTTGCTGCAGGTACGTAGTGTTTATTTTAGCTCGTGCTTTAACAAATCTTTTCCGAGCTTCTAACTTAGCTCCCATGATAGAGTGTTTTTCGAGGGTGAGGAGGAGGGGGAGTTGGTGGCGGAGATAAAGAGGAAGGTGGATCCATGCGCCCATGTAATTTTGGGGAGAGATGTATTCTGTCTCAGCCTCCGGCCGCGGGTGGACGCCGCCTTTATCATGGGGCTCGTTATTGTGCTCGACCGAATCAGCGGGGACGATGACCTCGGCGCCGGCGTGGATCCCGCCGCCGTCGCGGCGGTTGAGGTGCTGGATGCGGACGTCCGGGAGATGAACGGCGACGGCCTTCATTTCTGATGGCCTTTTACTAATTCAGTTATGTACGATAATGATGTTTGTTTTCTTTGTGTGATTCACCACCTTCATGCGTTTGTATTATTTGTTTGACAGGATTTAAGAGAGTATATTTTGATCTATATTTCTGGTTTATCAAATGTATTTTTATTTATTATTTATGCTATCAAATATGCTTCAATTTTTTTTTTGTCATTCGAACCTCAACAGCCTTGAATATTTCCTCTGTAAACTACTGTGCATAAAACTAACGGCTTTGTATTAAAATGGATAATGAAAAACACTTCTTTATACCTTCTTTCTTCTTCCTTCTTCCTGTTCTGTTTATTGATTCCCTAATGCATAGCTGGAAAACAAATGGTATCGAAGTATCAAGCCAAACTGCATTGATTCTTCCTGCCATTTCTTTTGTTAGTGCCCGTTCAATTTTACTAAATCTAAGGGGCTGTTTGGTAGCGCCCATGATTTGATTTAAGTAGGATCTTGTAAATCCACTCAATTCGGATTTCAAAAATCCTGAGGGGCCTAAATCCTGAAACTGTTTGGTAACATTCATGATAAATCCTATTAAATCCCGCGTGACTGTTTGACTATAGAGTGGATTTAACGAGCATACTCTTCCTCTCGAGCCAATGGATTTTGTAATCTAATCTTCTTCGAGTTCTAATTATTCTTACAATCTTCTTCTCTATTCATCATCTGATTTTGTTAAATGCTAATGGTTTTCAAATCAAGTATCAACGTACATGTTGATGAGCTTTGCTCTCTGGATCGTGTCGTGATGGGCTCTATCCAATCGCTTCTACCTCCTCCTCGAGTTTGTTTAGGGCAGTTTTCTGGTTGCTTTGTTTTTCCCATCATAATCATGCTTTTATTTGGCTATTGCTTTATTGTTGTTTTTCAAGCATTTTCATGATGAGAAGCTATTTTTAAAATCTTCTTTATTAGTCTGTGGTGATTATAAGAAAGTTATTGTTCCTCATTTTTAAAATAAAAAATATTTATAATACTCACAATAATTTTTTTTTAAAAAAAATCTCCGCAACAATTTGACAAATATCTTTACAAAAAATGTAGCCACCACAAATTAACCCTTCATCTCCTTCAATAGTGCTCTCCACTCTACTATGATTACCCTCATAGTATGGCATCAATGACTTTGGTCATCCACATTTTGTTACTCTATCTACTTCAATAGGTGCTACGTATTTTAGCAAATTGTTTGAAACTTCTCTAAAGAAACAGGGCATAATTCACCAATATGCATGCCCTTATAGCTCTAAATGATGTGGTTGAACGGAAGCATGAACATATTTTTGAAACTAATCAAACAGTTCTATTGTAAAATAATTTATCTCATCTTTGTTGGGCGATGTTCTATGCATAGCAGTTTGTCTAATTAGTTGCTTTTCATCTCCACATCTTAATCACCTTTCTCTAAATCATTAATTACACATAACAAAACCCTTATAATCTCATTTAAAAACATTTGGATGCCTTTCACCTCGTTATAGCATAAATTTATTTGCTCAGTGCTTTTGTTTGGGCATTATCTAGTTCATAAAGATTATATGTGTTCCAACCTATATCTTGGAAATATTCTTATTACTAGGGGTGTCAATATTTGACACGACACGAAAACCCTATTCGAACCCGACCCGGAAATTTCGGGTTTGATCCGACCCGATTTCAAAACGGGTTGGGTTGGGTTCAAGAATTTGACCCGTTTGAAAAATGGGTCGGGTTCGGGTTGACCAGACGGGTTGCCGGGTCAACCCGCGAACCCGTTTAAAAACGTCTGCCCGCAAAGCTGCCCCGCCTGCTCAGTGCCCCCGCGCACCCGAGCTTGCCCGCGCTCGCTCGCTCGCGCGCCCTTGCGTACTCGTGCTCGCCCGGGCGCCACGCGCACCTGTACGGCTGCGCTCTCCCGCGCGCAACCGCGTGTTTCGCCTAGCCGTGTCGGGTCGGGTCAACTCGACAACCCGACGGGTCATGTCCGGTCCGTGTTTTCGACCCGTTTGCCTACCCAGGTCGGGTTAGGGTCAACCCAATTGAACCCGGGTCAGCTCCGAGTCCGAGCCGAACCCGACCCATGACCCGAAATTGACACCCCTACTTATCACTAATTATATCACCTTTTTATGATAACATATTTTTATACAGACATTGTAAAACAAATATACAATCAGTAATTTCTTCCTCTCATGTGCCCGTTTTTAAACTTGTGCCTCTTTGATGTATATTCAAAGTGTCACCAAGTTCTACCACTTTCATAGTTACATGCATTTCTGCGGCTTCTTTATATTATCAATTCAATAACTTAGCTTCTCTTTTATTTAGGCTTCGTTTGGGACGATTTTCTTACAACTTCTTAAAGCAGTTTTTTAGTGCAAAATTAATTTTTTTTGCACTAAAACGTTATTTTTAGAAGGAGTAAAAAAGGCGTCCCAAACAAAACCTTAATGTCTCTTTATCACTAGCTTCTTCCACTTCACCTCAACCATCACCTCTCACAATTCATCAAATTTCTCATCTTCTATCTCTTCACTTCCTGAACATACAAGACATTCCATGGTCACAAGACTAAAATTAGATCATCTAAAACCAAAGTTCAATTTCAATTCCAATTACACTACTCCCTTCATATATGACTCAGCCTACCACTCACTTGTTGTAAGGGATACAATTTGGAGATAATTCATGTCACTTGGTTTTCTTGCTCTTTAGTGATAAGAAACTTGGATTTGAATTCTTTGTATCATCATTAGAAAATCTTAGGAGGCAAATGAATTTATAAAACAAAGCTCAATTTAGATGATTTTATTGCTAAATGCAAAATCATACTTATTTCTCAAGAATACACACATGAATATGGAATTTATTATAAGGAAATCATTAGTCCTATGGAAAAAGTAATTAATACTCATATATTTCGCATAACAACATCACATCATTCATGGCATGTAATTCAACTTAATGTTTCTAACACTGATGTCCTTGTACAGGATCAGCAATACCTGGAAGAAGACAAAGATTGCAAGAACAAACAATGTAGGGGAAAAGGCACAGGGAAATACCTCTTTGTATTGCTCTGTATTCTTCTTGAGAATACTGTAAATTTCAGATGACAAAAGGCTGTGTATTAACCCCCCTTTTCAGCTATATGTATCCTGTATTTCTTCCCTAATTCTCTTTTGTAATTGTATAAAGTAAGGATACTAAAATGTAAAAGTGCTGTAAAAGTGCTGTCAGAAAAAGTGAAAAGGTAATACTAGGTAGTGGAGTTCGTTAGGCAACGCCAGCATATACCGCCGGCTTATTTAGTTAACCTGAGCTGCATCAGTCCTCCCCGGCTTCAGAAGAGCTCGACTCCGATGAGCTGATAGATATAGGTGCGTCGTCTGTGGAATGATAAGGCCATATGTCCGCCACATTGAAGGTAGACGACTTATTGTATCCTGGTGGTAACTCCACACGATACGCATTGTCATTGAATTTGGCAATAATAGGAACAGGTCCTATTTTGCGGCGAGCTAGCTTGGAATACTCGCCGGGTGTGAACCTTTCACGTCGGAGACGAACCATGACCAGATCCCCAACGTTGAACAACTGTTGCCGTCGATGTTTATCCGCCGCCTCCTTATAACGTTGATTAGCAGAAGTGAGTTGCTGTCGAACTTCATTTAGGATCTGTGAATAATCTTTGGAATAGGCAGCCGCTTCGGTAGATTTGCACTTGGGCAGGACCGTGAGATCGACAGTTGTATTAGGGGCTTTAGTATAAACAATATTGAATGGAGCTTTACCCGTGGAACGGTTTGGCATGGCATTATAGGCGAATTCCGCTTTGCTCAAGACTTCTTCCCATTGCTTCGGGTTCTCTTGAACTAGGCAACGAAGCATATTGCCCAAGGTGCGATTGACGACTTTGTTCTGCCCATCCGTTTGTGGATGATATGCTGAACTAAAGCGTAGTTCCGTGCCCAATCGTTTCCATAATTATCGCCAGAAATGGCTAAGAAATTTGACGTCGCGGTCTGATGTAATACTCCGAGGCAAACCATGTAGACGGACAATTCCATTAAAGAACAGGTTAGCAACTTGCAAGGCATTAGAGGTCTTTCTACAGGAAATAAAATGACCCATTTTCGAAAATCTATCGATAACCACCAGTATGGAGTCGTTGCCACGGTTCGTTCTCGGCAGCCCAAGGACGAAATCCATGCTCAGATCTTCCCAGATCGAATCGGGTACCGGCAATGGCATATACAATCTAGCATTTTGTGAAACTCCCTTATATGATTGGCATACGGAACAGCTTTCAACCAGACGGAATGTATCCCTTCGGATTCGGGGCCAAAAGAATTTTTCTTGGAGCTGTTTTAGTGTATTATCTTTACCCAGATGAGCTGCTAGTCCGCCCCCATGAATTTTGCGAATAAGGTGTTGTCTCCAGGATGACTGCGGAATACACAAGCAATTTTCTTTAAAGAGGAAGCCATGTCTAATGGAGTAATGTTCAAACTGAGAATCTTGTAAGCAGTGAGCCCAAATGGGACCAAATTCCGGATCTTCTTCATACAGCTCTTTGATATGCTCCAAGCGCACTAATTCTGTTTGTAGCCGAGTCAACAAAATTGATTTTCTGCTGAGCGCGTCAGCGGCTTTGTTATCGACCCCGGGCTTGTGTTTGATAGTAAACGAAAACCGTTGGAGGAATAATAGCCAGCGCATATGCATCCTATTGACATTCTTTTGAGTGTTCAAATGCTGTAGTGCCTTATTGTCACTGCATAGAACAAAATCTTGATGCAACAAATAAGACTCCCACTGTTTTAACGCACAGATGATTGCTTACATTTCTTGCTCATAAGCTGTCCACTTTTGTCGAGTTGAACAGAGTTTTTCGCTGAAAAATGCAACCGGTCTTCCCACTTGGGACAACACCGCTCCAATACCGATTGAGGAGGCATCTGTCTCTACCGTGAAGATTCTATCAAAACTCGGTAATACCAAAACAGGTGCAGTAGTAAGTGCTGCCTTAATCTGGTTAAAACTTTGCTGCTGTTCGTCGCCCCAGTTAAAACATTTAGATTTCAAACAGTCGGTAATAGGTGCCATTATGATACTGAAATTTTTGATGAAGCGCCTATAGAAGTTCGCTAATCCATGAAAACTACGTATATCAAAAAAAGACGTGAGAGTTGGCCAATCCTGAATGGCCGAAATTTTACCTGGATCCACGTGAATGCCTTCCTCGGATACTATAAATCCCAGAAATCGGACAGAAGCTGTTGCCAATTCACATTTTGGGAGGTTTAAAAATAGTTTGTTCATGTGTAGAACTTCAAATATGGATCTCAAGTGCTGGATATGTTGTGGGCGGTCATTACTGAATACCAAAATGTCATCGAAGTATACCACGCAGAATTTCCCAAGAAATGGCTTTAAAATTTCGTTCATCATACGCATGAACGTTGAAGGTGCATTACATAAACCGAAGGGCATCACCCTCCATTCAAACAGCCCTTGAGGCGTCTTAAACGCCGTTTTCCATTCGTCGCCAGGACGAATGCGAATTTGATGGTATCCGCTTCTGAGATCCAATTTAGAGAACATGGAAGAACCCGTGAGCATGTCTAGCAGCTCTTCGATGCGTGGCATCGGGAATCTGTACTTGATAGTGATCTTATTTATAGCTCTACTGTCGCCACACATTCGCCAATTTCCATCTTTTTTTGGTACCAGAAGAGCGGGCACCACACAAGGACTCAAGCTAACTTGGATGAGTTGCTTTGACAATAAATCATCCACAATTCCCGCAAGAATAGCTTGTTCTTTCGGATTAAGCCGGTAGTGTGTCAAATTTGGTAACGAAGCTCCCGGTATAAAATCGATTTGATGTTGGATACTCCGGAGTGGCGGCAGCTCGGCAGGTAGTTCATCTGGTAAAATTGCCTTATACATCTCAAGGACCTCAGTAATATCCTTGGGCAAATTCTTCGGGAGCGTACTGGTATTTACTTCAGCAATGATCAATGCCAGCATCGGTGCATGTTCTCTCCAACATTGTAGCAGGTTCGATCCAGAGACCAGGTGGGCGACTGTTTGTTTGTTTGCTCCTCTCGTAGATCCTTCAGGCAACCCAGGCAGCAATCTCAATTTCCGTCCCTTCCAATCAAATGAATAAGCATTAGCCCGGCCTTCGTAGTGTGCGTCGACGTCGAACTGCCAAGGTCTTCCTAATATCAAATGACACATGTCCATATCGAGGACATCGCATAACACTTCGCAAGCATAGTGCTTGCCAATAGAAAAATGAACTGTGCAAGCTTCGGTAACCATAATCTCCACACCCCTCTTGACCCAACCAATTTTATAAGGTTGAGGATGCTTAGACGTCTTCAAGTGTAAGCCGCTGACGACTGATCGGGATACTATGTTCTCAGTACACCCGCTGTCAATAAGAAGGTCACAAACCTTGCCCTGTATGGTGCACCTTGTTTTAAATATAGCATGGCGCTGAGAAGAATTGGGCCCCCGCGGTGCTAAGAGCAATTTCTCCATGACTCCAAGAAACGGCTCTCCCTCATCTGCCTGCACTTCTTCAATCTCGGCATTCTCCTCTAACTCAGCTATTGCTGCTTCATCCTCATCTTCCAGTTCAGCAAACTGCAACTGTTGCCGTTGGGGACATTCATTAGACTTGTGTCCCGGTTGAAAACAGCGGAAACATTTCAGAGTATTGGGTCGTGCATACGGGTTGGTGTTAGTAGTGGTTTTAAGTTTGTTCGTCGTTTTTCCTTCACCGCCCTGGTTAACAGCTCCACTTACAGATGTGCCCCGTATTGGCTATTGCATTTGATTTTGTCACTTGCTGGGAATTGCTCTTAGAACTGACTGTGTTCTGCTCCTGCCAATGCCTTCTATTATACGGAGTCCTCGTCTGCCGGTTCTGTTGAACTTCCACTTTCATTGCCAAATTCACCGCCTGTGGCATTGTCCACACCGAATTGAGCTCCAATTTATCTTGGATGCTATCCTTAAGGCCCCCAATGTATCTTGCCACCATTTGAGTACCCGATTCTTGTAAATCGTTTCTGGCGCTCAATCTATTAAATTCCTCCGTGTATTCGCTAACAGTGCGTGTCCCTTGAATACAATGTTGGTACCTCATATAAAGTATTTGCTCGAAATTTGTGGGTAGAAATTGTGCCCGTAACAGTTGTTTCATTCGGCCCAAAGTATGTATCCGGCTTCGCCCTTCCTTCCTTCGGCTTTGCAACACTTGTTCCCACCATGCACTAGCTCCGCTTTTCAGACGACACGCTACATATTTAACTTGTTTCTCAGGGGCAATCTCCATATAATCAAAGAAATTTTCAACTGCCTTTTCCCAATCCAAATAGTCTTCAATGTGTAAATGTCCATCAAAAAACGGTATGTCTAATTTCACCTTGAATTCACCAGGGTAATGCGGAACCTGTCTTCTCCTTCGGTGCCGCTGCTCATTCACTATCCAACCATCTTCTGACTCCTCTTCGGTGGAATCTCTCGGATTGCTGACGCGACGGCGAGGAGGAGTCTCGTCTTCCGAGTTTTCTGGATCAGCAAAATGCGCCTGTACATGTCTGGCCTGGTGTCCATGCGTATTTCGACCGCGAGGAGGAAATCTGTTCGCCAGAACTTCCTCCCGATGTAATGCTGGTGATTCTCTCGCCATATTGGGATTAAAACCTTGGCGGATTGCAACCGTCAATCGCTGCACGTCGGCGGCGAGTTCATCAATTCTCCGATTGAGTTTCTCCTGACTCGCCCATAATCCGTCGATGGTGCGAGTTTCTTCCCGCACAGGTTCCTTGCCTCGGTCAGTCATTTCCTTCCAGATTTTTGGCTCTGATACCAATTTGATGTCCTTGTACAGGATCAACAATACCTGGAAGAAGACAAAGATTGCAAGAACAAACAATGTAGGGGAAAAGGCACAGGGAAATACCTCTTTGTATTGCTATGTATTCTTCTTGAGAATACTGTAAATTTCAGATGACAAAAGGCTGTGTATTAACCCCCCTTTTCAGCTATATGTATCCTGTATTTCTTCCCTAATTCTCTTTTGTAATTGTATAAAGTAAGGATACTAAAATGTAAAAGTGCTGTAAAAGTGCTGTCAGAAAAAGTGAAAAGGTAATACTAGGTAGTGGAGTTCGTTAGGCAACGCCAGCATATACCGCCGGCTTATTTAGTTAACCTGAGCTGCATCAAACACTTTCTTACATGATAAGCTTACGAAGGTGATATGTATGGATCAATCAAAAGGGTCTTAAGATCTTCAACATCCAAATTATGTATGTCATGCTATTTACTATCTTAAGCAAGCATGAATTAAGTGGTTTGCTACTATTTCTACTTATCTACAAGAGCTTAGGTTCACTTTAAGTGTAGTGAATCCATCACTATTAATTTTTCACCACGAAGTATCAATCATGTATGTTGTAATTTATGTTGGTGACATACTTCCTCCATTGATAACTTATTTTAGACACTTACTCCTTAGTTTCAAATGCTCAAGCTTGATGTTGTATCTTATTTTCTCGGTTTTTAACTTCTTCAAACACCTGCTAGACTTATCTAATTCAATCTAAATATAATGTTGACTTGCTAACTCAATTTGGAATGGGCAATAGCATGGCTATTCATAGCCCATTCTCAATAAAGGTATCACCTTTTGTGTAATCCGATTCTAATTTCTCCAATCCCAAAATTTTTAGGCATATTATAGGATCTCTATAATATTTAATTATAACAAGACCAAATATTTCATTTTCACTGAATATTGTAGGTATTTAAAAAATAACTGACAATGGCTTGTTCCTCCACTGAAGTCTAGCATTAAGCTCTTGTAACATCTATCACTGGTGTCATTTGGATTTGTAGGCTATTATTGGATTTTGATATATCTACTTCTTAGCCATTGTCTCTATATTGTGATAATGTTTTAGCTATTGCTCTTGCCAAAGCAAACTGAAATTGATTATCATTTTATCAGGGAATGCATTGAATCACAAGCCATAGTGGCACATCATGTTGTTTTTCTCTGGATTAAGTTACTGATATTTTCACGAAACCCCTATCCATCTCTTGATTTTAGCAACTTTGAACCAAAAAGATGATTTATCTCAGCTCATTTGTGGTGAGTAGTTAAATAATAATATGGTCTCCAAGACGTAATGAATTTGCATACACTATTATCTATTATTATGGTTTCTTATATCTCTCGGTGCATATCAAGTAATCTTTCCTAATTGAATGTTTCATCTTTGCCATTTACTAATAGTGACTTTGACACTGCAATGATTTCCTCTGTATGCTACTATGTATAAAACCAATGACACACTGGTTCTTCTTCGCTTCTTTCTTCTTCATGTTTTGTTCATCAATTCTCCAGTTTATAGTTAATATAATAAATTATAAAATTTGTTTCAAAATTTATTTTGGTGCTCAAATATACTACAAGCAATGTAAATTTATAGCCAAAATGATTGACTCTCCTCAATAATTTCAATCATTTAAATTGTTTGAATCTAAGTTCTTGTGTTATAGGTTATAAAATAAGCTGAGAGAGCTATGTGAGCTATATATTAAGCAGAATATAAAAGACTGAATTCTTCTACACAAGCTTTAAGCAAGTAATACCACAAACATAATAATTACACGTGTGAATAATTAAATACAAGAAATGGTGAACACAAATGATTATTGCAAATATTAACAGTATTCAAAATTCAAACTATTAATGTTGGTATTAAAATTTTATTCTATATTTTTGCACAAATAATAGAAAAAAATATCATGAAAATACAAACTTATATAAAATCTAGGCAGCACTTAAGTTTAGGGAAAATTCTATAAGTTGGTAGTGAGACTTGTAATATTTTATGGTGCGGAATGTTGTCTATTAAAAGAGAAGCATTATAATTAGTTAAGTGTTGCAGAGATGAGGATGCTCATGTAGATGAGTGACTTTGCTCTTAGAGACATGATACGAAATGAGCATATGCTTGAAAAGGTTGGAGTAACTCCAGTGGAAGATAAGATTAGAGAGAGTCGCCTTAGATGATTTGGTCACATAAAATGTCAGCCTTTCGATGACCCGGTTAGGAAAGTAGATGCATTAGATTTGACTTATGTTAAGAAAGATAGAGGTAGACCTAAAAAGACTTGGTTAGAAATTATTAGAAATGACATTTCTTTATTAGATTTAAATAAGAATTTGACTCTTAACATGACACAATAGAGAAAAATGATTCATGTATCTGACCCGACATAGTGGGATAAAGACTAGTTGTTATCATTTTTGTTGTATTGAAAGTAATAATGTTACAAAGAAGGGATTCCTAAAGATTGGGTGATATTTGATGAGCGATTGAAGGACTTCTTAGGCTTCATTTGAGACTATTTTTTTAATGTTTTTAAAAATAATTTTTAGTACAAAAATTTCTTTAATTATAAATATTTGTATTAGAAAGTCATTTTAAAAACCAGTAAGAAAGCCGTCTCAAACGAAGCTTCAATTCTATTGCTTAATGTTCATAAAGACAATAAAATGAAATATTTTTTCTTATAGTCATCTAATAGATTTTTCTATTTAATTTTATTTGATATTTATAAAGTTGAAATCCCAAAAAACAAGCCGAAAATTTTAAAAATATTTCCAAAGTAACCTCCAAAAGGCCTTTTAAAGCTAATTGTGAAGAGCTCTTGAAGGAAATCCCAACTCAACTAGTTCTTACAACAAAAGATAAAGAAGAAAATAGCAAATGATTATGAAAAATTATAACAAAGATATTAAATGAAATCGTATCTAAATAATTCTATGAGTACAATGAAATAGGAATTAAATTCCAACTTCATTCAAATATAATATAATTACTTCACCAACTCCTAATTATTATATAATTATCTTAGCTCTAAAAGATCAAGTAAATTTTTTTTTTGAACCTACTAAATAATTTATAAAATATAAGTTTATTTTAAATTAGTATAATTACCTATTACATCATGTAAGTAATAAATTTAATGATATAATTATGAAACTTACAAAAATTAATATAAAGATGAAATATTTTCTTAACACATGATTATTAATTATAATATCATTTAACTTTCAAGGAGGTACATTACTCTCTTATAATATTCTTTTAAAGATCACAGATTTCTAATAATTTTGTTAGAGTTGATTTTTCCTCCATCTTTAGGCTCCGCTTCATTTGGGACATTTTTTTATTAGTTTTTAAAACAATTTTTTTTTTAAAATATATAATATATAAAATATTAGTTTGCTTAGCATTATTAGCCTGCCATTACTAGGGGTATTGATATGTCACCAAAAATTACTTGAGCGAGCATGAACCTCGTGACATATTCGAACTGAAAACTTCCGAAATTAAAATGCGGGACCATTTGAAATCCAATTTTAGCAAACGTATATTCAAATTGAATATCTCAAGGAGACGAACCCAATGACACCAAAATAGGTCCAATCCGAGCCCAAATGGGTCCAAATCAAGGGACCAAAGCATAATTAGAAGTTCAAATCATTAATTAGATGACTAAATGGCCTCTAAATGTAGCATGCTTATAATTGAATCGAGCTGCTCGACGGGACAAATCCAACAAGTCCAAGATCGTTAAATTATGGCATCATTATGTCACTTAAAGGCTTGATGAACAGTCTATGATTGAGGGGATCAATTTGGGCCGTCCGATGGAGCACTCCGAATTTGCCCCATATCTTCTCCATATTTACGAGGCATGCTACTTTAAAAAAATTTATAAATAGACCCTCACATCCTACATAAAAGGGGGCTGGGCTTGGACATTTTGTTGGAGATTGGAGAGAGCTTTGAGGCTTCAAGGATCTAGAGCTCCACCCAGGCACCACCAATGATGAATCTTCATTGACCGTCGTTGGACCAACGCTTGGCCACTGACCATCCCAGGGACCATCGTCCAGCCTCCGACCACCCCTAAACTCCCACCCGGCCGCCGACCACCACCGAGCTTTTGCTCAACCATCGTCAGACCACAGCCCGACCATTGTCTACCTCTAGACTTTTATTCGGCCACCGACCACCGCCAAACCTCCTCTTGCTGCCAACCATTGCCAGACCTCGGCCGGGCTGCCATCGACACACCACATCGACCATCGTTGTCCGCTGACTCGGTCCCTTCGACTACAGCCCCTTCGACCTCCGTCTCTGTCACCCATCGATTATGGTTCCTCGATCACTGTCACCCGCCGACTACGATCCCTACGACAACCGTTGCCAACCGACTACAGTCCCTCGGACCTCTTATACATGACATGTTATCTGTCAGTACACTAAATTATTTAATAATACAATTAAATTTTAAAAATAAATATAATTTGATTATTTATTTATACTGAGAAATAACATGCTGGATAAAATTAATCACATGTGCAGTAAATTAAACAATGATCAAGATCTTCTTATGTAATTTGTTTATAACTATTTACTATTGATACATCATCAAAAAATTACATTGATTGAGCACGAATCTCAAGGCAAAATCAAGTTGGAAACTTCAAAAATTAGATCGGAGACCATATGAATTCCGATTTCAGCAAACTTACAGTCAAACTGAGCGTCTCGGAAACACAAACCCAACGACACCAAAATCGACTCAATCTGAGCCCAAATGAGTCCAAATCAAAGACTCGAAGCATTTTTGGAAGGATTGAACCACAATTTGGGTTACCAAATGATCTCCAATCATCACATTCTTATAATCGAATTGAGCGGCTCGACGAGACGAATCCAACGAACTTAAGATCATCAAATTCTGATATCATTAAGACAATCAAATATTCATTGAACGATGCATGATCGTAGGAATCAAGATCGGCCGTCCATTCAAACCACTCCTTGATCTTCTACTTATTTTCAAGCCATGCCACTCAATATTTCTATAAATAGAACCCCATTTCCTCATGAAAAAGGAGGAAGGTAAGAGAGAAGAAGGAATAAAGCTCAAGCCGCCTAGCTCCTCCTCGACTACCGCCGGACCACCAAGGGACGCCGGGGTTCTGCCGCACCACCGTCGAACCACCAAGGGAAGTTGGGGTTTTGCCGCACCACCGTCGGACCACCAAGGGACGTCGGGGTTCTGTCGCACCACCGCCGGACCCCCAAGGGACGCCGAGGTTCTGCCGCACCATCGTCGGAGTTCTGCCGCACCACCAAGGAACACCGGAGCTTTGATACAACATCGCCATGTTCTATTGAACCAACACCAGACCATCCAAGGACGTCGAAGTGTCATCCGAAGCCGGAGTGCCCCTTGACGCTGAAGTGTCACTAGCGGACCACCACTTGACACCGGACTGTCGCCGGACCACCACCTGAGGCCCGAACTTCTCTCGGACCACCACCTGACGCCCAGAGTTCTGCCAGAGTATCATCATCCTACTACGGTCCTTTTGAACTTGCTCGCAAGACAACGTTCTTTCTAACCCCTGTCTTCTACCAACTACAGCCCTTCCAACTTCTGTGGCATACTACAGTCTTTCTGACCTTTGTTCTATCGACTATGGTCCTGCCAACCAAACAAATATGTTTATATTGATGTGCTATATATGATATATATTTATGACATCAAGCCAAGACCTTCTCCTAAGGAAGGGCCTCATTTGTAATCAATTGTAAATACTAGTGGATTCATTCAAACTGGGCCAGGCTCTGTGGTTTTTCCCCCTTTTCAGGGGTTTTCCACGTAAAAACTCTGGTGTCTCCTATGAATGCTACACCCTCTCACTTATCTGATTGTGTGCTGGATCTTCGTACAATGCTAAGACATTAAACTATATATATCTCTACCGCCGCGAATATTACAGGACGCAACAACTATGAATTAGGGAGAATTAAGAAAACTAATCCATTAAAGTTAATTGATCTTCAGCTAGTTCTTTATTATTATTTTTGATATTATGAAATTAAATATTTTTAATTAATAAAAAATCTCTCTGGAGTTGTGGTGTAAACGAGTCGCGTTTAGACCTTATCGAGCTTGGCTCGTTAGTTGGAAAACGAGCTCGAACTCGAGCTTGATAAGGGAGCTCGAACTCGGTCTCATCACACTATAAACGAGCTCTAGCCGGCTTGCAAGCCATGAGCGGAATTTTTAAAATTTAGGCTAGATTTTTAAAACTTAAATGAGATTTTTAAAACTCAGGTGAAATTTAGAAAAAAATAGATGAAATGTTTAACTTTAAAAAAAAAACTTAGTTGGTTCTTATTAATTTTTTAAAATATTTAAATTTAATAAATAAAATAAAATTATTTTAAAAATATTAATATTTATAAATTCGAACTCAAGCTTATTTACTAAACAAACTCGAGCTGGACTCCAGCGGCTCACTTGCATCCGAGTGATATATTACCAAAAGTTAGAAGAATATAATGACATATTAATAATTAGGATTTGTTTCAGTTCAATTAAAATTTTTAGGTTACACATTAATTCCCAATCGCTTTCATATTGATGAGCCGCGTCCATTAGTCTGCTCTTGGTGGAGAGGAGCCGTGCGGAGAGGAGCCCCAACACGGGCGAGGTCCCATCTCATTTAGGCTCATTTTCTCGACAGCCCTCTGCCATGGAGATAAAGCAGTTTGGCCATACCCCCAAAACTCTCTGCACCAAAATCTGACACCGAACCCACCCCCGCCACCCCTCTTTCCTTCTCTCTCTTTCTCAGTTTTTCTCCTCCTTGCCGAGCAAAGCAAGCGAAGGAGAAGGGGAGAAGGATGCCCAGGCCAGGGCCGAGGCCTTACGAGTGTGTGAGAAGAGCATGGCACAGCGACCGACACCAGCCCATGAGAGGGTCACTCATCCAAGAAATCTTCAGGTTTTATTCCTCTGAGATATCTTCCGTGCTAAATTCCACCGCAAAGTTTCCATTTTTGTTGGATTTAGCTTATCAAGACGAGAGTTTGATTCAGGGGTTTTCGTTCCTGGGCAGTTTTGACGAAATGGATTTTGGGATTTTTTAGGTTGGCGAACGAGGTGCACTGCAACGCAACCAGGAAGAACAAGGAATGGCAGGAGAAGCTTCCCTTTGTAGTCTTGAAGGCCGAGGAGATCATGTATTCCAAAGCTAACTCGGAGGTTTGTTTCTGTTCTATGAAATGACTGGTGGAACTGATGATAGACCTGTTTTTTTTTTTTTTTTCCTTTTATTACTTCTTCACATTTAGTTAAATAGTTTGTGGGAGCTGGTGTTTCTTTTGCAGGCGGAGTACATGGATTTGAAGACTCTGTGGGACAGAGCTAATGATGCCATTGACACCATAATTCGTAAGGATGATGCCAATGAGAGCGGTGACCTCCTTCAGCCCTGCATTGAAGGTATTATTTATTCTTCTTCTTATGGAAATGGGGAATCCACTCACTCCATGGATTAAGGGAAGTGGTCTAGAACGCTTTTTTAGCTTTAAAAAAAAAGTTACATAAAAGTTCATAGATGCTTTTAAGGCTCTTTTGATACGCATTTAGCTAAGTCTTTGGGAGTGTTGGCTGCCACCACAAGGTCATGGGTTCGCTTAACGTTTGAGGATGCGTGTGAGTTTAAATTCGTTCAAAAGACACTAAAAAAGCTCTTTTGGTTGGAGGTTTTGTTTACTTTAAAGCTTACAAAGTTGGTGCAACTTGTTTAGATGATAAAGGCTTCGTTTGGGACAGCTTTTTTATTGCTTCTTAATGCAGTTTTCTAGTATAAAAGTTTTAATTTTTTACTAAAAAGTTGCTTTAAGAAACAATAACAAAGCCGTCCCAAATGAAACCAAAAACTGAGATACTTTTCTAGAATTTTTGTTTTGAAAGCTGCTTTTATGGCTTATTTTATTGCTTCAAGTTAGAGAGCATGTTTTGAGAGATGGTAAATTTGTAGGATTTCATTATTTGTTTAGATGTAGTTGGAAATCAAGTATCCTAGGTGCAATTAGAAATCTTTCTTAGTTCTAAATTCCAAAAGTCCCTTCGAAATTTCTAAAAGTGATGGTTTTATTTTTGACATGATGATAAAATCATATTCTAAAACATGTTTTCTTGAAGTAACATTTTCTATCTGCAATCAATCAAATAAGCCTTGTCATGAACTTTTGAATTAGAATCCTTTATTAAAAGAAGAAGCTCAATAAAACCAGTATTTTGAGTAAATGCATTCTTATAATTGGATTAATTCATTCACTTTTCACAAAAAACTAGAGTTCGATTGTATTTCCTTTGAAGTTGCTTGGAAATAGAGTAGTTGCATTCTCATTTGGTTCATCACTTCCTGCAAAAACAAATACAACTAAAGAATTGATTGTGTTTACTATGAAGTCAATTGGAACTGGAATAAAACTTCTTTCTCTTTATGTTTATTCGCTTTCTGAGGAAACAAACACAACCAATGAACAATTTATTTAAGAAAAGCTGATTACAGACAATCAAATGGCCTTATCAGAAGTGTTTTTTTCAGCTATTTTATGTTTTGGTTAATGTAGGAGTACTATTTTTGTTTTTATCCAACCTAGGAGTACTTTATGTATTTTTTATGATTTATTTCAAGGACCGTTTGGTTGCTTAAAGTTAGAACATATATTTTGAAAAAAAAAGTGAAATTAGTCAGATCCATCATTGGTTGGCTATAGTTAGAAATCAACATTGATTTTAAGCTGTGTGGCCCCTGAAAACCCCTCAAAATAGATTAGGATCCTCTCCGATTGCATGGTAATTGGAGTAGTAATTGAAAAAATTCTAGCCATTCAATAAACTTTGTATTCTTTAAAATTTGATTTGTAACTTTATCTAGTCAATTACCATGGTACATAGGTAGGGTCTAAATCCCCTTCATAAATAATGATTATTTTTTCCCACACAATCAGCAAAAAAGTGGAAATGATGGCATATTTTTTGTAAAAAAAGGCTTCCTATCTACAAGAAATCAAATGAGACTTGACGAAATATGGTCTTTGGGAGTTCAATTTTGCATCTTAGTTATTTAAAGGGTTTTTTTTTTAATTTTCTTTTGTTTCTGTTTTAGTAGTTACATAATTACAAGAAGTGAAATTTGTTAGAAGTCATGATTGATATTAAGCTCTATATGTCACCTCAAAACTCCTTCAAATGTATCATGTTCCTCTACAATTACATGTTATTGGAGAAGTAATTTACAAAATCCCAGCTGTCCAATTAACCTTTAAAATTTGTTTAGTAACTTTACCTCTTCAATTACCATGGTAATGGAGAGGCTCCAAATCCCCTTCAAACATAATGATTTTGTTTTCTATTTTTTTGAAGGTAAATTTTTTTATTTCTTTCTATTTTTTTTTTAACCAGTCATATATAACAAGAAAACTTGAAAATTTTGAGTGTATAAGACGATTCACTTTGTCGATGCCAACTCTTGCCACTTGCTTGCCTGGTTCCAGCGGCACTCAACCTGGGCTGTATTCCTCGAAGAGCATCGAGGAGCCAACGCCACAGTAATCCAGTTTGTTATCTGAGCCCCAACTCAAAGGAAGCAGCTGATGTCCCTCCAAAGCCTCAAGATAACAAGAAGGCCAGTCAGATTTGTCCTAAAAGCATGTTGCCACCACTGCTTCCAATGCAATCCGGCAATCTCCATGGCTCAACAACTCAATTTGGATCAAAGTACTCAGCTGCAGGACCTCAGATTCAGTTTATGCCATCTAGTGCTTCAAATGGGCAAAATCAATACTTTGAGATTCCAAATAAAGCCATGGCATGCAAAGTTAGAGGCTTGCCTATGCCAATGGAGTCTGGCATTTGGCCTGAATTGGGTTGTGTATACCCACTGTATTATGGTGAAGGACATTCTACTTCCACCTCCCAACCTCAGGAACAAATGGTCAAGAACATCTTCAGTGCAACAAAGCACTCTGTTCAATCTAATGCCACTGAATTCATCGTCGGCACCGTGTCGGATGGTTTAGATAGAGTCCCTGATTGCAAGAGGATGAGAAAGCTAGCGGATTGCGACCTTTCATTGCGCCTTGGCCTTCCTTCTCCCCCAAGCTCAGAAGTTGAAAGTTCCTGGACACATGAGGTTGAAGATATAGGATCAAGTAGTTCTTGTGATGGAGGCAAATCCTGTGGCCCGCTTCCCAATGGAGCTGGGACCATGAACCTTGAAAGCTCACTTTCATCTGCAAGTAAGGGCTTTGATTTCTTCTCAGTGGAGACCACTGATGAGCACTATGAGTCCTGTTCAAGTAAGTGGAGCTCGCAGGTTGATTGTGCATTTTACATGAATTCCTATACTAAAAACCAGAAGGTTTATGCTTCTGGTGCTTTAACTGGTACATTATCTGATGAGTGCTTCAACTGGAAGTGATAAGAATGCCCTCATTATTAAAACAACATGTTTCATTGCCTACTTAGAACAAGTATTTTGTCTATATTGTCTTTGCGAACTCTCTTTTCTTGTTTTATTATGGTTAGTTTGAGCAGGAGCAGTTGTGTTATGCTGAAGTGTAAATAGTTGCTTTGTCTTAATGTTGGCTGCTAGCATTTGAGCTTTGTCAACAAATCTATTTCAATGTTAGCTATGAGAAGCTTAGGACCTTTGAATCTTATAATTTCTTGTGGCCACTGGCTTTTCTCTTCTATAGTTTGGAAGAGAATTAGCTCAGTAGTTTAGGAGAAATTATTCTGTGTGGAGACCGGATGCAGAATGTTGTCCGGAGATTAATCAAAATGTGCTGATGTAGCACCAACCCACGGTACCGAGCTGCAGTACCGAAAAGGGGGTGAAATAACGCAATTAATCAGAATGTGCTTCTATATTAATTTATTAACGTGTTGTGAAAAGTATTAAGAAAATTATTCCAAATGAAACTTAAGGCTTTTTAAGGGATCATATTTCTTTTTTAAAGTATTTTTTTTAAAAAAATTTTAAATTAAAAAAATTTATATTAAAAAACTACTTTAATAAATAATAAAAAAATGGTTCCAATCGATCCAATTTTTTTTATATTTTAATTACATGTCAATAAGAAAATATATATTTCATAATCAATAATTATTATTTTTTATTTTTATCAAATATTTCATAAGAGACATTGGTGGCTGACAATAGCAGGTGATTCTTAACCTGCTCAGCAAGCTAATATTATTATTAGTATTGATTGAAAATAAAATATAAGATTAGTTAGAAATTAAGAGAGTAAAAGGATTAATTATAAAATAGATTAATAAACATTTAATTTTAAAAATATCATAAATTGAACTCCAACATTCTATTTGAGCTAGAGCCCTTCGATATTTTTAATAATAATTGAAGCTCTTATCTGCACGCATTTTAATATTTTATATTAATTAATCAATGAATGATCCCATAACATGCAGTAGATACAAATGTTCATAAATTCCCTTTGCATATAAATACCCTATTAAAATTTAGAAAAAAAAAAAAAAAAACGCAAAACAAAGCTCTACATTTGGGTACCCATGCTCTGCGTGGACGCCGACTACATGAGCACTCATCGCCCACCCACGCTCACCCATGATAACTTTCAAGATATCTTATCCACTTATACCCATCAATTTTCCACGCCTTTTGAACGCAGTCCGTCACAGATTGATGGCCTTGAGACTTGTTGCACTTTGCTTTGACTGCAAACTTTCAAGCCGTATATCAGAATTTATAATGATCGTAGAACAATTTAATGCAATGCACTACGCAGTGAGAATTACGATAATATACGTCATACGATGATTAGCAATGTAAATCGATTTATCCTCCGATGTTGAGTATCCCACCCATACCCACTCATAAAGCCATAGAGGGTATGGGTGAGTACATAGATGGGTGTGAATGTGTACCCAAATGCAAGACTCTGTAGCAAAATCTCTTGATATAAATTATATTAACACGAGCTTGAAAATTATTATATTTACTTTAAAATTAGTATCATACATAAAAAAAATATATTATACTAACCTAAAAATAAATACAATTACTTTCAAATCCATCTATTCTCACTTGAAAAGATACTAATATGTGTTCCTGCAGTTTTATTGATAGAATTCTTATAACTAATAAGGACACTGACACAGCAACAACAAAAGGATAACATCAAATTTAGAAATTATTAAGGTGCTAACTAATAAGACAATCAATATACTTAAGTAAATACAACTACAAAGTCATAAATAATGTAAACAATTGCGCCAACAAGAACACTGGACGCACAGAATCACCATTCATGCTCCTAGTGATTTTTTTGCTGCATCTGTAGCAGAGAAAAATATTACAGAAACGTAGGACTTTAGTTTTAGGCTTTGTTTGGTACGGCTTTCTTATTGTTTCTTAAAGCAGCTTTCGAACTAAAAAGTTATTTTAAGAAGCAGTAAGAAAGCCATCTCAAATGAAACTTTACTGAACGAGAAGCACGATCCATATACAAGTGGCTAGAACCAACGAAGAGGGCCATAACCAACATCGAGGAGAGAAATCCTGTGTTGTTAACACCAAAATAAGTTAATACAAAAGGGCAAGAGAATGTTGAAACAATAGGAAAAAGTGAGTATAAGGAATAAAGCTAGAAAGCAAATATGACAACAATGCTCAGGAGAAGTAGAATAGAAACTTCAAAGCTGGTTAAAGTTTGAATCTTTTCTTGATAATTTTCATGTAGGATGTGCAAGGAAGCTAACTTCTGCTAACCTAGACATGTAATGAGGAAGAACAGAAATCTGCTTGTTGTTTATAGGAGCTAACCAAGGCCACTATATTATCTTTCTCTCTTTAATTAAATTGCATCTAAATGGGAGAATTCAAAAAGATAAGCTAGCAATTCAAAGGCAGTTCAAAAAAGAAGAAAAAGGAAAATCTAAAAGGAAATCGACCATCAAAGCCAATCTTCAAACTGGGTTTAGATGATCTTGTCTTTCACATTGGAAATAAGGCTTTCCTGAGTTGTTGATGTCATAAGTATGGAGTATATACTATTTGGCTTTTATCAATTTGATATGTTGACGGATGGCTTTTATTTGTCTGTGTGTAAGTCATAAAAGAACAAAACTATCAAGTTAAAGTTGAACATTTGTTTTTACTTGGCTAAAGTTTAACTCATTTTGAGTTAATAAACCATATCTTTGGCAAAATATATTCACAAAAGAAATATCTATATCATAAAAAAAAAAAATCAAAATCATATATAGAAACAACAAAAACAAATGAAGTAGCACAAGGGAAAGACTGTTGGACATTGGTCCAGATTTTTAGTTGTTTCTTTGTACTTTCTTTTAGCTTCTTTAGTCTGTGTTGCCTATGGTATAGCCATTTTTTTCTATAAATACTTGTAATAGGTTGTACAAGATAATATGCCATAATAATACAAGTTCTATTCACATTTCTTCCATCTATTTATCACTCTCTTCAAGAAGTTGAAGAAAAGCTTCTCTTCCTCTCCGAAAGTTCCTACAACCTGGTGTTAGAGCTGGGAGGTGGAGGAAGTTCTTGCATTCAAGAAAAGGAGGGAAGCTCGACAGCGTGTGGGGTGCGGCTATTGTAGGTTGAGATCAGAGCAAGCCTGATTTTATTCGCATGAGGAGGAGCATTGCTCAACCTGGGTACGCATGAACAAGACGCAAAGTTCTTTGATCGAGGATCTGATTGGTGGAATCAGGACGGTTCGGAGGTGTCGAAGGCAATTCATGAGAGCCTTGAAGAAGCAAGGCTACTGCAGGCGGACGTTCTTTGCGGGCAAAGACATGTGCGAAGGAACTTGTTTGGAGGTGTGCGTAGGCTAAAGGGGCTCGCATGATAGCGGGCACTCGCGCATGAGAGAAGCACATGGAAGTAGGCCGCGAGTGGAAGGCGGTGGTAGGCGCGCGTAGCGCTGGAGTAGCGCGTGGACACGCAACTGGGCTGGGTTCACCAATTTCAGTGGTGACAGGCGAGGCCGGGTAGGAGGCTGCAGTCGGGCTAGGCCAGGCACAGTTCTACGTATATGCTTGGGTTGCTCGAGTCACACACAAGCAATAATAAGAGTTTCTTGATTATTTTTTCTGGTAAAATCTTGTTCACAATTTGTTGGATATTGGTCTAGATTTTTAGTTGTTTCTTTGTACTTTTGATGTGAAACATACATGCGACAAGAGTTGCTTTGGAATTTAACAATATATATTGAACATGAGCTTTGCTAGTTAAAAACTTATGTTTCACTCCAAGTTAAATTCTTAGAATCTTCGTTAAAAGATTAAGTAATGGAAAGCGGTTACAAAGAGATTAGCACAACAATTGCAAATAACAACGAAAATAAAATAGTAAGACTAATAGCAATAAAACAAGAATCCACGGCGTAACATCAAGAAGTATTCACCACGAGTTCCTTCTCACTTGCTCTTGAAGTTGGGTTTAGCAGAGGAACGGTAGAAGCAATCCCAATGATGCCACCACAAGACAAGTGGCACGTAGGGCCTTGTTCGCTGGAGAAGTAGCCGAGGGAGAAGAGGTCATTGATCGGCCGACGAGAAGCCAAGGTTCTTTGGGTCGTTGATATTCAATCGTCTCGGCGAGGCAGTAGAGGATGCGGTTGACTTAGCTCTCCACAGAATCTTCGTATTCCCAATCCGGATTGTAGAAAGGAGAAAGTAGGATATTGATTTCTCCTTGTGCGTTGAAGGCAAAACCGTGGTCGACCTCAGGGTTGGTCATACACCATGGTAAGGAGGAAAGAGTTTGTCTTCTTCTTTTGGCTTCTAAAGACTTGAGAGGCGTCGGCTTCCAAGGGAAAGGAGGCAAGTGAGGGAGGGAGGCGGCAAGGAGGAGAGAGGGGGGGGGGGGGGGGGGGGGGGGGGGGGGGGGGGGGGGGGCTTGGGTTGAGTTTAGTGAGGTGGAGAGAGGGGTTCAGTAAATATGAAAGTAAATTCAGATTTTCCTAAGAGAGGGGAAGGACTAATTTGAATTTCAAAAATAATCCCAAAGAGGCAATAGGGGGCCGACGATTTAGGGGGGGGGGGGGGGGGTGTATTAGAGGGGAATTAATGGTGATTGGCACTTAAATTGGAGAGAGAAAAAGGCTTGGTAAGGGGCCGACCATATATAGGGCTACAAAAGAACCGAGTCGAGCCGAGCTTTGGCATGTTCAAGTTCAGGCTCGTTTGTCAAAAACGAGTTCAAGTTCGGCTCAAAGCTCGTCAAGCTTCTCAAACACCTATTCGAGCTCGAGCTCATTTAAAAAATTCATGTTCGAGCTCGTTTAATTTCGAGCTCGATGAGCGACTCGTTAAGCAAACTGAGCGAGCTCATTAAGCATTCCGCCCACACAACCCGCCCCTCTCCCGCTCCCGCTTTTCATCAAGGCACAAGATGAATTTGTTTTTATATAAATAACTATTTTACTCCAGGCGGTGTAGGACTAAAGAGCCTACAATTTTTTTTAAAAAAAAATTTTGACACCACGGAGGAGAGAGAAAGACATGCGGGAGTTAAAATAATGCCAAATATAGAGAGAGAGGGCGGGGTGGCAATTGAGGCGGGAGTATATTTTACACACAAACACACACACACACACACACACACACACACATATATATATATATATATATATATATAGAGAGAGAGAGAGAGAGAGAGAGAGAGAGAATTTTTTTTTAAATTGAGGCAGGACCGGCAAAAGTTTTATAAATTTTTAGTAGATGATTTAATAAAACACTGTAAAAATAAAAGTTAAAAATATATCTAATGAAAATGGTTAAAATTAAAAATATTTAATTAGTAAAAATAAATTATCAAATTAGTAGATTTAATAGTATTTATTTTTAAAACTCTAATTGAGCTTCTTAGTCGAGCTCTAATCGAACTTCTAAGCGAGCTTGTTCACGAGCTTCTAAGCGAGACTGTTCGTGAACATAAATGAACTGAACGACACGGTGTTCAAGCTTTTTCATTTAGCTATCGAGTATTTATCAAGAGTGTTCAAAATCGTTTGTTTACCTTATCAAACAAACATGAACGAGCCCTTATCGAGTCGAGCCACGAGCAGCTCGTCGAACGCTCGGTTCGTTTGCAGCACTAGCCATATAGGGAAGGGGATGGGGGTATTATTTTAAGTTTGTGGGCCCCTCAAGGAATAATTAAAGATTAAAATCAAATCTGAATTTAATTTCAGATTTGATTTAAATAAGGAGGTTTCCTAAATGGGTTTCTAGCAAAAGGAAAGTATTTGAATTCAATTATTTAATTGAATTCTCAATTGAAAACTTTCCTAATTTACTAGGAATTAATTTAGGAAAGTGATTAAAGGCTATGGAACTTTTGAATTTCAGATTTTTGGAGGCAAGGTGGTCGGCGAGTTAAGCTTGTGGAGGAGAGGAGTGGTGGGGTGGAGGCCGGCCGCCGGATTGGTGAAGTGTTTGGCGGCTTGATAGGGGGAGAGGGTGGCGGGTAATGAAAAAAAAGGGGGAATGGTGTCGTCGGTTTGGGGAAATAGGGAGGGCTTGCCAGCGGGTATAGGGGAAGAAAGGAGGAGGAAGAAGAAATTAAGATAAAAGAACCAAGAGCTCACCCGTTGGTGGTCTGTTGGGTATTCCGTTGGCCTCTCCTAGGCTTCACCACTCTCATGAACTCAAAAAGAGATCAATAAGAAAACAAGCTAGAATTTCATTCATTAAATCATCATTTTTACAAAACATAAGACCACTATATATAGGCCTCAAACATGAAGAAAAAAAAGTACGCAATTGCCCTATGGGCTACAATAATAAAACACTCCCCATAGGGGTAAACTCGGAAAACAACAAAACTAAATAAAACATAAATAAATGCATCAAAAGTAAAGATGTTGAATCGTAGCCGTTGATCTACGATTCTGTCGCCGGCACACGTGTCTGAATCTCTGAATGATGTCCTCATCAACTTTCTTTTAGTTTCTTTTGTCTGTATTGCCTCTAGTATAGCCATTTTCTTCTATAAATACTTGTAATAGGTTGTACTAGAAAATATGCCATAATAATACAAGTTCTATTCACATTTCTTTAAAATAATAATAATAATAATAATAATAATAATAATAATAAAGTGCACATGATATATCTATGACTAATATCCAACAATAATTGTTGTTTATTCATACTTTATTTTAGTTTCTTTAGTTTGTGTTGCCTCTGGTATAACCATTTTCTTCTATAAATACTTGTAATAGGTTGTATTAGAAAATATACCATAATAATACAAGTTATGTTCACATTTCTTCCAAATATTTTTCCCTCTCTTCAAGTTATGTTGTGACGCATCCGATCGACAATTTTCGGATTTTACAACTTATGGGTGGATGTAATAGGTCTGAAGGTGGAGTTTGAGATATAGGAGATATATGTTGGGTAATACTCGTGGTTTGGATTTCTTGTGATGTTTGTTGATTTAAACTGGACTTTGTTGGGTTGTATAATAAGAAATTTCACTCCCAAGTTTGAAATTCTCCTTCACTCTCCCCCTGAATTTTAAAACTAGTGAAGTATGGGTAGTTTTCAAAGAAGGTTACATCCATGATTTCAAATAGTTTCCTAGAAATATGACAAAAATATTTGTAACCCCTTTTTGTCAGGGAATAGCCAATAAAGATGTTTTTTTTTTTAATCTTGGGTCAAGCTTGTTTTCTATCTTGTGGATAGATATGAACAAAGACAGATCACCAAAAAACTTTAGGTGGAAGGTTTGATGATATGAATCGAGCATGAGAATAGGCTTTGTAGTAGAGTTTGTCTAGGTGTTTCAAATTTTAGTATATGAGTAGATAACCTATTTATTAGGTATGCAACAATAAGAATGGCTTTCCCCCATAGATATTTTGGTATTTTTGTGAATAGCATAGTAGATCTCTGATGGACCTGCTCGGTCCATAGCCCCACCGGCCCCTGTGGGGCCGGTACTCATTTACTGCAGGCGGAGAACCCGCCTGCCTGGGCGGACAAACCAAGGGGGGGGGGGGGGGGGGAGTAAAGGGGTGGGCCCCTTGGGCTCACCAAATTGAAAAGGTGGCATGAGTTGTTTGCCCTAGGGGTATTGAGGGGATTTGGAGGGGTTTTATGTGAGAGTTAAAAGTGTGTTAGGGGGGCTTTTTGGAGGGATCTTGTTTTGTGGCTATTTTAGGTTTCTTCTTCTCTAGGACTTGGGAGAAAGCTTCCCTTCTCGAATTGGGAGCATTGTATCCATGGAAACTTGTAAGTCTTTTGATATTTGAGTAAATGAAGTGTTTGTGAGTGTTTTCATCCAAGAAATTTCGCATTTTCCCATTGTTTTTGGGCTGTTTTGCTTGGAATCCGAAAATTACAACTCAAGATCCATCAAAGTGGTATCAGAGCGCTAGATCCACAAGGAAGGGATGGGTACACGAAGGATTGAATCTATTGAAGAGAAAGTTGGAGAGTGGGAAGTGGAGTTCACCGCCCTTAAGGAGAAATTTGCTTCCGTTGATGAAAAGCTTGATGGAGTAGAGGAGTTGAAGACTCAAATGTTAGGGTTACAAGAGATGATCAAACAAATGGTGGCGGGCCAACACAACATGGGGGGTTCGGTTAACCCTAACCCTAACCCTAATCCTATTGCGCCGCCGGTTGATGGTGAAGGAGGTAGTAGGGTTCGTGAGGGACCTAATGCAAAAGGGAAGGAGGCCATTGACATTGTCGACCATGGAGGGGATGCTTGGTCCGCCGGCCCAAGGGGGGGCAGGTATGGCCCAAACTGGGGAGGGGAGGACTACTCCACCGCCGGATTTATGGGAGACGCTAGGGCAAGCTATACTCAGAATCATCCAGATCAATTTGTCCAAGGAAGGGAGGGAGGAAGCATGCCTTACAATCAGTGGGGAGGAGGATCGTATCGAGGCAGAGGGGAGGCCGACCCTAGGGAGCCTCATTGGGGGTCGGCTGGTTATGCAAGGGGGGATCCGGTGGCACCTCAAGCTTGGGAAAGAAGGGAGAGTCGTGGGGTGGACCCACGGCCATGGGAGAGGCAACCTGAGGGGAGATATGGGCAAGGAGGTATGGGCAACGACAGGGTAAACGGGAGAGGAGAATGGGGAATGATGAAGTTGAAGCTTCCAATCTTTGAAGGAGAGGATGCTTATGGGTGGATCTTCAAGGCAGAAAGATACTTCACAGCGATGGGGATGACAGATGAGGAGAAACTCTTGGCGGTACCTTTATGTTTGGAGGCAAGAGCCCTTGCTTGGTATCAGTGGACGGAAGAAAGACAGAGATTCAGATGTTGGGCAGAGTTTTGGGAGATGTGCCTAGACCGCTTCAGACCACCAAAGGAGGGGAACTCATCATGAGCAGTTCTTTGCACTGACCCAGACTGGTACAGTATCTGCTTATAGGGACAGGTTCGAGTTGCTGTCCAGTAGGCTTCGTGGGATGACGGATGAGGTGCTTGAGGGAAATTTCATGAAGGGGTTGAAGCCCCACATTCGATCAGCAGTTAGAGCGACCAAGCCAAGGAGTTTGAGGGAGACTTTGGAGATGGCTGAGCTGATAGAGGATAGATTGTCTTCTGATCAATACCGCAGACCTACTTTCTTCGGAGGGGGACAGAAGGTGGCAAATCCTACGGGAGGAGCCAAGGGTGCTTACTTGGGGGCAGGAGGAGAAGGACAGAAGGAGAGGGATCGGAGTGCACCGACCAAGGGGGAGTTTAGGCGGCTCACTGAAGCAGAGCTGAAGGATAAAAGAGCCAAGGGGCTCTGTTACAGGTGTGATGAGAAATTTGGGCCAGGGCATAGGTGCAAGGACAAATTACTCCAAGTCCTATTGGTAGAAGACCCCGAGGAGGAGGAAGTTGAGGAAGAGTTAGGAGGGGAAGAAGAAGGTGTAGATCATCTACATCTTGACATGATTGAGGTTTCCCTCAATTCAGTGGCAGGGTTGACAGCACACTCCACCATGAAGATGGAAGGGAGGATCGGGAGCTTTACAGTCACAGTGCTGATAGACAGTGGGGCCACCCACAACTTTATAGCTTGCAGATTAGTGGAAGAGTTGGGCATTCCCATGATCCAGGGGAGAGGAGTGGGAGTCTCTTTGGGGACCGGTCAGAGGGGAGCAGTGTGCGGGAAGATGCAGTGGAGTTACTCTCTCTATACAGGGGGAAGATATTACCCAAGATTTTTTGGTGCTCGAGCTGGGTAATACGGATGTTATTTTGGGTATTCAGTGGTTACAAACTCTGGGGGAGATGAAGGTCAACTGGAAGACCTTGATGTTGGAGTATGGTGAAGGGGAGCATCGAGTTACTTTGCATGGGGACCCCAAACTATGCCGGTCTAAGGTGGCTCTGAAGACTATTCTCAAGTCCCTTAGGAGTGAGGGGGAAGGGTTTCTGATAGAGTTATGGCGATTGGAGGGTAGTGAGCCAGTGGAGGAGCAGAATATTCCAGAAGAGGTGGGAGAGCTGTTGGAAGATTTCACCCCAGTTTTTCAGATGCCAGCAGGGCTACCCCCACAGAGAAGCAAGGAGCACGCCATTGTACTGAAAGGAGGAGCAGATCCAGTTAGTGTGCGGCCCTATCGATATCCCTCATGCTCAAAAGGAGGAGATTGAGAAGCTAGTCAGGGAAATGATGGAAGCGGGGGTTATCCAGCCGAGCGTGAGCCCTTTTTTCGAGCCCCGTACTTTTGGTAAAGAAGAAGGACGGTAGTTGGCGATTTTGTGTTGATTATCGGGCTCTCAACAAGGAGACTGTTCTAGACAAGTTTCCAATTCCTGTTATTGATGAGCTTCTTGATGAGTTGGGGGGTGCTACAATGTTCTCCAAACTTGATTTGAAGTCCGGATATCATCAGATCCGGATGAGGAGGGAGGACATCCCCAAGACTGCTTTCAGGACTCATGAAGGACACTATGAGTTCTTGGTGATGCCTTTTGGGCTCACCAATGCTCCTTCTACATTCTAGGCCCTGATGAACCAAGTGTTTCAACCCATGTTGAGGAGGTTTGTTCTAGTGTTTTTTGATGACATTCTGATCTATAGCAGGTCCCTACAGGAGCACTTGGAGCACTTGGAGAAGGTTTTGAACACTTTACAACATCATCAGTTGTATGTCAATAAAAAAAAGTGTTCTTTTGCTCAAAGAAGTGTGGAATATTTGGGGCACATTATCTCAGCAGAAGGGGTGGCAGCTGACCCTTCCAAGGTGGAGGCCATGACGAGCTGGCCAACTCCTAAGAACCTTCGGGCTCTCCGGGGCTTCTTAGGACTCACAGGATACTACAGGAAGTTCATAAAGGGGTATGGATCTATTGCAGCTCCACTCACTGAACAGTTGAAGAAAGACAGCTTCAATTGGGGACCGGAGGCAGATAGCACTATGGAGGCTTTGAAAAGAGCTATGGTTAGTGCCCCGGTGTTAGCATTACCGGATTTCAAGCAGCAGCTGGTGGTGGAAACTGATGCATCTGGTTTGGGGTTAGGAGCGGTCCTCATGCAGCAAGGGCGACCCATTGCTTTCTACAGTCAGGTATTATCAGGGAGGGCAAGGCTCAAATCTGTCTATGAAAGAGAACTGATGGCCATTGTTAAGGCCATCCAGAAGTGGCGACCGTACTTGTTGGGTAGAAGATTCCTTGTGAGGACTGATCAAAGGAGTCTAAAATACTTGTTGGAGCAACGCATGGTGACAGAAGAGCATCAAAGATGGCTCTCCAAATTGTTGGGCTATGATTTCGAGATTCAGTACAAGCCAGGATTGGAGAATAAAGCTGCTGACGCCTTATCCAGGAAGGTGGAGTGCTCACAACTTATTGCTACATCTGTGCCTCAGTTAGTGGATTGGGGGAAATTGAGGACTGAAAATATGACTAGTGAAGAATTGGGGAGCTTCAGAGAGGCCATAAGGAAGGGGGGAGAAATACCAGCAGGATATACAGTGGAGGATCAGCTGTTGCTACATAAAGGGAGGATGGTTTTGCCTAGGACCTCTTCCCATATTCCACTGATACTCCAGGAGTTTCATGCCAGTGCTATTGGAGGACATTCAGGAGGGCAGAAGACTTATCAGAGATTGGCTAGAGAGATATACTGGAAGGGGATGAGGAAAGATGTGGAGGAAATGGTGGCCCAGTGTGATACTTGTCAGAGGAACAAGTACCAAGCATGTGCACCTGGAGGACTGTTGCAGCCACTTGAGTTACCTGATCAGGTTTGGTCGGAAGTGACTATGGACTTCATCGAAGGCTTACCCAAGTCGGACGGCTACACTGTCATTCTAGTGGTAGTTGACCGGCTTAGTAAGTATGCTCATTTCATACCGTTGAGACATCCTTTTAATGCCACTACCGTCGCAGCAGTTTTCATCCGTGAGATTGTGAGGCTTCATGGCTTTCCTGAGTCGATAGTCTCCGACAGAGATAAAGTGTTCCTGAGTCACTTTTGGAAGGAGATGTTCAAGTTACAGGGGACACATTTGAAGCGCAGTTCAGCCTACCACCCACAGACAGATGGGCAATCTGAGGTAGTCAATAGAAGTGTCGAGACTTACCTTAGATGTTTTGCAGGGGAGAAGCCCAAGCATTGGGTAAGGTGGCTACCTTGGGCAGAATATTGGTATAACACTTCATTTCACAAGGCGGCGCAGATCACACCTTTCAAGGTGCTTTATGGGAGGGATCCTCCAACCCTGATACAGTACAGGCCTCATTCTACATCAGTGTCCTTAGTGGAGCAACAATTGTCTGAAAGGGATGAGATCTTGGGGGAGCTGAAGAACCACTTGTTACGAGCCCCCAGAACATCATGAAGCAGGCAGCAGATCATCATAGGAAGGATGTTCACTTTGAGATTGGGGAATTTGTTTACTTGAAATTGAGGCCCTATAGGCAGAATACTTTAGCAAGGAGGCTAAGTGTTAAGTTGGCCCCAAGGTATTATGGCCCCTATGAGGTAGAGCAGAAGATTGGGAATGTAGCATATCGCCTGAAGTTACCACCCACTACTACGATTCATCCAGTCTTTCATGTGTCCCAGTTGAAGAAGTTCAAGGGAGATTCTGTACCAGTCGATACTTTGCCGCCAACATTGTCTGATGATGGTACAAGCCTACTAGAGCCGTCTGCCTTGAAAGGGGTCAGACACACTGAGGACGGAGGGAAGGAAGTTTTGATTGAGTGGAAAGATCTACCGACACATGACGCAACTTGGGAAACCTATGAGATCATACAAACTCAGTTTCCTGCTTTCAACCTTGAGGACAAGGTTAATCTTTGGGCGGGAAGTGATGATGGACCTGCTCGGTCCATAGCCCCACCCCACCGGCCCCTGTGGGGCCGGTACTCATTTACTGCAGGCGGAGAACCCGCCTGCCTGGGCGGACAAACCAAGGGGGGGGGGGGGGGGGGGGGGGGGGGGGGGGGGTAAAGGGGTGGGCCCCTTGGGCTCACCAAATTGAAAAGGTGGCATGAGTTGTTTGCCCTAGGGGTATTGAGGGGATTTGGAGGGGTTTTATGTGAGAGTTAAAAGTGTGTTAGGGGGGCTTTTTGGAGGGATCTTGTTTTGTGGCTATTTTAGGTTTCTTCTTCTCTAGGACTTGGGAGAAAGCTTCCCTTCTCGAATTGGGAGCATTGTATCCGTGGAAACTTGTAAGTCTTTTGATATTTGAGTAAATGAAGTGTTTGTGAGTGTTTTCATCCAAGAAATTTCGCATTTTCCCATTGTTTTTGGGCTGTTTTGCTTGGAATCCGAAAATTACAACTCAAGATCCATCAATCTCACTACTTCCAAGAGTTGTCTACTTTTTCTCTCAGCTGCCCCATTTTGTTGAGGCATATACGCACATGAACTCACTTGGATAATACCTTGGCATGATAAGTATTCTCTCATGATAGAATGAAAGTACTCTCCCATTGTCTGATTTTAAGATTTGAATTTTTGTATCAAATTGGTTTTGAATCATCAGTTGAAATGATTTGAATATCTTTGAACTTTAGATTTTTCTTTTATTAAATAAACCCAAGTGAGTCTAATATGATCATCAACAAATATCACAAACCACATTGGCCCACTTATATTTTTAACCCTTGAGGGTCCCCAAATATCACTATGAATTACGACAAAGGGTTTAGAAAGTTGGTAAGGAACAATGAGGTAAGATGATGTGGTATGTTTAGCCAGTTGGCAAGTTTCACATTTAAACAAATTTGAATTTTTATTAATAAATAAATGGGGAAAAAGTTTTTCAAGATACATGAAACTTGGATGACCTAACCTATAACGCCACATGATAATCTCTCTTTCTTGACTGACTCTAGAATGACTCTCAACAAACTGTCTTACAATAGGATGATTCTTAGGAGCAGCAATTAAGGTTTGTATGGATCTTGGTGTCTTGATATAATATAACCCATAACACATCTCATCACTACCAACCTTCTTCTCTGAATCCAAATCCTAAAAAATACATACATTATTGGAGAAAGTTGTTAAGCAATTACTATCACGAGTCGATTTACTAATGCAAATCAGATTGCACTCAAGATTGGACACATAAAGCACCAATTTAAGGGTGATAGCTTCTGTGACAAAAGCAGAACCAGTTCGCAAAACTTTGGATTTTGAGCAATCAGTAATATTAACTATTCGATTTGAATGATAAAGTTAATAGTTATGAACGAGTGTAATGTCTCATGTCATATGATCTAATGCTCCCGAGTCAATAACCCAAAGTTTTGACTATTTTATATCTGAGTGAGCGTGTAGGTTGGTAGCAGGTTCTAGAGACTATTGGTTCGTGATGTTGTTAAGCAGCAACTTCAGCATCTCTAAATACTCATTGGTGAGAGGAATAGGTTCAATTTTGATGTATTGATCTTGTGTGGTGTTGATAGAGTTTGCCTTGCTTTCTTTTTCTGATTGTTTTGCCTTCCGATTAGCTGGTTTTCCATGAATCTTCCAACATGTCTCTTTTGCATGTCCTGCCTGGATTGACACAGTGATCACACCATGATCTAGGAAGAGGAGAAGAGTTGTCTACAAATCCAGAGTTTTCAATGTTTAAACATGTAATATTTGGGTAGGAGGATGATATCTCGCTATCCATGGACATGGTTGGCTCTCCTCGATTGAAAGAGAAGATGAATTTTGAGCAAGGGTTAACGATGCTTGAAGAGAGGTTATCGATAGGATGATGGAGAGTTACTGCTGATTGAGGGTTTGGAAGAAAGGGAAGAAGGTTTGTCGTCGGCACTGAGAGAAGGCTTAGGAATTTCCTAGGCTCTGATACCATGAAGAAATTGTTTTGAAAGAAAATCAAATTATATTATGTTCCTTGGAATCATTACATATATAAACATTCTAGGAGAATAAACAGAAAAAAGGAAAGATATTTAATCTAATTAATTATAATAATCAGATCTCATGGATCTCCAACTACAGCCATCAGATTACTGCCCACGGATCTCAAACTACAGCCATCGAATTGCTGCCCACGGATTGCTGACATGGCCTCCCCTTAGCTGCGTGATTGTACGTAACCTATTAAAACCACAAAGAATAGTTGAAATGTGCCTTTAAGGACATTAAAAAAAAAAAAAAGCAAATAAGTGTTTGGTGGGTTGATTTTATTTTTATTTTTTGTTTTTAAAGATCGTATTTTGGAAAACAACTAGTAAAAACATTAAATCCTACAGACCTTTTCTCTTTGCACTTCCCATTTCCTAATATGATCTTCCCCTTTTTTGTCTCTCATGAAGC
Organism: Dendrobium officinale; assembly: GCA_019514585.1. NCBI lineage: Eukaryota > Viridiplantae > Streptophyta > Magnoliopsida > Asparagales > Orchidaceae > Dendrobium > Dendrobium officinale. The sequence continues at coordinate 17,756,351 of CM033692.1, forward strand.
ACGAACATCTTTCGCTCTTTCTTTAATATAGCGGCAGATCTAGAATTTCAGAATTTGTGGGGAGGGGCACTTGTTTAATAAGAAAATATTTCTCAAATTCTTTTCAGGGTAGGGAAGCAAATTCATATAAAACTTTATATCTAGAGTACATAATATTGTATTACATAAGCCTATATAAAGGGTATGCAAAATTTCGTGGGGCCATTTACACCAACCATTTCACTCCCGCCCGCCCACTAAATCCACCTCCACTCTCACCACAACCACATTTCCTTGGAACCTTATTTTATTTTAGTACTCATAATCATTTTAACTCTTTCTCATCTCCTTCAAATCAGTCTAGTCTCCATCTTTCCTTCCTCACATGCGATAGATGCACATCTCAACAATCATTATTGATCATATTCTCACTAGTGATAGATTGACATCTTTGCTCTCAACAACAAAAAATTTGCATCTCCATCACAGTTGATCTATGTTTTCGATGGCATCTTTATCACCATTGATGCATCTTGTTACCAATAATAGACACACCCATCTATAAAAAAAAAAAAAAAAAAAAAATAGACACACCCATCTATGTTGTTATTAATTTATCTTGCCCAAGTAACTCATCAATTGGTATGGACGGTAAACAAAATTGTTGGTCATTGCGATCAAAAGTAATGATGATGTTAGGAAGGCATCGCAGAAGACTGCGTCGTGACCAAAGGAATAGGGTCAAGAAAAAAATTTCTTTTGAAGACACTTAACCATCTCAAACTTGTTTATGGTGAGCTTAGCAAACAAATTTTGTTAACTATTTAATCTATTTTTATAAAATAAATAAATGATTCCAAGCAAGGCCTAAGTAACTAGACCATTATTAATATGCATGATTCTAGGTAGTCAATGCCGCAAGCACACAGAATCTAACCCAGATCAAGAAATTTAGAGCACAATTAAAAGAATATACTAGCATTTTTTATCCCAAGAGGTCTGAGCTCATGATTGTTGCCACTTCCTTATCACGCTGTTTTACTAAGAAACAGAAGTGGTAAACACAATCCAATCTATATTCCAGAGATATGGTATTTAAGGAAAGCTGCTGCAGCAAATATGAAGCTGGTACACAAGACCAAGGCTCGTTTGGGACGGCTTTTTTATTGCTTCTTGAAGCAGCTTTATAGTACAAAAAATTTAATTTTTATACTAAAAAACTGCTTCAAGAAGCATGTGGGCCCTGAAAATTCGGCCCCGGCCTCCCCGCCGCGCACTGATATACTTTTTACTTGGCGAGGGGAGTTTTAACAGATAAGTTCCGGGGTAAATTTTGGAAGGCAGATGGGTTCATAGATAAGACACTACCCAGAGATTTCGCCCTCATTTTGAGGGGACTTTATGATCTGAGTTCTGGTTTCCTGTAGGCGCAAGCCCCTATAGTTAATTACCCCTCCCGATCACGAGAGAGAACTTTCGATTAAGGCTAGTCGTCAATCAGATACGTAGAGAATACGTGTTATCTGGCATATAGTAACATCATAGGTTTGGAAATTTGGAGATTTGTGAGATTTGATATTTAAAATTGAAAATTGCACCATCTTACACTTAAAGCGGATGGTGGGGGAATGGATGATAGACCCGATCAAGATCCCAAGGTTCCGTCGTCCCGGGCCATCGTGATCCCTGGTCTACTTAGTCAGAGGAGGTAGTCGCCCCAACTTGACAGAAGGATCCTTGTCGGCAGCCATGGGTTGCTTTGTCCAAGGGGACCTTGTAGACCTGGGATGGGTATTTACCTAAGGAGACAAATTTAAATCCACCTTAGCTAAGAGAGGGCTTTGTGCCCTATCAATCATATCCTATTGATTCATATCTCAAGGATTTGATGCCAATAAGGAACGTAACGGCGCTGGCCATAACCAGTATTTCGTGATGCCATTTGGCGGCAAAACCACTCGGTTCAGAGGGCCCCGGGTTATAACCGTTTATCCTGCGGTGCCATTTGGCGGCAAACCGCCGGTCAGAGGACACGTACCACGTCCTTACTGGCAGGAGACTGTTTTGATAATGAATCCTAGTGATATTTTCGACTAGGCATTTGGCTCTTTGTGAGCTAGAGTTATATTTGAATTTGTCCACCTCGACAAACTGTTGCGGGGGTGGATGTATTTTGTTTTAAGTGTTTATAGTTGTATTTCAATTTTAAATATTTTTTGGATTTTGGGATTTTTGGGATTTTTTAGATTTTCTGGGATTTTGGGTGGAGCTTTTGGAGTATTTGAAATGGACTTTGGATATTTGGGAGACATTTGAAAATATTTGGGAACCCCTCCGGTTGAGATATGCATTCAACACGGCCATCATCGGGGTGTTTGGGGTCACTTTCACTTGATTAAACCTTGTCGACCTTATCGACTTGATGATAGGGGATTGACTTTCGTAAGCTTTGAGCCTTTATTAGTGAATTCTTTTGATTTTAGGCTTTGAAGGCCTAATATGAATGTATTAAAACAAATATTATGGTCGCCATGACCACATATTTGTTTGTTGGTTCGAACATTGTCGACTCCTATTGATCCGTACAAAAGGATCAGGTTCGAATTAGAATTCACTTATTGACCTGTGCAGCATCCCTAGACGTCACGTGTGTACCAATAACACGCTCGCCGGGGCCCATGAGGGTTTTATAATTGCTTTTACCCCTTTTAGTGTACCTATGTGTATACAAACTATTGTGCACGTGCGGGGGTATTTTAAAATCATTTGTGGACGCCTTCTGTCTTCTTGTACGAAGGTTGCAGACCCGGTGGCACTGCATTTGTTATAATTATTTCATATTTGCTTGCAGACAATATGTTGGATGCACGACTACTGTTCATCAAGAATAAGCAAGCCTCTATAATTTTATCCAACACAATGTTCAAAATTTTATTGAATTGAGATTCATTCAGTCTTGATTTGATTTGGCTTTCTCTTTCCAGAACTCATATAGAAATCAATAAGTGATTTATCAATTATGCCGTCTTCTTTGTTTTCTATTGTTGGCTTGATGAACTAATCACTTCTAACTTGGATGATTGTATCCTTACCAATGCCTTACACTTCGAAATCAATGACCAGTATCTTGAATCACTAACTTGCCATTTTCATTGCATTACTGTATTTTGACATACTGAATGTGGAATGGATCTTTGATATCAACTTATGATCATTAGCACATAATGCGTTATCATCCACTTTGAAATGCATATATATTAATGCGTCTATATTACAGAATAATCATTATTGATCTTTTGTATTTATCCGTAGATAGCACGCCATATGTACGACAAGTCTCCTTTCATAATTCATAGGCATCTACATTTGTTGTAGTCATCCGATATTTATAGAGAACTATTGTATTCATTTGCAAGCTAGCTCCATATTCATAGCAGACTATTGTACGCATCTATAAGCAAGTGCAGTCCTTTGATTATTTGTGGGACACTATGTTTCTTGCATATGACCTTTTGATGTCATTGAGAGTTTGTATGTCAGCTTGTGTTGGTTGTAGGAGAGTCAAATTTTGACTTGAACTTAGTATGCAATCTTCAAACATTTCTTCTTTGCACTATCACTCTCTTTCTTTACATATGCATATAGGAAATATTATCATTTGCATATGATTGATCAAATATTGTGGCTTGTTATTGAATTGCATTTGATTGTATGTTCATTCACTTAAAGCACGGTCCCTTGTTGAAATTGTTTGGGTTGGGTTCTTTGAGATTATCCCAAATTACAATCTCTAGTCATCATTCCTTCAAGTTTACACCAAGTTCAAATCAAAGTCTTCTACATTTGTTTGAGTCTCTTGTAGTCAAATTGAAAGTCTTTGTTTGAGCTCAATTGTCCAAATTAAACTAGAGTTCCTTGCACTTAGCTTATTTGATTCAAGTTCAGGTTTTAATTATTAATTATTTGATTTCAAATAAGTCCCCTGCGTTCAATCAAGTTCAAGTGCGGTCGTATGTTTAACTCATGTGAGTTCAAGTTCTAGTTCTCTTGTTTCAAGTCCAAGCTTATGTTATCTTTCCAGTTCATTTAGAGCTTTTATTCATTTAAATCAATTGCATCAAGTCCACAAGTCCAATTTTGTTCAAAGTCAATGTTTGTATTTCAGACAAAAATTCGGCAACCTCCCGGCGTCTCCCCAGTTTGGGGGAAAAACCAAGAGACAGCCTACCCGCCACGTCAATAAAGACGTGCACGGTTGGTGTTTGTGAGACACTGCGGCAGTGATTTTTTTGTTTTTTCTCCCACCACGCCAATAAATGCGTGAATGGGGTTTTGAAAAGCATTTTTTATAAGAGGCAGTTTGCTTTCCCCCCGCTTGGGGGTACTTATGAGTGACCCTGCTTCGCCGTACGTGCCGCACCAGGGTCCCATCCCACCACGCGCAATAAAGGCGTGCATGAGGCGATTCTCCAGTTTGCCACGAACATTGAAGTAGGGTTTTGAGTTTAGAAAATTTCATACCTTCGCGGGGTTGTCGTGGTTGACACGTGGATCGAGGGGTCACTCACCTACCTCGTCGTAGGTGTCGCACCGGGTTCCCTCCTACCACGCTCAATAAAGGCATGCTTAGGTGGTCTACCGATTCGACACGAACGCCGAGGAAGGAGAGGGAAGGGGGAGAGAGTAAGCATTTTCTTATTAATTATAATTAATTGAAAATAATTAACTAAATTTTATTAAAATTAATTAAGACAATAAGTTATAATTAATTATAACTTGATTGATATTAATTAAATCTAATAAAATATAATTAATTAATAATAATTAACTTATAAATTATGATTAATTAATAATAATTTTAATTAATTATATTTAATTAATATAATTACAATTAAAATAAATTTTATTATTTAAATGAAATAATAATCCCTTAGTTCGGCAGATTCACGGGATTAGGTCGAACAGGCGCGCGAAATGGAGATGTTACCTTCACGACCAACGAGCTCCCAGTTGCTTCTTCCGATCAAAATGGAGTAATTTCTAATCCTAAGGAAGGGAAAGTCGGAGATGGAGCTAAGTCGAGCGGCAATGGGAGAGAGGCGTCGATTTCGCAAGGTAAGAGGTCTCTCTCTCTCTCTCTCTCTCTCTCTCTCTCTCTCTCTCTCTCTCTCTCAGCCGACGGGTATGGGAGGATCGGAAGAGGTGGAGTTCGGGAGGTGCGGTCAAGCCAGCTAAGAGGAGCGTCGGCCTCTTCTGAAGGCTTGCGGCAGTGGGTGCTTGGTCCGGCGGGATTGGGTAGTCCGGTCGTGGCTTTGGAGTCGAGAGCCTGCGACAGAGTGGGAAGAGGGAGATACGGTCGGGTGTTGGCTCTATCGAGGTCGGATGGAGCTCAGGTAGGATCGGAAGTTTGGGCTTTGGTCGGGTCAGAGAAGAAGAGTAGCGAATGGGGAAGAGCAGGGTATCGGAGCTTGATCGAAGTCTCGCGTGGGAGGAGCGAAGATCGGGAGAGCTCGCGATTGTGGAAGAGGGGGTCGTCCCGAAGGCTTCAACTGGTTTGGTATTTAATGACGAGGATAACGACATAAACGAGGCGTTGTCATGGGAATAGCAGAGGTTTTGACATGAGCAGCGCCGAATCTACAGTTCCTCGGCAGAATTTCAGCAGGGATTTCGACAGAAATCGTGGATCCATCGGGTAAGGTATGATTTTGAGCTTCTCTTTTTTTTTCCTTTGTATATAGCATACAGGTCAACAAAGCAGTAAAAAAGTTGTCTCAAACGAAGCCCAAGAGAGGATGACTCTCTAAACATGGGAGCACTGAATTCAATTAAGTAAATTTATATCCAGCAGTGGTTCAATTTTCATTTCAGCATATTTGACACCAAGTTGTGTTCCAAGAAACAGATTATAAGAGAAGTTATGGTCAGAGAAAAAAGGGTGTAGTTTTTAGTTATCAGCTAGAGAAAACCTATCTAAAACTTTTAACATAATAGGGGTTTTAAATAGCACAAGATGAAGAAGTTCCAGGCAGTAGAGAATTCTGAATATCTGTGGTGCAAAATAAATGTAATAGAGAGCCAAAAATAGATTGAGACAGTAAGCATGAATTGTATGATGGACGATATGATTAACGAAATTAAAAATCATTAAAATAACATACTCTTCTTTATATGATAAAAACCAATATTCTTGATCTGCATTGCATAAAGAAGTACAAAATCTCTACTCAAACTATTAATAAATTTATTTTCAATTCTAGCACAATGTTTATGATCAAAAGATTATTTTTTTAGGAACTCTACCCACCTTAGCATTTTATACCCCATTTTCTTATACAAATTCAAATAATTCAAATTTTGAAGATTAGAGTATATCACAAGTTCTTTTAAGTAACCGAAAATGCCACCAATAACGAAGAATTTGCATAATAATATAGAAATTCTCTACCATAGTTTAAATATATATGTTTAAGGAATTGAATGACCCAAATGTATCATTTAATATAGTTAAGATTTATTTTGATATTTCATAAAGAGTCAAGGGACTATTTTTATCTTTTTTTCTAATTTATAATTAGTGACAATGGTAACAAACACTTTGATAATCGCCTCTAAAAAATAGTCATACCATGCACATTAAATATCATAATATGAGGAAGTTTTAGTCAATCATTAATCATTTAAACCTTATCATAATAAACAACTAATTCATCCCCAAATACAATAAATCCTAAGAAGATTATAAATGAAGTCACAAAACAACACTTCTTCATATTCAGATATAACTTTTTTGCTTGTTAAGCCTCAAATGTCTTTATAGAATATATCAAATGATCATTCCATGTCTTGTTATAGATTAAATATCATCAAATTAAAATATCACAAAACATAATCCATTTTTCACACAAAAGTGCTATTTATAATGATTAATCCATATGGCATCACAAAGCATTCATATAATCCATATTTGATTTTAAATATAGTTTTCCATTCATCACCTTCCCTCACCCCAACATGATTATATCCATTTCTCAATTACCCTTAAAAAATATCACATGGGCATTCATCATCTCTAATATATCATGTAATTGAGATACATGAAATATATATTTGATGGTGATTTTATTGATAGTGTTATAGTCTACACACATTTACTAGCTCCAACTTTTCTTAGGTGTAACCAAAATAGGTGCAATTCAAGGAATTATCTGATAGGCATAGACTGGTTCTCCACTTGGACCGGCTCAAGCAATACAGCAAGCGGAAGCAATACAGCAAGCGGAAGCCTGCTATTCCGCAGGCTCCAAATCCCACCCCCCTTAGGATAGGGTCCACTACCTAAGGGAGATAGAATGAGGGATGTTTAGTCCTTTAGTGTTATTTTGATGTTTGTTTTAAGTAGAAGTTTGTATTAGGGTTAGGACATTATGTTTGTTTATTAAATTTGGGTTGGTGCTTGGTGTCTTAGGCTCTAAAAGTGTTTAGAGAGTTCGGAGAAATCGATCCTCCTCTCGAATCGAGGATATATTGTATCTTGGTATTTTCTTTCCGTTTTTCTTTGATTATCACAATAATATTGCTGTTTTCCTGGTTTGGTTGGCGTTTTTGTGGAGAAATATTGCTGGAATCTTAAAATTGATAGGTTCCACTTGAGTTTTTCAAGTGTTTACTATCATTATCCCCTTTCCCTAATAAATCCATTTTTAAGTAAGCAATCACCCCATCATTTCATTTCAACATGTTATGTTCGATTCATACTATAACTAGTTAAGTAGGTAAGGATGATTCAAGGACTAAATCAATAGCATGTTGTGCATCCTCAATGGCGGCCACTCATTAAGAAGTTCATCAAGACAAATGCTTTAAAACCAACCAACAATTTATTAATATCATCAGGCAAAGTCACAACATAAAACACTATATTATTTAATACAATAGTTACTAAAATCTAGATTGCTCCTCCTTGCCCACCCTTTTTCTCACGTGTATGTTTACTTAGAATATACAAAATTTTCTTGGCTTCATTGGGACCAATCAATTGTTTTGCAAATTCAGATTTACCCTAAGGCTTTATAGGTTTAAAAACCACCCATGCCTCATAAGTCTTGAAAGCATATGAATTACAACTCCCAAAAATTATTAAGTATAAATCATACAACTAAGGTCTATCCAAAATAATAAAGCAACATCCATGCGCAACACAGCACATGAAATTCTAGCAATATAGGAAGCTAATTAAATTGAAATTGGATGCTCTAACACACAAATATATAGTAGTTTAATCTACCAAAGATACCTTAATATACGTAGTTGTGGTTCAAGTTTGAAAATTCATGTTGTTTAAGGCAAATTTAGACAATTCTCACTATCAATTATAAGCTTGAAAAAACTTCTCCCCATACTTTAAATAAGTTTAAAAAATCACAAGCATCTTCATCAAAATCCTTAATTTCATCATCTTCCTCATTCACATTTATATGCAAGCACTTTACTAGGATACTCACAAGTATAATGATGAATCTAATCACAATTATGATGCTCCGACACTTCACCTCAAATAGGTATGCAATGTTAGGCAAGATAAGCATCCAACATGTCAAAAATGTGTTCGATTAAAAAAATTGGACATACGTGTCTAACACGCAATTCAAACGTTTTATTAAAAAAAATTAAATATAATTTCTTGTATTTCAAAATTTTATTAATTGAAACAATAAAAATGAAATTTCTTATTTCCTCTCCATAAATCAATTGATAGCACTCAAAACTCATTCACCAAATATTCTCATTGTCATTTCTCTCTAGCGTGTCATAGATAGGGTTTCACAATAATATTTGATATCATCATAACATCGACATTTAAAACCGTCCTAAAATCAACTTTTCAAAATCATCCCAATATCGTAGCTCGATGCCAACAATTTATATACCTATAATCATGCCTCCGCACAATCTTGACATCTCATCTTTGTACAACATCATCTCAACATTAACAATTAACACTGTCTCAACATTGATGTCGGATGCCCATTGGACATCTTTGATGCCCGACTCTCAACAACATTGTCGTCTAACTCTCAATGTCTGACACATGACATCAACATGCGATGCTCAACATCCTAAAATTAATCATTTTAAGCACAAATCTTAATTAACTATCTTATTATCTATCAATTATTCTTAATATTATATTTTTACAAATTTTATACACTATTTTTAAGTTATAAAAATTATAATATCATGTCCAACTCGTATCCATATTCTATATTTTTAATAATTGATGTGTCTGTGGGCTCCGAAAATTCGGCCCCGTCCTCCCCGCCGCGCGATTTCATTTTTATTCGGCGAGGGAGTTTTAACGAACTAAGTTCCAGGTAAATTTTGGAAGGCAGATGGGTTTGTAGATAAGACACTACCCAGAGATTTCGCCCTCATTCTGAGTTCTGGTTTCCTATAGGCGCAAGCCCCTATAGTTAATTACCCCTCTCAATAACGAGAGAGAACTTTCGATTAAGGCTAGTCGTCAATCAGATACGTATAGAGAATACGTGTTATCTGGCATATAGTAGCAGCAATGGATTTGGATTTAAAAATTTAGAGAATTTGAGAATTCGGAGTATTGGAAGATTTGATATTTAAAATAGAAGTTTCACCATCTTTCACTTAAAGCGGATGGTGGGGGAATGAATGATGGACCCGATCAAGATCCCATGGTTCCGTCGTCCCGGGCCATCGTGGTCCCTGGTCTACTTAGTCATAGGAGGTAGTCGACCCAACCTGACAGAAGGATCCTTGTCGGCAGCCATGGGTTGCTTCGTCCAAGGGGACCTTGTAGACCTGGAATGGATATTTGCCTAAGGGGACAAATTTGAATCCACCTTAGCTAACAGAGGGCTTTGTGCCCTATCGATCATATCCTATTGATTCATATCTCAAGGATTTGATGCCATTAAGGAGCGTATTGGCGCTGGCCATAACCGATATTGCGTGGTGCCATTTGGCGGCAAAACCACTCGGTTCAAAGAGCCCCGGGTCATAACCGTTTATCCTGCGGTGCCATTTGGCGGCAGACCGCCGGTTAGAGGACACGTACCACGTCCTTACTGGCAAGAGATTATTTGAGATTGGATCCTAGTGATATTTTCGACTAGGCATTTGGCTCTTTGTGAGCTGAAGTTAATTTTAATTTGTCCACCTCGACAAACTGTTGCGGTGGGTGGATGGATTTTTACTTTAAGCATTGATGGATAGATTTCAAATTTTAAATATTTTTGGAATTTTGGGATTTTTGTATTTTTGTGGAGCTTTAGATTTTGATAGGCATTTGGATATTTGGGAGACATTTGAAAATATTTGTGAACCCCTCCGGTTGAGATAAACATTCAACGCGGCCATCATCGGGGTGTTTGGGGTCATATCTTTTTATGGATTGAACCTTGTCAACTCTGTCGGGCTGTCGACAGAGGATCGGGTTTTGTAGGCTTTGAGCCTTTATTAGTGAATTCATATTGATTTTAGACTTTGAAGGCCTAATATGAATGTATTAAAACAAATATTCTGGTCACCATGGCCACATATTTGCTTAATGGTTCGAATCCTATTGATTCGTATAGAAGGATCGGATTCGAATTTGAATTCACTTGTCAACCCACGCAGCATCCCTAGACGTCACGTGTGTACCAATAACACGCTCGCCGGGGCCCATGCGGGTTGAGAATATATTTCCCCCTTTAGTGTACCTATGTGTATACAATTTATAGTGCACGTGCAGGGGGTATTTTTGAAATATTTATAGACGCCTTCTGTCTGCTTGTACGGATGTTGCAGATCCGGTGGCGTGGCGTAGCAGCTTCTGAATAAAGTTGTTCGCTGCTTCATACAGGTAGACCGTCGTGCACTACTCGTTGATTTTCGTAGGCGGGTCATAGTGCACTAACTAATCTCCTGCCTTAAATCATAAGAGATTGCATGTCATTACTCATAGTCCAGCTGTGAATTTGTCTTGATCGTTGCTAGTGGATGAAAGAAGTTTCCTTTTGACTCATCGATATTAGTTGAAGGGAAATCATTGCATTCACAATCTATCCATCATTATCGGCTGCAAGCTACTATATTCACATGCACTTCTTTCATGCTTGAAAGCTAACTATCTCCTTCACTAAATGTATTTTGCATACATTCATAATAAGCTTTATTTGTTGTAGGCTCTTGGACCTCCTTTGTAGACCCTTGTTCATTCATTGATATCTGGATGAAGGTTCTTCCACATTCATTTGAGATCTTCACATTTTTTGATTGCAAGTACATTGATTGGAATGGGAGGTAGGAATCATAAATCTCTTATATATCTTCCTTTGCACCTAAGTTGGAACTTATCACTTGTAATCTATACAAGTTAGCTCTTATATGGTTCATTTGAAATTCTTTGGGTCATCATCAAAATCGAGTCCAAACTCAAGTTTGAGTTTGTCTAGTTCATGTTTTGCTCCAAGTTTAAGTTCAAAATGGTTAGAATCATAACTCTTTCGAGCCAAATGAGATTCAAATCCAAGCCTTGTTGTGGTTCAAGATTTAAGTCCACAAATAATCTTGTTTAGTTCAACTCAAGTCTGAGCCCAAACCAAGTTCTTCTTGATTGAGTTTGATTGAAGTTCAAGTTCATTTGAGTTCGTCGTGGTTCAATTTCTTTGAGTTCAAAATCTTCTGTTCAAATCTGAGTCTGAGTTCACATTTAAGTCCTCGTAGTCTTGTTGAGTTCAAGTCCGAGTTCAATCAAGTTCAGTGTCATTTGAGTTCAAATTTGAGTCCCAATGCTTTGTTCTTTGTAGTCAATTTTGTATGTCCAAGTTCTTGTAGTTTTGTTTGGTTCAAGTCCGGATGCACAAGCTCAAGTTCAATCTCATTTGCACATTTTTTTTATTTGGATTCAAGTTTATTTAAGTAGATTGAATCAAGTCCACAAGTCCCATTTTTCTTCAAGTCCTTGTCTGTATTTCAGACAAAATTTCGACAGCCTTCCGGCGTCTCCCCCGTTTAGGGGAAAACTACGGAAAAACTGGGCCTTTCCCACCACGCTAAGAAAAGCGTGCATGGTAGATGCCCTCTTTCGAGGACACCGTGGCCGTGTAATTTTTCGATCCCCCACCACGCTAAGAAAAGCATGCATGGGTATTTTTTTTGTAAAAAAAGTATTTTTTTTTATTGAAAGCATTTTGCAAGAAAGGCAGTTATTTCCCCGCAAGCGGGTACTTATGGGTATCCCCGCTACGTCGTGCGCATCGCACCAGGATCCCTTCCCACCACGCTAAGAAAAGCGTGCATAGGCGGGGTTTCCAAGGCGATACGAACTTCGAAGAAGGAATTAGGTGATTACCCGCTTCGTCGCAAGCGTCGGGACGCACTCCCTCCCACCACGCTAAGAAAAGCGTGCATAGGTGGTCGTTTTGTCTCGACGAGTGCGTTGAAACGAGTTCTCGGAGTTTTAGGGTTTAGGAGTTATACCTGAGCGGGGTCGACGACATTGGCACGAGGATCGAAGTAGGAGGGAAGAAGAGTGAGCTTCTCTTCTTCTTTTTGTAATTAATTATAATTAATTATAATTAACTATAATTAAGTTTAATTAGTTAATATTAAGAATAATTAATTATAATCTAATTTAATTAATTATAATTATATTAATTAGTAATTAATTATAATTTAAATAAAAATTAATCATAATTGAACTTAATCAATTATGCTTAATTTTCCTTAAATAATTAATTCTAATTAAAAATAACTAATTATAATTAGATTAATTTTGTTATAATTAATTTATAATTAATAATAATTAATTAGAATTAACAAATAATTAATTATAATTAAATCTAATTAACTATAATTAATAATAAAAAAACATTGCTTAAAAAAAACTTAACAGAGAATTAAGTTCTCTGTTTTGGAGGTTTGGCCGAAGAAGCACGCGAATGGTTTGGGAGATTTACGGGATACGGCCGAAGAAGCGCGCGGATGGGAGTGAGTTACCTACACGGGGAGCTCCTGTCGCTACTTCTGATCAAAATGTTATAACTTTCGATCCCAACAGGGAAGGAAAGTCGTCGTTGGAGACAAGCCGAACAGCCACGGCGAGCTCGGAGAAGTAGAGGGCGGCGGGTAGGTAGGAAAAGCTTCCTATTGCTCTCACTCTCACTCTCACTCTCACTCTCACTCTCCTTCTCTCTCTCTCTCTCTTTCTCTCACGGGATCTGGTCGAAGGGGTGCGAGAGGCAGCGACGGGTAGAGGAGATGGGTTTGGCCGACTGGAGGTTCGGTCGTGCGGGAGGTGTCCGTCTGAGTGGGGATCGACGTCGGACAGGGAGGTCGGTCGGGCAATGATCCCGATCGGCTGGCTTCAGCAGGATGGGGTCGGAGGTTGAGGTTGTGGGATCGGAGGCTGTGAGGTGGAGTTCGTGGAAGAAAGCAGAGAGCGGGAGCAGGGCTTTCGCGTGGAGGAGGCGAGCGTGGGGTAGAGAGTCGAGAGGCGTTCGGCCTCTATTTAACGACGCTTGTGGTCGTTCGATCGAGGCAACGTCGCAGGATTTGCGGAGAATCGACCGGAGCGGCGCCGTTTGCAGCGGGATTTCAGCAAGGTATCGCGGCTGGATTCGAGGATCTAACGGTTTTGAGGTGTGGACAGCCGGCATTGCATAACGTGTATGTGAATTTTTTTTTTGTCTTTTGGTTCATGCATAGAGGTCAACAGTGTCATGTATTCGTGTTGTCATGTTCATGTTTGTGCATCATAGGATAATACTTAAAACATGTCTTAGAAGAAATATATAACCCAAATGCAAATGTGGTAGATCTCCCTTTATGATCTTTATTAACTATAGTATTACTACCCTTAGATATAGTAGATGCAACATATTAAAACTGATTGATATTACAGTCAAACTACATAATAAACTTCTTAGACATGGCAAAATTGCCATTTATTCATAGTAAAGTTGAAAAACATGCTTGAGTGATTGAATATGGTGATCTATCATCTCTCTTATGTTTAAGATACCATACCATACCTAGAGCTAGAGTGTAGTTTCAGCTTCTTCAATGATCTTAGAACACATCAATAATTCTTCAAATTGCTCATGTATGTCATAGTTGTTTTAGTTCATTGCTTCAATAAATTAAATTTATCAAGAAAATAGTTATTATATGATAAAAACAAACATTTTTTTTTTAAATTTGTTTCATTTCAATCTAAGATGTAGTAGATTCCCTTCCCATCCTTTCCCAATTTTTTTCATGTTCATCCAATAAAGTTGACCTAGCTCAATAAATTTTATTTTTGTGAATCCTACTTGTCATTCATCAAACATAAATTGACATTCAAATAAGTTATCTAGATATAATAACAAGTCAACAACTGCTCTAGGATCACTTTGACCATCACAGGCAGGTACATCAACTCAAACTTATATGACTATGCAATCTACATAAAATTTTTGACATCTACGGTTTCAATAAACATCATTGTTACATATTCTTTTTTTATCAAGATGATTCACTTATCTTCTACCATAATTAACATTCAAACGAATTGGTTCATTATTGTGGTTGGAATTCGTTTTCAATCACGTGCATGAACTTGATTGACTTTCAAATTATCAATTCTTGTTTTAATCAAATTAATCTCAACACATAATTTATTTTTCTTCCTCAACAAGTCAACCAATTGATTTTGTCCAAAATAAGGAGATGATCTCCCCAAAAATTTGATAGTTACACTTATATCACATTTGAAAAAGCCACATGTCCAACTTGCACTCCCAAGATTGAAATTAGAAAGAGGTTTTATTCAAGCTAATGTTAATAATTTACATGCCTCATAACCTCAATTTATAGACTTTTTAAGTTAGTAGATATAACTAGCATGAAATAAACCCAAATTGATTCCAAAAAAACAATCATGTTCATATTTTAAATTTGACAAAAATTAGAAATTATATAGCCACATGAAGTCCTTTTCCTGTGAATAAAGGCTATAATTGCAAGGAAAGGCCCATAAAACAAACTATGAGTAGCCGCACTCGAAACCAACAGAACAACAAACCAGAGGTAGCAGCATTCAAAACCTCTCGCAATAGCAGCATAATAATAATGTCCTATATAATAGCATGTATAATAACTGTCGAATTTGGATAACCACGTTGAATTATTCCCTTGATGCGATCAAATAAGAAGTTAGCGATCAAATAAGAAGTTAGTAATCAAGATCTATGCATGCTATGCTATGCTAAGTTGTTAAACCATCTTATCTATGCATGCTATGTTGAGGAATCCAGAGGAAGATGGTACCAGTTAGACACAATTAGAAAAAAACTAGCAGTTTCTAATATATACTATAGGATTTGTGTGCATGAAATGCGACAATGCTTAATTAATGATTTGATTCCCCATCTGCAACTCTTAATTATTGTATCCTACCGAAAATTAGTGATTCTAATTATAACTAGTAATTTATGACATTTGTGCAGTTTTTAAAGTCTGGATATGTCATATTATCTAATTTAATAACTAATGATAAAGAAGATATTAATTCCATT
This sequence comes from Dendrobium officinale, assembly GCA_019514585.1. Taxonomy (NCBI): domain Eukaryota; kingdom Viridiplantae; phylum Streptophyta; class Magnoliopsida; order Asparagales; family Orchidaceae; genus Dendrobium; species Dendrobium officinale. The sequence continues at coordinate 17,771,911 of CM033692.1, forward strand.
CGTGACGAAATACTTCTATTCTATTATCTAAAATTAGGAGTCAAGACCTCAAAAAGATAGAAACTGGAATACCATTGTTACCTTTAGAGAGTGGGATGAGGACGATGCATGCCAAGTTGAAAGACCAGAAAGTCCAATATCATATGAAATACTCCCATCAGCCTTGAATAGTCCATAATGCTTCTCAGAACTTGGCCCTGGCTTCGAATCCTCATTAAACAAGGCAAACATATATGCTTTGATGACAATTTTCGGTCTACGTGGTGTTCCTTTTCTCTTAAAGAGCCTTTTGCGTAGATTATAATTGTATGTTCGAGCATTCTGTGTTGAAGCTCCTGTTTCATCTTCGTCGCCACTAGAAGCCCAACCTGTCTCAGTAACCTCAACTACCATCTTACCATAGCCAGCGGCATCCAAAGCAGCATAAGCTGCATCTATCTCAGCATCAAACATGTTGTCATAGTGCAGATTAGTTATAGGGTCGAGTATTCCATGGTTCGGCTGGAACAAAGCATAATTAAGGTCAATATGCTGAGGATCACTTTTGTATGCTATAAATGGATATATATTGAGAGAGAAAGGAGAGCCGATCTTTGAAAAGAAATCCAGGATAGGCTTCATATACTGGAATATATCATCATTAAATGTGCAATTTGATGGAGGATATGAGTTAGCAAAAACAGCCTGTGAGTGTGGTGAGGAGATTTGAATAAGATCAGCGAGCTGAAGCCGAGATAGAGCCTTATACACATTCTTTATTGCACCAAACAATGCTGCTTCCAGATCCTGATCTCCTCCTCCAAGCACTTCATTACCGACTGCAATTCCTCTGATATGTGTATCAGGTAACCATGACTGCACATTTTCCTTGACCCATTCCATGGCCCGGTCTTCACTTGCATTTACTTCTTTTACATGGTCATTACTGAGCCCCACAACTAATTCAAGCCCAGATCCCTTAAATGCCGTTAGGACATCATGATCAGAATCATAAATCTTAACATTCTTGATCTTTACTGCTTTAAGAAGCGAGACTACTTTTTCAGGTGCAGGAATATTATCAGCTATCCTACCATAATTTACACCATAAGTTCCAGTAAATGCCCTAACTGTCCAGATGCCTACAAACAATAGAAAAAAGGCTAAAAAACCACAGCGAAATTTAAATAAAGAGGTAAAGATTTTATCTTTTGTTGATCAATGCGACAGTGACTAAGGCTTCCTTTTGGGCAGCTTTCTTACTCTCTTAAAGCAGCTTCTAGTACAAATTTTTTAATTTTTTTACTAAAAAGCTATTTTAAGAAGCAATAAGAAAGTAATCTCAAACAAGGCAATATTGCATCCGGTAACCGGACACGGAGGATAGTTTCGGACATCCAATAAAAACTTGCCACGTCACCTGTGCTTTTGACTAGCGCTTTGACTGCGCTTTAGGTGCGCTTTAGTTGTGCTTTGACTGCGCTTTATCTGCGCTTTTGACTTGCGCTTTGACTGCGCTTTTCCTACGCTTAATTTAAAATAATATTTTATTAATATCCGAACCTATCTCCCTGTCCGGTGACCAGATGTAATAATTTGCCCTCAAACAAAACCTAAGTCCTATGATAAAACCATAGAAGCACAAAATTGGAGTAGAGCGAGACAAATAACACCAAAAGGTCTTAGAGAGACAAAGCAGACAAATATCTTCTTCGACCAATTTAAGTTTTAAAATTTCCCGTGATTACTTAAAGAGAAAATATTGTACAAAACCTGATTATGATATGAAAGAAAACAAAACAAAATAATGAGAATGGTATGAAAGAATAACAGAAACCAAGTACAACAAACTGAAATACGTACAAATTGCTGAATCAACAATCAGAACAAAGACAAGAAAAAGTGGAAAATGGATAGGAATAATGAAAAAAACCAACAACATAGAAATATCATTAAGTCTCCTAAGCATCATAGGACATGATCAATTTTCCTTAAAAATGACAAAATTTCTTAGAGACAAGTATAAAAAAGAACACAAAGTTACTGTAGGAACATCTAATTAAGAAATATGTGCTGGATAACCCCACCAGAATCAAGAGTCCAGAACAAGACGCACAAAGCATAAAGTAAGTAATCGATTGACAGAAGAATTACTCAGCAGAGCTCATGGCATCAATCTAAACCCAAAAAAACTTCCTAGTCCGATATCCACTCAAAATTTTCGAGAAACCCCGCTGAACAAAGCTTAATTTGACCCGGAAAGGCGAAATGAAAGTAGCAAGATTGCCGGTTAAAACAAGAAAGGAAAGAATTTGAATTCACCATGTAAGGTGGTCACCAAAAGGAGACATCTGACAACCGGAGCTAAACTCCTCATCTCCTTCGCGGGAGGCAGCGATCACGAGAGATACAGAGCCGCAGGGGAGCCTTGGGAACTGAAACCACACTCGAGAGGGGTTTTCTTTGTCGGTGATAAGCAAGCTCGACACTTCCGTCGAGAAATCGATGTCTTCGCCGGAGATCGACCGGTGGATATAGATTGGAAATGGAGTCTTGCGCATTAGGAGGTCAAGCAGGAGACCACCGCAGCGGCGACGAGAGTGGGACTGGTGACTGAAGCCACCAAAAGCTTTCCTTGGTGTGAACGATTTTTATTTGGTCCGTGGTAGAAATCGAGGAACGGAAGGGTATGGGAATGTGTATATATTATACGAAATTATTACAAAAAAAGTTTCAAATTTCAAATTAATTATCACTTACCTAGCTCTTTACCGTATTGCTACTAATTTATATGATCTAAAGAGTTAAGACGTCTGCAGCTTTTTTTTTTTAAATAATTATAAATTATTATCAGAATTTTTTTTTGAATAATTAGAGAGGTTTATCATTGTGAGAGGGAGAGAGAATATCATGCCTATTTATGTAATGGAATATCCACCTACTTCATGAACTAATGCATTTTGTTAAGGGTGTCATTGTGTCAATATTTGACATGATCTGAAAATTCGACCAGGACTTGAACCCGATCTAAAAATTTCAAGTTTGGGTTGAATCGAACCTGAATCAGATCGGGTTCAGGTTGACTCGAAAACCCAGGAATGACCCGGAACCCACACTGCCCGCACTGACCAATCCTAACTGGAGCTGCCTGCGTAGTGTCTCGAGGCCAAGCCCGAGTCGTGCATCGCGTCTCGAGGCGGCGAGGCTAATCCACGTGGACAGCGTCGTTATGCCAATCGCACTGACCTACCTGCCTGTTGTTGCCGCGTCGCATCCCGCCATCCCCTCTGTCCCGAGTGACAACACTTCCAGATTCCACTGCACCGGTTGTTGGCCCGTCGTTGCCAGCTTTGTCTTGTCCGCAGCCCGAACCCGACCCATAAGTCGAAATTGACACCCCTACATTTTGTCATGTTTGTCGTGTCTATTACGAAATTTGATTTCATCATATGAATGTTTAACTAGTGTGATACTCTTGTATGCATATCATAGTTCAGGTCCAATAAATTTGTTCAATTAATGATTGTACATATAATTCAAATTTGATTTTATGACCAGCCTTCATGAATGTCGATGGTGGCAAGGAAGAAGAAACCAACGACAATAAGGAGGTCGAAGAACACGGTGGCAACAAAGAGGAAGGCAATTTCTTCTCAAAGCTAAATGCTAATCAAACTAGTTCCTATCATGGCTTTGCCTAGAATTCGCGAGTTGAGCTTGAGCCCATTAGTTTCTAGCGAGCTGAATTCAAGCTCAAGTTATTCTTGATTTGAGCTTGATTTGACTCATTATACACCAAATCCTAACCTCTATGCGCCTTAATTTCTTATTTCTTGCTTTTGGCTCCTAAGGGGATTTTGGCCAAGCTAGTGGCGTCCTCATGACAAGCACTTGTTCATCGATTACATGTAATATCACCTCATTTGTTGTTATCTTGCTTCCTTTATTTCTTCTTAATTTCTAAATCCCTCCCTAGTTTCCCTTCTCACCCTCGACTAGGCTAGATTCACCCTTGGTCGCCACCGCTAATGGCGACCGCCCAAAACTAGTCCACACTGGTGATCGAAGATGATCAGCTCTTAGCTCTATAGCTATAGCTGGCGATCGTTTAGTATCAAAACTAGAATAATATATAACTAGTCATATATTTCAATAGTATTAGCTAAAGGCATTTGCCAGAGATATTCACCGAAGTTACTCACCGAAGGCACTGTTTAGGACCATTTTAGAACCACATCATATATGACAGTATATGCATATCTATGCCAATTAGTCCTTATATTCATAATAGTCAAGTATTATACTATTTTATTTCTTTTTTGTAGCTTATATGATTGACAGTATGAGAGCTTATAAGCAGCAAAAATATACTATACATTCGGGGTGCAAACTAGTCTGAGTCGAGTTTAAATCAGAGCGTGTTCGAGTTGAGCTCACCCGTCAAATATTGAGCTCGAGTTCGACTCAACAGAGAAAAAAAGGCTCGTCGAGCTGCTCGATTGAGTGGCATTTCAAGCTCAATCCGTCCGTCAGTGCCACTGTCCGCCGTCCGTCGCTAGGGCTAGCATCTGTCGCCCGTCGCCAGCTCCAGCGTCCGCCGTTCATCATCAGTGCTAGCGTTCATCGTCTGTTGCCAAGGCCAGCATCATTCACGAGCTTGAGCGTTTGCCGTCAACCTTCCATCATCGACCGTTCGTCTGCATCGTCGAGCTTCCTTCTGCGTCCACCAACGAGCTTCCGTCTGCGTCCGCTAGCTTGCGCTGTCGAGATTCCATCATCAAGCTTCCGTCCCACTAGCGTCGTCGTCAGCTTTTCCCACATGCGAATTCATTTTCCCACCCACGATGCTGATTTCATATGCGAGCAGCTCGACTTGCTCGCGAGGTGAGCAATGGGTTGTTCGAACTAGAGCTCGATAAGGTGTCGAGCTCGAAACCGTGTTCGAGCTCAACTCGTCGAGCCTGTTATCGAGTCGGGCTCGAATCAGCTTGCTAGCCGACTTGACATCGTTGCACCCCTACTATACATATTATAAAATTTCTAATCTGTATAAGTATAATTTTAACAAAGTCGGCGTTGCAATTGCGATGCTTTACTAGTCGTTGAAAAGCAGTCTTTAAGCAAAAGCATGGAGCTAATGATCTTAAAAGAAGCATTGGACTGTTAGCTTTATGCATGGAATCCACCAGTTATCTATCCATAAAGTAATTAAGCAAAGTATGGAGCTTGAAATATAATTACATAAAGATTATCCAGAAAGTAAGAACAAAAGTTACAGATCTATCATCTTTAAACTTGTCCGCATTTGTTTTTCATATTGCATTCTTGCAAGATATTCCATTAATTTACTTAGGGAAGAAGTATATTGACTTTAGGAAGAAAGAGTAATGGTGAAAATATTAAGTGAAAGAAAAAAAGAAAGTAGAGAGGGAAGAATTTTAGAGTGATAAATTTTGAAATTTTTGTCTTGAGAAATCATCCTGCATTGAGTAATCGATAGGGCCGATTTCATAGAAAATAGTCGTCTGCTAGGGCTTATTGTTAGGCCTTATTAGTGCACTGGAACGAGTTTCTTTATCATATTTGTTTGCTTAAGATGAGTTCTCTGATAAGCCAACGAGTATGAAAGTGAGTAGATCTAGTTAATTTGGCTTAGAATAAACTTGATTTATCTTGAACAGAATTGCCTTGCCTTAAACAAAATTTTCTAAATATTTGGATGTACAAATATGAATCTTTTTTGTTAATTAAATTATATGTATGTACTAATATTTTGATAACCCATTCGGTCATAATCTTTACTAATTATATCATCATGGGGATAAAAGTCTCTTGAAGGCTTCTTTTGATTCCATAATGCTTCTGAACTTTATCTTTCATTGATGCAATTAAGGTTCAATTTTTTATGGGATTTTTGAAAGGTTCCATTTCATTATGGTGCTGATTGGTTGAATTACATAAAGGGTGTAAAATATTTTAAATGTAAGGGTTTTGAAAATTTTTGTATTTTAATGGATGAAAAATGAATGCAAAGTAAAAAATATATATAAATTTAGTGTAAATCATTATAATTCATATTTGAGGTAAATCAAACTTCACCTAGTTTTGAATAAGAAAGGTTTACACCGCAAGTAAGCTTGCTCGACCGCCACCGCCAACTTCCCCAGGCCAGTGCCATTGTCATAGGCTGTCGCCGCCGCCTCCACCTGTCCACAAGCCATCATTGCCAACCACTGGCTACCACCACCACAGTCATCAGCTGCTCCCAGCCACCACCAATTGCAGGACACCACCCTTTGTCGCCACCACCTACAGCCGGTCACCACCGCCGGCCACCACCAACTCTACTAGCTCGTCACTATCATCTTTAAACTTTACACTACATTCATTTTATTTCAAACCAAACAAAAAAATTATTCACCTGAATTTACTTTATACTCATCAAAATAACTCTAAAATATTTCTTTTATTGAATTCTTTTTATACTGCATTTCTTTTTTAGCCAATCAAACAACCCTTATGTAAGAAAATTGTTTGGCCATTGAGCACATCTCTAATGATAGTAAGAAAATTGTTTGGCCATTCATGTTTTAATCAACACTATCTCTAATGATAGTGTGATAAAGCTGCACATAGCAGTTCAGATTTGTGCTAAAGCTGTCCTCAAAACCTCAACTCTACCTTCCACTTATCAGCATAATTATCTCTTTTGCTATCTGATGCATTGCAGCCTCCACCTTCTACTTCCTCTGCTAAGTCTACTTCAACTGCTAAGCAAGGGCAGTTTTGTAATCACTTTATAGTTTTGCTTAGTGTATACATAGTGGTACTGTTCTAGTTATTAAAACATGAATATAAGTTCAATTTATGCTCTTTTTTTGTTTTCCTTCTTCCTCCTCTGCTCTAAATTTCTGTAGTTATACTCCCATGCAAACTCACCAATGTTCTCCCATTTGTTCTAGAGTTGTGATTCCAACTTACTTATGGTTTGACTCTTTCTTCATGGTATCAGAGCTTTCAAGCTTAACAACCATTTCCTGTTTCCATGGCGGAGTCGACGAACTCCTCAACCAACACACCGGCAACACCAGCACCTATTACAACATAAATGGTGTTTTTATTCCTCCCACTATTAAATTTCTTGTTGTAAACATCAAAAGTGTTGTCCACATCCAACTCGTAGCAGTCAACTATCCAACATGACGATATCAGATTCACAAACTGTTTACTACAAATGGTTTCTCCAGCTACCTTGATGGAACCATTGTTTGTCCATCCAAACACATTATTTCAGAAATAGGCCAAGCATCTCTCAACTCTCAATACAATCATTAGGTGCTTATAGATTATAATATCGTTGTGTCACTCTTCTCTATTTTACCCCACATATTAAACCTAGATACTTGCTGGTCTACGCTCCTTCAGTATTGGCTTTAGTCCTTGAATCGTTTCAGAGTCATCCAACTTAAAAAATACTTGTACTCGATCACTATGAAAAAACCAATCTATGGATGAATTTCTCACTATTGTCAAGCATCTTGTTGACAAACATCACCTTGGTTGGATGTTCAATAGACACATAAGACATTATTCTATATATACTTAATGGTCTTCTAGCAAATTATCAAGCTTTCAAAACAACAATTAGAACAAAGATCATACCCATCAACCTCGACTACTTGGATTCTCTCCTTCATAGTGAAGAAGTTAATCTTCCGAGAGAAGCATATCAAAATAATTAAGCATTAATGTTTCGTCTTCAACTCATGAAAACCAATTTACTCTTACTTTAACAAGAGGTTGTGGTCGTGGTCGTTTATCCCGTTCTCAAGGTCTTGGACATTCTTTTGTCTCCTCCACCCTCACATTCCCACAACGTTTCTCCATCGACTGTCAAATCTATGGAAAACGAGGCCATTTGGCTTTCACTTACTGGCATCGCACAATTCTTCAATTTACTCCACAAGCTCTCTCCAATAACCCTGCTCTTCTTGTTGATATAGCCATCAACAACAATTGGTACTTAGATAGTGGTGCTACAACACATTTAACCCCTAATATCCAAGCTCTACAGCATCCCTCGACATACCAAGGATCTGAGCAAGTTATGGTTGGCAATGGTAACTCTCAACCTATCCAGCACTCTAGACAAGGCCTACTTCCAAATTCCGCACGTATGCTCTCACTTAATCCTCTTCTCCATATACCTAATCTTTCCCACAATTTGGTTTCTATTTATAAACTCACTATCAACAATAATGGTGACATTGTCTTCGATCAATCAGGTTATTCAGGACTACACAAATCATCACACTCTTCTTCATGGACCATGCCATAATAGACTGCACCCACTACCCACCTGTTCCACACCTACATCTCTTTCTGCAACCATTGCATTCAGCACTACCATTGCTTCCTCACTCTGGCCGATTAGTCACCCGAGTTCTACAACACTATTTTCTAAAAAAAAATTTTCCGAATTATGTATTTCTTCTTCTACCTCAACTACATCTTGTAACTCTTGTGCTCTTACCAAGAACCATAGATTATCATTTAATGAATCCCATAATTTTATATTTTCTCCTCTTGAACTTATATACGTGATGGTCTTAAACAATCGTTTTCATTTTTATCTACTACTTGTGGATGACTATTCTCATTACTCTTAGATAAACCCGCTAAAACATAAATTTGAAACTCCAACCAAATTCATATTCTATAAAATTTTCATTGAAAAATAACTCAACAATTGCTATGAAGAAATTAGCTTATTTACTCTAGTTGTAAAATATAAAATTTTTTAAAATCAGTGAGAAAGCAATAAAAAATAATTGTAAAAAAAAATTATAATTGTTGCGTGCGAGAATATACGCGGCGGTAGAGTTTGTAAATTCACGTCCTAGCGTTGCACGAGTATTTCGCACACAAACAGAAAAGAGAAAGTGAACACCAAGAGTTTTTACGTGGAAAACCCAAAAAGGGAAAAAACCACGGGGCCTTGCCCAGTTGCAAAATTCCACTAGTGTTTTTGTAGATTACAGATGGCGGATTTCGTCCCACAAGTTGGGATAATCCAAGTACAATTTGTTTCTTCCACGAAATTTACAAAATCCTGCGAATTCCTGGCGTTTCTTGAAAATCTGGCAGAGTTCCGGCGTCTTCAGGAGGCAGGAAAAGCTCCGGCGGCGGTGGTCGAGGAGGTGAGGAATCTCCTATTCCCCTTTCTCCTTCTCCTTCTCTTCTTCTTCTCTCTCTTCACTTGAGTCCCTTTGGTGTAGAATGAGGGCTCTATTTATAGTTTTTCTGGAGTGGCATGGTCCGTAAATAGGCGTGAGATCAAGGGCGAATTGGGAGTGGTTTGAATGGACGGCCGATATCGAATCCTTTGATCATGCACCGTTCTTTGGTTATTTGAAGGCCTTAGTGATGTCGGAATTTGATGATCTTGGGCTCGTTAGATTCGTCTCGTCGATCCGTTCGATTCGAGTATAAGCTTGTCAAAATCGGAGACCGTTTGGTAACTCAAATTGCAGTTTGAACCTTCCGACAGCGCTTTGAACCCTTCATTCGGACTCATTTGGGCTCGGATTGGGTTGATCTTGGTGTCGTTGGGTTTGTATTTCCGAGACGCTCAGTTTGACTATAAGCTCGTTGAAATCGGAGTTCAGGTGCTTCCAAAATTAATTTTTGAAGTTTCCAACTAGCTTTTGCCTCGAGATTCGTGCTCAATCAAGATAATTTTGAGATGATGTATCAGTTGCCCCCTATTTTTGGACGTCGAAGCTCCAGGAGTCCGAAAATATGCGTTACAAATTTTAAAGAATTTTCTCCGAGTGACTCAGGATTGATTTCGCTTGTAGAAGCCCCGAATAGCTCCGAAAATGCCGAAATTGAGTCCGGGATGTCGAAAAACGGTCCCGGGGACCCCTAAAACATCCGAATCGGACCGTCCGGGCCGAAAATTGGGCCCGGACACGTGTAGGCGGCCGAACCGGCCAGCCGATCGCCGCCCGCCGCCGCTCGCCGGCGGCGCTCTCGCGGAACCGCGCTCCGTGCGGTAGGAACCGCACGCTGTTCCGCGCGCGGAACAGCTCCTGCGCCCGCACGGGCTGCGCCCGGACCAGCCTCCCGCCCCCGCGCCTGCTGGGCGCGCCACTTCGCGTGGCCGCGCGCGCTGTGGATGCGCGTGTAGTGGCCGGCCGCGATTCGCGTGCTGGCCGCGGATTGATGAGCTGGCCGCGCCGTTTCGCGTGGCCGGTTGGCTGCACCGCCTTAGGTGGGTCCCACTAGCCGAAAATATGAGGTTTTTTTGTCATTTTTGGGCCAAAAAAATCTCAGAAAATCCGAATAAATTCGGAAAAAATTTCTAAAAATAGTTAATTTCGAAAATGACAATAACTTCCCTTCATTCTCTTCAAAAACCTATAAATAGGCCCCCTAGGCCTTTAGAAAACTTGCACCTTCTCTTTCTTTCTCCCTCCGGCTCTCTGACGGCTGAGGCCTCTGCTATTTACGAGCGGGAAACTTCCCCTGCTCGAATTAGCGCCCTTCTTCGCGTGCAGAAGCCTACGGGATTTCTTCCTCTCCCTCCGGCTTACTAGCGGTTGAGGCTTCCGCTATTTGCGAGTTGGAATTTTTTCCTGCTCGACTTAGCGCCCCTCCTCGCGTGCAGAAGCCTACGGGATTTCTTCCTCTCCCTCCTGCTTACTGGCGGTTTAGGCTTCTGCTATTTGCGAGTTGGAATTTTTTCCTGCTCGACTTAGCGCCCCTCCTCGCGTGCAGAAGCCTACAGGATTTCTTCCTCTCCCTCCGGCTCTCTGACGGCTGAGGCCTCCGCTATTTACGAGCGGGAAACTTCCCCTGCTTGAATTAGCGCCCCTCTTCGCGTGCAGAAGCCTACAGGATTTCTTCCTCTCCCTCCGGCTTACTGGCGGTTGAGGCTTCCGCTATTTGCGAGTTGGAATTTTTTCCTGCTCGACTTAGCGCCCCTTCTCGCGCGCAGAAGCCTACGGAATTTCTTCCTCCACTTAGTTCTTCGAGAGATTTGTTGAACTGTTAAATACGGCGTCAGGTAGAAATACGGCATTGGGCAGAAGACCGATGAAATTTCTACGACAGTCAGAATTTGACGACGAGTAGAATTATGATAGAAGTCCGACGGCGAGGAGAAGTCCGTCGTCTGGTAGAAGACCGACGAAAGTTCGTCGACGAGCAAAAGTCTGATGACGAGTAGAAGTCCGCTGACGAGCAGAAGTCCGACGCTATGGAGAATTCCGAAGTCGGGTAGAAGACCGATGAAAGTTCGTCAATGAGCAAAAGTTTGACGACGAGTAGGAGTCCGCTGACGAGCAGAAGTCCGACGGCAGGGAGAAGTCCGACGTCGGGTAGAAGTCCGCTGACGAGCAGAAGTCTGACGACAGGGAGAAGTCCGTCATCGGGTAGAAGACCGACGAAAGTTCGTCGTTGAGCAGAAGTCCGACGACGAGTAGGAGTCCACTGACGAGCAGAAGTCCGACGACAGGGAGAAGCCCGACGTCGGGTAGAAGTTCGTTGATGAGCAGAAGTCTGACGACAGGGAGAAGTCCGTCATCAGGTAGAAGACCGACAAAAGTTCGTCGACGAGCAAAAGTCCGACGACGAGTAGGAGTCCGCTGATGAGCAGAAGTCCGACAACAGGGAGAAGTCCGACGTCGGGTAGAAGTCTGCTGACGAGCAGAAGTCCGACAACAGGGAGAAGTCAGTCGTCGGGTAGAAGTCCGCTGAAAGTCCTGCAAGGTAAAAGTTCAGCGAGAGGAGGAAATTCAACATCAAATAGAAATTTAACTTTGTGCAGAAGTTCGATGGAAGTCGATTGACGACATTCTGGCAACGTTAACCAAGGGTGTAAGACCTATCCAAGGTTGTATGTTATAGCATTTGCTCGATGTTGTTAACATATATTGGATCCACCAAAGATGTGAGACCTATCAGAGGTTGTATGTCGGAGCTTTTCTCGACGACATTAACCTGTGTGGAAGAGGCCGAGAGAATCCACCAAGGATCTAAGACCTATCTGAGGTCGTATGTTGGAGCCCTGCTCAACGACGTTAACCTGTGTGGATGAGGTCAGGAGAATCCACCAAGGATGTAAGACCTATCCGAGGTTGTATGTCAGAACATTTGTTTGATGACATTAACCTGTGTGGAAGAGGTCGAGAGAATCCACCAATGATGTAAGACCTATCCGAGGTTGTATATCGGAGCCCTGCTCGATGACGTTAACCTGTGTGGATGAGGTCAGGAGAATCCACCAAGGATGTGAGACCTTTCCGAGGTTGTATATCGGAGCCTTTTCTCGACGACGTTAACATGTGTGGAAGAGGTCGAGAGAATCCACCAAGGACGTTAGACCTATCCGAGGCTGTATGCCAGAGCCTTGCTCAATGACGTTAACATGTGTGGAAGAGGTCGGGAGAATCCGCCAAGGATGTAAGACCTTTCCGAGGTTGTATGTCGAAGCCCTGCTCGACGACGTTAACCTGTGTGGAAGAGGTCGAGAGAATCCACCAAGAATGTAGGAACTTTCCGAGGTTGTATGTCGGAGCCTTTGCTCGACGACGTTAACCTGTGTGGAAGAGGTCGGGAGAATCCACCAAGGATGTGAGACCTTTCTGAGGTTGTATGTCAGAGCCCTGCTCGACGACGTTAACCTGTGTGGAAGAGGTCGAGAGAATCCACCAAGGATGTAGGACCTTTCCGAGGTTGTATGTCGGAGCCTTTGCTCAACGACGTTAACCTGTGTGGAAAAGGTTGGGAGAATCCGCCAAGGATGTAAGACCTATCCGAGGTTGTATGTCGGAGCCCTGCTCGAAGATGTTAACATGTGTGGATGAGGTTAGGAGAATCCACCAAGGATGTGAGACCTTTCTGAGGTTGTATGTCGAAGCCTTTGCTCGACGACGTTAACCTGTGTGGAAGAGGTTGAGAGAATCCACCAAGGATGTAAGACCTATCCGAGGTTGTATGTCGGAGCCCTGCTCGATGATGTTAACCTGTGTGGATGAGGTCAGGAGAATCCACCAAGGATGTAAGACCTTTCCGAGGTTATATGTCGGAGCCTTTACTCGACGACGTTAACCTGTGTGGAAGAGGTCGAGAGAATCCACCAAGGATGTAAGATCTTTCCGAGGTTGTATGTCGGAGCCTTTGCTCGACGACATTAACCTGTATGGAAGAGGCTGGGAGAATCCACCAAGGATGTAAGACCTTTCCGAGGTTGTATGTCGGAGCCTTTGCTCGGCGACGTTAACCTGTGTGGAAGAGGTCGAGAGAATCCACCAAGGATGTGAGACCTATCCGAGGTTGTATGTCGGAGCCTTTGCTCGACGACGTTAACCTATGTGGAAGAGGCCGAATCGGATCCCCCTGGGATCGATTTTACCTTGATTGGGAGGGGGCGAATGCCGCGTGTATCCCGAATCAAAGGTGAAGAATGGTCTATTTTTAGACCGTTACTGCCTTTTTGAGGTCGAGGTTAGGACCTTGCTCGAGGAGTAGAAGTTCAACAATGCACTGTATAAAGCTTGTAATTGATTTGAAGTATCCTTGCATTTGCTCGGATATTCCTGAAATATCAACTTGGTGTTGAAGGTATTAGAGGATCTATTTGACCATGGTTTGAGTCAAAGTTGCCCCCCAGTCCGCATCTGCTTCTTATGATATTGATGCTATGTGTGATCTTTTGAGATTGGAGCAAAAGTTGCCCCCCAGTCGGGAACCATGTTCCCACAGACGGCGCCAAACTGTTGCGTGCGAGAATATACGCGGCGGTAGAGTTTGTAAATTCGCGTCCTAGCGTTGCACGAGTATTTCGCACACAAACAGAAAAGAGAAAGTGAACACCAAGAGTTTTTACGTGGAAAACCCAAAAAGGGAAAAAACCACGGGGCCTTGCCCAGTTGCAAAATTCCACTAGTGTTTTCGTAGATTACAGATGGCGGATTTCGTCCCACAAGTTGGGATAATCCAAGTACAATTTGTTTCTTCCACGAAATTTACAAAATCCTGTGAATTCCTGGCGTTTCTCGAAAATCCGGCAGAGTTCTGGCGTCTTCAGGCGGCAGGAAAAGCTCCGGCGGCGGTGGTCGAGGAGGTGAGGAATCTCCTATTCTCCTTTCTCCTTCTCCTTCTCTTCTTCTTCTCTCTCTTCACTTGAGTCCCTTTGGTGTAGAATGAGGGCTCTATTTATAGTTTTTTCTGGAGTGGCATGGCCCGTAAATAGGCGTGAGATCAAGGGCGAATTGGGAGTGGTTTGAATGGACGGCCGATATCGAATCCTTTGATCATGCACCGTTCGTTGGTTATATGAAGGCCTTAGTGATGTTGGAATTTGATGATCTTGGGCTCGTTAGATTTGTCTCGTCGAGCCGTTCGATTCGAGTATAAGCTCGTCAAAATCGGAGACCGTTTGGTAACTCAAATTGCAGTTTGAACCTTCCGACAGCGCTTTGAACCCTTCATTCGGACTCATTTAGGCTCGGATTGGGTTGATCTTGGTGTCGTTGGGTTCGTATTTCCGAGACGCTCAGTTTGACTATAAGCTCGTTGAAATCGGAGTTCGGGTGCTTCCAAAATTAATTTTTAAAGTTTCCAACTAGCTTTTGCCTCGAGATTCGTGCTCAATCAAGATAATTTTGAGATGACGTATCAATAATTATTTGAAAATAAGCAATAAGAAAATTCACCAGGCAACTTTATATCTAATAAATAGTTGGTCAGTGTATTCACATTATTATTTTTAATTATATATATTATTCTCTTACGTCCTTATAAAAAAAATATATCATTATTATATTTTGTATTTAATTGATTATTTTTATTTGTAACTTTCACAAAAATTCCAATAGCATTATTTATTTATTTGGTTTTCTAATATCATGTGCAATTGATGTGGCACAAGTTGGGCAGCATGAGTCAAATCAGATAGCGCCACATCACCTAAACTAAAAAATTAAATAAGTAGGACTTTATAGTTGTTGCAAATCTAACAGTCCATGCGTCAATTTTATGATCATCAGATTTTGTTTGGGTAAAATTAATCAAATATCTACATTCAGGTGATAAAGTTGTTGATTAAGATATTATTTGTGACAGGTTTTTTTATTATTTTATAAAATAGTATTTTAAAATAAATTGTTTTTAAATTTAAAATCTGCTTTAGAAATTAGTAAAAAAGTTGTCCTAACTTTTAGTCGAAAAAAATTCAGAGCAAAATAAGAATATATTATTAAAGAAATATAATATGTCTGAAATATGTAGAATTATTTAGACGAGTATAAGATAAATATAATAGATTATCTTTTGATTTTAATTTGAAAGAAAATGAATATACTATTAAATTCAATAATGATAGTGGCTAGTAGAAGTTGATGTCAGTGGCGGCGGCAAATGGTTACTGCAATGGCAATATGTGTGTCACTCCCCAAGATCTAAAATGAAATAATTTCTTTTTTTTTTCTTCTTCTTTAGTATCAGCTTAATTCATTCTATTTCATTTAATAATCAGATCAATAAGCATCCATATTATTTTGATATCTATAAGTGATTAATTTTATTAAAGAAAATTAATAAACAACAAAAAATATAATTCACATTACTATAATAGTCAATATTTACATTCTGGCGGTAGAGTCCAAAATAATATATACAATAATTTTTATAGGCTACAAAAGAATATATATAAATTAGAAGATCGAAATAAAACTAAAAATATCATTACATCTAAGCTTCAATCCAAAGACTACTTACATTTACCTGAAACCTTATAAAATCACGTAATGAGCAAATAACCCAGCAAGTAACTAAAATCACACCACTGAAATTAAAGGCAAAGGAGAAACCATATGCTTTAAATCATGTAGGAAAATCTATAAATCAATATATATGCTTTCTGTACTGATCATCTGTATCTATCGATCATTCTGCTTTATCATACAATCAATTTTATTCAGTCATATCATTCAATTATCTTAGTCAATCCATTAATTATGCAATTGTATTAGTATCTGCATTAAGTAACGTTAAGCAGTAATAATGATCCATATCCATATTCAATAATTAGTAATTAGTAATTTGATTCAGTACAATAATAAATATTCAATTATATATTCAATTGAGGGTATCTATATCTTGCTCTTGCATTTAAGATTTTCAATCAATCACCCCTTATGACTCTTAATGAATGAACTCCTTATAACTACCTTTGAATCAAGTGATAGTCACCCCAACTTCTTATGAATCCCAATCAATCTCAAACATTTTATGACTCTCATTCATTAATAGTACTGACTCTCATAAGTGAATCACATAGATTTTGAAAATATCACATGAGGTTATCATATCATATATCTTATATCAATTAGTACATCATATACATACATTATATCAGATTCAGACTAGTAGCAATATTACATTCTTGCATAACTCAATCATATCAATAACTTTAGTAAATATTAACTTGTAGTCTTATCATATCAAATCATAAAGAACTGAAATAAAACTAAAAATATCATTACAACTAAGCTTCAATCTAAAGACTACTTATCTTTAGTTGAAATCTTATTAAATCACGTAATGAGCAAATAACCCAACAAGTAACTAAAATCACACCACTGAAATCAAAGTAAGGCAAATGAGAAACAATATGTTTTAAATCATGTAGGAAAATCTATAAATCAATATATATGCCTTATGTACTGATCATCTATATCAATTGATCGTTACGTTTTTATCATACAAACAATTTCATTCAGTCATATCATTCAACCATCTTATTCGATCCATCAATTATGCAATTCTATTAGTATCCTTAATCAGTAACGGTAAACAATAATAATGATCCATATCCATATTCAGTAATTAGTAATTAGTAATTTAATTATCACTACAGGAAAACAGCTCATTTCCGACGTAATTTCCGGCGGAAATAAATTCGTCACAAATTCCGGCGGAATTTCCGGCGGATTTCCGATGGATTTTTTTTGTCAAATTTCCGACACATTTTTCAACTGGTTTTCCGACGGATTTTTTCCAACAACATTTCCGGCGGACTTTCCGACGGATATTAAAAAAATTAAGTTATATTTTAATACTTATTAGCAAATTAATTTATAAAAATAACTTAAATTATAATTTATTGTAAAATTAATTTTTTTAATTGAAATAAAGATTAACTAACTAATTTAATTAAACAGATTTTGTTAAATTAAATTTACTAATTTAATTAACTAATTAAAAAAATAATACTTTATGAGTTATAAGGTAAATAAAAAAAAAGTCCAAGTTTAATCGTACTTTCGTTTAAGGAGTAGATGGCAGATGGCGCGCGCGGGAGCTTTTCTTCGGAGTGGGCGGGGTTCGAACCCCGCCGAAGTCTGGGCGCGGGACGGCGAGATCTCACGCGGGCGGGTTCATTGCTGGCGGACGGGCTACGGACCGGAGCTGGAATTGGGTGCAGCGGATGGGGCTGGATAGGTGGGCCGGATTAGCTTTGGGAATTTTTTTTTTTTTTTGAATTTTCTTTACTTTCCGGCGGGAAAAAATCCGCCGTCAATTTTTTCCAGCGGAAAATCCGTCGGAAATACGCCGGAAATATTTCCAGCGAATTATTTTACGCCGGAAGATCTTTAACGACGCGCGTTAAACCGGCGAAAATATTTCCGCCGGAAATCCGCTGGAAATGCTACTTTCTGACGGATTTTGGCCAATTTTCCGGCGAAAATGTCTGCCGGAAAATGACGTTTTTCCTGTAGTGTAGGTACAGTAATCAATATTCAATTATGTATTCAATTGAGGGTATGAATATCTTGCTATTGCATTTATGATTATCAATCAATCACCCCTTATGACTCCTATTGAATGAACTTCTTATAACTACCTTTGAATCAAGTGACAGTCAACCCAACTTTTATATGACTCCCAATCAATATCCAACATTTTATAACTCCCATTCACTGATGCTACTGACTCCCATCAGTGAATCACATAGATCTTGAGGATATCACATAATGTTATCATATCATATATCTTATATCAATTAGTACATCATAAATATACATTATATCAGATTCAGACTAGTAGCAATATTACATTCTTGCATAACTCAATCATATCAATAATTTTAGTAAATATTAACTTGTAGTCTTATCATGTCAAATCATAGCACATCACTTTTCAATCCATTTCTAGTTTGTCTTTTTTCCTACTAATTTTACCAATAAATTCTTAAAAGCACATTTAACCAGTGAAAATACAATAAAATCAAATCAAATAATTCAGAATGATCAAATCTATAACATATCAAAAGTTACGTGATAAAAGCTTACAAAATTACGAGGTAATATATTTTGAATAGATTTAGGAAAGATAAATTCTTAGAAAGTAAACCATAAAAAACAAAAGTAAGAGCATAGTTACTTACAAATATCAAAATACTTTTTAAAAATAGAGGTGAATGATGAAAATGACCAAAAATCAACTTTCTATCTCCTTTCTTTCTCTTCCTTCCCCCTTTTCTTTCCGAGCAAGTCATGGTTGAAATAGGGGAGGTGGCAACGATGGAATATTTTAATGCTTAGGTTTAGAAAAAAAAATCTAAAAATATTATTAATAGCTTAGTGCAGTAGCTCTCAGATTTAGCGTCATAGTGTTGTATGTAGAATTCAAAATTACTGTATAATATAGACTCAAACGTCGCAGCGATATTTTCTGGTAGCACTGTGCTCTTAAACCTAATGTCGCAACGCGCACAAGTATAGCGTCGAACCCCTCCAACTCCGACAAAAACTTAAAAATTCATATTTTAAAAGACATTTCATTTTCGGGATGTTACAATGTAATAATTGACAATTGTTATAGTTGCGACGGGTGACAACAGTGGATAGGACTACGGGGGTAAGTAGAAGTAGCAAGCTAAGCTTTTCTCTTTTTGTGCATTTGAAATTACTTAAAAATAGAATGAATTCTTAATAGAATTGTTGCGTCGTGGAACATTCAAGGTGGGAGAGAGATATATAGTATAACATTCTAATTTTGTAAGAAAATCCAGCACACAAAACGATGAGAGAGAGAGAGAGGTGCAAGTGTCATGAGAGATGTCAAAATTTTTACTTGAAAACCCTTAAAAGGGGGAAAAATCATGGGGCATGCCTATAAGTTGCTGAATTTTGAATCCGGATGGGTCTTCTCACTAAGACATTCAATTTGACTATAAGTTAGCCTAAATTTGAATTCGAATGGTCCCGACTTTAATTATGGAAGTTGCCAACTCATATATGCCTCAGAATTTATGCCCGATCAAAACAATTTTGGGTGATATATCAAGGATGAAAATGAATTAAATGATGCATTCTAAAGGCTTCAAGATGTTACTCAGTGTTGCTTTTGCTTCAAACCATAACACAATT
The DNA here is from genome assembly GCA_019514585.1 of Dendrobium officinale. Classification (NCBI taxonomy): domain Eukaryota; kingdom Viridiplantae; phylum Streptophyta; class Magnoliopsida; order Asparagales; family Orchidaceae; genus Dendrobium; species Dendrobium officinale. The sequence continues at coordinate 17,791,332 of CM033692.1, forward strand.
TTTTAAAATCTTTGCATTTGAAATACTGCACCATTTTCTACTTCAAACTAAACATCCCCAAAATATAATAATTTATATTTTACATATAAAATAAATAAAAATAAAATAATCTTGAAAAAGCAATTTTTATATATTCAGCATCCAAATTAGCCCTTACTCAAAACTGTTAACATTACAGTTATATGAAGTTCTAGATAACTGTCCAGCGTAAAATTCCTATTAAGAATTAGAACACTAACACTTTCGCTGCATGAAATGTTCGGGTTAAGGGTATAAATAAGTTGAGCAAAACTGGAGATGTTCTTATTTATGTTTTATTTTTCAAATTATAGTCAGAATTTCTATTTGATAATTATTATTTTTTTTTAACTTTCAAAAGAATTTTATACTATAAAATTACTTTTTACAACAACTTTAAAAGATTAATTTCTCTATAACAATTTTATATTATTTAAAATATTATAAGCATTTCATGATTCTGCAAAACTAAATTAAATTTTCTGCGATGTGTGCCGTCGCTCTGCTAGGGTTTGGCGTTCCCCTTTGCTTCGAGATCGGTTGCTGTCTCTGGGTAGCCCCTCCTCTCCTTTAGTTCCCCTGTTTTTTTCTAGCGGTTTGTTTCTTTTCTTATGGCGAATGTTCGCCTGCGGGATCCCGATTTTCTGGGGGGATCTTCTTCCCCTCTCTCTTTTAAGGATGCTTTGTCTGGAGTTTCGTCTTCCTCCTCGTTTCCTGATTTATGTGTTTCTTCTCACCGGGGTTTACCGGCGCTGTTGATTTCTGAGGCAGAAATTTGTTCTCTTTCTGCCTCGTTTGAGTTTTCTTTGGTGGGCAAGTTTCCGGCTAAACGTCCTGCACTCGATGCCATTAGGAAATTTTTCTTTAATTTGAAGCTTTTAGGCGATTTTTCGGTCACAGTTCTTAACCCCAGGAATGTTTTGATTAAACTCGTGAACGACTTTGATTATTGTTGGATTTTTTCCCACATATCTTATTTTGTGCATAACTGCTACATGAAAGTAGTGAAATGGTCCCCTAATTTGGATGTTGAGGTGGACTCTCCGATTGTTCCCATATGAGTTTCCTTCCCTCACCATAGGCCTCATCTTTTTTCCCCTAGGATCCTTTTCTGTTTGGGTTCTATCTTTGGTCGCACTCTCAAGTCGGACACTGCTACTGCTTCGGGTTCCCGTCCCTCGATTGCTCGTATTCTTGTAGAATTAGATGTTAGAAAAAATTACCCGGATAAAATTTGGATAGGTTCTGTGGAATCGGGTTATGTTCAAACTGTTATTTTTGTGATTTACATCATTTCTGTAAGCACTGTAATTCTTTAGGGCATTTAAAGGATGTTTGCCCTGTTTTGCATCCTAGTCTTAATATTCCCAAATCTTCGTTGTCTGGAGAGAATGTGAAGAATGTTGGCTCTAATGGTGTTCTTAACCCGTCCAATATTTTTGTCCCACAGTCTGAGAATGCTGGAATGGGTGGTAGCCCTGTGGTGGTTGATACTGTTTTATCCCCTGATGCCTTACCTTTTGTTCCACCAGTTACTGATTTGGGCTCCCCGAGTCCTATTTTGTGTGCTTCTTTACCTGTTATGTCGAACATTGGATTAAGTCCTGTTGTTGAGGCTATTGCAGGTGTGCAATCTGTAAAACTTTGTGTGGATGGTGTTGTTGGGGCTGTACCTTCTTTGATGTGTAATAATGCTGTAGGGAATCCTAGCTGTGCTTTAAATGCTAATTCCTTGGTTCGGCTGTTTTGGGTGGTTCTTTGCAGAATCCTGAGGTTTTGGGTGTTCAGGTTAGGCTTGGTACTGAAAGTGGTACTTTGGGTGGGGTTGGGTGTGCGGAACCTGCTGTTTCTATGGCTTGTAACACTTCTAATTCAACGCCGGTGAATGACAGTTTAGTTAAGAGCTCGTTTGTGGATGTGCCAATCAATTTTATTGAACCTCAAGCCTTGGTTTATCATGTGGGGGACAATTCTGGGATGGATTTACCTGTGCATCTTGATTGGCTTCATGGGTCGTCTGACTCTGATTCAGATTCCTCTTTTGAGACTGATATGGCGGATGATCCAGCAAATTCCTTTACTCTTCTGCGGGATGCTTCAGTTGGTTCTCGTGGTAGGGCCCGTGGAAGGGGCAGATGTGGAAGGTGATGTTGTGGGTGATGCTAGTGTTTGCATTTTACTGGCTTCTATATGGTGCCTATTTTTTGGTGCTCTCCAATTTTTATTTTATATTGGTCGGGCAATGATGTGGTCGGGGCTCGTTTTTCCGTTAGCTTGGTCCCTGGCAACCTTTGGTGGTGATCGTTTGCTTGGTTGGGTTTGCTGCTTCGTTTTGTATCTTCACTAAATTGGACGGTCGGTGCTGTACTTTTGGGAAGCTGGTAGTCTAGATCAAATACTGAGCCCTCGGTTTTTGGATTTCCAAAAAAAAAAAGTCATAAGCCTTAAGTTTGGGCTTTCGCCTAAGGTTGAGCTAGCTTATTTGTTATGAAAGAGAAGAAAATATAATTTTGATTAAAACAAAAATAATAATAGAATGGCGAATTATATAAGCAATTAGATCAGAAATAATAAAAAACCTTTGAATAAGAAAAGTGTGATATAAATTTTTTAATATTTATAATAATTTAATACTTCAATTTCTAATTTTAAATGATTTTAAGTATATTTTGTATGAATATTTTTTAAACAGGATAACTAGGGAGCCAACATTTTTTGAATCAATATAGGCCCGCTCTTGTTGTCTCGCGTAAGTCGTGTGGCGCGTTTGCACTAGGACCGCGCATGCACCGAGCCTGCTCCCTCGCACCTGCTCCACCACTCCAGCACCCTGGCTCGCTCGCTCCCTCACCCGTGTCACGTGACGCATCTGCAGTTCTGCACTTGGAGGCCTGCACGTTCTAACTCGGCAAGAGAAAACCCGTATTATTATGTTGAGTCGAGTTAACCCGGTAATTCGACGGGTTGGGTCCGGGTTTAAAGTTTTGACATGCTTACAAAACCGGATTGTGCTAGGGTCAACTTGTTCGAACCCGAGTCAATTCAAAGTTTGACCCGAACCCGACACGCATACCCGTTTTGACACCCCCTACTTATAAAACAAAATTATTTGACTTCAATTTCTCACATAAAAAAATTATAAAATATTAAATATTTATATATATATAATCATTAAAATAAACATTATACAAAATTAACATATAAAAAACTTCGGCTCATCCTCCTAAAATTTTGATTAAATATTGTCATCCTTTTTTTTTTTTTTTCCTTATCTAAGATGTTCTGATCCTTTCTCTTGCTTCTTGCTACCAGTTATCCTTAACTTGAGCCTGCTATTGTGGCTCCCACTTTTGTTCATATAGCAAGACATTCTCTGCTCTGGTTGAAATCTTCTTTGTTCTTATTTAAGGGCTTCTGCTTGGTCTGCTTGATTTCTAAATTCTTTTTGTTTGGCAAGCAGCACTTGAAGGTAAGTAATTCCACATCTCTGTCGCCAAGTAATTCCACTGAAATCGAATGAATCTCTATTGATTTGGACTGTTCAGTTTTTGGAAATTAGATTTTTTTTTTTTTTGGAGAAATGTCTGTTCAGTTTCTGCTTGCTTAAGTTCTTGATTCAAAAACATAGATTTATAAAAATTATGCTGTACATAATGTTTGTATGTTGGTTTGATGAAATTAAAGCCTCGTTTGGGAACAATTATTAGGTTAGGTGACCTGACGTAACTCTACGTTCGGACGCCAATAACATGTTGCCACGTGCTCTTACTCTTTACCGTGTTGCCCGACGACTCGACCCGGATCGGAACCCGGGATTGCTATGTTCGTGTATTGCTAGGTATTGCTCGGTATTGCTAGGTATTACTCGGTATTGCTAGGTATTACTTGACAATAATGAGAAATATCGCTCTGTCAAGACCAATACCGAGCAATACCTAGAAAAACTCGGTATTGCTCGGTATTGGTCTTCACAGAATGGTATTTCCCGTTATTGCCAAGCAAAATCGACCAATACCTAGCAATACCGAGCAATACGCGAACATAGCAATCCTGGGTCTGTTTCGGGTCGGGTTTTCGGGCCGCGCGGTAAAGAGTAAAAGCACGTGATACTATTTTACTGGCGTCCGAACGTAGAGCTACGTTAGGTCATCTGACCAAATAAAAGTTTCTCGTTTGGGGCAGCTTTCTTACTATTTCTTAAAGTAGTTTTTTAGCACAAAAATTTTACTAAACAATTGATTTGAAAAGTAGTAATAAAATAGTTCCAAACGAAGCCTAAATTGAACCCTGCCTACATCTATTAGTTTGGTGAGCCTAAAATATTTAGGTTTCGTTTGAAACGGTTTTCTTACTGCTTCTTAAAGTATCTTTTTAGTACAAAAATTAAATGAATTGAATGGAAAACTTTGATCATTTTGGCCAATAGTAGCGATGGAGGTAGACAACAGTGACGATGATGGCTCCGGGGTGGCGGCGGTTGGCAATGATGATGACGAAAATTGGCAGACATGATGGCAATCAGTGCGGGCAAATTATTGACTAGCGGCAACATCGGTGGCGGATGGCGGACGGTGGAGGCCAGTTGAGGCTATTGTTGTGTCTGAATGCATAGAGAATTTATAGGGGGCTCAGCTTGCACAAAAAATAAATTAGATGTTGCATTCCAAAGTCACCAATGAATCTCATTTCATTTAAAATGTCACCAATGAATCTCATTTCATTTAAAATGTTGCCTACCAAGCACCATAATTTTCAAAAGGCTTGCATTTGAATTACGTTACACTAATAATAGAACAAACCAAGCATCCCCTAAGTTTTATTTTGATTCATAAAATTATATGAATAGATTGATGTAATAACCATAAACGATATCCTTATGGTTATGATCATTCAAAGTCATAACAAATAGGTTTCGTTTGGGGCAAATTTTTTTTTTCGACTTCTTTAAATAACTTTTTAGTACAAAAATTAAATTTTTTGTACTAAAAAGCTGCTTTAAAAAGCATTAAAAAATCCGTCCCACATAAAGTCTTAATTTTTAACTCTTAGCCGTCTCAATGCATCTTATTCTGTAACTATGATTCTTGAATTCCTGAAGGCTAAGCTTTGAGGGGAAAAGAAAATGATTTTGCTTCATGGAATTCTGCATGTGGACATTTTGGAGGCCAAAGGATTGCAAATCCCATTTGGGCTGCCCAATGGTGCAACAAGGTTAAGCAGGAGGGTAATCTCTTCAACTCAAAAAAATTTCTTCTTGTAATTAAATGAATTCTCTAAAATGAAGAAAAGTTTTCTTCCTTCCAAGAATTATTGTATATTAGTTAAAAAAACTGAACATTTTAACAATTTGCCTGTACTGCAAATTGAAATCTGCATAGAAGTGGTTAGCAAGGAGATTTTCTTGGATCAAGCGGGTCTCCTCCTGCTTGCCCAGCGTACGTACACACTTCCCTTCCTCTCCATCCCTTCATTAAACCCACCAATTTGCTTTCTTTGGCGCTAACAACTTTTACAAATTGCAGCGGCTCGCCGGCAACATCGAGAACGTGTTGGGGTGGGCACCAGAGGCCAAACTATACGCCACCGTCGACTTAGAAAAAGCCCGGGTCGGTCGTACTCGTCTGATGATCTCCGGCGATACTAGCAACCCTCGCTGGTACGAATCCTTCCGCATCTACTGCGCCCACATGGCCGAACACGTCATCTTTACCCTCAAATCCGACAACCCCATCGGTGCCACCCTCTTAGGACGCGCCTATCTCCCCGTCGCCTCCATCATCAACAACACCCTAATCGACTCCTCCCTCGACATCTGCGGCGAAGATCTCCGCCCCCTCGGTGGTCGTATTCACGTCAAAGTTCGTTACACCGCCGTCGCCGGCAGCGATATTGGCGGATGGGGAAGAGGAATCCCCAACACTTTCTTCAAGCAGAGGGAGGGATGCAAGGTGACGCTCTACCACGACGCGCATGTCGACGGGAGTTTTGTTCCAAGAATACTCCTCGCCGGCGGCGAGGTGTTTCGGCCGGGGCGTTGTTGGGAGGATGTGTTCGAAGCGATTTCGGGAGCGAGGCGTTTTATTTACGTTGCAGGGTGGTCGGTGTACGCGGAGATTAGTTTGGTTAGGGAAGGGCAGAGAGGGCAAGCAGGGGAAGCGACGCTGGGGGAGATGCTGAAAAGAAAAGCAGGGGAAGGGGTGAGAGTGTTGATGTTGGTGTGGGATGACCGGAGCTCGGTGGGGGATTTGAAGAAGGATGGAGTAATGGCGACGCATGACCAGGACACGGCGGAGTTTTTTCGTGGCTCCGGCGTTCACTGCGTGCTCTGCCCGCGGAACCCCGACGTCGGGGAGAGCTACGTCCAGGTACTGCGGTTTTTATCCGAAATTATTTGCGCTAATAGATATCTTTAATCTTTATAAAAAAATGGATTTGATTCTTAAAATTTATTTATAGATAATTAATATTATATTTATTTTAAAAAAGATTAAAATTTTATATTATATATTTCATCTCCACATAACTATATAAGCATGAATTCTTCTTCGTGATCCAATTCTGATTCCCTTCATTTCAGGGATTGGAGATTGCCACCATGTTCACCCACCACCAGAAAACGATTATAGTTGACTATGCAGAGACAGCGGCGGCGGAGATGGGAACGCATCGCCGTAAAGGAAGAGAGGGAGTGGCGGCAAGGCGGAGGATTGTGAGCTTCCTTGGAGGCATCGACCTCTGCGACGGTCGGTACGATACACAGAAACACTCTCTGTTTCAAACACTTGCTAGAGAGCATCGAAACGACTTCCACCAGCCGAACTTCGCCGGCGCGACGTTGAGGAAGGGAGGACCGAGGGAGCCGTGGCATGATGTTCATTGCCGAGTGGAAGGTGCGGCGGCGTGGGACGTGCTCTGCAACTTCGAGCAGCGGTGGAGGAAGCAAGGGGCCGGCGATTATCTCTTGCTCCGGCTACGAGAAAACGACGGGGGATTATATGTGCTGCCGGAGGAGGAGGCGGTGGTGGCTTCTCGTAGCGACGGCAACGCGTGGAATGTTCAGGTAGGTTGTCATTAGGGCATCTCCAACCGAACGGCAAACACTTGTTTGCCGTTCTTGTTTTGCTCCAACCGATCGCCATTTTTTAAGCCATTTGATCGCGGATGAACAGTGCGACGCCAATATTGGCGTCGCACTGTTCACTCACGTCATTTTTTGCTCTCAACCGGAAAAACGCGCGAAAGGGAGGGCGATCTACCTTCTCAAAAACACCTAAAATGGCGTTCGATTGGAGCATCACCGCGCCATTTTAGAGTTTTGCGTTACTTTGCCGTGAAAAATGAAGTTTTCGATTGGAGATGCCCTTAGGAGCGCAGTTTGAATTTGTTAACACTTGTGTTTATATAAAACGTTAAATAGTTTTGAATATATAAATTATAATTTTTTTAAGGGATAGATTATTGTACTTTTAAAAGGTATTAGTTTTTTCTTTTAACAGACTTTGTAATCATTTTAATAATTAAGGTTTAAACACCTTTGTTGCAGGTCTTCCGCTCCATTGACGGCGGCGCCGCCCATAGTTTCCCAGACTCACCGAAGGAGGCGGCGGCGATGGGCCTCATAACCGGTAAGGACAACGTGATTGATCGCAGCATTCAAGACGCCTACATAAACGCCATAAGACGTGCGAAGAACTTCATCTACATCGAGAACCAATACTTCCCTGGGAAGCTCCTACGCATGGAAGGAGGAAAAAGGCATCAAAGTGGAAGACATTGGAGCGCTTCACTTGATTCCCAAGGAGCTATCATTAAAGATTGTGAGCAAAATAGAGGCCGGGGAGAGATTTGCGGTCTATGTGGTGGTTCCGATGTGGCCGGAAGGGGTGCCGGAGAGCGGATCAGTTCAGGCGATCTTGGACTGGCAGAGAAGGACAATGGAGATGATGTACGATGATGTGGCGGAGGCATTAAGGGCTAAGGGGATCGCCGGTAATGTAAGCCCTAGTGATTACCTCAATTTCTTCTGTTTAGGCAATCGGGAGGTGAAGAGGGGAGGGAGAGTATGAGCCACCAGAGCGGCCAGAGCCGGATTCCGATTATAGCAGAGCGCAACAGGCGAGGAGGTTCATGATCTACGTTCATGCCAAGATGATGATCGGTAAAGCTAGCTTGAATCTATATTTTAAAGGTTTAATATGATGCCAATTTCTTCATATTTGATTTCAGTGGATGATGAGTATATAGTTGTGGGCTCAGCCAACATCAACCAAAGATCCATGGATGGAGGAAGGGACACTGAGATAGCCATGGGAGCTTACCAGCCCAATCATTTATCTTCCAGCCAACCTGCAAGAGGTCAGATCCACGGCTTTCGATTATCACTGTGGTACGAGCATTTGGGAATGATCGATGACACCTTCCTTCGTCCCGAAAGTAAGGAGTGTGTCCTCAAGGTGAGGCAGAATGCAGAGGAGAGATGGAAATTGTATCTGGGAGTTTTATTGTACAACGATTTGTCAGGTCACCTGCTTAGCTATCCCATCAGCATAACAAATAATGGCAAGATTGTTGTGTCGCCATGGATGGAGTTCTTCCCTGACACCAAAGCTAAGGTTCTCGGCACCAAGTCTGACTATCTTCCTGCAATTCTTACTACTTGAGAGTTTGCTTGATGTTGCCTTCATATCATTTCAACTGGATTCAATTATGCTTGCGAAGGAGATGATTTGATGTTGTGATCATGCAATTTGTTTGAAAGAAAAGAAGAACAAAAAAATATCATTGTCTCTTTTCATTTGTGTAATTAGACTATTTGATTAATGTTAAGAATAAGCTTATGAAATTACATTATGTAAAATATATGTTGTGATACTAACTTTTATATGGGTATATAGTTTTGGATTATGTAATGATATTCATATGATGATAAAATGGACACTTATGTGGTAAGATTTTATTTTTCAAGGGAATACGATAGAAGTCTTTTTTGTAGAAGGAAGTAATTTTATTCATTTATTTTTATTGGAATCAATTGATCAGTGCTTGATTTAAAATTTAAAATTTTGATAAAATTTTAAACTACTTAGCTTTTGAAATTAATCCAATCATAGAGAATAATTTTTCTTTTCTATGTGATAGTCTATTAATACACTCCAAGATCATGGCACTCTAGCGCTTGCAGAATGGACATCCCAAACTATTGTCTCTTCCCTCTCGTGCTTGCGGAAACCCTTCTAATCATCTCCAAAGTAATTAGTACATATCCTCACTAGCATCTCACTTGTCCTTTGTGAGAGCATATCGCTCAAACTGCACGCATGTCGCTCAATTTTAGGCCATCCGATTTCAAAGTCCACATGGTCATCTTAGTTGTTATTGTGCATTTACCATATAGTTTCATTATGCTTAAGTGTACACACCCCATGTGGCAGTAGGCACCTCCATATTCTGCACCCCATAGGAGGTGTAAAAGTTAATTCTCTTCCCCTTTCTCCTCTTTGGTGCGCCTTCTTAGTTGTAATATTTGTTGTTATTGATTTTGACCTTTTAATAAAATCATGTCTATCATTTGATCGCTTATTGCCCGTACGCTCATCACATAGAATTATTGCATATCCATCCACCAACTTGGAACTCACCACCTAACTCATGTTGTTTTTGCACTTGCATGCGTTTGATGGCTTCAAAATTTGCCACCCATGGACCAAATGTTGACATCAGCTCCATACATTGCTCTGCCACCAACTGGTTCCTCATTGACAACCCCAAAGCACTCTCAATGGTAGACTGCTCCTTGTGCATACTAGATGAAGTCCCTCATACATTAAAGACCACTCAACTCCAGCCTCGATAGATACCCAACCCAAGCTACCACCTTATGCAACAAAATGAATCCAAAACTACATGTAATAAACCCCTTCCAACATTTCTTCAACTTTACTTAATGCTATGCAATGAAGAAAAATCCTAAATAAACTTTTCATGAAGAGAAAGTCACCTGAAATATAGTATTAAGCTAACTAACACTTATTGATCTCAAAATGTCACTCCTTGCTAACAATCTTTTGCTAGTTAGATATAGCTTTATCTCATCATCCAAGTTGGGGATTCATCCATCTGTATCACTTATGTCTCCTTAAGTGAAAGAATGATAAATTATTTTATCGATGCCATATTTGAAATTATGTATTTTTTTAAGTAGGTCAACCATTTTCCCTCCTCCCAAGGTGGATGATTTAAGTTGAATTAATTAAATATCAACATTTTTATTAGAAACTTTGCTAAGTACTTTGTCAAATTTGGATTCTACACTTCATATGTTCCAACAATCTAGTTAATGAACAATTATGAGTCAACATGGAACACTAACTTCTTAACTCAAAATTTTCCTCTACTTGAGTCTAAATGATATGAATTTATAATTTGATTGGTAGTAGTTGCTTTGAATCCTAACTAAAACCCATGAGCCTACACTAACTTTATTATTATTTTCCTTCAAGTCTCTATTAATGAAATATATTTAGAAACATTCTTAGCATTTTGGAAAATCTTAGTTATCTTCCTCTATTATTGTTTTGATAATAAAATCTACCAATAGTTGCGTTTTTATAGTTGGTCAAGAAACATATCAATATCATATTTACTTAATTTACTAAATCATTGCATAAGCTGAAATGATAATTAAGGTAACTATAACACCTTTTATATGGGTTGATCAATCATGACTATAATTTTATGAGCTTGAAAGTAGGGCATCTTCCTCCAAAAAAATGTTCAATGTTATCAACAACTTATCAATCAAGGGTTATCCTCTCTCCGAATTTATGAGGGAATGACCTACATAATAAATAGGTGGTTTTCACCTCGTCTGTTCTCACTCTAGGACTAAGCTTGCTACAAAGTAATAATCTCCCATCTTCGAAAAAGCATGTCATGCAATTGAGGGAATTACTTAAGTTCATTGAACACCATCCAACTTTTGACATACTAAGAAAGATATTAACTTAGCCCTAAAAGCTTATTGGTTAGCTTCTAGACATCCTTGATTTTGAATGGCAATAGGGGCCTTCACATTTGTTAAAAAATTGTCAATATTTATGGATAAACCAATTGATGTGATAATTGCATTAAAAAAAAAATATTAGTAACATTGGCACTATATTGGACTTCATATTGAGTCTCTTAAGTGTGGTGAACATCTTTGACATGTATTTGAAGTGTTTAAATGATGAATTTCTCTCCAACAAAAGTCATCGATACAAAATCTAATATTTCTTGTCATTTTAATATAAAATAATATTATTTGTTTTCCACTGGTATTTGAGTTCTTCAAATCTAATGACATAATGATGTAATGAAAGATTCATTCGTTAATGATAAAACTTATATTTCAAAGAAATAAGAATATTTTTATTTTTTGGTAACTAAATAATGTATTTAAGAAGCCCAATCATTTATGTTTGACCTTTATGTTGACAATCATAACAATGTTTGGATGTGGGTAGGAGTCTGTTGGGTATGCATCATTGAACTTTTTAAAGTCCACAAACATCCTCTAATTGTCATTAGGCTTCTCCACCATCATGAAATTGGATACTTATTCAAAATTCCTAAATTTCATGATAAACTTAAAAGCAACTTCTTTACTTACTCCTCAAGTATGGCTTGAAGTTTACTGGAGTAGTTACACTTTTCTTTTAAATCAATTTACTATCCGTAGGTGGAGTTAATGGTTTGTGATGCCAGAATAATGACAAACATCTTAGATGGTTCCCAAGAAAACATACTAAAATTACTTCTAAGTTAATTTTATTAGATATTTAATCACCTTTTATGAACTTGGACTCATGAATAGGATCCACATGAACGTATCAGATTTATTTGATCACTTAATGACCAATCAAATTTTACTCATCTCGGGACTGGATTGACTAGTAAAGATTATCCTTCAATGTGTTTAAACAAGACCTTTAGATGTCACCAGATCCCTCCAAACTAATGCAAGGCTATTTACAACATGTAACTTGATGTATAGCTGATACCTTAACATAATGTATAAAAAAACTATTGAGAAGTTGTTGGATGAATATTGCATTGCATATAGATGGTGCCCAAAGTAACACCAAGTCCTCCCTCCAGGTATAAAATATTTGTCATCTTTAAAATAACCTCTAGGGAGATCACCCTGTTTTACATCCTCCTTCCACTAGCAAAATTCATGTAGTCTCCTTCTAGCACCAAAATTTTTAGACCCCAAAAAATTTGAGCACGCATGAGGAGATGATATTGAATGAGCTAACCATATCAACAAAGATACACATCACCTCATATAACTCCATCATCACTCGGATGATGATGGTGTCATTGACAAAGTTTCAAGTAGAAAAAAGGGCAATATTTGTGAACGAAATAGCCTCATAAGAGAACATGTGAGCAAAACTTACCTTGCAAGAGTCAAGTTATTCATAGATTATAACTTTGAGCTACTTAATATAGTGTACAACCGTTGATCATGTCAAGCCATTTTTTGTATAAAAAGCCCACTTGAAATGTATTACTCAATAAATGGCAGCTATAGTTTTCCTACTTATCTTGCTTGTAAGTAGACGTTATTGGCTCAAGTAAAAGGGGATGACAGTCTTGGTTGGAAGATTGAAACCCTCAAGCAACTTCTCTAATAACCATGATCATGTGTTTAAACTAGAGGTGAAATTAAGTGAGTTAAGCCAACTCAAGCTCAATATGATAAATGACTCGTGAGCCTAACTCAATGAACTAACGAGAAAAGCTTTGGCTATTCCTGTCTCAAATTGTTAGCTCATGAGCTGATTCATTTAAAAATATTAATATAAAATAAACTTAAGATATATTAGCATTTAGGATTTTGAGAACAAAGTTATTAAAAAATATTTTAAAAAACCCGACCCGAGACGAGACGGATCCCGCCCGTGCTGGATCGCGACGGAGCTGCACTAACCAGGATCTAGCTTTGGAATTTGGTTCGGAACTGAATCTTCCAAATAATTAATTCACACAGACTAACAAACACAGAGCTACTATGTATCATCAAATGCAGCGGAACAAAACATCTATCCGATTTCATTTCCTCAAAACAATCATCTACAGAACAGTACATGGCTTTCGACAGAAAGAAAGACAGAACAGAAAAGCCATGACTGTACAAAAACCAAAAGTACAAAAGTACCTATACTGATCAGACTCTGAACTAATCCTGGACTTCCTTGCCTTTCCCAGAACCTGAAAACCACCAGAAAGCAAGGGTGAGCTCAACAGCTCAGTAAAGCAACAAACCTCCAATCAAAATCCTCAGAATCTCAAAACAAACACAGCAGACAAATCCGTACAGAATCGAAACAGATTCGGACAGATATCAAATCAACAAAACTGTACGGAAATAGAAGTTGTATCAAATCAGAAACATAACAGATCAGACACATCAGATCAACAGAATCAGAATCGTACAGATCATATCGGAACAGAACAAATCATATCAGAATCATATAGCAGATATCAGATATTTAATTAATAGCTAAATTCCCTGACACTGACTGAATCTCATAGGATCCAGGCCACTTATGCCTCCCTTTGTGCTCACGGCACCAAAACAGATCAGATCAGATGTGCTTATAGCACCAGAATACATATATAGTGCATATAGCACCTAAACAGATTGTTTCCTCGGATCCGGAACAGAACAGATATCAGATTTCATATTGAGCTCATTTCAGAATTCCCAGACACTAACTGAATCTCATAGGATCCAGGCCCCTTATAACTCCCTTTATATAGCATATACAGATAGCATATCAATTCAGAAGATTTCCGGACAAAACAGAAATTACTCAAAAATCGGGCAGCACAACGGCAGTATACAGAATTTACACAATTTTCCTGAAAATCAAAATTCACCAAATTCGCACAGAATATAGATATCAACATTTTAGAACATTTATTCTACTGCACAGATAATTTCCAAGTTCACAGAAAAATCCAGTCGACTAAAAACACAGTCGAATCAAAAATACCCGGACAAAAATCTTAAAAAAATAACCAAAATATTCACACTCGGCACTTCAACAAAATACAGAAAGTTACGCGGTAGAAACTAAACCAGTCGGAAATTACGGACGAAAATCGCGAACAAAACTTAATTCCGGACAGATAATACCGCCAAACTCGACGGTTCTGAAAATTGAGAAAGTCGGATTGTGCCTTACCTTGCGTACAGCAATTTCCTCAACAGTCTCTTCGGACGAAAACAGCTCGGCGTCGCCCGAAAATCCACTTTTCCACTTTTTCCTTCGTTTTTCTCTCTCCTCAACTTTTTCTCTCTCTTCAAAATATCTCATTTCTATATATATCCAGACTGATCGTCCTGGACGATCGAGCTTCGTACCGGACGATCCATGAAGAGAATTATTTCGTCCAGACGAAAATTGAATATCGTCCCCGGCGAAGGGTTCTCTGACTTATTTTCGTCCAGACGATCCTGATTTCGTCCAGACGAACCATACAGCCAAACATGATTTTCTCTGCACAACCTGTACCGATCGTCCCGGACGATCCGACTTCGTCCGGACGAACCTGGAGCAAAAACTGATATTACAATCTCCCCAACTTAAAAAAAATGTCGTCCTCGACATTATCCAGTCCAAACTCAGTCAAAACAAGTATGGGTACAACCGTCTCATGTCAGACTCCTTCTCCCCAAGTGGCTTCCCGTGCAGTACGGTGCTTCCACTGGACTTTAACCATTGGAATCTGTTTACTTCTTAGCTTTCGTACGTCGTATGCCAAAATCAACTCTGGCTCTTCCTTGTACGTCAGATTCTCCTGAATCTCAACCTCATCAGCAGATACTTTCTTCCCAGAGTCGGATACCCACTTCCTCAGAGTGGATACGTGAAACACATTATGCACATCAGGCATCGAATCAGAAAGCATCAATTTGTAAGCAGCTTTTCCAATCCTTTCCAGGATTTCAAAAGGTCCAACATACCTCGGACTAAGCTTGCTCACCTGACCAAATCTGCTCACACCCTTCATCGGGCTGACTTTGACATACACAAAGTCACCAACCTGAAACTCTACAAATCTGTGCTTCTGATTGTAATACTTCTGCTGTCGATCTTGAGCAGCTTTCAATCTTTCTCTTATCAAATTGATCTTCTGAGCAGTTTCATCAGCAAAAGTGGCTCCCAAAGCCTGCCTATCTCCGACCTCCGTCAGAGTCAAAGGAGTACGGCACTTCCTGCCATACAAAGCTTCGTACGGTGCCATACCGATACTGGACTGAAAACTGTTGTTATAGGCAAACTCAATCAGCGGAATATGATCTTCCCAGCTTCCGCTAAAGTCCAGAACACAAAGTCTTAACAGATCTTCCAGTACCTGAATAGTCCTCTCAGACTGTCCATCGGTCTGAGGATGAAAGGCTGTACTAAAATGCAGTTTTGTACCCAAGCCTTGCTGAATGCCTTTCCAAAGTCTGGAAGTAAAACGTCCATCTCGATCAGATACGATCACACGAGGCACACCGTGCAATCTGACTATCTCTTTCACATATATCTGTGCCAAGCGATCAACTGAATCCGTCTGTCTGATCGGAAGAAAATGGGCTGACTTCGTCAATCGATCTACAACCACCCAAATAGCGTCGTGCCCTTGTCTAGATCGAGGGAAACCCATCGCAAAATCCATCGTTACCTCCTCCCATTTCCACTCAGGGATAGGCAACGACTGCAACAATCCACCTGGTCGCTGATGCTCTGCCTTTACCAACTGACAGGCTTCGCATCTCGACACAAACTCTGCTACATCTTTCTTCATCCCAGGCCACCAGAACAAAAGCTTCATATCAGCGTACATCTTACCACTGCCTGGATGTACAGTGTAGCCTGAATGATGAGATTCATACAGAATCTCCTGCCTCAAGTCTCCAAACACAGGTACCCACAACTTGTTCTTACAGAAAATAGCACCAGAATCAGAAATTCGAAGTTCAGGAGTCTTACCAGATCCAATCTGAGCAATCAACTTCGAATAATCAGAATCTGACTTCTGGGCTTCTTGAATCCTTGTTTCCAAAGTAGACCGAATACTCATCTGAGCCAACTCCAAACCACTGGAGGAAATCACTTCCAACTGCAAACGCTCCATATCACGAATCAGAAAGTCATCACAAGTAAGCTGAATACCTGATAATCCAGAAGACTTCCTGCTCAAGGCATCTGCTACCACATTAGCCTTACCAGGCTGATACTGAATAGTCAAATCATAATCTTTGATCAACTCGAGCCACCTTCTTTGTCTCAGATTCAGATCCTTCTGAGTAAAAATATACTTCAGGCTCTTATGATCAGTGAAAATCTCACATCTGACGCCATACAGGTAATGACGCCAAATCTTCAAAGCAAACACAACTGCAGCTAACTCCAGATCATGCGTCGGGTAATTCTTCTCATGTGGTTTCAACTGTCTAGAAGCATAAGAAATTACCTGACCATGCTGCATCAGGACACATCCCAGTCCTTTCAGTGAAGCATCACTGAACACCTGAAAACCTTCCGTACCTGACGGAAGTGCTAACACTGGAGCTGAAGTCAAACAATCCTTCAATTGCTGAAAACTCGCCTCACACTCCGGTGTCCAAACAAAAGGTACTGACTTCTGAGTCAGTCTCGTCAGAGGCGTCGAAATCTGTGAAATCCCTTCACAAATTTCCTGTAATATCCAGCCATGCCCAAGAAACTACGTACCTCAAATACCGTAGTCGGCCTTGGCCAATTAGCAACTGCCTGAATCTTCTGGGGATCTACAGAAATGCCTTCTCCGCTAATCACATGCCCCAGAAAAGAAATGCTCTTCAGCCAGAATTCACACTTGGAGAACTTGGCATACAGCTGATGCCGCCTCAAAGTCTCTAACACAATCCTCAAATGTCTGGCATGATCATCCTCAGATGCAGAATATACCAGAATATCGTCAATGAAGACGATCACAAACTGATCCAGATACTCCCTGAATACTCGGTTCATCAGATCCATGAAAATAGCAGGCGCGTTGGTTACCCCAAAAGGCATAACCAAAAACTCATAGTGCCCGTACCGAGTACTAAAAGCTGTCTTCACCACATCAGCTTCCTTCACCTTCACCTGATAATATCCGGATCGCAAATCAATCTTCGAAAATACTGAAGATCCGGAAAGCTGATCAAACAAGTCGTCAATCCGAGGCAAAGGATACTTGTTCTTGATCGTGACCTTGTTCAAATCTCTGTAATCGATACACATACGGAGTGTACCGTCCTTCTTCTTCACAAACAGAACAGGTGCTCCCCAGGGCGAAACACTAGGGCGCACAAAACCTCTATCAACCAACTCCTGAAGCTGAACTTTCAACTCAGAAAGTTCTTTCGGTGCCATCCTGTACGGAGCTTTCGATATCGGAGCGGTACCAGGAAAAATATCGATAGAGAACTCCACATCTCTATCCGGAGGTAAACCAACCAGCTCCTCAGGAAAAATATCAGCAAACTCCCGTACCACAGGGATCTCAGAAACAGAACCAACCTCTAGGTTCAAATCCCGCACCGAAGCCAAAAACACTGGGCATCCCTTCTTCCACATCCTGTTCACTTCCAATACCGAAATCAGACTGGAGAGAACACCTCGTAATCCCTGAAATACAACTCTTTCTCCAGCCATAAGCAAACTCACTTGCTTCTTCAGACAGTCTATCTGGGCTTCATACTGACTCAACCAATCCATGCCCAGAATTACATCATACGATGAAATCGGCAACCGAATCAAACTTGATTTCCACTTCTTGCCAGCAATCTCGATCTCACACAAACAAAAAAAATTGCCGAGCAATCAAAGGATTCCCAGCCGGTAAAATCACAGACAAAGAAACCGGAAGTAAAAGAGAATCCAAACGTAAAGCCTCAAAACAGTGCTCGGACAGAAAAGAATGACTCGCTCCAGAGTCAAACAAAACACGACAGGGCTGATCAGAAATGTAAATCGTACCTGTCACAACATCGGGAGCATCTCGAGCCTCCTGCTGACTCAAGCTGTAAACTCGTGGCTGAACTGGAACAGGAGCTGAAGCAACGGAACTACTCTGCTCCCTCTGAACAGTAGGTGGTCTCCGTGGTGCAGAACTAGAACCACCACCTCTTCCAGCAAATCCCTCAGGGCGAGGAGGAACAGTCCTCGGTCTTCCTGCTGAACCGGCAGGTCTGACAAAGCCCTCAGATCGCTGATCAAATCCCATCTGCGGACACTCTGCAATCCGATGTCCTGACTGACCACATCGGAAGCACAGACCAGCCATCCTATAACATTGGCCGAAGTGTCGCCGTCCACAGTTTTGGCACACAGGTGCCGAACTGACTGATCCCGAACTCGTCGTACTGGTAACAGTACCAGACGATCCTCCGCTCCTTCTGGAATCTCCAGATCCAGAACCGGAAACAAATCTCCTCTTTCCGGAGGAACCACTGCCAGATGCCTCGCCTCCAAACCTCTTCCTACTCGCAGTCCACCGCTGCTGAGTAGCCATCAAGTCGTTCTCTATCAATCGAGCTCGCTCCACAAGCTCGGAGAAATCAGTAATCCGGAATGGTATCAGGGGCTGCCTCAAGGTATCTCGCAATCCCCTCAGAAATCTGTAACATCTCTCAGCAGAAGTGCTAACCAGCTGCGGAGCGTACCTGGCTAATGCAGTAAACTCAGCCTCGTACTGCATCACCGTCTTGCTCCCCTGAACAAGCCTCAGAAAGTTCTCCTGCATCTGCTGTCGTGCAGAAGGGGGAACAAACCAATCTCGGAATACCTCAGTGAACTCTTCCCAAGTAATCAAAGAGTTCAGTCTGCCCTGAAATCTGGCTGCCTGCTGGCCGTCCCACCAGTGCTCAGCCTCTCCGTCTAACAGAAAAAAACTGCTAACGGTACCTTCCTGTCTGACGGACACTGCATCCCGTCAAAGGTCTTCTCCACTCTCCTCAGCCACTCTTCAGCAGCTCTGGGCTCAACAGCGCCCTCAAACCTCGGAGGTTTCAACCTCAAAAACAACTGCAAATGTCTATCCAGGTCATCAGATCTGACAGTAGAAGCTCTACTCTGAGTCTCGCTCATCATCTGAGCAACCAGCGAAGCAAACTGAGAAAGCGTATCAGCACCGACCACTGGGGCTGTACTCCCCACTGGTGCTGCCTGATCGGCACTCTGACCATCTGTCATGTCTGGGTCTGGCTGATCCATACAGAAAAATCCAGAAAATCCGGAAAAACTATCACAAAAACAACAAAAATAAAAAGCCAAACAAATCAAAATTACCCCCCAGACAGACTTACTGATCACTTCCTATAGCTCTGTTTCACAAAATTCTCAAATTCCAAAACCATTGCTCTGATACCAAAAAAAAAAGCTTGTCACGACCCGACCCGAGACGAGACGGATCCCGCCCGTGCTGGATCGCGACGGAGCTGCACTAACTAGGATCTAGCTTTGGAATTTGGTTCGGAACTGAATCTTCCAAATAATTAATTCACACAGACTAACAAACACAGAGCTACTATGTATCATCAAATGCAGCGGAACAAAACATCTATCCGATTTCATTTCCTCAAAACAATCATCTACAGAACAGTACATGGCTTTCGACAAAAAGAAAGACAGAACAGAAAAGCCATGACTGTATAAAAACCAAAAGTACAAAAGTACCTATACTGATCAGACTCTGAACTAATCCTGGACTTCTTTGCCTTTCCCAGAACCTGAAAACCACCAGAAAGCAAGGGTGAGCTCAACAGCTCAGTAAAGCAACAAACCTCCAATCAAAATCCTCAGAATCTCAAAACCAACACAGCAGACAAATCCGTACAGAATCGAAACAGATTCGGACAGATATCAAATCAACAAAACTGTACGGAAATGGAAGTTGTATCAAATCAGAAACATAACAGATCAGACACATCAGATCAACAGAATCAGAATCGTACAGATCATATCGGAACAGAACAAATCATATCAGAATCATATAGCAGATATCAGATATTTAATTAATAGCTAAATTCCCTGACACTGACTGAATCTCATAGGATCCAGGCCACTTATGCCTCCCTTTGTGCTCACGGCACCAAAACAGATCAGATCAGATGTGCTTATAGCACCAGAATACATATATAGTGCATATAGCACCTAAACAGATTGTTTCCTCGGATCCGGAACAGAACAGATATCAGATTTCATATTGAGCTCATTTCAGAATTTCCAGACACTAACTGAATCTCATAGGATCCAGGCCCCTTATAACTCCCTTTATATAGCATATACAGATAGCATATCAATTCAGAAGATTTCCGGACAAAACAGAAATTACTCAAAAATCGGGCAGCACAACGGCAGTATACAGAATTTACACAATTTTCCTGAAAATCAAAATTCACCAAATTCGCACAGAATATAGATATCAACATTTTAGAACATTTATTCTACTGCACAGATAATTTCCAAGTTCACAGAAAAATCCAGTCGACTAAAAACACAGTCGAATCAAAAATACCCAGACAAAAATCTTAAAAAAATAACCAAAATATTCACACTCGGCACTTCAACAAAATACAGAAAGTTACGCGGTAGAAACTAAACCAGTCGGAAATTACGGACGAAAATCGCGAACAAAACTTAATTCCGGACAGATAATACTGCCAAACTCGACGGTTCTGAAAATTGAGAAAGTCGGATTGTGCCTTACCTTGCGTACAGCAATTTCCTCAACAGTCTCTTCGGACGAAAACAGCTCGGCGTCGCCCGAAAATCCACTTTTCCACTTTTTCCTTCGTTTTTTCTCTCTCCTCAACTTTTTCTCTCTCTTTAAAATATCTCATTTCTATATATATCCAGACTGATCGTCCTGGACGATCGAGCTTCGTACCGGACGATCCATGAAGAGAATTATTTCGTCCAGACGAAAATTGAATATCGTCCCCGGCGAAGGGTTCTCTGACTTATTTTCGTCCAGACGATCCTGATTTCGTCCAGACGAACCATACAGCCAAACATGATTTTCTCTGCACAACCTGTACCGATCGTCCCGGACGATCCGACTTCGTCCGGACGAACCTGGAGCAAAAACTGATATTACATTTATACCCCTAACTAGAACCATAGGCCAACACCTCATTAATGACTTTATAAAGTTTAAGTGTTATGTAGCTCACCATAGTTTATTGGTTGGGAGCTTTGGTTACCAATTAAGAGGTCCTAGGTTCGAAGCTTGTGTATGTGTTGTGTATGTGTTTGCCTTAATTGACCTAAATGTCCCAAAACAAAGTTCAAGTGTCGTTATTTCAAACTTTGCTAGTAAATTTTCTTCCATGATCTTTAGCGTGAATAGGGAGGACTCGATCTCATAATCAATAGGCAAGTGATACTATGAGAGCTCTTCTATAAGTTTCTTTCTTTTCTAGTTAACAACTAAATATATAAGGACAATACTGGTGAACTGACTTATCATAGCAATCAATGATGATACGACATATATAAGACTTAAGAATAATATTTCAATGTAGAGTTATTAATATAGCAAAGCTAATGGAGATGGAGGGAGCAGGGACAACATGATAAAGTATGAAGTGTCAACTTGATGTGTTGCAAAGGTAGAGATTGACACATAAGCCATTATTTAGACTTTGATAGAGGACATGTCCCAAGAATTTTGCAAAAAAAAAATGATGCATAGAGTAGTTATGTGGTAGCAAAGGATATTATTGACATAATGGTTTCTCTGTAAGAGGAAGTGGCCATATGACACCACTAGAATGGAAGGATTAGGCGCTGACGGAACATGTGATGGCCAAAAGGCAAGGTTCATTGGAGTTTGACATAATGCTTGATCAGGGTGGAAGGATTATTTTGATCGAATGTGCTAGGTTTATTTATATTGGTAGCTCTTGAATGATCTCATTAGCTTGAAAGGGTTTAAGTTGGGTGGTGGACCTCACCTAATTCATTGATAAACTCTTAATATGACCTCTTATGAAAGCTTAGGCTACTAATCTTCTCTATGAACAACTAAAGCTTGATGGGGCATTGATTTCTTTTGGGCCGCACTTAAATCTAGCTATCCTATGAAAGCACATTGACAAAACTAAAATTAAAAATTCAATAATTATGGGTGATCCTTATTAGGCATGGGAGAGGTTATTATCATCTATTTAAGAATTTAAAAGTTTGGCTTGAATTTTATGCTTAAGGATATTAGGGTTTGAAACCTCTACAATTTACACTGTTAATTTCACTTTTTTAAATATTATAAATGAGGATGGATGTAATCTCATCGTGACTTGAGAAAAAAATAAAAAGAAAAAAAAAACCATGACTTGAGAAAGAAAGATATAAGTCCGAAATAAAAGAGAATAAGAGAAGGAGATGAAAAAAAATTGTTGGTAGTTAAATAATCACTTTAAAAGTAGTTATAAGAAAATTATTTTTTTAAAAGTTATTGTGTTTTCTTATCAGTTATAAATGATGTCATTTCCTACAATTGAGGAAGTTGTTAATATAATATAATTGACATAAAATATATGTCATGGTGGAAGTTGAAAGAGCTTTACGACATCAGAGTTATCTTCAATAGATCATTTATTATCTATTCTCCTTTATGAGGGAAGAATACATACTACAAAGTTAAGTATATATCTTCTTGTTGATATCGGAGGGTCATAGTTGGTGTTAAGTGCTTGCATCAATCTCATCAGTGATGGAGAGCAACAATGCTATTAGTGACATCAATCAATGAAGTTGATACACATTGGTGTAGTCGAGAACAAATGATCAAGAGATTATAGTGGGGTGGAAATATTTAGAAAATCATGATCGAGCAATGATGGATAGGAGATTATAGCATGGGAGCAATGATCTGAGGACTATAATCAGGTGAGGGCGATCAGAGGACTGCATTTGGGTGATGACATCAGAGGGTTGTAGTTGAGAAATGATGGTCGGAGGATCATAATTTGATGATGATGGTTGGAGGATTGAAGTCGGGCCATAGTGGGTAGGAACCATATTTAGACCACGATGATCAAAGTGCTATAATCAGTGGTGTTTGGAAGATTATTGCCTAACATAGTGGTTGGATGATCATAGATAGGGAATGCAAGTATGGTGATCGTAGTTGGATGATGGTGGTCAAATGGCCATAATCAGGTGATGGTCAAAAGATCGTAATCAAGTGATGATATTCCAAGGATTATAATTAAGTAATGGTGGCTTGAGAATCATAGTTGGGTGACGGGGTTCGAATAATCATACTTGGGTAATTATTTGAAGGATTATAATCAGATGATGGTGGTTGGAGGATCATATCTAGATGATGCTAGTTGAGCAATAATAGTTAGGGGATAGTAATTAAGAAATTATAATTGAGTGATGGTGATTAGAGGACAATAGTTAAGCGATGATGATTATGCAATGATGTTCAGAAGATTATAGTCGAACAATAATGGTTTGAGGATCACATGTGGGCAACGATGGCAGACGGACCATAGTCAGTTGATGGAGGTCAAATGATTATAATAAAGCGATGGTAATCGAAGGATCCTTGCTAGGAGACAATGATTAAAAGATCTATAACAACTTGATAATTATAAAAATAATTTTAAAATAAAAAATCTAAATTTTTGACAGAATTGTAATAGTGTGGCGTTGTGCTTGTAAGCTCAATAACACCATAAATTATCACTGTGGTCCTATGCTTGAGAGCTCAACAATGCCATAAATTATCACAACGACATTAAAGGCTCTGTTCCATAGTTATTCTGGATTCAACATGCAATACAGTGACGTTGGGTTGGAGCATCCTGATACTAGGCACTAAAAATATTTTTTTAATATATTTTTTAATATCCCTCACCACCACTCACTCCCTTCCTCACTCTCTTTGCTTAGCCATGAAGGAAAAACAGAAGGGGAAAAGATGAGAAGGAGAAGAGAGAGATAGGATAGAGAAAATCCTTTAGAGATTTTTTTATTCATTATTCGTGTTACAAAAAATGTTCTACTTATTAAAACTAACTAAATTCTTACTTTTGTTTTCAATAATTTAAATTTTTATGGGTGTTATCTCTCTTAAATCAGTCAAAAATATATTATTCCCTAATTTTGTAAGCTTTTCACCGTGTAACTTTTTTGATATGCCATCGATTTGATCATTCATAATAATTTCATATGATTTTATAATATTTTCACTGATTAAATATGTGTATAAAAATTTCTATGTGAAATAAGCAGAGAAAAATGTACATTAAAAATATGTTGAAAAGTTATGCACTATGATTTTGATATGATTCTAAAACTTGATATGTGCTAAAATACTTGATATAATTAGTTTGTATTGAAACGTAATACCGATAATAATATGATAAGAATTGATAAGATAAATTAATTAGCATGTGTATAAAATTAAAAAGTCGAATGGCTGATATGAAACACTGTAAGATGCGATGAAATAATATACTGATTGATATAAAAAATGATATGATAATCCCACATGATTGGCATGAGCAACTATAACTCAACAAGCTACACATAACCTACTTAATTTTTAATAATAAATAAACAACAACACATAAAACATAATGATAAATCATACTTTCCTTAAAGAACATTAAGCAGATTACTCAGAATAGTAAAGACAGATATATACTTTCATATTTAGTATTAGATTAGAATACTTGTAATTCACCTAAATTCCTATATAATAGAAAATAGGTCACATCATATCATACATAACATAAACTTAAAAAGATATTTGCTCAGAACAAATCACATTCATTCCTCTCAGGCCCAAATACATCCCAACCGAAATAGAATTCACATTTTAGAATTTTAGGCATTATAACTCCAAATAAATATAAAAAATTTCATGCTCTTACAACTCTCAACATATATTTATAATTTAAGGCCCTTATAACTTCCAAAAAATATTAAAAATTTCAAGCCCTTATAACTCCCAACATATCTCGTATTCAAAATTCAGGCCTTTTATCACTCCCTCAGCACATCGCAATAGAGCTTTCAGTAATCAATAGAATTCCTTCATTTCACACATTTCAAACATGTACGCACACATATTCATATTTTCAAAAGTTACAAACAATCTCAAATTTGTCATAGATATGCTCAAAATACTATACTAATAGCAGAACAATCAAAGTTTTAGGGCGCGAACCCCCACACATTTTTCAATATTTTCGAATCACATAATGATTCATACATATTATTCACAGTTATATTTCAAAACTTTTACTATAATGGAGCAACTTTTATGATAACCTTTAAACTTATCAAAAATACTTAAAACATAATATAAACAAAAATATCCATTGAAAATCCAAAATAAATACATCAAAATGTATAGAATAGAGTTAACATGTTAATAATTATATAATGAAAAATGTCGAATGTCAAAATATCCCGTCTTTTGGATTGCCCTGTTATTTAGAAGGCGAAGAAATCCCTCCTAAAAACCCTGAATTATTAAAAACTTAGATAAAATAAACGTAACTTGTCTAAATTCCAATAATTTCTCAAACTGGCTCGACATATGAAAATGACTAGAAGCTAATTGAATAAGACGTGCTCTCACTATAAATCTCTCTTTCTTTCTCTCTAACTGATTGGGGTTTGGGGAGGTTTTTTTTTTTTTTTTTTTTTTTTTGCATTTTAGTGGATTTAGATGATTATATAAAAGTTCGCTTAACATAGCTACAGTGTTCATACCTATAGCATCGTAGTGCTATCTTTAAAAATCTAGAAATATAGAGATCGTGACGCCATAACATTGACAACTAGCGCTGCAGCGCTCCTCAAAATCTTTTTTTTTCTCTCAGTTTTAGAACATAAAATACAGAGAGCTAAGTGTCGTAGCGCTCCCATATCAAATTTTATGTATGCATATTTTTCACACACAAAACCTTTGAGACATGCCATAAAATTATAGAAAAATGCACTCAAAGGCATTTATATACATTCACAGACATAGATTTAATGGAAAATGCGAAAATTCAAGCATACAAGATAAGATTCAAATTAGAGATATCTTTGTTGTAGTGAGTATTACGGGTCGGAGGATCATGGTGGGTGGTCGGAGGGCGGATGTCCGATTATATTAGTTGAATAGCAGTGGTCAAATTGTGATTGTTTGATGGTTGTTGGAAGGCCATTGTTGATTGATGCATGTTGAATTCATCTTATTGGGATTCTAGATTTGATTGTAAGCATGTAAAATTTATATATCATTTGGTCATCCAATTTAAATTTTAAATTTTTAAATATACTTTAAGTGCCCGATCTGAGCTCATTTGAATTCAGATCAAATCACTTTGGTGTTGGTTTTATCTTGTTGTGAAGTTAAATTTAACTATAAGCATATTGAAATCAGAGTTTAGATAACTTTGAATTTGATTCCAATAAAACTCAATTCAAATATACATTAAAATTCACTCATTATCAAATAACCTTTTTTATGACATATAAAAATACTAGTTAAATAGCATCATGTTGAAAATAGAAATAGTAAAAATTACAAATCTAAAGGTCTAGCATAGTAGATGTAGCATATGCCTTAGGAGTGACTTATTACTTATCTTAAAATTTTTATTTTTTTTATATTACACATCCATAAAATATCGACCTTTTGATGACCCATTCACAAGAGTTGATCTATTAGATTTGGCATATGTTAAGAAAGATAGTTTAGGGTTTGTCAATACTAGACTTGACTTAAAATCCGAATCAGACCCGACCCAAAAAATTTTGGGTTCGGGTCAACCAGTATGCTAGATGAATCAAGTTCGAGTTTCCTTTTTTGACTCATTTCTAAAATTAGGTTGAGTTTGAGTTGACCCGGAAACTTAAAATCAACCAAAAAATGACTTAGGTCATCCCTAGTCTGTAGCGATCATGCACTCATGCTAGCTCGCAGCTCTCCCGCCATCCCGCGCTAGTGCCTACTCTTTGCAGTGAGCCCTTCCGCACTCGTGTCGGCACTCGAACCCACATTTGCATTGCGCCTGTGCCCGCCCTGACACCCTGGCCTGCTCTGCGCTCCCCGATATGCGTAGGCCGATCTCATCCTCACGCCCTCGCCTACAGTTTTGCCGGCTAATACCCCCTTCGCTTGCACACCAGTGCACTTGAACTCATTCGTGCCTGCCTGTATTTCAGGTTAACGGGTCTGGTAGGGTCAAACTGGTAACCCAATGGGTCGAGTTCGGGTCTGAATTTCTAACATATTTATAAAACTTGGTCATATTTGGGTTAGTTGAATTGGATCAGGGTCAATTTTGGGTTCGGCTCAAACTCGACTTGAATACCTATTTTGACACACCTAAGATAGAGAGCTAAAAATACTTGGTTAAAAAAAATTAAAAATAACACTTTCTTATTATATTTAATTAAGAATTTGATTCTTAACATGATCCAATAAAAAAAAAGATTTATGCAATCGACTTCTCGATGTTATTGTTGTAATAATATTTTCTTGCCTATTGAGGAAGTTTACACTTTGTGAGTCATCTTATAAATAAAAGGCACGGGAGGAAGTGGGGAGTGTTAAATTAGTTTTTTTTTAAGGAAACGGTAAATTCTATTACTGTAAAAAATAAAAAAATTGCATAAATAGGGTTTTTAAATTTTTTTTTTGTGGGTTAATGGATGATTTGCATTGGCACTGAGAAATTATTCTGTGCAAAGTCTGGAAGTACCTCTGAATCATGACTACAATTTAATCATGACACATAGTTTAAAGACATTGGTGTTCAAATTAGATTTCATTTTTAATCTTTATCTTATCGCCCGATTGACACTTCCCAAATGTTCAACATCCCATTCAAATTTAGGTTTTAGGGTTGTCGCTCTTTTTTTTAATGAAAATAATCACAAAAGCTCCTCAATATATAGGATTTAAGCTTAATATATATGATTTGATATACACAGCAAATACATAGTAAATGCACATCAAATATGTAATAAATACACGTATAATACGTAACAAAGCAATAAATATGAAGATAATATGCAGATGGAAGTGCAATTAAATTTGTAAGGAAAATTAAAAAAAAAATGGCAATATGATGTGCAATTCACTGTGTTTTAGCAGTTAATCAGTGATTTTAACTATCGTCAACTTTAATTTTTAAAACTAGATTGCATAGTTTGAAACCCTCTATTGTAATCAGATTTTCTTAGTTCAGATCATGTTACTATAAATGTTTTCACTATGAATTAAATTTGTATGGAAATTTTTTGAGAAAATCATAATATAATGTGTAGTTGACTGTGCTTTCACTATACTTTTGTTGTGCTTTCACTTCACTTTAGCAGTTAATAAGTGGTTTTGACTATCGTAACCTTTAATTTTCAAAACTAGATTGCATAGTTTGGAACTCTCTATTGTAATCGGATTTTATTTATTCAAATCATGTAACTGTAAATATTTTCATTATGAATTAAATTTGTAAGGAAAATTTTCTAGAAAATTATAATATAATGTGTAATTCACTATGTTTTGGTAGTTAATTAGTGGTTTTGACTATCATCAACTTTAATTTTCAAAACTAGTTTGATGGACTTACATTGCGCTTTAGCTGCACTTGGATGTGCTTTAGCTGCGCATTTGTTGTATTAAAAATGAATGCATTATTAAAAAAGGAATGCAAAGTTATAAATAAAAAGGAATGCAATATTAAAAAATATATTGTTATTTTATTGAAAATTACAAGTAGATATATTATAATTAAATAATTAATCAAAGAATACAATATAAAATGAATCACTGATAATACAAAATGTATAAAAAACATGTTTATTTCTTCGTTGAAAGATAAAGAAAGTATGCGAATTCGGCCCTAAAGTTTGGCATTTCAACTTGCTAATTTTTATGTTATGCCCAATCCATTTTTCTTTGATGAATAACTTTTTTTTATATATTTGCAGACGTACATTCAAAATTTTCTCCTAAAAAAAAAAAGTAAATATAAAGAAAAGAGGAGTGAAGGCGCAATGAAAACCCAGCAAAAGCACAGTGATAGCATAGTGAAAGCGTAGTGAAAGTCAATCTAAAGCATAATAAAAGCGCAGTAAAAAAATAATAAAAGCTTATAAAACATAGTGAATATAAAGAAAGCGTAGTTAAAGCGCAGTGAAATATCAGTAAAAGTACAATGAAAGAAATAACAGAATCTTCATAAGGCTTAAAAATATAGTAAATATAAAGAAAACATAGTAAAAGTGCAATGTAAGTGCAACGAAAGCACAACAACAAATGCACAATGAAACAACAGTAAAGAGCTCTATTAAAAATATAGTCATATATTTTAAAGCTATGAAAACTTGCTTTTAAAAATTGAATACGTCGTTATACAAACTGATACCATGAAAGTAAATGCACAACGAAAGCACTTAAAGCGCAATTAAAACGAAGCTAAAATGAATAAAAATAACTTAGGATTTTCAAAGCAAAAAAAAAACCTATTTTTAAAAATAAAAGAACTTGGTACGGTATCGATACATTTGAATATGAAGCAAAAACGCATCAAAGGAGCATCAAGTTCTTGCACTTGTTTGCACGTGGAGACAAACTTTTGCATCGATTGAAATGTTGAAGTAATGCAGTGAAGCGTCTAGAATACTGAATGATAGAGAAAGTGATCAGTGAAATGCTAGGATGAAAGTAAAATGACCTAGCTCCAACGAACTTTTGAACTCATGCGAATTAAAAATTTTCATCTCTGGATCAAGTAGGATTAATCGTGCTCACAAGACATAAATAAAAAATGAAATCCAATTGAATATCCCCATATGCATTCCACATCTCAAGATTTAGGGACTATTTGGTATCGGATTTACAGCGGGATTTAAGCCGGATTTATGTTAAATCCAGCCAAACAGTTTTTGTGTGCACGTTAAATCCTGGGATTTAGTAAATCCCGAATTTATGGATTTACTGCTTAAATCCAGGATTTAGTAAACCGAGGGGTAGCCGGATTTAACGGGATTTAAAATTCGAGCGATACATTTTGCGTGCCGCCCGTACGTGTCGTCAATTATCGAGCTTGCCCTATTTCTACAAACGAACGCAGTCAGTCTTCTTCACAGCCACCTCACTTGGGATTTCTTCTTCTCATCGTCACTAAGCTGCTTCGTTGGAGTCTGGCTGAGGCGACTGTTAATCTAATTTTTTCTTTGTTGTGTAGATCACAGTTCCATAGTTGAGAACTTTTTTTACCGCAAATTGCTGGAGTAGGATACATTATCTTCATATTTTTCATGAAAACTTAAATTATTTGGGAATTACACACAGGAATAACTAGATTATAAATTTTTTTGTAAGGGCTAATTTGTTAGCTTGTACATAGAGAACATCTACTAAAAGATTTGATATTGTTTTCACTATATTTTTTGATACGAAATTAGTACAGTTTACAACTACTTATTAAGGTTTTTGAATAGTTTGCAATTTGCAGTAATATTAATTTCAAATAACGGATGCTATTTAAAACACTGTATTGTGGAGAACCATATATATTTTTTGCTGCAAATAATTTTGATTTTGTTTTTTGTGTGTGATGCAATTAGATGCTTGTACCATATTGAAAATTATAAATTAATATAGTGGTAATTTAATTACAAAAACCTTAAAATCAAAATAGATTAATATATATAAATTTAATTGTTACCATCTATTTTCAAAATGAATACAGTGGTAATTTAATTATATTTAGATTATCTCGACCATTATTATTTAATTCTTTGGTAGTACAATGGTTAGGGTTAATTAATTCAGAATGAAGCGAACATATAACACTGGGTTTGCCAAAGAAAATATTGAATCGGTGAGCGACAACGAATCTAATGCATCTATCTAAAAAATTATGGGTTCGCTCTTGATTGCAGAGTTTATGAAACAAGAAAAGGTATTACTTATGAAAATACTCAATAAATTGATTTACAAATGTGACAACAAAAAATTAACATACTTATAGTGTTTTCTTAAATATTTGACACAAATGAGGAGATTCCTAAAAAGGAAAGGTTTAGCCCATGCTAGTAATAACTCTCAATCTCGTGGAGCTGAAGATATATCAATCCACTCCGGCCAATCCAAAAGCACATCTTGAAACCCTAGGTGGCCCGAGGAACACAACGTCGTGCTTGCTGAGCTTCTCTTTGAACAATTCGTACACAACAATATATGTAATGGAAGCTTAATGAGGGAGCAGTGGTCAAATCTTATCGTGGTTTTGAACCGGAGGTTGGGTACATTTTACACTGAATCATCAATAATGATTAGGTTCAAGAATATGAAAGCTGATTTCCAAACGCTTTATCAACTAACGAATCAGAGTGGTTGGGGTTGGGATGAGGAATTACACATTCCGTTTGCTACTGATGAACTTTGGGATGAAATTATACATGTAATATTTATCTTATTTATTTTACAGTTAGGTCCAACAACACATTTTGTTAATCAATGTTGTATAATTAAATTGTACGTGATTCCAAAGCTATTACGATTTCGACGACATCTGTTTCACCAATATGAAATTTTTGAAAAAATATGTGCAGACAATATAGCTGTTGGGAGCGGTGCGAGATGCAATAAAACAACGTCCAATCCAATAAGTTTAGAGGTGGACGATAGCCCTCAATTCGAAGATGAATTTCTTACAAGTAATGGTGTTGCCTACGAGTTTAAAGGAATCCCAACAAGTGAGCACCCCGATGCAACAGACTATATGCCACCATCTTTCGAACCCACTGCAGGTCAGACGGTTGGCTCTAAGCGATCAAGTGATGAACCAACCAAAAGTACAAGATGAACACGAAAAAAGGGAGGTTTAGATAACCTAAATAAATTCTTAGTGGAGTCCAACAAAAATGCTGTAGCTTTTAAAGAAACAGTTGTAAGAAGCAACCCATACACAATGACCGAATGTTTGCAAAAACTAGGCACTGTAGAGAACTTAACAACGGAAGGTCTATTAGCTGTTGTTGATGCATTGAAGGATAATACTGATTACAAGGCCATACTAATGACTTGAGAGGGTGAAGTCCTTCACAAATGGATCGAATTTATTGTTGAGAACCATCCGCCATTTTATTCATCAAAGATTTGGCTGTAGTTCTTCCCTGCAATGGTTTAGTAGTTATGCTTTCTGAATTTGTACTTTTTGAATTTGTAGTTGCGCAGTGAATAACTTATTCCCAGCAAAGGTTTAGTAGTTGTGCTTTCTGAATTTGTACTTGTAATTCATAACTTATTTGAATAAGTTGTGCTTTCTCATTGTAATTCGGGTACTTAACGGATTTATGAAATTCTCCTCTTACCATTTACAATCATGTTCTTCCATTTAATTCAGTTCATATGATTATTATGATCAGATGAATCCATGACATGATTATGAATGTTCTCATATTGGAATTGATGCCAATGCACTGTCAATTCGAATGAACAAACTGAGAACAAACCTGATTTAAATATGAGATAATAAAGCAATTTATTTGTAATAACGATACTCATTTGGATGTAATCTATTTACAAGTCACTTTTCAAGCTTGTAGAATGAAAACAAACTTTATGCAAGCTTTTCGATGCAAATCGTGAAAAGAGCTTCACAATGAACTTACTGCTTTTGCCAAATTCTGCTCTCTTGGTAGTACGAGAAACCTTAATGTGGCTACGAATTCTCTAAGCGAAGAAGGCCAGTGCTTCTGTGAAAAGAAAGAATACATGACCGTTAATCTTCATCAGGGTGAGGTATGCTGTGTCGGATGTTGAGGGAACTTCTTCTCTGAAGTAGGATTAAATGTGAATACTGAAGCATGAATGTTCAGATTCTTTGGTCTTGCTTAACTAGCTTATTGCTAAACATTTTCTATTGAAGCAGTTCAAAGAGTAAATAAATGATTGGCTTGAAAGGGTGTAAACCTATTTTAGTAGCATATCTTGTTTTGATGTATTCCTTTACTGTAGTGTTTTGTATATATGGGCGTTCATGGTCTATTGTGCTTTCATTTTAATGTTGGTATTCGGCATGAATGACTTTTGGATTTAATTTGCATATACAGGTCCCTAATGTCGAATTTTTTACGGGGTGTTCTTTCAGAAGAACAATGCAAAATGGTTGATTTACATATACAGGTTATCAATAATATAGCTGAACTTGCCCTTGCTATTATAAAGGAAGCTGCAAATATTGATGAAGAGGAGCACGTCCGACGTCCGATGTTCGCCAGTCATCAGTAAGTGTTGGATGTACTGGCTGGACATCCAGGGCAGGCATACCAGTGTTTTCGCCTGCCACCGGACGCGTTCATAAGCTTAAGAGATGTTTGTTGCACGAGGACATCTATCAGACACGAAAAATATGCTTGCAGGAGAACAACTTGGTATTTTCTTACGCAGTGTTGCACATGCGCACATCTATCGACAATTATGTGAGTTTTTCCAGCATTCCTTAGAAACTGTTAGCAGGTACTTCAATCAGGTATTACAAGCAATTGTATCTTTGGCTGATGAATTCATAAGTCTACCTCCAGTGGAAGTTGATTGTCATCCATTCGTGCGTGCATATGAACAATTTTACCCATTCTTTAAAAATGTAATTGGAGCTATAGATGGTACACATGTTCCCGCAGTTGTTGGAAGTACTTCACAAAATTTTTATCGAAATCACAAGAGATTTACTTTACAAAATGTTATGGCTGTAGTGTCTTTTGATCGACAATTTGTGTATGTAGCCTTCGGATGGGAGGGATCAACGGCGGACATGCGTGTGCTCAGATGGGCTGTAAAACAAGGGCAAGTTGAAGTACCATGCAGTTAATATTACTTGATTGATTTTGGATATACTAATACAAATAAATTGATTGCACCGTTTCACGGACATCAATATCACTTAATCTATTATAGTAGATGTGCTTCTTGACAATACGCTGTTGAGCAAGAGTTATTTAATCATAGACACGCATAGATACGCAATGTGGCTGAGCAAACTTTTGGGATATGGAATGAACATCTTTAGGTTTTGACCCAAATGCGACAGTTTCCATTGAATGTTCAAGTAGATATAGTTATAGCTTATGCCGTTCTGCACAATTTCATTGGCCGATATCACAAACATGACCTCTACTTTAACATGTCACAGACTGAAATGCAGCATGACACTCTAGGTGGGGAAGTTGATATGACTGAAGAGGATCCAATTTACATGCATCAATATGAGAAAGAATTCAGGGCGAAGCTATAAGGCACAATATCACCACTGATTTATGGAATGCTCGGGTAAAAATTTTGTTTTGTATTATATATCTTTTATAGATTATATTTTATAATTAACTCATTCATTTCTTTATTTCAGATTGCAAGTCAAAGAAATTGATTGGTGTGAGAATTTTTTTTCAAGATTCTACCTATATGAAGTCAATCAAAAAATTTGAAGATTGCTCATATTTATGACTTCTTCTTTCTTTTGTGCTAATATTAGTTTGTTATTTCCTCAATTTTGAAAATTTCATTAATATTGTATGAACTCGAATTGTTGGTATTATGTTTTATGCAATGAACTTGATTACAAAAATATCTACATCAATTTTAAATCTCTAACTGTCATAAATCCTGAAATATGTTACCAAATAGTTTCTCAAGTTTTAACAGAATTTAACATTTATCATACCAAACAATTTTCAGGATTTAACACATTTTGGATTTACTAAATCCGAATTTACAGAATTTATTAAATCACACTTAAGTTAAATCCCACTTGTTTCCAAACAGCCAAGTCCGAACTAGCACATAATAATTTCTCTGTATATTATGAGTCAATCGAAATTATGCGTTACATCTTCAATTTATTATGGATCAATACTTTGTACCGTGTGTACCCTGTGTACTAGGGCAAATTATTACATCCGATCATCGGACGCGCAGAATAGGTTCGGACATCCAATAAAAACATGCCACATCACCTGTGCTTTTGACTGCGCTTTAGATGCGCTTTGACTGTGTTTTACCTACGCTTTTGACCATGCTTTTGACTGCACTTTAACTGAATTTTTTCTATATTTTTAACGCGCTTAATTTAAAATAATATTTTATTAATATGGAACCTATCTCAGCTTACGGTGACCCGATGTAATAATTTGCCGTGTACTAGATAAGGCGGACGGGCGGAGCATCTGATTATGTAATAATCTTTCGTGAGTCAAAGCCAGGGGAAAAGAGCAGCAGCGTAAATTGCCCTTCAAGTTGTTGCTGTCGAGATCGAAAGTAGAAGGAGATAGTCTTTGCAGCGCCATCAAAACCCCGGCGGCAATGCATCTGGAGGTTTCTTGTGCCGTTTTGTAATTTGGGAATCTCAAAGTACCTCTGAGATTTTGTTGTTTTTTCTCAATCGATTGATGTAGTTCGTCTTCGTTTCATTTCGATTATTCCTTGGATCGGTCGCAGGATTGGGGACGGATCCGATCTCCTCTTTTTTAATCGTCGACCTCAGTAGGTTTTCTCGCCGTTGATGGTGGTTTTGGGGCCGATTTCTCCATGATATATTGCAGATCCCTCTATACTTGGATTGGTCAGACCATATCCTGCATGGGGTATGTGTACAGCTTCAAACCCTTTCATGGTTTCTTTTTTGCTTTTGTTTTTAATCTACAAGGGCTTTTAAAGTGCTTTTAGTTTTAATGTGCAGGAACTGTATTATAGTAATGGTATTTGGGTTTTAGGAAATTATTCTGTATAATTTGTCGGGACTTTTAAGCTATTTAGGAGTTGATTTTTTTTTTATTGATTAAATTTATCTCCCTTCTTTCTTTGACCCTTATTGCTATTTCATATAA
This sequence comes from Dendrobium officinale, assembly GCA_019514585.1. Lineage (NCBI taxonomy): Eukaryota > Viridiplantae > Streptophyta > Magnoliopsida > Asparagales > Orchidaceae > Dendrobium > Dendrobium officinale. The sequence continues at coordinate 17,827,280 of CM033692.1, forward strand.
ACCATAAAGGGGAGTAGAAATTGGTTCTTCATTGTAAGAAAATTAACAAGGGCTTTTGGAATTTAAAAATCTAAAATGAAGGGCAGAAGAACTGACGATAATAATTCAGATTCTTAACCATTTTGGTGTTACTAGGATAATGTTCATGAATGTTATTTTGCATCATAATTTATTTTATTGATTTTGTATGCTTACAATTGTTACAAAGGATATGAAAATCTTGTAGAAGTTTGGCTTGATTTGAACTCTAAAGTGGTTCAAGAATTTGTTTTTTTTTTCCTGACAAAGCCTCAAATAAAGTTCTTAATTGGTTTTTACACCCTTCATTGTGGAATGGATTTCAAAAGACATGAAAACTAGCACCACACCCTCACCAACCCAAAAAAGCCATAATAGAATGAGTTTATTAAAATTTGCTTACTCTTACTCACTCTAAATTTAGTGCTTGTTTTTATCATTTGTTTTTATAGAATTTTGAAATACTACATGCTACATATACATAGATTCATTGGGTTCCCATAATAATGCAATGGAAAAATAAGTGTTTGAATATTAGCTATTGGAGCCAAACTAGCTATAAAAAGTTCAACAACAACAACAACAACAACAACATCAAGCCTTTATCCCACTACGTGGGGTCGGCTACATGAATCCTTTTTCTCCATTGTGTCCTATTAAAAGTCAAATTCTCGTTTAAATCTAATAAAGAAAGGTCATTCCTAATATTTTCTAACCAAGTCTTTTTAGGTCTACCCCTACCTTTCTTAACATAAGTCAAATCTAATATCTCTACTCTCCTAACCGGGTCATCGCAAGGCCGCCGTTTTATGTGACCAAACCATCTAAGGCGACTTTCTCTAATCTTATCTTCTACTGGAGCTACTCCAACCTTTTCACGTATATGCTCATTTCGTATCCTATCTCTAAGGGTAAAGCCACTCATCCACCTGAGCATCCTCATCTCTGCCACACTTAACTTAGTATTATGCTTCTCTTTTAAAGGCCAACATTCGGCACCATAAAGCATTGCAGGCCTCACTACCATCTTATAGAATTTTCTCTTAAGTTTGAGGGGTACATTTCTATCACATAACAAGCCCGATGCATTCCTCCACTTCAACCATCCAACTTGAATTCTGCTGATAATATCCCCATCTATTTCACCATCACTCTGAACAATAAATCCAAGATATCTAAAACGTGTACTCTTATTAATGACTTGATCGCCCAAAGTCACAATCCCCTCACTAGGTCTATTACTACTAAAATTACACTCCATATATTCCGTTTTAGATCTACTCAAGCGAAAACCTTTAGACTCTAAGGTTGACCTCCATAATTCAAGTTTACCTTCAACTCCCTCTCTAGTCTTATCAACAAGAAGAATATCATCAGCAAAAAGCATACACCAAGGTACATCCTCTTGTAAATGTCTAGTGAGAACATCCATGACTAAAGTAAAAAGATATGGGCTTAAGGCTGATCCTTGATGTAACCCAACCGAAATAGGAAAATACTTGGTCAATCCACCTTGTGTTTGAACACAAGTAATAGCTCCTGCATACATATCTTTAATGATTTGAATATAAGCATTATTGACTCCTTTCTTTTCAAGAACTCTCCATAGCACTTCTCTTGGAACTTTATCATATGCTTTTTCTAAATCAATAAATATCATATGTAGATCCTCCTTATTTTCTCTATATTTCTCCATCAAACCTCTTAATAAATGTATGGCTTCCATAGTCGACCTACCCGGCATGAATCCAAATTGATTTTGAGAAACATTAGTATCACGCCGCAACCTATGCTCCAAAACTCGCTCCCATAGTTTTAAAGTATGACACATTAACTTAATACCTCTATAATTCGCACAATCTTGTACATCACCTTTATTCTTAAAAATATGAATTAACACACTCATTCTCCACTTATCTGGCATCTTCTTAGTCTTTAAAATAGTATTAAAAAGTTTAGTAAGCCATGAAATTCCTTCATCTCCTAAGCATTTCCACACCTTTATTGGAATATCATCAGGTCCAACAGCTTTTCCACCCTTCATTTTCTTTAAAGCCTCTCTAACTTCAGTTTTACTAATACGCCGATAAAAACATAAATCTTTATTTTCATCTAGGGTGCTAAGGTCACTATAGTCAATCTTATTTTCACAATCTTCATTAAAAAGTTTAGCAAAATATCTCATCCATCTTTGTTGAATATCATCTTCTAAGAAAAGTATTTTTTGATCTTCATCTTTAATACACTTCACTTGAACTAAATCCTTACTACTCCTATCTCTTTGTTTGACTAACTTATACATATATCTTTCTCCCTCTTTAGTATCTAATCTATTATATAAATCACTAAAAGCTAATGCCTTTGCATCGCATATTGCTTTCTTAGCATCCTTACGAGCCACTTTATACATTTCCCAATTATCAGAATTTTTAAAATTAAATCAATTTTTATAACAAAGCTTCTTATTTTTAATTTTTTCTTGCACATTAGGATTCCACCACCAACTATTTTTACTATTGGGAGATTTTCCCTTTGATACTCCAAGGACATCTTTTGCAATATTCTTAATATCAGTAGCCACTTTTTCCCACATAATATTAGCATCCTTATGCACAGACAAAATCTTAAGATCTAAAATCTTATTTCTAAAAATATTTTTGTTAATATTCTTTAAATGCCCCCATTTAATCCTAGAAAATTGTTTTACTTTATTTTTTATTTTATGCCCCTTTATCTTAAAGTCCAAAACTAATAAACGATGTTGGGTACATAAATTTTCACTCGGAATAACTTTACAATTTTTGCAATCTAAACGATTTAATTTTCTAATAAGAAAATAGTCAATCTGGGTTGTATTATATCCATTTTTATAAGTGATGAGATGCTCATTCCTTTTCTTAAATAAGGTATTAGCAATTAAAAAATTATAAGCTAAACAAAAATCCAATATGGTCTTGCCACCTTCATTCGTCGTTCCAAATCCATGGCCACCATGAATGCTTTTAAAATCATCTACCTCTTTACCAACATGTCCATTTAAATCTCCTCCAATAAAAACTCTTTCTTCAAGAGGTATATTTTGTTTTGAAAAATGGTGTAAGAAAAAATGATTGAATCATTCTAGTGTCAGGCCTTATATTAGCTTATAATCAAAGTCCTTAAAAAGACCTTTTGTCATTGTAGCTGCCCTAGTTTCCTTTGAGATTATTATTTTTTACTTGGTCAGTCATACATTTAATTAAGGAAAAATTAAGCATCGATCTTAACCATACATGGGATTTTCAGCTTATATGACTTCTTATTCATTTATTTTTGAAGTAATTAGATCATTTTATTTGTCTCTATCTCAAAGAGTAACTTAGACTAATTCACTTGAATTTCACCTTCCAATTATGCACATCAAGGTTTTAAAAGGCGAAATTGGGAATCGAGACGTTTTTTCTAAGCGAAGCGAGGCGAGGCGTAAGCCTCGAGGCGGATCGAGGCGTAAGCCTCAAAAGGATTAAAATAAATTAATTTAAAATTATAAATAATAAAAAATAACAGAATATTATGTCAACTATTAATTTGAAGATTTATTTTAAGATAATATTAGTGGAATACAAGATTTAAAATAAACTCACTTAAAAATAAAACATCCCCTTAGGATCAAGACCCAAAGCAGGCTCATCATCACTTTGATTGTTTTCAGAAGAATCTTCATAATTAATGTCAAAGTCATCCTCTAACTCTTCTTCATCTATAATATTTTTTCCTTTTATCTCCTATATCAGTTAATATTTCATTAGCTCTAAAATGAAACAATAGTAACATACAAAATAATTCATTATATTTAAGAATACCTTTAAATTTTTTTGAAGCTCCAATCTCACTTTGTTTCTTTCTTTTATATATTTGAGTAGTTGCTTCATTGTCTTCTTCACTGACATGACTTTCTCCTTCTGCTTCAACTTCAGATACATCAGCATTCTTAGGAGTAACCCATTCATCATCAGATTGTAACTCATCAACAAGCAAAGGGTCAATTTCATTCTCAATATTTCCTTGATTTTGCAATTTGAGATGTCTATCTTTTATTTTTTTTAAACATAATATAAACTAGTTTGTTCATTCGATCTGCCGCCAATCGATTTCTTCTCTTTGGCTGAATATCCTGAGTATTTATGTTTTCGTCGTTATCAATATTTAGCATAAATCTATCCATGGATCCCCGACTGCCTCGATCAGAAGAAACTAGATGTCTTCCAATACTTGAACCTTTATGCTGTGATCCATAGTAAGAAGAGTTTCCTATCATCTCTTCCATATTTCTTTGTGTGACCTCTTTTGTGGTGGCAAACTTCTTTAAATAATTTGTACATTCCTTCTTCACCTCATCAGGAACTTTTGCACATGGTCCCACATTGACATGAGTGCAGGCTAGATGATCCTTTAATCTCTTGACGCCACCAGTTATGCGTTTCTCACAGAAATTACATTTCATGTAAACATATCCCTTCTTTGCACCTTCACCTGACACTTCAACTTGAGTTCCATATTTCCATGTAGGATCTTTCCTTCTTGTGCCACTAGTCATGCTAACAATAGGATATATTTTAACAATTATTTGTACTACCAAATACCAATAATAAAACAACATGAATACAAAAATATACCAGTCTGTTGGGGGTCCAAGGGGGCGCTGCCCCCTGACGGGGTTCGACCTGACTGGTCAGGTTGCGGGGTCAAGGGGCAGCGCCCCTGCGGGGGTTTCCAGGGGCAGCGCCCCCGGAACAAAATTATATTATTAGAGTAATTTTGAAATTCTGCTTGTTGTATATGCTCAATATCGAGCGTACCGAGCATGCACCGCTCAGTACCGAGCGTGTACCGAGCATGTACCGCTCCGTACCGAGCATGTACTGCGCTGCCGAATCCTTGCGCGTCGCCCACTGCAGGGTCGCGGGTCGGGTCGGGTCGGGTCGGGTCGGGTCAACCCGGCAACCCAGCCGGGTTGGGTCCGGGTTAAAATGTCCGACCTGTTTGCAAAAACGGGTCGGGTTCGGGTTGACCCGTTTATATATGGGTCGGGTCGGGTTCGACCCAAACCCGACGGGTTGACCCGAATTGACACCCCTAAGTGTAAGGGCTCCTCTTCCTCTACCACTTCTCCTTCTACCTTTACTTGCCTATCTCCTCCTCATCACAAACAAAAAGGACCTGAAAGGTGCGATTTTTACACCTATGGCCCGGTGATGTAAGCACAAGCATAAGAAAACTGAAACAAAGAGAATAATGGATAAAACTCAAACCAGACTCTATTAAAATAGAAGTAATCAACTAAAACACTCAAAATCCAACAAGAAAACACGAAGAGACTTTTAAGAAATAAAGAAAATAAAAACAACGCTATCTTCAGACAACCGTCAGAGCGGGTTCCTCACATGCATCGAATTGTAGGTTAAATAAGATAAGTGCATAAGGCTGGCAAACTGATTGTCCACCACTGCAAGATCGTTCAATTCTTCCAACAGATGCTTCTAAGTCAGCCAACAATCACCACCAAAGCTCAAGAAAAAGAATACAAATGGAGTGGAACATGCGGAGAGACGAAAGATGTTAGAAGCCAAGACGAAGGGTGGAAAGAGCTCGCAAGATTTCCAGAGGGGATGAGAAGAAGAATGGAACAAGCTCGCAAGCTTTTCCAATAACCCGCATTAGGTAATTTGCTCACAATAATCAACTCCCCTTCTTTACAAAAACATCTTATATTTATAAGCAAGATAGAAGAATACCAACAACCACTTTAATTAATTTCAACAAGAACCTAAGCATCAAATCATGGAATTTCCCCATTTGCTTTTTACGGAAAATAGCCTAGCTCAGGAACCGAAGGAGCAACCACGGGAACCAAAGGAACCGCACGGAACCAAGGCATCAAAAGCCACGGGAAAACCTCCAGCTCGGAAAACCAACAACCACCGTGGGAACCAAGGAGACAATGCTCGGAAACAGCAACCAACTGTGGAATCCAAGGCACGGAATTCAGCCAGCACAAAAACAAGCCACGGTTTCCCAAGAGACAAGAAGAAAGGGGAAGGAGAAGGGACAAGTCCACTCCAAAATTGAATCCAACTTTATGAGCTTACCTTTAGAACATTAATGAGCTACTAGACATCATCTCAAGCAACTAAGAGAATGAGCTCAACTCCAACCTTCTTCATACATCACCATAGGCCCCAAAACAGCCAACCCGTGAACCAGCAGCAGCCAAGGACCAATCGAGCCAGCAAACCAAAGGTCTACCAAACCCCATGCACAACCTACTATGTTCATTGGATGCTTTCCCATCAATAGATAGCTAAAAAAAGAAAAGAACATAAAACATACTATTGTTCGAATAAAAATAAAAATACAGAAATATTTGATAGCATCACCCAGTGTGAACTTCTCTTCGCACCTAAGACATATACACTTAGCTCGTTTGTTCTGTAACTCCGTATCAGTCAGCCGTTTAAAGTTCCCTCCTAGCCGAGCTTCGAAACCTTTCTCCTTTGGAGGTTCTCTTAGACCCGATACAATCGACGCCCTAGTTGTAAGGAAGGTGGTCGTCGTGCGGTAAGAACCTCCAAAACTTGCTACTCCTCTCAAGTGAGTTCTTGTCCTTTATCAGCTGGGCTAACTCCATAGCCTCTCCCAATTCATGGGGTCTTGCCACCCGCACAGTGGTTCTTAGCTCTGGTTTGAGTCCCTTCATGAAATTGCTTTCTAGCACCGTCTCCGGTAGTCTCCCTAAATGTCCGACATAAGCTCAAATTTCTCCTGGTACTCCATCATCCCACCTGTGTCAAACAAAAGAACTGCTCATAATAGTCCCCTTATTGCTTGGTTCAAAATCGCTCCAATAAACAGTCCTTGAACTCCTATGAATGGATTAGATATCTTGTCTCCCTCCATTGGTACTATGTTAATGCCTTCCTCTCGAGACATAGAGCCACTGCCATAAGCCTCTCTCCTTTCGTCAACCCATTCACTGCAAAATATCTCTCTACTCTATAGATCCACCCATGCGCATCCTATCCTTCAAACACCAACATTTTCAGCTTACTGACTTTCGGATCTCCTCCACCCCAATTTTCTCTTTCTCCCCCCATGCCTCCCATGAAGCGAGCGTTGGGGTCTCTACACAGTTCCCTCTCCTCCCTTCTCCTTTCATACCCCTCTTCCTTCAAATTCAATCCGCCTGATCTCTTGTTTCCATTCTCCTACCTCCATATTCTCTATCCATCATCCTTCTCAGTAGAGGGTCAAGGTGGGTTATTCCCTCCTCACCTCAATTGCCCCCCCTCAAAAAAAAAAAATGTTTTTTATAAGTGAGAAATTTTTTCTTTTATATAGAGAAATTTTTTTTGCCCCTCCTAAAAAATTACTTTTGCCCCCCCCCCCCTAAAAAACTATTTTGTCCTAACTTGTCCTAAAATATCTATATTATTCTTCAAATTTAGTTTTAATATTTTTTTTCGTGTTTTTCATGACAATTTAATTACATTTTTTATTTTTCTTGCTTAAATTTTTTTAAATAACTGATATATATATATTATTTTTAATATTTAATTATTTTAATATTGTACTTGCCCCCTCTCAAAATTGAAGCTGGTTCCGCCCCTGCCTCTCCTAAAATTTCTACATATCCATCGCCTCTTGGCATGTCATTTCCCTAATTCTTCTTTGCTTCTGACAGAGCCGCTTTAGTTTGAAACTCTAACATCCGCTTCATCTTCTCCTCTTGATTCCCAAACCTTCATTTCATCGCTAAAAAATGCTCATTCAACGATCCCACATCCGTTCGTAGCTGCCCAACTTCCCCCTCCAACTTAACTCTTGTCCCAGCCACTGGCTTCCAAAACTTGCTCTCTTATACTAATTTAATATGTTTTGGAGATCAAATCATCACAAAAAACATCCACTAGAGCGAAATCAGCACCAACCAGCAAAAAACGATCACAAAAATCAAGAGAAAATAATAATGTATGGAGGAACAACACTAACAAAACTGAAATAATAATCTTCAATTAAAAAAAAACACAAAATACAATTGATTCATTGTTCGAGAGGTGAATTGGCTTTTGCCCAATTTCATACCAGCAACCAGGAACCCAAAATCACTTAAAGAAAAACTACTTCAGAAAATTCTTCACATAATCCCTTCTACATACAAATTTTTTTCCCTTAAAACTAGCCCTAATCTCGCCATGAATGTACCTCACATTTCCTCCAATGATCCTCCTTTGAACTTTTCCCCACCATAAATGCACTTTATGTTTTCTCTAATGATCTCACGTTAAACTCTTTCCTCCTAAAGGTCTGAAATGAGGTGCTAGGACCCACAAAACAAGAGCTTTTTGGCTCTTGAAATGAGGTGGGGTCCACAACTGTATCATATGCATACATACAAACAAACAAAAACAAAAACATTGACAAACTCATAGTGCTTGTTGGCCCAATGTAAACTTGGTGTTCTGATAACCTTCTCTTTCTTATAATTCTTATGCCCTACCACTACGGGCTTCTCTGGGTATGATGGAGAACACTAATCCTACTCTTTTGAGATCATCTATCCAATTTGTTAATCTTTTGGATTGACACAAGATCAAATTTGGTATAAAATTATATGCTGGAAGTAAGGTGCCAAAATTATTTCTTAAAGAGTTTGTTGGTATCATCTCATCCTTTTCTTCCACAGGACAAAAAATGCATCTTCATTTAAGGAAAAGTTGCCCTTAGTGTTGATTAGGGAAGAAATTTTCATTTTTCATAAATCATTTGGGTTAATCCTTGTTTGTAAGTTTTTTCTTTAGGCATTTTAGTGTGGGTGTTGATTAGGAAATACTTTGATGAGTTGGGCCTCTTTGGTTACTTCTTAGTTGGCCTTCTTGATGTAAGACTCATACTTGTACTCGTTGCTTTGTGGCATAATTACATTTGCTTATTCTTGCGCGTATCATAATATTTTTTTCGGCTTTACTCGACGGATGCAAAAATGGGCCCCTAATTTTCATCCTAATAGGGAACAGTCGATTGTTCCAATTTGGTTAGCTTTTTCTTATCTAAGAGCTCATTTCATAAACCATTAAGTCATGCCCTCCCTTAATGTGATCTTTTGGTAATTTTTTGTTGGTGGATGCTGCTAGTGCTAAGTTTACTAGGCCCTTCTATCTCCTGAGTGCTTGTTGAAACTGATGATAATTTTGAATTTTAAATGTTGAAGAAGGATATTGGCAGGAAGTCAATTTGGATAATACCCTTTCGTGCTATCAAAAATGTAAGATGCACAAATATAACATTTAATATTGCAATGTAATTCATCAAGAATTTAGAAAATAAAATGTTTTTGGGGTCATGATTCCTATTGTTGCATCAAGAGGGGATAGTTTTCAAATGGGAGTTTTAAGGTGGAGTCTATTTTATCTATTAATCCTTTTGAGCATCAATTTACTATGGTTCTCATGTACACTTTAGGATGATAAGAATTTCTAAGATTGTTTAATTAATAATTAATCATAATAATAATGGTTTGTGCATGTTCATAATCCAATTGGGAATCAATTAGCTTAGATCCCTGGGATGATTTCTGTAGGTGGTAATATTATTGAAGTTGTTTTACTTATTCAAACTAATTTTGATGTAGAACTCTAATGTTTTGAGTTAATCCTTCTCTCCTTCGAAAGAATCATTTTTGAGAATCCTGTTCACCTTCTAATGTGTAAATGATTGTCCTACTTCCTTAAGTGATGCCTTCTCCCTATTGCCTTAATGTCCTGAGTGTAGGGGAGCCCATCTCTTATAATCCTTTAATTAATATTTCAAACACTCTTAACACCCATCCTCTAAAGTATTTTGTTGGAGAGATTCCTATTATTATAGCTAGGTATATTTGAAATCGGTTACGAATCCTGAGTTTGGTTGGGGATAGTCCATTGGCTTTAGATGAGCCCTCTGATATCAGATTAATTTCGACTTTAAAGTAGATCATCAAGATTTCATTTGCTATATGAGAAATAGATGAAAAAGATAAACCTTATCCTCCAAACTCCAATGACATGCCTAAAATTCACTAGTTTATCCTCCAAACTCCAATGACATGCTTCTTGCTTTTAGCTTAGGTTTAGCTATTTGTGGTTTTTGATGATCTCTATGATTGCTTTGCTTTGATATTATTGATACTCTTTTTTATTCTTATTTTAGTAGTTATCCCTCATCATCTATCCTGGTGACCATTTCTTTTTATGTTATCCTACTTATGAATATATGATGCTCGTGATTCTCAGTCCTTATTATATGAATACTAGTTTTACTTTAGAATTCATTGTTACTAAGCAATTGTTTGAGTTTTGATTTCTCTCATCATATCATTTTGGTGGTTGGACTTTTGCTCATTCTTTATTTATGTAGCGGTTGATGTCATTCATCCTTGCTTTACTTAAATGAATTTTATTGCAATAGTTACAATCTAATGTTTGTATGTTGATTTGTCCTATTCGGTTTCTTATTCTATGCCCCACTTTGGATTGCTATGAGTAGCTGATTATTGTTGTCTATGTTGGCTACTCTCGATATTGGGCTTAAGTTGTTTGCTTAATTCTAGTTGATACAACAATTTTCCTTTTAGGTATTTTTAATGTTGTTTGGAAATTAGTTTCATTGGCTTATAGTTGGTTTTCTCATTCGCTTTCCCAATTACCTTATATCATTTACTTATTGGTTGCGGTTGCGCTGCTACTTATGTTGTTTATTGATGTCGTGGATTTAATAGGTGAATTATTATGAAGTAAATAAGATAATGCTGAAATAATGAAGGAAAGCTTAAGAAGATTTCGTGTAATGGGCTTGTATTAGTATTATAAATCAAAGTTCTTTCTTGAGGATTATGTGATGCTTAGTTATGGACTTTTATAATTTGGATTTGTTATACAAAGGAAGAAAAACTTGATGAGGATATGGTTAATAGGGTCATGGCTTGGTTTTTGAAGCATGGTGACGATATTAGAGGATTATGTGATAACATAATGTCTCAATGAGAAAAATTATTCAAAACAACAATAGTTGAGTGTGAAACAACAAAGACCCTATTTAACAAGTTAAAAAAAAAAAAAGACCTCGTTAACAAGCAAGTTGAGTGTAGCAGGAATGAAATTCTTAAGGTGAATGGGCATAACTATTGTAATAGATAGAGTGAAGAGGTTGCACTTATTACAAGAGTGAGTGGATGATGAGCATGAAAGAATGATATGCAGTATTACGTAAAAGGATTAAAAATACAATGCTAAATGAAAATATAATTTGGTTAGAAATTATGTGAAACATTTTGATGGAATAATACATGAAATAAAAATGAGTGTCAGAGAACGATTTATTAAAAAAAGACACAAATTTCTGGGATGACTTATAACGATGGAGATAAATTTTTAATGTCTTATGGCACAAGCTTTTGTATATGGTAATTACTCCTTAGTATGCGAATAGGCATTTTGTCAACTTTTAGAAGTTTCATGAATACTCAATAAATTTGTTATTTAACTTCCATTCACCGTAGCAATAGCATTACACTCTCAGCAAAAGCTAATTTCTCTCTCCATTTCACATTTGCGAGGGATACTAGAGTCATATTCAATTAACTATTTTTCATTGAAGAAAAATAAGATCATTCGCAAGGAGACAACAAAATGGGTATCATTCCTGTGAACTTTGAACCCCTCTTTGTTATGAGCAAACCCCAATACTAATTATATTTAAGAGCACATAACAATCACGTGAATTTTTTTTGCTAGAAGTGGAGAAGAAGATGATTAGAAGTCTCTCTGTTATAGGAATGTCTCTTTTTTTATCTTTTTGATTTACTTGCTGACTGAAATTTGGTATGGCTTGAGTTTGTTTCCTAATGATGAAGGCATAAGGATGAGGTATTTATAGATGTTAAATCGGCTTGAGATAGCTTTGCGATGGATAATGATGCGAAGCATTTTTAGTTTATAATATCCCTTAGGTTATTTAATTTAATTGTTACAAGTTTTTTAGAATTTTTTAGGATTATCTAGGTTTCACTTACTTTAGAATTATATGTAGGGAATGTGTAAGAGGAAATAAAACTCATCGATGAATATTATATGAATTGAAGCCTTTGAGCTTGGTTGTCCTCTTGTTCTTGGAAATCCTTCAAGCATCATCTTCTTCAATGATCCAACGATTGTCTCCAACTACATCAGTTGGTATCTGAGCCCGGAGCTTGCGAAGAACGATGGATTGCAAAAGGTGGGCTGTCGACGACAATCGAAGCTGAAGAAAATGGGCGGTCAATGAAGATCGATGCTGAATAAGATGGGCGGTCGACGAAGATCGACACCGAAGGAAATGGACGGTCGACGAAGATCGACGCCGAAGGAGATGGGAGGCGGACGATGATCGACTCCGAAGGAGATGGGCGGTCGACGAAGAAGAAGACGACTATCCTCCACTCCAACTTCCACTCCAATGGCGAGATCCGCTTGCCCCACTATCCTCATGAAGAGAGCCGCCTAAGAAGAAGGGTTGTTGATCATGATCGACGCCGCGAAGCCCTTCGGTTGGCTCAAGTGGAAGCATCAATTGATCGAATAGATTCTTTATGTGTTAATTTCATGCAATCGGTGGAGAGAATCATGAGCAGTCCTGCAACTATACCGTCCCCGTCGCTCCTCTACTCCACCAACACGCAGGCACAACCGACCCTACTTCCGCCTGCAGATTCGCCTGCATTTCAGTCGCTCCAGCAAAATGCAACCCTCGAGCTTGCCGAGCAATCCCACGCCAAATCATCGCCTATTGTAACGGAGGAAGTAACTGCCTCTGCCACTCCGCCATTGCCACTCGCTCCTTCCTCCGGCCCTTCTACGAGGCATCCAAATCTCGAATCCACAGAGAAACCCTTCTATGAGCTCATAGGTGAGAAGTACCCTTCTTCGCCAGATCAATTCCCTCTCTACTCTAGTCCAAGCCTTGAGACCCTGGATAGCAACAGGAGCCATAACTCAAACAACAGTGGAATCCAGTCCTTTCACGACAACTCTGAATTCCCTGAGTACCAAAATTACCAGATTCCAATTTCGCAGTCTTCTCTTAGCTTCGTTAATGGAAATGGTAACGATCTTTTGTTCAAAACCCTCCCCACTATCCAGTTCGAGAAGGGAATCGAAGAAGCCAAGAAGTTCCTCCCAAGTATAGACAAGTTGGCCGTCAAAGTTGGAGAAATAAATCTGACCTTGCTACAAAACCCCATCAAACAGGAGAGAAGGCAGAAGAACCTCCGTTTAGATGATTCAGGCTTCGAAGAGACGAGGAGAATCAACCAGTTGGCTTTCTCCGACGAAGAGCCGGTTATTCCCTTGGAGATGTTCGACGATGTACTACTCTGTAGCTTTGAAAGGTTTCCCCAAGATGTGAGTGCAATTCGAGATAAGGTGTTCACAGAAGCGGGAAAGGATTCCAAAAATTCCATCCCCAATGAGTCAGGCATTAGTCGAAAGTCTCGCCAGAAGAAGCAACTGAAAGAGGAGGTTGTGGATTTCAACATTTTTCTTCTCCATTGTACACAGACCGTGGCCAACAACAACAACCCTAGAGGCTACGAGTTTCTGAAACAAATTCGGCAGCATTCGTTTCCTCATGGCAATGCCTCTATGAGGCTCACACACTACTTTGCCAATGGTCTTGAGGCCCGTCTTGCCGGAACCGGGAGGGAGGTACTTCTGAAACAAATCAAGATGCTTAATGCTGGATATGTGTGGATAGCTATAGATTGGCTTTCGTCAATCTTGGATTCTTCCGGAAGTGCTGATCCTGCAACCATGAGTTTAATTCAAGGGACCATCGTTCTTCGTCCTCATACACCATATTCAAATATCAAACAAATTTTTTTATCGAGATGAAATAAATTGCTTCAGAAAGGAGATGTAAGTTCAAGCTTGAACTCTTATGGGTTGTATGCATATGACACTGTCTGGCTAGTTGCTTATGCTATTGACCAGTTTCTTAATGAAGGGGGTACTGTATCTTTTTCAAATAATCCGAGGTTGACTGATGCGAATGGAAGCTCATTAAGCGCAATCCTTCATGCTTGTGCCATATTGAGAGTCTTCGAGATGGATTACTGGTTCAGGGATGCGCCATTCATCATGGCTTCGCGCCATTTGTCCATGTTTCCAATGGTTTAGTGAACATGCATGCTAAATGTGGTGACATCAAAAGTGCCGGCAAAGTGTTTGATGAAATGAAAGAAAAGGAGTTTGGAGTTGTATTTGCATATGTTGGAACTCGTCCACCAGATCAGCTTTGCCTAGTAGGTTTTGTACTAGAAAAAGCATAAGAAGTTGGTTTTGAGAATGACTTGCAGAGGATTTTATTAGCTCTAGCACTAAAATGGGTAGCATTTATTGATTTCTTGCCTGTTTTGCGAGACAGATATGTTGTTGCTTCTACCCATGGAGGTATGCAAAATAGTGGAAGGCCAAAGCAACTAATACCACTAATGAATGAGATCGTGGACAGGCCAAAGCAACTAATACCACTAATGAATGAGATCGTGGACATACATCGAAGTTGCAAAATCTTCGATCCAGGAGGATGGCACGTCTCGACGGAGTCAATCTCTTTTGATGCAAGGGGAGAATGATGCAGAGCATTTTTACCTTTATAATATCCCTTAGATTATTTAATTTAATTGTTACAAGTTTTCTAGAATCTTCTAGGATTCTCTAGGTTTCCCTTACTTTAGAATTATATATAGGGAATGTGTAAGAGGATAGAAAACTCATTGATGAATATTATATGAATTGAAGCATTTGAGCTTGGTTGTTCTCTTGTTCTTGGAAATCCTTCAAGCATCATCTTCTTCCAACGATCCAACGATTGTCTCCAACTACATCAGATAACAACTCAAGAGCCATAGGCAACTTATTCTAGTAGTGATATGCTATGCATATCACGTTGCAATCTATAGGAAGTGAAGTGGTACACATCGAATGATCATAAGATAATTGGGCGGTTTTCTAAGGAAGATATGCGACATGGCCATTGTGGAGGACATTGATTCTACAAGCTGTGGCATTCAATTTGTATGGAACCACATGACATTTGGTAAGTAGTTGGAGCAAGTGATGATAATTGTTTCAATTTTAAGATAAAATAGCATAATCTTCTTGTGGCTAATCCAGCCTATTGAGTTTGGGTTGGATACTACTAATAATTTCTAGGTTATCTGATTGAACTCAACTCGATATATCGAATATTAATGGGATTGAGGCGGATCTATTATGGATAAGCCAGGTATTGTTTTTTTTTGGAAAATTTAAGCCAGGTATTGTTGTTCGACTGAAATAAGCGGTCAAAACGGACCAGCCTCCCCATAATGTTTAGCATCCTCTAGCCAAGCATTGGGTTTATTTGATCTTGGGTCGGTGTTCTAGATTCGACAAATTCTAGATTCGACGAACTTAGTTTTGCCATCTCATCAATTAAGTCTTCGAATCAATAATAAGTACATTAATAGTTGTGACGAGGCCTATGGATCTTGGTGTTATGCCAAACAAACTCAAGTGTAAATTTAGCAACCCAAAGATCCACAACTTAGCCCGTTAACAACTGATAAACCAATACAATCTAGCTTAATGGAAATCCAAATCAATATGTTGATTTGCATCATAAGTTCCTATCTTCTTTTCTGCCGGCATCCTCCCTTTCATTAAGAGAGCTTGGACCTGATTCACACATCTCTGCATTAAGTGTGTTGCATAGAAATAACCAAAGCACCTCTACTTTCCATAAACAAACCTCAGACCTGAACATCAACCATCTTACTGTGATAGTTCACTTTCATGAAAAGTAGCGCTTGGTGTGCGTATTTGCGTGGTTTAGTGGTTTTAAGCTCTACAGGTACTAGCTGCCATATTAAGACCAATTTAGGCAAGAAAATCTAAGTTTAATTCTCAAATGACAAAATTTCTACTAATCTGCAAGTGATGTCTACAGATTTCTCGTTTGTTTTCTGAACCCCATCATAATTGAAGAAGTATAAAACTTGAAATTTTCCAGTTGTTGCTGAATCTAATAATCTTCAAATTGAATCAATGTAGTTATGTTTGGTTGAGGGAGTAAGGGAAAATTAATTTTATTTGGCAAGTGATGATTTTAGATTTTCTGTTTGTTTTTTGGTTAGGCTGAGATATAGGATAGGGAAGGATTAGTGGATAGTTGTGTTCCAACTATTCACTAATCAAGTATTACTTATGTCAATTGTTTTCAAACTTTGCATGTCTAGGATGCACACACTCACTTAGCCTAGGCTCTCCTAGTTTTAAGGACTTGATTGTGTTTAGATGTGCTTGTTATGCTTGTCCAAGGGTTAGTAGAACTTTGATTCAAACCTACACAAACCAGTGATATTATTAAGGATTTAAGGATAATAATTAAGGATCCATGTCTAGAAAACTTAAAATAATTTTAGAAAATCGGATATACCTCCTATGATATGAAATTTGAACAATTTGAACCTAGTGACATCTACAACCCATAGAAAATTTTTTACTGATTTTAAAATCATTAAGATATCTAATTAATTAATCCTTTAATTAAGCATAAAAAACTTCCAAAAATTCCAATAAACCCAAATTAAATCCAAAAAATACATATAATACCTCAAACTGATCAGAATTTAATTTCCAACTTAAGAAAAATAAAACCGCTTTGATTTGACATCAGATTGAAGCTTAATTTTTTTAATTGAAATCAATATTTAATTAATATGGAGATTTACCTTCAACCTTTTTGTTTGTATATCTAACAAGTTTATTTGGCACTTTTAAGCCTTTGTAAAGAGAAGAATGTGTCGGAGCATGTTGATTTTTCATGATCATCGTTATCATATTTTATATATCTTTCTTGTGATTGCTCGTAGTTAGTATGATTAGGTAGATAAATGATAGATTGATCCTGAAGATGAGGGAAACTTGGTAGAATAGAATTTTCCACCTGTGTTTTAATATGTGCATGCTCATGCACACATGGATTAAACGAGTAAGGCATTTTGTTCGAGATTAAATTTTCCCAACGTTCAAAATTTTGATTATTCGGATGAGTCAACATTTTCTGTAGCAGTTTTTTCGAGTGAGCTTCTATATTTTCGTGCAAAGTTTGAGTAAAGTAATTGGAGATTCTCCGTTTCCTTGGCATTATGTACTGTTCATGCTTGATTGTTTTTGAAGGATGCAACACAAATTAGTTTATTTTTTGCATGTCTTTGTATAATTAGCTTTTTTGATATGGTAATTGAATCATGGTATGTATGCAATTGTCATTTACTGTGGTTTTAGTCATCATCCAGTTATTGGTAGTTTGATTCTTTTGGGACACGATAGTACCATAGTGGTATATTAGATATTTTCCTCAGGGTTAGAGCAAGCTTGTCAGTTTTTGCCATAGAAGTAGTCATTTGAGTGCCACAGGAATGGGCAATGAATGCCAACTATGAGATGAGGCGGACCACACTTGGTGCATAAGGTAAGGTAAGTGTGGGGGGCATTATTAGGGTAGGGCTATCCTGTTTAAACTAAATTGGGTGCATAATAACCAATGCATGAAAGCCATTTTCAATGTGGTATTATTCTTAAAATGTGTGCATAGTTTTTCAACTTTACCTTTTGCCTTCCACAAACTCTTTTCCTCGGACAGAAAAGTCATCTCGCATCAGTGCACCTCTGCCATATAATTTGCATTATAAGGTGCATCATCACTAATATGAGGCAATATTCTTATTTTCCTTTGATGTTGGATGGTAGCCGGATAGTTAGTATTTGTCACTTGCTCATCATTAGCTAGTCATATTTGTTTTTAAATTTAAATCTTTACCTGAGTAATAGATTGTCATAAAATAGATCTAATGGAAATATTATAATGGGGATCAGTTCATCTTGCATGATTTTGGTTTTTGCCTCCGTTATGCTTACATGAAAATAGAACCTGTGTTGATTTCAAATAGGCGTGTTCTTGGCCTGTTATTTAAAGATATTTGACTATCAGCTTCAATTTAACAGTTGTGACTTGACAATTTGATTTGTATGCCAATGTTATTCATGTTATTTGAGAAGAATTGTTCTTGTGGTAAGCAGAATCCCAAATTAAGAACTGGTTAGAAGAGTTGATATGGAGATGTACTCTTTGTTCTTGTTTTGTAATTTCTTTTTTCCATGCTTCTTATCCTAAGCTGATGCCAATGGTTTTGTATTAGGCTGCTGAAGGTTCCACTTTTACTTGCATGCTTGGCATTTTGAATTTGATGCCAATTCGCCATTGATATATCCTGTTTTGGAACAGAGCAGAGGCTGCCTTGGTTGCTATACTAAACCTACTCCAATAACAGCTGTGGATGAGCCCTCAAAGGGCTTGCAAATCCAAGGCCAATCCATTAGAAAACCTGGTTTATCTGACGACTTTTGGAGTACAAGCACATATGAAATGGAGAACAGTGGAGTTCAGTCTCAACGAAGCATCTCTTCAATTAGTACATCAACTCAAACTCTTGACTCCCACGGTGGAACTGGAAGTACAAGCAACCCTTCAGAATTTGTGAATCACGGTTTGTTTCAAACGGACATGCTCTTATTTATTAGCTAATCTGATATGATGACTTTTCACGTCATTGTTAACCTTTTCCCAACTATTTAGTGTTGGCTTTATGCTGTTATGGATTTTTTTCCTCTTAAACTCTTGATATTTTAAGTTCATTTTGAAGCAGGTAAAGATGATAATTAAAAGGAAATAACAAAGCATAAACAGGAACATTTTCCTGATAGCATCTTGAAAGCGAGTCAACAAATGCTGATTAACAAGAAACCTTTTTGACAGATAAAATTCATGAAAAGGAAATTTGGCTAAGAAATATTCAAGTTTAACTACAAACCCACAATAGTTGAAATGCTGCTCAAGCAGATGGTGACGGTCACTTGTTGGCTCCTTCAACTTGCTAAAATAATTTTGGAACTATGCCTGATATGCATAGCAAACAGAATCTGATATGGGAAACTTAGCAAATTTTTTGCAGTTTTGATATGGTAAACTTAGCAGTTTCTTGTCTACTGTTCGACTAGAGGAGCATTTTGTTTGTTCATAATACTTTTCTTAAGAGAGATGATTTCATTGCTGTTATCTGGTCTAAATCTATCATTATAAATGCTTTGATTATACCCTAAGCAGCCCACATAAAATGCAGGTTTTCTTCTATGGAACCAAATTAGGCAGCAATGGATTGGCAATAAAAACTCACAAAAAGTGTCTGAACAGGTTCGAGAACCAAGGTTAAGGTGTGCTTTTTTCTTTGCATCTAATTGATCCAGCATAGAAATTGCTAATTTCATATCATATCATATTTCTTTCAGTTACAATTCATCTTTCCATTAATTTCATCCCTTGTTTGTCAGGAAAACAGTACCAAGTACCTTCTTAAATGGGTTTTGATTTGGTCTTGGTATTTGAAGCCTTAACCCTGTTAGCAGAGAATCTATTTTTGTGCTTTGAGCCATGATCCTAGGTCACAATTAGTCGTAATGAGGGTAACCTAACTGCCTTTATCAAGACAAACCTTTATGTTCAAGCATCTCATGTTAAATCCAAATTTCCTTAACTTTTTAGGGATATACCTGATTGCTCATGTGCAGGTAAAATTTTCTTACAGTAATAACTATATTCAGGTATATCTGTTACACAAAGCGTCTGTTATGATCTCATTAACTTGATAAGAACAATGAAGGCTGCATGTATCGGAAAAAAAATCTCGTGGGTTTCAATTAGCTGTGATAGGTTTCTCTTTGTTGGTGATTGTTCTTGAAGGTATGAGAAAGCCTAATCGTTCCAAGAAGATCTCTATATTAGCGAGGTTTTCTTGTGTAGATTATAATGGTAATAGGGAGAAGATCAGGAATAAGAAGATCTCTATATTAGCGAGGTTTTCTTGTGTAGATTATAATGGTAATAGGGAGAAGATCAGGAATAAAGGTGATATTATAAAGTTGTTATATATATATATATATATATATTTTTTTAATTTAATTATAATATATTCGAGACTAGATTGCTTGTTTTATTGCTTTGATAAAAGATTTGGAAATCAATTGGAAGAAGAAACAATGTGAGAGAAGTAAAATCTAGAGAGAAAAAAATTTGATAAAATATTTGAGGATAAATATTTAAATTCTATACGCATCTTGAAAGCTGGTGGAATATACCTCTGTGCAGTCATGGTTGTAGATAAAACCTCGGAAATCTGTCTCTTATTTTTTTTTTTCTTGTAGTTTATTTTACCCACCCTTTCTTATTGATCGTCATTGCTCATACTTTCCTAAACAACTAGCATTAATGCTGTGCTTCAAGTTCTTAGAAGGAAAAAATGGGAGCAATTGTATTCACTGATGGGAAGGTGAATATCAACAAGTTTGATATAAGAATTTCGAGTAAGAGAAGATGCAGATTGAGGATTACTTGTACCAAAAAAATCTGCATGTCTCTTTAAGGCAAACCCTACTACCATGAGTATGAAAAATAGGGATCTCCTAAACAAATATGCATTAGGAGGTGTATGCATGATGTTGACAAAACAATGTTGTCTTCCATATATTGCATAAGAATACCTTAATTGAATTGATGAAAGTCACTTGTATAAGAAGCATTCAATATTGAATAAGGCATATCTAATGAATAAGTCAACGGCGAAAGGAGTTTATGCGATGGTGCCAATCAAAAAATTTAATTTAATCATTACAAGTCTGTTTAGTTCTGTTGATATCAACTTCAATGATGAAGTTCACTTTCGGAGAGTTGATATGGAATAAAATGATTAAAAGTTTATGAGGGTATACAAATTTGAAACTCAATGATGTCTGTGAATTAATCTTAAGCAAGTACATCATAAGGAATAAATATGTTATCATCACTCAACCCTTAACGATTGCAATTTGCAAATACTAAACTAAATAAACCTAATCTTTACATAAATTTGTAGTTCTATCATGAATTTTTGGAAATCCATTTGTTATTTCAGGCAAATGTTGATTTGGCCTAGCAAAGGCACCATAAACTTCTCATTACCTTTTCTTATAGTGAACCTGATGTGAAACAACCAACAGAATTGCAAGATCTTATTAAGAAAATTGTTTCCGCGATGAAATTATAACATTAATGATTCACTAAGTTTAGGATTTTCAATTTTCGTAGTTATTGACTTGCTTCTAGCATGCTGTTACACGTTAGATTAACAGAGCGATCCGGAATAATGACAAGAAAATAGTAAACAAATATGCGATTAACAATAATCCACCACTTAACAATTAGAATTTTCACCTTAGAGTTTCCCTCTCGATCGTTCTTTGGAAGTAGGTTTAGCGGAGGACAAAGGTTAGCAAGCCCAGTGATGCCACTGCGAGACAGAGGATGCCAGAGATTTTGATCAACGGAGAGTTGGCTGGAGTTGGAGAGGCGGGTGGTCGTCCTGCGATCTTCCACGATCCTGTAGGTTGTTGCTCTTCAATGATGTCCGCCAAATTAAAGAGAATACGCTCCACGTATTCTTCGATGGTGTCTTCGGACCCAAATCCGGGATCGAAGAACGGTGATTGAATGATGTCGACTTCCTCCTGAGAATTGTAAACGAATCCGTGATCAACTTCCGGATCCGCCATTTATGTTCGTATTGAATGGAGAAGGGAAGAGAGGGGGAGAGGGGAGGTGGAAGTGGCAGTTTGGGAGGGAGATGGGCTTGGCCGTGAGCTAGAGGGAGAGGGAGGAGGTGGGCCGTGTGGGTGGAGTTGGGGCTCAGGTGAGGGAGACTCGGTGTGGGTGGGCTTGGTAGTGGGAGGGAATAAACATGAATTTAATTTCAGGTTTCCAATAAAAGAAGGGATTAATTTCAAATTCAGAATTTTAAATTTGAAATTAGGCTAGGAGGGAAGGGGGATTAATGGTGTTTTAATGGGAGAGAGAGAGGGTGGAGTGGCCGGCCATATAGGGAGCATAAAGGGGCTTGGGATTTAAGTGGGGCCCATGGGTTATTAAATATATTCTAATCAAATTTGATTTTAATTTCAAATTTGATTAAATTTAAAATAACTTCCCAATTTGATTTAATATGAGAGGGAAAAGGGTTTGAATTTCAAAATAGGTTTAAATTCTCTTAATTGACTTTCCTAAATAAAGAAAGACTCATTAGGAAAGTAATTTAATCAATAGGAATTTGAAATTTAAAAAAAAAGGTTGGGTCAAAGGGGAGCCGGCGGCAAGGTTAGAGGCCAAGGGGCGGCGGGCTGGCCGTCGGCCGTGGGAGCTGGGTGAGCCGCCGGTGGCTGGATCGGCCAAGAGAGGCCGGCGGTGGAGCTATTGGGACCGGTGGGGAATTAGGAGGGTGGTGATGCTTCGGTTAGGTAGGGGAAGAGGAAGATAGGTGTAGGGGAAAGGGAAATCTAGAGAGCTACAAACCTCAAGTACCACCTCCACTAGAATTCACAAAGAGATCCTCAAGTACCACCTCCTCAAAAACTCACAAAGAGATCTTGAGAATTTTCACGAACTCACAAAGAGATCAACAATAGAAAATTTCATTCATCAACATTATTATTAGCCAAGAATTCAAAGCTAGGCCTTCATATATAGGCCTCCAAAGCACAAAATGTAAAATACACAAATGCCCTCAGGCTACAACATGACACAGATCCCTCATAGGGATACAAATGGAAAACTGAAAAATAAATAAAAGAAATGCACTAAAACACATAAATAAAAACTATGAATCATAGCCGTCGATCTACGATCCTGCTGATGTTGAAATGTACGATAGATGTCCTCATCAGAACCTTTCTGTATGTGACTGACCTCCTTCACTTTCTGACACGCCAAAAGCAAAAATCAGAGCTTGTAATTGCATTGGATGAAAGGATGAAGTTTGTATCTTATATGCCTGTCAAAAACTTTGGTTTTTATTAAATTTTATCTTTTTTTTTTTTTTTTTTTTTTTTTTAATTTTGACTTTCTGGGATGTTTCTTATTCATAATGCTTTTTTTTTTTCTTTTTGTAATTGTCTACTTGACACTGCCATAATTGCTGATGCTACATGAACCCTAGTCATTTAGTGACACTTCAAACGTTCCTTATACTTTGCTTATTTGTTCTTGCTACAGTTGGAATGCCACATATGACAGTTTGCTTGGGAGCAACAAGCGCTTCCCACAACCTATCCCTCTACCTGTAAGATACTACTGCCCTCATTCCCATCATTTACTAATCCAATAAAACTGTGAACTATTAGGTGACCAAACTGTGAAAGAGCTACTAAAGAGTGTTCACTTAGTAGAAATACATCAAAGGTCAATATTGAGTTAATTTTTTCAAGATTTGTTATAAAGATTATTATAAATGATATTTCTTAATGCGCTTTTTGCAAATAATGTATTTAGAATTAGTAGAGAAAAGATTTAATATATGACAAATAATTTTAGTGGGGTTGGTATTAACTATTATGGGCTAAATTTATTAGAAGGCAAAGTGGTATCGGAGTTTGATAACTTTATTCGTCAATGATCAATATACTAAAGAGTGGATATATAGATTGGGATTTTACTTCAAAAGTTAAATATCGGCCAACCCCATATAGCGGGACAAAGGTTTGATGTTGTTGTAGTTATTGTAATTAATTGATGGTGTTATGTGGACCCGATTGTTTGACAATAAAAAAAAAATTATTGATAACTAAGGTTTCGTTTGGGACAGCTTTCTTACTGCTTTCTAAATCAACTTTCTAGTCAACAACATCAAGCCTTTATCCTACTACGTGGGGTCGGCTACATGAATCTTTTTTCTCCATTGTGTCCTATTAAAGGTCAAATTCTCGTTTAAATCTAATAAAGAAAGGTCATTCCTAATATTTTCTAACCAAGTCTTTTTAGGTCTGCCTCTACCTTTCTTAACATAAGTCAAATCTAATACCTCTACTCTCCTAACCGGGTCATTGGAAGGCCGCCGTTTTATGTGACCAATCCATCTAAGGCGACTCTCTCTAATCTTATCTTCTACTGGAGCTGCTCCAACCTTTTCACGTATATGCTCATTTCGTATCCTATCTCTAAGGGTAAAGCCACTCATCCACCTGAGCATCCTCATCTCTGCCACACTTAACTTAGTATTATACTTCTCTTTTAATGGCCAACATTCGGCACCATAAAGCATTGCAGGCCTCACTACCATCTTATAGAATTTTCCCTTAAGTTTGAGGGATACTTTTCTATCACACAACAAGCTCGATGCATTCCTCCACTTCAACCATCCAACTTGAATTCTGCTGATAATATCCCCATCTATTTCACCATCACTCTGAACAATAGATCCAAGATATCTAAAACATGTACTATTATTAATGACTTGATCGTCCAAAGTCACAATCTCCTCACTAGGTCTATTACTACTAAAATTACACTCCATATATCAACTTTCTACTATAAAAAAATTATTGAACTAAAAATTTTTGTACTAAAAAGCTGTCTCACCTGAAGCCTAAGAAGGTAGAAATGAAAATATTAAGATGTGACAAATTTAAGGATAATTTAAGTAATGATTGTATTAGTATAATGGTTGAAATTAGTATGAGAGGATTAAGAAGACAAATTGTTAGACTTAGGTTTCGTTTGGGACAGCTTTCTTTTTGCTTTTCAAAGCAGATTTTTAGTAGAAAAAAATTAAAATTAATTTTTTTCTATTAAAAATCTGCTTTAAGAAGTAGTAAGAAAGCCGTCCCCAACGAAGCCTTAAGGTAATACAGATACAAAATTTTCAAAATGAAAATAATATATTTAGTACCTCTTAACAACACTCACAAGAGCAAATTAAAAAAAAAAATGAGGAACCAAGGAGCCAATTCTAAGTTGTTGAGATAAGGCTAATGATGACTTCTTTTTTCCCCCACTTGCTTGGCAGGAAATGGTCGACTTTCTGGTGGATGTTTGGGAGCAGGAGGGTTTGTATGATTGATTAGAGGCCTCAAATAATTCATTACTGATGAAAACTTAGTTCCTTTGTATCAAATGTTAGCTTCTTGAGATTCATTACAGAAAGCCGTAAATCGTTTACGGCCAGCTTCTCACGCATATTCTGTGTGACTCGACATCTCTTGTTATATTTACTTGTACTACTTTAAAACATTTGAAATTCAGCAATGGATGAAAATTGTGAATCGACCAATTTTTTCCTTTGATTTTTTTTTTTAACCTTCCATTTTGATGGTATTTTGTTTGAGTTCTAATTATTCAATTTCTCCTAATTATTTATAGGGATGAAAAGTCATCCAAGAGAAAAATAAGCTCTAAGCGTGAATGAATCGAGCTGATTTGATTATAATTCGTTCATGATCATTTGTTTAAGTAATCAAATAAGTTCGAATACTTTTTGAAATGTATGATTGTTAAATAAAGAAATTTGAAAATATATTTGTTCAACTCGTTTATGTTCATAAATAGTATCAATTAAATTTCATGAACTAGCTTGATATCAAACTCATTAAGAAGTTTAATTAAATCTTTGTTTTGTATATTTTCACATAATTTTAATTTTATTAAAATAAATGAATCTTATTTTGTGAAAAAAAAAGGTTTGTTATGTTATGCCCTTTCAATAGAATGAATTTATTTATGAATAAAAGGTATTTTTAAATTATGATGTATTTTTTGTTTAAAGTGTTCATAAATAAATTTGTTTATGCAAAGAATTATTTTATGAGCTTATTTGTTCATGAATGGGCTCGATCAATAGATTGAAAATATTTGTTAGATATGTACTTGAACGTGCTCTCGATAGTTGTTAGTTAGTAAGTTGGATAAGATTTATTCGTTTAAAGTTCGATAAACATAAAATAAATTGTACATGGACCAAATATAAAGTAAATATGAGTATCTATTATTTTAAACAAATTAAGGCTTCGTTTGGGACGGCTTTTTTATTGCTTTCTAAAATGAAGTTTTAGTACAAAAATAAAAAAATTTGTATTAAAACTCCGTTTTAGAAAATAGTAAAAAAGCCGTCCCAAATGAAACCTAACACAAATAGAAAAGTTGGAAATGAGATTGAACCAAATTTAAACAAGCTAATAATAAACAAATACAAACATAAATAAACACATCCTCGATGCGGCACGAATGGAGTAGAAAAAAAAGGGTGGAGGATCTATTTAACTAAATTTAACTGAAAATTATTAAAATATGACAGTTAAGATTTGCGTAATTTTTATTTTACAAGAATACTGTCACATCAAAAAAATTATTTACAAATGCACTGTTGCTTTCCTTATAAAATAGAAAGAAATTGAAAGAAATATTAAATAAAGATGTCTTTTTGTTCAGGAAAAATAATATTATATATTGAGCTAAAAGTAGCGCATAATGTCATTTTTTAAAAATTAAATTAAGGGATTTGCGCACCTTTGAACATGATTAAGGCCTCCAATAAGGTGGGTAAGGTGTATATACATATATTTAATTTCAAAATTATATTTATTTTTGTTCTACGTTTGTACATGAGTTGATCTATGGGTGTCAAAATCTGACCCGATCCGAAAAAATTCGGATTCGAGTTAACTCATTTGTCATACGGGTAGGGTTTGAGTTCAAGATTTTGACACGTTTCTATGAACGAGTCAGGTTCGGGTTGACCCGCCAACCCAAAATTTCGTCCTGTTTGCAATATGTTCGTCGGTTTGCGTAGGGTGTCTCTCTCCCCGCATACAATAGTGGGCAGTCAGTCCTCGCGACATGCCTGCCCTCACATCCACTGACCCACGATCAAGCCGGACCAGCCAATCCTTCACGCCTTCGCAGACCTCACTCGAATCGAACCACGTGCAACCGCGCTGGCCAGGCTGGCCTCATGCCTACCTCGCATCTACCAGAGTCGCACCATCGCCACGAATTAGCCTTGACACTGCAGCCTCCAGGTTTGCATTTTAAGAATGAGTCGCAGGTCGGGTTTGGTCAACCTGGTAACCCGTGCGGGTTGGGTCTGGGTTAGAAAACCTGACCAGTTTGCAAAAACAGGTTGGGCTCGAGTTGACCCGTTTACGCCCAGGTCAAGTCGGGTTTGACTCGAACTCGACACGTTGTCTCGAATTGACCCCCCTAAGTATGATGGCTCTGATTGTTGGTGCAGTGTCGGCATCCCATGATTGTCACCAGTGGTGATTGAGGTAGATAGGTTGAAGTTAATCAATAATTATTTTATTTAAAATATTTAGAAAGTAATTTTTAAAATATTACCCCAAATTAATGTTCATCCAAGAGAAAAATACTATATGACATAGATAGGTAAATATTTTAATATATATATATATATATATATATATATATATATATATATATATATATATATATATATATATATAATTTTATATGTTCTTCACTTAGATTCGGCGCTTCTCGTGCGAGGCCCTCATTTCCCACATCTTCTATGCGGCGCCCCACGACCGTTTCAATGACTCTTCCGCCCTATAATTCCTCGTCCTCATCTTCTTTCTCTCTCTACCGCTCCGTCCTTCCATTCTCTCACCTCGTTCACCTTCTTCCATCTCCCGCCTTCCCTTCTTTCACAGAGCAACGAAATCGGAAACCAATCGAAAAATAAAAACAATGGAGCTAAACCAATCCCTCATTCCCCAAAATTCCATTAGCTTCTCCTCTTCCTCTGCTTTCACCCACAGAGAGGACACTCTCCGCGAATCCGACCGCAGCCTCTCCCTTGGCAATCTCTCCATCCACAACACCGACACCGTTCTCTCCACCGCTGTCTCCGATGAGAACATATGCATAGCCGGCGATGCGGAGCAGGAAGATGAAAACGCCGCCGCCAACAAAGAATCCTCTATCTCCGCCGCCACCGACGAACTTCCTTTCCTCTCAGATGACGTCGACAAATTCCTCTCTATCCTCAGCAGCCTCGGAGACTCCCCTGCAATCGTCCCCGATCTCCCTGACATTTCAATCGAACGCTTCGCCGCCCTAATAGAAAAAGACATCTTCAAATACGAATCCGGCTCCGCCGACGATCACCATTCTCCTTCCTTCCTCAACTCCCTCGACCGCGCCTCAAAACTCACCGCAGCCCTCACCCCCTTCTCGTCCGATCCCCACTACCTCCAAACCCTAAACCACACCAGCGCCGTCCTCCACCACGCCATGTCCTTACTCGAAGATGACTTTCACTCTCTCCTCCTATCCTCCCCTTCCTCCCCCACCCGCCTTCGCTCCATCGCCACCTCCATGATTTCCTCCGGCTACGAAACAGAGTGCTCTCAAGTCTTCCTCATCTCCCGCCGCAACGCCTTGGAATCCTCCGTCTACGAACAAGGCTTCGAAAAAATCAGCATCGACGAAGTCCAGCGCACGCCATGGGAATCCCTCGAGCACCAAATCGTCTCATGGACCAAATCCTTCCGGCATGCTCTTTCCATTTTGTTTCCCCAAGAACGCGATCTCTGCAACGAGGTCTTCCAATCCCACCGCGCCATCGCCGACAGCATCTTCCACAACCTCGCGCGCGGTATCCTCATCCAACTCCTCGATTTCGCCGAGGCCATCGCCATGACCAAACGCTCTGCGGAGAAGCTCTTCAAGGTTCTTGACATGTACGAAGCGCTCCGAGACATGATCCCCAAACTCGAAGACTTGTTCGTCTCTCCCGATTCATCCGATGGCGAGGAATCCGATGGGAATCTCGCCGCGGAGATGTCGGCGGTGAAGAGGCGGCTCGGGGAGGCGGTTGTGGCGATGTTCTGCGATTTAGAGAGTTCGATTAAGGGCGAAATCGTGAAGATGCCGTTGATCGGAGGGGCGGTCCATCCATTGACGCGTCATGTGATGAATTATTTGAAGCATGCGTGTGAGTATAAGAACACGCTTGAGCAGGTGTTTAGGGATCATCGGAGGATGGATAGGTCGACGTCGGGATCTTTTGATGAAGAGAGGGGAGACGGCGGCCCGACAGGTGGCAGCGGCGGCGGCTCGAGGAATTCGAATCCGCTCTTGAGGCAGCTGGTTAAGGTTACGGATTTGCTTCACTGTAATATGGAAGGGAAGGCGAAGCTTTATAAGGATTTAGCGCTGCGCAGTATCTTCTTGATGAATAATGGGAGGTACTTTTCATAGCTATGGAATTCTCTTGAAATAAAGGATTCGTTTGTGCAGAAATTATTTCGTGCAGAGTTTGAATTTAGAGCTACATTCAAACTTCAATAAAAATATGATACGTTATATATAGTGTGTATAAATTTTACGCATAATATGTAGAATTGTGTAAATAGGGTGTATATTTTGTATATAAATTTGTACACACTATATATAAATTTTGTATTTTATGCATAGTATGTACGTTTGTACGCATTGTGTACAAGAACAGGTATTATATTTTTATTGGAGTCCAGACAAGAACACGTAATAATTTCTCTCATTCGGAACAGCTTTTTTTTTGGACATTTAGGCCAATTAAGACAAACACACACACACATCACCTACACAAATATTCGAACCCAATACCTTTTAGTTGGTGGCCTAAGCTAGGGGTGTAAACGAGTCGAGTCGAGTCGAGTATTTGTCTTATCAAGCCTGGCTCGTTTAATCAAGCTCGATTAATGGGCTCGAGATCAACTCATTTAGAAAATATCAAGCTCGAGCTCGAGATCGTTTGATATTATAAAAAAATAAGCTGTCAAATATTATAAAAAATAATATATATATATATATATATATATATATATATATATATATATATATATATATATATATATATATATATATATATATATATATATATATATATATATATATATATATATATCGAGTAGCTTGATAAGCTTTCGAGTCGAGTCGGGTTGAGCTCGAACTCGAGCTCGTTTATCATACGAGCTCGATTGTAGGCTCGAGCTCGAGCTCGAAGCTCTATAAACTCGGCTCGCGAGCTCGTTAACGAGTCGAGTTCGAGCCGATTCGGCTCACATACACCCCTAGCCTAAACTTTCAACCAACAAGTCAATGTGAGCTGTGTAGGAACAACTTTCATAAACAGGTGTTTTATTAAAATAAAAAATAAAAAAAATTAATTCAAAAAATTTTTAATTAAAAAATAATTTTAGAAAGTAATTAAAAAAGCTGTAGCAAACGAAGCCAAAAATTGGCTATTAATTTATTCAAAAATTGAACTATTTGCTTATAATTAAATTCTCACACATGTTTTATTCAGGTACATCGTCCAGAAAATAAAAGGATCGAAAGAGTTGAACCAATTGCTGGGCGACACGTGGTGCCGAAAACTATCAGCAGATTTACGGCAATACCACAAGAACTACCAGAGAGAAACATGGTCCAGAGTGCTGGCCTGCTTCAAAGACGAAGGGCTTCAGTCGAAGGGCTCGGTTCTTAAACCGGTTCTCAAGGACCGGTTCAGGTGCTTCAACACCATGTTCGAAGAGATCCTCAAGACGCAGAGTGCCTGGATTGTGAGCGACTACCAGCTTCAGTCGGAGCTAAGGGTATCGGTTTCGGCCGTTATCGTCCCGGCCTACCGGTCTTTCCTCGCCCGGTTCAGCCAATACCTCGACCCGGGAAGGCAAACCGAGAAATACATCAAGTTTGGACCGGAGGATCTCGAGGCCCTCATTGACGAGCTGTTCGATGGCAATCCTTTGTCCTTGTTGAGGAGGAAATAAACTGCCTTTGATCACTGCAGGAACGTTTTATTTTTTCTTTTATATATTTATTATTTATAGAGTTTTTTTTTTTGTCTGGGATAGTTGACTTGTTGTGTTTTCCAAATGAATTATTCTGTGCGGACATCAGATTGAAGAATCATCCGGTGTTCTTTCTGTCTACTATATTATTTGACATACAATATGGGTTGTACTTGTACACTTACCTAGTACATATCGAACAAACTATAAATGTGTTCTATTAATAAATAAATAAATAGATAAATGACACATATCAATCTGGGAGTTGTTATTTAAGGCTTCGTTTGGGACGATTTTTTATTGGTTCTTAAAACAATTTACTAGTATATAAATTTTAATTTTTGTGCTAGAAAAACGTTTTACGAAGCAGGAAGAAAGGTGTCCCAAGCGAAGCCTGAGTGAAATAACGATGATGATTATGAACGGATTATGAGTAGTCAAAGATTAATGATAGATTTTATATCTAAAAGAAATAACTAAAATAGTTTAAATATTTTAATTAAATTTAAGATTGCCATTAACATGCCATTAAATCTATTTGATATAATTTTATTTATTTATTTAATATTGAGCGTAGAAACATAATTACATGCAAAAGTATTATCCTTATTGAAATGTATGACATTTAGGAAGATGAATGCTAAAGTATCAACCATTAAGGCTTCATTTGGGATGGCTATTTTACTGCTTATTAAAATAGTTTTTAGCACAAAAATTAAACAGTAACAAAGCTGTCGATCCCTTGCGACGGCTTTTCTTCTTGCTTTCTAAAAATACTTTCTAGTACCAAAATTTTTATAAAAAGTTTTTGAATTTGAAATTTTGGTTCTAAAAAATTGTTCTAAAAAGTTGTACTAAAGTTGTTCCAAACGAAGCTTGAATGGCTTTTGACTAA
Organism: Dendrobium officinale; assembly: GCA_019514585.1. Classification (NCBI taxonomy): domain Eukaryota; kingdom Viridiplantae; phylum Streptophyta; class Magnoliopsida; order Asparagales; family Orchidaceae; genus Dendrobium; species Dendrobium officinale. The sequence goes on from CM033692.1 coordinate 17,858,996, forward strand.
GCTTCATTTATGATGACAATATTACTATTTTTAAAGCAAATTTTTAGTAAAAAATAATTTTTTAAACTAGAAAACTGTTTTAAGAAGCATTAAAAAAGTCATCCTAAACAAAACCTAAGTTAGAGGTGGAGAAGTAAATTTATTTTGTTATTGATGTTGTATACAAAAAAATTGTATTACAATAATATTAAAATTCCAAAAAAAGTAATTATATTAAAATAAATTTAATGAATTTAAAATTCATCAGAATTTACTGAATTAATTATTATTATTTTAAGAACCGTATTTGCTGTTAATCAATCTAATGGATTTCAATCATTGATTGACAAATTTTTAGTAATTAAATTTGTTCGGCCACTTCGAATAAGGTAACTTTTTTCAAGCTATTTATTGACTCCGCGTTCAGAATTTTATTTTATTTTTCTTCACGCAAAAATATTAGGAAGTTGATAAAAATCTTTTAAGTGTGTCAGATTTTGATTGTGCGGTTTTATATATATATATATTTAAAATGTTTTTTTCTGATAAGATATTAAAAAAAATTGAAACAGTTTTCTAAAATTTATTTTTGAGAATGTATTTATAGATATTAGAGTTAAAAATAATTTGATAATTTATGAGAAAGAATGAAATATTTTTGTTTATATAATTTATATTTGATAAAAAATTTTATTAAATAAATAGTATTTTTGTCTCCCAAATAATTAAAGAGTTAAAATAATTTGTTAAAATTTTTAATTTAACAATTATTTTATTAAACTTAATTAATTATAGAGTTAAAATAACAATTAATTTAAAAAATATATATATATTGATAATATTTGATACTTAATAAGAAAATAAGTGTTAGAAAAAATACTTTTTTATTTTTTGTTCGCTAAAAATATTATTAATTAAAGAATAATTTTATTCTTCAATTAATTGAAGATTAAAATAAGAGATATATCATCATTAATATTTGTTTGAGAATTAATATATGGTTGAAAAAAAATCAAATCATGATGTGACTCTAAGATTACTAGATTAGTGTTAAATATGATCTAAATCGAATATTAGATCTTAGTTAATATATTCATATTTGTGATTAATCTGATTAGTAATTTTCCCCATCTCGAAGTAATTTCAATGGCTGAGATTTAAAAACATCATTGCTTCATTCTGTTATATTAATATAATAGAAATATAAAATATGGTATCATTATTTAAACAATCACTATTAATTAAAACTTTCTAAATTTGTAAGAAATGTAAAAGAATAAGAGAAAATATAGAAAGAAATTCTAAGGTTACTATAAATAAATATGTTACTTTTGTCTTTTATACCCTCGCCGCCACAAAGGCCCTTTTCAAATTTATTTCTATATCTCTGGACGCGGCGTAACGGGCACCTGCTTTACACTAACGTGCAATCGGATCTGGATCCGGATCCGAATGAATCCCGGCGGCTTAAAGAAGGCATCAGCCAGTTCGCTGTACCAGTGTGTCTCGGATCAAAAGTTTCCTAAAAAAACAGAGCGATCTTTTCCGTTTACCTCGGGAGAGAGAAGTCCAGAGAGATGGATTGGGTGAGAGGCGCCGCCATCGGCCGAGGAAGCTCCGCCGCCGTCCACATAGCTTTTAACCGTAGCTTCCCGTCGACGACATTCGCCGTCAAATCGTCTGCTCACTCCTCTTCGTCACTTCTGCGGCACGAAGCAGACGTACTCGCCAAACTCCAGGGCTGCAACCAAATAATCGGCTTCTTTGGTCACGACATCACCAGTGATCCTGCTGGCAGCGGCATCGATCTCACCTACAACGTATTCCTCGAATACGCCGACGGCGGTACTATCTCCGACGCCATACAACGCGCCGGCGGCCGCCTACCGGAGTTGACCATCCGCCGCTACCTCTGCTCCATTCTCCTCGGTCTTCGTCACATTCACGACATGGGATACGTTCACTGCGACATCAAACCCCAAAACATCTTGATCGCCGGCGAAGAAGCGAGGATCGCCGACTTTGGACTTGCGAAGAGAGCGGCAGAGGAATCCCACGTGGAAATCAGGGGAACGCCGATGTACTTGGCTCCGGAATCAGCTGCTAGAAATGAGTACGAGGCGGCGGCGGATATTTGGGCTTTGGGATGCACTGTGTCGGAAATGGTTTCCGGCCTGCCGCCGTGGCGTGACGCCGAGGATTCAGAGAATGGAGTTTGGGCTTTGATGTTTCGACTCGGGTTCAGCGAGGAGCTGCCGGAGATCCCGCCGGAGATGTCGGAGGAGGGAAAGGATTTCCTCCGGCGCTGTTTCGTGAAGGAGCCCAGCAGCCGCTGGAGTGCGGAGATGCTCTTATCTCACCCATTCGTCGCCTCCACTTCAGAACTGGAATTGGAAGAGGAAGCCATGGCGTGCTCTGTTTCTTCTACATCTCCGAGAAGTGTGTTGGGTTACTCATTCGCTAATCCAATTCCACTGTCTCCTCCGACGACTTCAGAAATGCCGGATTCGTTTCAGTTAGGGTTCGCTGAGGAAGGAGTAATGAGAGTAACGATCGGCGGATTGACGTCGGAAGAGCGGCCGGATTGGACAAGCGCTTCGCCGGAGGAGGAGGAAGCCATGGCATGCTCTGTTTCATACACATTTCCGAGAAGTGTGATGGGTCATTCATTCTCAAATTCAATTCCATTGTCTCCTCCGAGGACTTCTGAAATGGCGGATTCGTTTCAGTTAGCGTTCGCTGAGGAAGAGGTGAGAGAGAGGATTAGGGGATTGGCATCGGAGGAACAGCCGGATTGGACGAGGGCTTCGCCGGAGGAGGACGAAGGGTGGCTTACTGTGAGGTAGGAAATCATGGATTGCAGCCTTGCAGATGGACAAGAAGAGATTTTTTTTGTTGCAGGACTCCATGGTTTGGTGATTATTAAAGGTCTGAGGTTTCTTCGCTGAATGCGTACGTGCCGCCATTGGTGTCCTTTCCCAGCTCTGATTCTGAGAACAACGGAGGGATCCGTTATGTCAGATGGGCCATAATTTGTTCTTTTACGGATTGACATTGTAATACTTTGTTCTCTCTGATCAGTGTTCGATATATCGTTAACCTTTTTTAGTCCTGAAAGCATCTGAAATTTTCTCGGCCCTGAGAGCATCTGAAATCAAATATCGGTGAAATAGTTTCATAATATTGAGATTTTAAGACGCGTTTTGTAATTTTTTTTAGGCTTGAAAGCTTCTGAATATTGTAAAAAAATAAAATTGAAATATATTGGTGTTTTCTGAAAAAAAAAAAGATTTGCAAGCCTTCTACGTATGACTGATGACATGATAATGTGCCAGTTTTTTTTTTTTTTTTTGGTTGCAAACAGCATGAATTTTTTTTTTTGCAGATTAAACCTCATAAAATTCCGTAATAGTTTAATTATGTAAAAAAATTGTAAAATCAAATGAGCATGATCAAATGATAAATAGAAACTTCTTAGAAGTTATTTTTATGAACATAAGAACAAACCATTTAATGACATTTAATATATGCTAAATATTATCATTAGGGAAATCCCAAATAATTTTAAAATCTTTATAATTTAAAATTATCATTAAATGTTATGATTATACATCTTAATAATAATTAGATGATTTTTAAGAAACTTAAAATCATGCATGCACTAGGAGGAAAATTATGATTCTCAATCAACTCAATTAAATTTGAATTATTTGACACTTAAATGGAAGAAATTAACAACCATGTTATTCTTAGGGGTGTCAATATTTGACACGACCTGAAACCCGATTCGAACTCGACCTGAAAATTTCAGTTCGTGTCAACCCGAACCCGAAACGGGTTGGTTTCGGGTTCGGGTTCAACATTTTGACCAGTTTCAAAAATCGGGTCGGGTTTTTGGGTTAACCCTTTGACCCGAAATTAACCTGATTTTGACTCGAAAACCCGAGATTGACCCGGCAACCCGAGATTGACCCGATTTTGATCTGTTTTTTATCCCAAAAAGAGGAGATATACCCGTTTATACCCGAAAACTAGCAATTTTTTTGTTGGAAATGGGTCATTCGGGTCGTGTCGGGTTGACACGAATAGTGCCGGGTCAGTTTTGGGTTCAACCCGAACCCGATCCGTGACCCGAAATTGACACCCCTAGACTTATTCTATTTAACACAATTAAACTAATGATATGCATGCTTAGTTTATGTTTTAACAAAATTTATATTTTACTACTATGATACCGTATTATTACACAAAACTACAAAGATATTTCTCCATTATAAGTTATAATAATTTACCATTAATTATAAAAGTTATATTTTCATTCATTTGTATTTAATAGATATAAGATACTTAAACATATTACATCTAGATGTACTTAACCTTATCTTCTAATAAAACTAAGAAATTTGTCAAATACATAAAATTGTATATCATATATTTAATCTTTATTCAACTAAGGGTTTTTTGGGACGATTGTAATATTTTATAAAATTGATTATAAAGTTGTTGTGAAGAAAATATATTTTCTTTTATAGTTGCAGAAAACAGCTTTCTAAAACTGAAATATTTTTAAAAGATTGAGAAAGTAATAAGAAGGTTATAGCCAAATGAAATTGTGATTGTTATTTGAAAAACAGAACTATCAGAAAGCTATTCCAAATAGACTCTAATTCTAGAAACGTAGTCTTCAAAATATTTGATTCCTTGTTCTATTTTTTTATTTATTTCAATGAATGTGTCACTTATTAAAAATGTATTATATAAAAAAAATGTATATATAAGCTAAACACCTAGTTTTGAATATTCGTACTTCGCTAATACAAAAATAAATGTACTTGATGCTAATCATATATGTTTACCACTACATTTGAAAACTATTAGGTCACTCTCCAACAACAAATAATTATTAGGTCAGGACACCGGACGTAGCTCAACATCCGGAGGCCAATAACATGTTACCACGTGCTCTTACTCTTTACCGCGCGGCCCGACAACCCGACCCGGACCGGAACCCGGTATTGCTATGTTTGGGTATTTCTAGGTATTGCTTGACAATAATGAGAAAAACCTCTCTGTCAAGACCAATACCTAGTAATACCGAGCAATACCTAACAAAATTGGGGTATTGGTCTTGTTAGAATGATATTTTTCATTATTTCCGAGCAATATCGAGCAATACCTAACAATATCCCGGTTTACACAAATCACTTAATACATAGCAATCCCGGGTCAGGTCGTGGGCCGCGCGGTAAAGAGTAAGAACGCATGGCACCATTTTACCGGCGTCCGAACGTAGAGCTACGTCAGGACACCGGACCTAATAAAAATTCCTTCAACAACTTCTACTAGTAATCATTGTTACCATCGAAACATAGTGTCATGCACTTTCCAACAAAAGGCTAATTTACAAGCAAAATCCTCAATCTTTAGGATTTACATATATTTAATTGACATCTAAACTATATTATAAATTTACATACATATCACTCAAAATATTAAGATAAAATAAAAAATTACAAATGCATTTTACAATCTACTCCCATTGCCGCCATGCCGACTCTAGTCACCCTTTGCACACTGCATATCTTATCGAACTCTTCTCCGTTCCGCACTAGATTTGCTAGAATTCGTTCCACCTCCTATATAATGGAAAAGGTGTGAAATAAGGAATTTTTGATGTTTCTATTTTTATTAATCTTATTAATTTGTATTTTTTTATTTATTGATTAGGAAAATAGAGCCAAAAAAATTTCTTATGGGGGTACAAATCATTAATTAAAAAAAAAAAAACTCTTAACCTTTTTCATTATGGCTTAAGACTGGCATTGGCAGCTCTAATTTTTTTTTTTTTTATGTGGCATTATAAATAGATAAATTATATAGTATAAAAAAAAAATTATGTTGAGAATATTATCTCTTCATATTCTCCTTACATGTTACCTATTACTTCTCTCTCAGAATCTTTTATTTTTTGAAATCGTTGTGCAATCATTTCATTATCAATGCTATTAAAAGTTAAGACAAATTCATACACACATCACCTATTTGTTAGTATCCCAAACTCCCAACCAACAGATAAATATTTTTTTTTTTTCAACCAACTGATCAAGATGAGCTACGTGTAGAATAATATTCTCTTATATAATTATACTGCTAGAATACTTGTTTTAATGCTGGATCTACAACTACTTAAAAATGATATTATTATTTTTCACACACAGAGATACCTATTTTTTAGAGCAGTTCTAACAAAAAAAAAAATCATAAACTTTAATTTATAATTACCTTTGTAAAAAAATTGAAGCCGTTGCATACAAATTAAATCATAAATCTCACTCACAAAATGCTTTTAACAAGTTAATAACTAGCTATAAAATTTATGCCATCAGTTTTAAAAAAATTGTTGGTAATTTGCCCTGGCAAGTGGCAATAATAACGCATTGAATAATATATTAAACCGATTTATTGATATATATGAGCCAACTCACAGGTGGGATTATTTCACTACTTATCAAGCATAATTATCGTCATTTCATCACGAGAAAAAAAAATTTTTTTTGCCCTTTGCCCCAAAAAATAGGAAGCCTAACCACAACTTGTTGTGATGTTACGTGCCAAATCATGAGTAATAACACTTGATTGTGTCATTTAGGTTTTGTTCGGGGAGAAATTATTCTGTGCGGATACCGGTCGGTCGGGTGACCAACCAGTAGAACTCCGCACATCATTCGGTACCTAGCAAAAAAATGACGTGGTACGTTCTGCTGGTTGGTCTCCGGATGCCGTCCGGTGTCCGCACAGAATAATTTTTCTTGTTTGGGACAATTTCTTTACTGCTTTCTAAAAAAAAAAAATTAGCACAATTTTTTTTAATCTAAAAAATTTTGCGCAACAAAACTGCTTCATAAAACAATTAAGAAAGCCATCCAAATGAAACCTTAAATTAAAGAGATAAGTAATATTAACATAGAGATTAGTGCTCAATCATACTTGATGGATCCTGCTAGTTTAAATGTTGTGTCATTACCCGGAACTTCGGTTTCTCCTTTGCTGGTTGTTGGGGGGAACTGTCTTCAGACACAAAATGTGAATGTTATGGCTGACTGTGAGGGGAGTGTGAATATTAATTCGGTCTGCTCAAATAATTTTGTAAATGTACCTGTTAATTTGGTTGGTTCGCAGACTCTGGAAAACCGTGTGGGGGAGTTTTCTGGTATTGAATTGCGAAACCAGAGGAATTGGCTTGATGTTTCTTCTGAATATGAGTCGGAATTTTCGGATGCGGGTGTTTTGTCCCCGAATATTTGTGGTGGATCAGACCCTGGAAATGATTTTACTTTGGTTAGGCCAGTTTCTATGGCACCTCGTGGAAGATTCCGTGGCAGGGGACGGCGTAAAAGATAATTTTGTTTGGCTCTCCCCGTTTTATGGTTTATTGTGGTATTTTTTGGTGGACTGGGCGATGATGTGGCTGGGGCTCGCACCCATAGTCTGCTTGTGGCAACCATTGGTTATGAAGCTGTTTCCTTTTGGAGGGTCCCTGCCAGTCTTTGGGATGCTGGGAGCCTCGGCTGTTCATTTACTGAGCCTTGTATTGGCTTTTTTTGTTCACCTTTGGTTGTATTTTCTGCTTTTGCTGTGTTTGTAACTCGGTCTGTAGCTCGCTTATTTATTAATAAAAAAAAAAAAAAAAAAAAAAAAAAAAAAAAAAAAAAAAAAAAAAAAAATACTTGATATGCGCAAGTAATACACAGTTTTTACTGAAATAATTAATATCTAAGTTTTTCAAAAGAGCTTGAAAAACTTCCCTATTTGTGTGCTAACTTTACTCTTTTTTTTAATCTGAAGGATATTGTTTTTCTTAATGACTTCAAACAAGTTTTATTTCTTTTTGTTAGTAGAGATTGTAATAAGTTAACTGATATGTGTGCTAACTTTACTCTTTTTTGGATGTGTTGAAGGGAATCATCTCAACACCATAAGACTCCGAGTTATTTGTTTCATTTCTATAAACTTCCTATGAAAAAATAAAATTAAAGTATGTTAATCAATTTAATTCAATAATAATTAATTTAGTTGAAAAGCTTAAACTAAAGATATAAGCATCATCAATTTTCTTTTCTTCCATCACTTAAAAAGTAATTTTGCTTTCTCATACAAATAAATTTAAGAGTGCTTAGAGTCTTCGCTTTTTTTTTTCTTCTTCCAACAAACAGATCAAGATGAGCTACGTGCAGAGTTTTCTCTTATATGATTATATTGCTAGAACACTTGTTTTAATGCTGGAACTACAACTACTTAAAAAGGATTTTCTTATTTTCCATACACCAAGAGAGAGAGAGAGAGAGAGAGAGCTAGTTTTTAGAGCAGTTCTAAAAAAAAATCTTTTTTTCAAAAACTTTATAATCAACATTACAAAAAATTAAAGCCGGCACCCTTCTTCACAAGAGAAATTATTATATGCGGATGCCGAACACAACTCTACATTTGGAGACCACCCAGAATGAGTCACGCTGCAATAGTGAGCACAGTAACGAGTGATACAGAGCAGTAACGAGCCGCGGTACTGGCGTTGCTCATTCTGGTTAGTCTCCAGATGACTCTTCAAAAGATGAATTAAATAAATGAATAACAAATTCTTGTAATTCTTCTCGCTTCCCTGCGGCCTCTCTCTATCCAAGAATCCACTTCCTCATTCAAGAATACGACCATACTAAATACAAATTAATATTTAGTCATTCAGTTACATTTGAGATAGTTTCCTCAGTGTTTCATAAAACTGCTGTAAAAAATAACTTCTTTGAACAAAATAAAAAAATAATGACCAAAATCTGAAAAGTAAATTAATAAGAAAATTGTCTCAAACAAAACATAAGATAAAATCTAAACAAATCGAAAATACAATAGTAAGGAATTAAATAGTCTACCTCTAACCAAAATTTGCATAACCCTTCAAAGAAAAAAAAAATCATTACAGCATAAATTAAATAATAATAATAATATTAAGAATTGAGTTAGAATATCTGATTGAAATTTGATTTTTAAATTGTTAAATTTATTTTTAAATGGGCGTAATATATAAATAATCAATTAATTTTTTATATTACACTCTTCTCAAAAATAAATTCCAAATTTTAAGAAAATAATTCCAAATTTTAATCAGAGTATTCTTAAATATTTTTTTTCCATAGGTAAAAGAATTAATTATGATCCCGGTGTCATAATTAATCTCTCTCTTGTTCTTGAAAATAGAGCTAGAAATAGACGCCAACGACGGTGAAAAAACACCAAGCTTATTTTCACCTTCGTATTCAACTCTAGCGCTCGTGCTCGCCTCTCTCACAGTAATCCACCCACCGTCCTCCGGCGAGCAGCTTGCCCAATCTGGCCTCCCCTCCGACGACGCCATTGCTCTAATTCTTTCTCTCGCCCAATCTTCATCTTCCTCTAATAGAACCAAATCTGCCATTTTCGTTCCATCAAGAGTCGATTGAACTGGAGAGAATGAAACGCCCAGCACGCTCATTGGAGTTCTATATCGCGCAGAGCAAGCAACGTCTTCCTTTTCAATTTTTGATGCTGATGAGAGATCGACGAACGAGTGCGATAAAAGCATCTCTGCAGTCCATCGATTGTTGGGGTCCTTCACAAAGCAACGCCGGAGGAAATCCTTCCCCTCCTCCGACATCGTCGGAGGGATCTCCGGCAGCTCATCGTCGGATCCGATTCTCATCAGCAGACCCCAAATCCCCATTTCTGATTGATCGGTGCACTGCCACGGAGACCGACCAGAAATCATTTCTACCGCAGTGCACCCAAATGCCCAGATATCCGCCGCTTCCCTGTATTCCTTTCTTGTAGCTGATTCCGGTGCAATGTACATTGGTGTTCCCCTGATTTCCATGGAGGATTCCTCTGCTATCTTCTTTGCGAGTCCAAAGTCGGCGATTTTGGCTTCTCCGTCGACGATTAATATGTTTTGAGGTTTAATGTCGCAGTGAACGTATCCAATTGAATGGATATGGCGCAGGCCCAAAAGAATGGATCGAAGGTGGCGACGCAGAGTTTGCTCCGGCAGAACACCGACGGCACGGCGGATGGCGTCGGAGATGGAGCCGCTGGCGGCGTATTCGAGGAATATGTTGTAGAGGCGATCGATTCCGCCACCAGCAGTATCTGTAGTGATGTCGTGACCGAAGCAGGAGATGATTTGCGGGCAGCCATGGAGTTCGGTCAGTATGACCTCTTCGCGCTGAAGAAGGGAGGAAGAGGAGAGAGGGGCAGATTTGACGGCATGTATGGTCGGAGACGGGCAGCTCCGGCGAAAGGCGAGGTGGACGGCGGCGGAGCTTCCTCGACCGATAGCGGAGCCTCTCACCCAGTTCATCTTGTATGCTTTTCTTATTAGGAAATTAAGAAGCAGAGATACTTGGTTCTTTTTAGGAATCTTATGGGCACAGAACGAACTGGTTATGAGAGTTTCCTGATCCAATTATATATAAATGGTAAATCTTTGGAACTCGTGACATCACCTCCTTGAAAAAAAAGGAATGTAAATAATATGTATCATATTTTTTTCGCTTTTTTTTTTTTTTTTTTGAAAAAATTCTAACCCCTAAAATTCTGGCTATGAATTTCAAAATCTTGTTGGTTAAATTTAGGAGCACCTGCTCCAATTTTTTTCCCAACGTGTAAATAAATAAATATAGGCCCCACATTATAGTGCTTTAGGATTTGGGCTGCATCAACAAAATGCCACTTTAGAAAATTATAAACAGCACTATGTGCCTTAGATAAAGAGGTGGAGGGCAATTGGAGCTCGAATTGGAGAGCTATCTCTAATGCTTAATATGGCTAATATATGTTGTAGCTCAAGCTCAATCATATGATTGTCATCTGTTTGTAGAGGCGGATCTTTGATTGTTGGTCTCCAATATTACAACGGGTCACTGCATCATCATATATCTAACTACCATCCCTCAGATGTTGTATTTTACCATCTTCATCATCGTCCAACCGTCACTTTCTAACTGCTATCGCCCATCCACCAACACCCAAGAGTAGAACCATTCTCTCTTTTGAGGGTGAGAAGAATAACATTGTGAAATGGATAATTTTATATATGAAATAAAAAAAATGAAAAATAGAATTTCTTCTTAGAATTTAGGCAACTGCATTTATTAAAGGCGAGCAAAATAATTAAAAAGTTTATTTTCTAAGAAAAAAGAGAATTCAGGATCAGCAATTGCTCATCCTTAGATCTTCCTGATTCCTCCCGTGCCAACACTCGATTGACTTTGTTTGATTGGCATCATCTTCTTTCAACACTTCTCCATTAGTTTTAACTACAATCATAAGAAATCATATTTGTATTTCATACTTTGTAATTTTTCTTTTATACCTTGCCGCCACCAAGGTGCTTTTCAAATTAATTTATGTATCTCTGGACGCGGCGTAACGGGCACCTGCTTTACACAAACGAGCAATCGGATCCGGATCTGGATCCGGATTCGAATCCGAATCCGAACGAATCCCTGCGTCTTAAAGAAGGCATCAGCAAGTTCACTGTATCAGTGTGTCTCGGACCAAAAGTTTCCTAAAAAAACAGAGCGATCTTTTCCGTTTACCTGAGGAGAGAGAAGTCCAGAGAGATGGATTGGGTGAGAGGCGCCGCCATCGGCCGAGGAAGCTCCGCCGCCGTCCACCTAGCCTTTATCCCTAGCTTCCCGTCGACGACATTCGCCGTCAAATCCGCTCCTCTATCCTCTTCATCACTTCTGCGTCACGAAGCAGACTTACTCGCCAAACTCCATGGCTGCCACCAAATAATCGGCTTCTATGGTCACGACATCACCAGTACTGATCCTGCCGGCCGCCGCATCGATCTCACCTACAACGTATTCCTCGAATACGCCGACGGCGGCAGTATCTCCGAAGCCATACAACGCGCCGGCGGCCGCCTACCAGAGTTGACCATCCGCCGCTACCTCTGCTCAATCTTCCTCGGTCTTTGTCACATTCACGCAAAGGGATACGTTCACTGCGACATCAAACCCCAAAACATCTTGATCGCCGGCGAAGAAGCGAGAATCGCCGACTTTGGACTTGCGAAGCGAGCGGCAGAGGAATCCCACGTGGAAATCAGGGGAACGCCGATGTATTTGGCTCCGAAATCAGCTGCTAGAAATGAGTACGAGGCGGCGGCGGATATTTGGGCTTTGGGATGCACTGTGTCGGAAATGGTTTCCAGCCAGCCGCCGTGGCGTGACGCCGAGGATTCAGAGAATGGAGTTTGGGCTTTGATGTTTCGACTCGGGTTCAGCGATGAGGTGCCGGAGATTCCGCCGGAGATGTCGGAGGAGGGAAAGGATTTCCTCCGGCGATGTTTCGTGAAGGAGCCTAGCAGCCGCTGGACGGCGGAGATGCTCTTATCTCACCCATTCGTCGCATCCACTTCATAACTGGAATTGGAAGAGGAAGCTATGGCGTGCTCTGTTTCTTATAAATCTCCGAGAAGTGTGTTGGGTCATTCATTCGCTAATTCAATTTCTTTGTCTTCTCCGAGGACTTCTGAAATGCCGGATTCGTTTCAGTTAGCGTTCGCTGAGGAAGTGGTGAGAGAGAGGATTAGGGGATTGGCATCGGAGGAATTAGGAGATTGGGCGAGGGCTTCGCCGGAGGAGGACGAAGGGTGGATTACTGTGAGGGAGGAAATCATGGATTGCAGCCTTGCAGATGGACAAGTTGAGATTTTTTTGTTGAAGGATTTCATGATTTGGTGATTTTTAAAGCTCAGTCTGAGTAATCTATTAATATTGTATAATTAGACTACTAATGACTCACTCCTAAATTTCATGATTTGGTGATTTTTTATATTATGAATGAGTAATCTATTAATATTGTATAATGAATTTTAGGAGTGAGTCATTAGTAGTCTATTTGAAAATTAGAAACTTTATACATTTGTTTTAAAAATATATACTTAGAAATTAGAAATACATTTTAAATTAAAACATTATATATAGAAAATTTATACATTTGTTTTAAAAATAAGTTAAAAATAAAATTTTTAATCTATTTTAATAAATATTTTAATATTTAAATTAAATTATTTTATTTTTGTTTTAAAAATGGGTTAAATTATTTCAACTAGGGTAGGCCTCGTGGTTTATCCCCCTTCCAGGCCAGGGTTTTCTATATAAAAAATCTTGTGTTCTTTATGCGTGAGCTAGATATCCGTGCAACGCTAAGATGTAAAATTACAACTCTATCGCCTCGTATATTTTAGCCCGCAAGGCCGCAAAAGATATATTTAATAATATTTAATATTAATATATATATATATATATATATATATATATATATATATATATATATATATATATATATATATATAATATATATATATATATATATATATATATATATATATATATATATATATATATATATATATATATATATATATATATATATATATATTTATATTTATATTTATATTTATATTTATATAAGAATTAAATAATAAAATATTTAACATAAATACTTAATAACGTATTTTAGTATTATTTAAAAGTTTAAATATTAAAAATTTTTATTAAATATATATCAATTAAAGTTTATTAAATTTAAATATTATAATTATAATTAATTAAAAAATTTTAATTATATTTATTTTAAAATTAATAAAAATTATATGGTCTAAAAAATATAATATTTATAATATTCATCGTTTTAAAATTTTTAATATCTTTTATTAATTTTATTAAATATTTAACATATAATTAAAATGCTACTAAAAATTAAAGTTAATTAAAATTTAATTCAATATTAAAAATATAAAATTAAGTTATTTAAATGTTAATGGATTTCGCTCTCTCTCTCTTAGTTTTCTCTCTCTCCAACTCTCTAAAGCTGAAAACTTAAAAAAAAAAAAAAAAAGTTTCAAAGGAAAACGCAAAGCTGTTTTGCGTGGATGATCCTTTTTAAATTTTATTTTAATAATGCTCCTTTTTTTAATTTAATCTTTAATGATGATCCCTTTTAAAATTTGCCCTTTCTTTGTCGAATGCGTACGTTCCGCCATTGGTGTCCTTTCCCAGCTCTGATTCTTAGAAGTTAGAACAACGGAGGGATTTATTATGTCAGATGGGCCACATAATTACTTCTTTTACAGATTGACTTTGTAGTACTTTGTTCTCTCTGACAGTAAATCCTTTTTTAGGAATTATTAGGTGCGGAGTGGGGACCGGAGAACCGTCCGCACACTAGTATAAAATCGCGCTCGATATCGTTCGGTACCACTCGGTACCACTCGGTACTACTGTGTACCGCTTGGTACCCTCTGTTTGTGCGGACGGTTCTCACCCCATCCGCACTCCGCACCTAATAAAATTTCCGTGAGAGCATCTGAAATCAAATACAGTTGAATTATTTGATAATATTGAGGTTTTAAGAAAATTTTGTAATTTTTTAGGCCTGAAAGCATCTGAATGTTGCAAAAAATAAAATTTAAATATATTGATGTTTTTTGGGGAACAAAAAGATTTGCAAGTTTTCTACGTATTACTGATGACATGATAATGTGCCATTTTTTTTTTGGTTGCAAACAGTATGAAATTTTTTTTTTTGCAGATCAAACCTCATAAAATTCCGTCATTGTTTAATTATTTATAAAAAAAAATAAGAGCATGATCAAATGATAAATAGAAACCTTCTTAAAAGCTATTTTTTTGTAAACATAAGAACAAACCATTTAATGACATTTAATATATGCTAACTATTATCATTAAGGAAATCCCAACTAATTTTAAAGAATTTATAATTTATAATATTTATGATTAATTATCATTAAATATTATGATTATACATCTTAATGATGATTCAATGATTTTAAGAAACTTGAAATCATGCATGCACTATGAGGAAAATTATGATTCTCAATCCACCCAATTAAATTTTAATGATTTGACATTTAAATGGAAGAAACAATCATGTTATTCTCTTTAACCAGTACAAGAAAATTGTGCATTAGCGGATGCCCAAATTTGTCAAAAATCACAAAATTCAGTCGAAAAGTTTTCTTTTCTAGTAGATTTCTGGCAGAACTTCACTCGATGTTAAAACACGCGTTGGAAACCTTTTCGAATGGAAAAGTGCCGCCGGAAATATTTCTAGCCGGCTTACTGACGGAATAAAGCGGTATGATATGTCGTTATTTAGTCATTAGTACCGACGGTCTATCCGCCGGAAAATCCAACGATAAGTTATCGACGGACTAAATTTTGCCGGTAAATAGAGATTTTCATGTAGTTAACATAATTAAACTAATGATTTGCATGGTTTTATTATTTTTAAGGTGAACTAATGATTTGCATGTTTAAATATAGTTTTATCAAAAAATATATTTTACTGCTATATATGATACAATCTTATTACACAAAACTACAAAGATACTTCCCCATTATAAGTTATAATAATTTATCATTAACTCTAAAAGTTATATTTTCATTCCCCTATATATAATAGATATAAGATACCTAAACATATTACATCTAGATTTACTTAACCTTGTCTTCTAATAAAACTAAATTATTTTTGTCAAACACATATAATATAAAATTGTATATCATATATTTAATCTTTATTCAACAAAGGGCTTTTTTTTTTTGGATGATTGCATTAATTTATAAAATTGATTGTAAAATTATTGTGAACATTATAAAAAATATGACGTTTTCGCTATAGTTCATATCGGTAGTTTATAAGTTGATGTTATAGAGAGATATATACAATGATTTTAACTGTCACTAAAATCTCTTAAACATTCATAACTTTGGCAGCTAATTAGTAGAGGCAATTTTAAAAGTCGCTGCTGCAGATAATTATGACTCCCCCCGTTTTACTGTTTGATCCCCTAACCTTCGAGCTTGCTCAAGCCATCCAAATCCCTCTCTTATGATCCCGATGCTTTCCTCTCTCTCACTATTTAAAACAACTTTGCATCTAAAGTTGCACAAAGCACATTCCACAATTGAATTTTTTTAAAAGTATGAGAAAGCAGTAAAAAAGTAGCAGCCAAACGAAATTATGATTACTATTTGAAAAACATAACTAACATAAAGCTATCCCAAATATACTCTAATTCTAAAACAATAGTATTCAAAATAAATATTTTTTTGTTCTAATTTATTTATTTATTTATTTCAATGAATGTCTCACTTATTAAAACTGTATTATCTAAAAAAAATAAGCTAAACACCTAGTTTTGAATACTCCTACTTCGCTAATACAAAAATAAATGTACTCGATGCTAATCATATATGTATACCACTATATTTGAAGACTATTGGGTCACTCTCCAACAAAAGGCCAATTTACATACATAACCCTCAATCTTTAGGATTTATATATTTAATTAATATCTGAACTATATTATATATTTACATATATATCACCCAAAACATTAAGATAAAAAAAAAACAAAGCCGTTATAAAATCTACTCCCATCGGCAACATGCCGTCTGAAGGGGTGTCAATATTTGACACGATCCGAAAATCCGACCCGAAAATTTCAGGTTAGGGTCAACCCGAACCCGAAACGGGTTGGGATCGGGTTCAGCATTTCAACCCATTTCAAAAATCGGGTTCGGGTTAACCCTTTGACCCGAAAACCCGATTTTGACCCGGCAACTCGAGATTGACCCGATTTTAACCCGAAAAGAGGAGATTGACCGTTTTGATTCCAAAACTAACCTTTTTTTTGTTGGAAACGGGTCATTCGGGACGTGTCGGGTTGACCCGGACGCGAAACGGGTCGGGTTTGGGTCCGGAAAACTGACCCGTTTTTAAAAACGGGTCAGGTTCGAGTTGACCCGAATAGTGTAGAGTCAAATTCGGATTCGATCCGAACCCGACCCGTGACCCGATTGTATATGGCACCGAACTCTTCTTCGTTTCACACCATATAATGGAAGAGGCGTGAAATAGCTAGAAACTTTTTGAAGCTGCTATTTTTATTAATCTTATTAATTCGTATTCATTTTTTTGATTTATTGATTAGGAAAATAAGTGACGGAGTCAAAAAAGAATTTTTGGGGGCACAAATCATTAATTTTAAAAAAATCTCAACCTTTTTCATTATGACTTGAGACTGGCATTAGAACCTCTAATTTTTTTTAAATGTGTCATTATAAATAGACTGTCTAGAATATGAGAATATTTGCTCTATATATTCTCCTTACATGTTACCTATTATTTCTCTCTCTGAATCCTTATTTTTTATAATATTTGTGCAATCATTTTATAATCAATACTATTAAAAATTTCTTTGTCGATATAAGTAAGTAATAAAAAAAAAAAAATCTTAATATGGGATTTGAAAGGATATCATTAATCAAAATTGTTTTTCTAAACAATTTTATTTGGATTATGCATTGTTATCACGGCATGTAGCATCATCCATTTTTTTTCTTTAAGAACTTTAAAAAGTAATTAATTTTGCTTTCTCATACAAATAAATTTAAAAGTAATTTTGCCATATTTGAGTTATTAAGTCAAATTCGTACGCACATCATCTATTGATAAGTATTCAAAACTCCCAACCAATAGACCAAGATGAGCTATATGTACAGTCGTGATTGACCTGTTCGTCCGATTTGGAATCCGATTCTGATTCCTCATCGGATTATTGTGGTGGTTCTGATCCTAGTCAGGATTTTAAACTGGTTCGTGATCGACTTGTTCTCTCTGTCGCCTCTTGTGGAAGATTTCTTGGGCGAGGCAGGAGAGGAAGATAGCCCATTTATTTCACGTTACTTTGCTATATTGCTTTTTTTGCTACTTTTTTGGACTTCTGGCCTGTGATGTGGGTCGACGGATTAATCTCTAGGCTTTAATGTGGCTGGAGCTCGTTTCCTCTGCGTCATAGCTGGTGGCAACCTGCGGTGATGTCTTCGCCTTATTGGATGGTCATTGCGTGGCTTCAGGGGTGCTGGGAGTCTCGACCTTTACTGAGCCCTCATTTGGAGTTCGATCTCTTTGTACTTTTTGCTGTTTCTTTTTGGTCTTATTGGGCTTTTGCTCTATATATTTTGTAACCTTTCTTTATTTCAATATATTGATCTTTTGGTTTAAAAAAAAAAAGAGCTATATGTGCAGTCTTCTCTTATTTGATTAATTATATTGCTAGAACACTTGTTTTAATGTTGGATTTACAACTAATTAAAAAGGATTTTCTTAATTTCCACGAGAGAGACCTATTTTTTTAGAGTAGTTCTAAATTTTTCATAAATTTTATAATCACCTTTATAAAAATTT
This sequence comes from Dendrobium officinale, assembly GCA_019514585.1. Classification (NCBI taxonomy): domain Eukaryota; kingdom Viridiplantae; phylum Streptophyta; class Magnoliopsida; order Asparagales; family Orchidaceae; genus Dendrobium; species Dendrobium officinale. The sequence goes on from CM033692.1 coordinate 17,877,290, forward strand.
GAAGCCGTCACAAACAAATCATAAATCTCACTGCCCATTGTTCGCACAAAATAATTTTTCTTGTTTGGGGCTTTTCAAAAGAGCTTTAAAGACTTCCCTATTTGTGTTATATATCTAATAAATTCTTAAACAATAAGGAAAACTAACACTTACATTAATTTAGGGGATGATACTATGTTATGAATTGATCCAGTTTTATGTTATTTTGTTCGTGTTTGAAATAGGGCGACTCTTCAAAAGATGAATTAAATAAATGAATAACAAATTCATGTGAATCCTCTCCCTCTCTCTCTATTCTGCGCCTCTCTCTCTCATCCAAGAATTCGCTTCCTCATTCAAGAATACGACCATACTATATACAAATTAATATTTAGTCATTCAGTTACCTTTGAGATAGTTTCCTCATTGTTTTATAATGCTAATCTAAAAGCTAAAAATAGCTTCTTTGAACACAATAAAAAAAATAATGGCCAAAGTCTAAAAAGCCAATCAATAAGAAAACTTTATCAAACAAAGCATCAAATAAAATCTAAACAAATCGAAAAAAGTAATTGTGACTGATGAAATAATCTACCTCTAACCAAAATTTGTATATCCCTTCAAAGAAAATAAATCATTACGGCATATGTTATGTTAATAAAAAATAAAAATAAAAATTGAGTTAGAATATCTGATTAAAATTTGGTTTTTAAATTATTAAATTTATTTTTAAATGAGTGTAATATATAAATAATAAATAAATTTATATATTACACTCTCCTCAAAATAAATTTAAAAATACTAAGAAAATAATTCCAAATTCTAATCAGAATATTCTTAAATATTTTTTTCCATAGCTAAGAGAATTATTTATGATCCCGGTGTCATAATTAATCCTTCTCCTTTTCTTAAAAACAGAGCTAGAAATAGACGCCAACGACGGTGAAGAAACACCAAGTTTATCTTCACCTTCGTATTCAACTCTATCGCTCGTGCTCGCCTCTCTCACTGTAATCCACATTCCGTCCTCCGGCGAGCGGCTTGCCCAATTTGGCATCCCCTCCTCCGACGCCATTGCTCTAATTCTTTCTCTCGCCCAATCTTCATCTTCCTCTAATAGAACCAAATCCAACATTTTCGTTCCATCAAAAGTCGATTGAACCGGAGAGAATGAAACGCCCAGCACGCTCATTGGAGTTCTATATCGCGCAGAGCAAGCAATGTCTTCCTTTTCAATTTTTGATGCTGATGAGAGATCGACGAACGAGTGCGATAAGAGCATCTCTGCAGTCCATCGATTGTTGGGGTCCTTCACAAAGCAACGCCGGAGGAAATCCTTCCCCTCCTCCGACATCGTCGGAGGGATCTCCGGCAGCTCATCGTCGGATCCGATTCTCATCAGCAGACCCCAAATCCCCATTTCTGATTGATCGGTGCACTGCCATGGAGACCGACCAGAAATCATTTCTACCGCAGTGCACCCAAATGCCCAGATATCCGCCGCTGCCCTGTATTCCTTTCTTGTAGCTGATTCCGGTGCAATGTACATTGGTGTTCCCCTGATTTCCATGGAGGATTCCTCGACTATCTTCTTTGAGAGTCCAAAGTCAGCGATTTTGGCTTCTCCGTCGACGATTAAAATGTTTTGAGGTTTAATGTCGCAGTGAACGTATCCCATGGCATGGATATGGCGCAGGCCCAAAAGAATGGATCGAAGGTGGCGACGCATAGTTGGCTCCGGCAGAACACCGCCGGCACGGCGGATGGCGTCGGAGATGGAGCCGCTTGCGGCGTATTCGTGGAATATGTTGTAGAGGCGATCGATTCCGCCACCAGCAGTACCTGTAGTGATGTCGTGACCGAAGCAGGAGATGATTTGCGGGCAGCCATGGAGTTCGGTGAGTATGGCCTCTTCGCGCTGAAGAAGGGAGGCAGAAGAGAGTGGGGCAGATTTGACGGCATGTATGGTCGGAGCGGGGTAGCTCCGGCGAAAGGCGAGGTGGACGGCACTGGAGCTTCCTCGACCAATAGCGGAGCCTCTCACCCAATCCATCTTGTATATTAGGAAATTAAGAAGCAGAGATACTTAGCTCTTTCTAGGAATCTTAAGGTCACAGAGCGTACTGGTTATGAGAATTTCCTGATCTAATTATATATAAATGGTAAATCTCTCATCTCTGGAACTCGTAACATCACCTCCTTGAAAAAAGGAATGTAAATAAAATGAACCATATTTTTCTCCCCGTTTTTTTTTTTTTTTAATTCTCCCTAAAATTAAATTTGATCCTAAAATTCTGGCTATGAATTGCAAAATCTTGTTGGTTAAATTTAGGAGCACCTGCTCCAGTTTTTTTTCCTCACGTGTAAATAAATAAATCACATGCAAATTTTGTATTCATATTTATCCTAACAAAATATTTTTCAATTATTACATGCTATAATTAAATCGAGCATCTTCATTTGAGAAAGTCAACGAGCCTAAGATCAATTAATTTTGAAATAATTAAAACACATAATGTTGAAAAATCAATGAAATGAATATAGGCTCCACATTATAGTGCTTTAGGATTTGGGCTGCATTTACAAAATGCGACTTTAGAAAATTATAAACAGTACTATGTGCCTTAAATAAAGAGGTGGAGGGCAATTGGAGCTTGAATTGGAGAGCTATCTCTAATGTATAATGTCGCTAATATATGTAGTTCAACCTAAATCATATGATTGTTGTCATATATCTAACCACCATCCCTCGGATGTTGTATTTTACCATCTTCACCTTCGTCCAACCGCCACACTCTATTTGCTATCATCCATCCATCAACACCCAGGAGTAGAACCGGTCTCTCTTTTGAGGGTGAGAAAAATAGGATTATGAAATGCATAATCTTATATATGTAATAGAAAAATGAAAAATAGAACTCAAATAGCTACATTTTTTAAAAGTGAGTAAGATAATTAAAATGATTATTTTTTTAAGCAAAAAAAGAGATTTTAGAGTTATCAATTGTCCATCCTTAGCTTTTCCTGATTCCTCCTCTGCCAACACCAGATTGATATTGTTTGATTGCCGCCATCTTCTTTCAACACTTCACCAATAATTTTAATTAAAATCATAAGAGATCATGTTTATTGTAGTTCATATATACTTTGTAATTTTTTTCATTCTCCAATTAAGGAAACAGTATACATATATTATAATTTCTTTTAACATATTGGATTATTTCAGCTTAGCTAAATCCTATGATTTTTGTCTATATTTATTGAATATTCATATAAAACTAAGACATTAAACACTCACTTTACCATGCACCGCAAATATTCTAGCAAGCAAAAAATATATTACTTTTTATTAAAAAAAATTATAAAGTAACATTCAGATGAGAATTAATATTACACCTGGAAATAAAGTAAAATTGGCCCTTACGTGGAAATATTGTATAACTTCCTGGACTTTACTTGGATCTAATCTAAGTGGGAAGCGGCTGCTTTGTCACCTTCGTGGGCTTTGTTTAACTTTGATTACTGGATTGTGATGATTGGCTTTTGCCACTGCGGTTTTGCTCCCAGGATGGTCTCTGATTTATCTCAGGCAAGCGGGAGATTTTGATTTTTGACTGATGATGGTCTAGGGGTATCAAAATTGGACCCGGCCCGAGAATCCGACCCAAAAGTTTCAGGTTCAAATTGACTTGAACCTGAATTGACCCGAACTTGAATTAGGTCGGGTTCGGGTCTGGAAAACTGATCCATTTGCAAAACCGGGTCGAATTCGGTTGACACGAAAACCTAAGAATGATCCGGAAAAACCCGTCTGCCCTGCCTGCCCACCTGCCCTGGTTGCCCCGCCTACTCCGGCTGTCTCGGCTACCCTGCCTGCCCACCTGCCAGCGTTCATCGAGCCGCGTAGCCAACCCACGTAGCTTGCCCGCATGCCCCCGTTGCCCCACCTACCACGCCGTCGCGTCTGCCGAGCCTCTCGTGACTGCGTCTGCATAATGCCACTGTTGAATGCCGGCTAACCGCGATGCCAAAGCCGAACGCCTGCCGCCGAAGTCATGCAAGTTCTGCAGAAGCGAGTCTGGTCAAGTTGACCTGAACTCGAAGCGGGTTGGGTTCGGATCCAAAAAACCAACCCGTTTGCAAAAACGGGTCGGCTTCGGGTTGACCCAAATAATGCCAGGTCAGTTCCGGGTTCAACCCGAACCCGTCCCATAACCCAAAATTGACACCCCTAATGTTGTCTAATATTTCGTTTGGGACGATTTTTTTACTGATTTTTAAAACAGTTTTTGAGTATAAAATTTTTAACTTGTGTACTAAAAAACTATTTTAAAAAACAATAATAAAACTATCTTAGTTTTGGAACGAATTTCTTATTGATTCTTAAACTAACTTTTTAATACAAATATTTTAATTTTCATATTAAAAAAATACTTTATGAAGTAATAAAAAAACCGTCACAAAAAATCATCTCCTGCTTCAGCTATGACATAACCGCTGATCATGGTGACGACGACGAAATCTATCATCTCTACAACAACTCCCTTGAATAAGCAACCAGCGGCTCCATCTCCAATGCCATCTGCCGTGCGGTGGGGATCCATCCACCTCGGCCAAGGCCCTCATCCTCGCTATGTGTACGCTCACTGTAACATTAAACCCTAGCAGAAGAATGCCATGAGAAAATAAGTGGAGCGATGTTGTATTTAGTTCTAGAATCTGCTTTCAAAAATGAATTTGAAGCAAGCTGCGTTAGACATGTAGGGATTGAATTGCACGATATCAGAAATGGTGTCATGACACTGAGGATTCGAAGTATGAAACTTAGTAGTTGATGTTTCAAATCGGGGTTCGCGGAGATTTAATGGAGATCCTGCCTAAGATGTCAGAGGAGGGAAAGGATGCGTTGCTTTGAGAAAGAGTCCAGCAATCGATAGGCTATGGAGATGCTCTTATTAGGCCAATTCATGATTTCCTCCTCAAAATTAGAATCAAATGAGGAAGTCATGGCATGCCCTATTCCATTGTCTCCTTCAAGAACTGCGGAAATGGTAGATTCCTCGCCCACCTTCTTCCCAAGTCCAAAGCCGACGATCTTTGCCCGCTTGATCTCCATCGGCAATCAGTATATTTTGGGGATTGATGTCGCAGTGAGCATATCCCATGGTGTCGGTGCGGAGTAGGCTGAGGGGGATGGACGGGAGGTAGCGATAGCGATGGGGCCTGGGGGTCTCCAGTAGAGCTCCGGCAGCACGGTACATTCATGGCATCAGGGATGGAGCAACATAAAGTGTATTGCAGCAGGCAATTCCACTATCCAAAGGCTCAGTATTGATTTCATGGCTGAAGCAGGTGAATGATTTAGGGCAGCCGTAGAGTTCGGCGATTATGGCCTAATCAGGAGTAGGATGTATATGACGAAAGCAGCTCCGGCGAAAGGTGAAGTGGGCGGCATTAGAGCTTACTCGGCCAATGGCGGAGCCTCTACCCGCTCCGCCATAGAAATCAGAAAAAGAAGCAGATTATTGTATCGTTTTAGGAATCTTATGGACGCAAGAGGGCTAGTCGTGCCGATCAACGATGGTTGGGGGTGTCGGGACTCGGGAGGAACTACAGGTGTATGATAAATCGATGGAAAATCGTGACACGACATTCTTAATAAGAGGGACGGACGGAGGCTATATATATGAGAAATTATTAGGTACAGAGTGCGAACGGGAAAACCGTCTGCACACTAATATAAAACAGTGTTCGGTACCGTTCGGTACCACTCGGTACCGTTGGGTACCGCTCGGTACTATGTGTCTGTGCAGACGGTTCTCACCCCGTCTGCACTCCGCACCTAATAATTTTTCCTATATATATACACGACAAATATGTATTATATATATATCACATCATATAGTGCGGTTAGAAGAATGTAATAGCATGAGAGCTATTTTTAAAAGAATGTTGGCGTATTTATTTAGTCATGAGAATCATATTCCGACAATAGTGATTGGAGGATTGTTATCGGAGGACAGTGGTCGGAAAGATCATAATCAGGTGGCAGATTTCAGAGGGACCGTACTGTGAAGACTCTAATTCTTTCATGAATAAAGACTTATTAATAACCTATAGATGATTCATAAGAAAATTCCTTCGAGTATGAAAATTTTGTATGGAAGCGTCGTGGCACTGTGCTTTCTAGCATAGTGCATGGCACTGGCTTCTTTGTATTTTAAGGCTTGGTCGTGCAAGCATTGACACTCCAGTGTTGGGCAATATGACTTTGGATTCTAGGATTTTGAATGTTCAAGGGGTGGGACACTATGACGCTACAATTTGAAGCGCTACAGCGCTAAGTCTAATATATATATATATATATATATTAGACTATACTAATCCACTATCCCATTTTTAAGTACCTAAGTCATACCTTCTCCACCACCATTCAATTCGTTGGCCGAGAAGGAGAGGACGAGAATAGACGAGAGAAGGGGGAAAGGAAGATGAGAGAGAAGAGAGAAAAAAATTGCCCCCGGAGATGTTTCCTTTATTCCTCTCAATTATAATTTACGCTGTAGTTCTTCGCCAAAATTAAAGACAAAATTCGATATATTATACACAAGCGTTTTGGCTTGCCTACAAGAACTAATAGAAAATTATCAAATTGACTCTCAAACTATTTAGATTATGTCTTTATTTGGGACGATTTTTTTGATTACTTTCTGAAACAGCTTTTAAAAACTTTTATACTAAAAATCTGCTTTAGAAAGGAGTAAAAAAGCCGTTTCAAATGAATCATATGTTCATTTTATCTCTAATTTAATCGCTCAAATTGTCAAAAGATGACTTTTTAGACCATTTAACCTTTATCTCTTTTGATAAATTGTGAGATAAAATTAGAGAACAAGAAAAATCAGATCAAATTGAGTATTTAGTATGGAACCAATTTGATCATTTTTTTTAATGAATGGGTGTTTACTAGCATCTAAAGCTTTAGCTTTTGAAAATGCACAGAGAGCAGTTCTTCACTCGAACTTAAAGTTTCAATTGGGACGATTTTTTTATTATATAAAAATAATTTTTAGTTAAAAATAATAATTTTTATACTAAAAAGCTACAGTAAGAAAACCGTGAAGCCTTAGGCTTCGTTTGGGACGGCTTTCTTAGCCGCTTTCAAATACAAAAATTTTAATTTTTGTATTAGAAAGCGGCTTTAAGAAGCACTAAGAAAGCCGTCCCAAACGAAGCCTTAATTAGCTTACTTTAGAATGATTCAGATTTTCATCAATCAGCTTCGGTTTAGCCATTTGTATGAAGCATAAGTCACTAATATGCGGAAGTTTAATTTTGAAAACAAATTGGAGTATTTTTAATTGAGCGGCCAATGGGGGCCACCAGGCCCACTTTGACCTTTTTTATTAAGAACTTAGACTTCTAACTAAAAGGTCTTCAGTTTGAATCTTTACCTATATGTTATGTTTTAATTTACCTTAATTGGTCAAAATATAAAAAAAAAATGTTAATTTTTTTTATTTTTATTAATATTATTATTTGCCGACCCCACGTAGTGGGATAAAGGCTTGATGTTGTTGTTGTTATAGTATTATTATTATTATTATTATTTTTTGTCATCAAGTTTGTAAAACCTATTAAGACAATAAAGATAAATTCTAAGACTATTATTCAAAATTCTCCACCAATAAATCAAATAAACTACATAATACCCTAAGTTATAATATATCATTCATCGCAATAAAATTTCTGTAATGCACGAGTCAGTTGGGCTCCCTGGTATATTTTTTATATTTCGTTATCTTTTTTTATTTTTAAAAACTTCAGTTTTTTATATATTTTAAAGCTATTTTTTATTTGAAAAATAAATCATATTATTTTAAAAAAATCCAAAAATAACTTAATTATTCTTAAAATCAACTATAATACCATCGTTGAACATCATCATCATCATCATTGCCTTCGCCTCAATGGTGCCCTACTGATCACCACCACAGTCATATAAATTAATTTATATTTATATTAAAATATAAATATAAATAAAATAAAATAAAAATATAAATAACGAAAATGATCACAAAGAGCTGTTTGCTAATTTTTTTTTAAAAATAACTTAACAAATTAAAGCCAACATTAAACAATTTTAGCACAAGGAGCAAATGGCTTTACATGTTGCATCTGATTTACACAATCAGAAGAACAGTTCCAGAATGCATATTTTTTTTTCTGATGTAAAGGGAATGGAGCCATAATGAGAAATTTAACAGAAGAAAAGCGATTACAACGATGGTGGCAAATCTATTTCCACAACTCCTTTGAAGAAGAAGAACATTGCCTCTTTAAGAGTTCCTCAGAAGATAGGAAACCAGGACGCCAAGGATGGCACCTGCTACTACCTGCACAAGAGATTTCACATATTGATTAATATAATAATATTATAGTGAGAACAATGCTAAAGATGTTGACTATTATGATTCGTTTGGGGCGGTTTTTTTAGTGCTTTTTAAAGCAGCTTCTAACATAAAAAAGAAGGCTTCTTTTGAGATGGCTTTATACTAAAAAGTTGCTTTAAAAGCAATAAAATAGTCCCAAACAAAACCTAAGATTTCATTTAGGACAACTTTTTAGTATAAAAATTCCTAATCTAATTTTTTTACTAAAAAAACTACTTAAAAAACAACAAAAAAACTGTCAAACAAAACCTAAATGTTCAAAACTTCTGATCCAATTGATGCTTTTTTTATATTGGATTGCAGCTTCAACCTGTTTAATCTTCATCTTCATGAGAAACATAGTGTAATTTAGGTTAATGCCACGTCATTCAGATTCAAATCCAGACGCTTCAAAATGAAGTAATACTTGAAAAACATACAACAACAACATCAAGCCTTTATCCCACTACATGGGGTCGGCTACATGAATCCTTTTTTCTCCATTGTGTCCTATTAAAAGTCAAATTCTCGTTTAAATCTAATAAAGAAAGGTCATTCCTAATATTTTCTAACCAAGTCTTTTTAGGTCTACCCCTACCTTTCTTAACATAAGTCAAATCTAATACCTCTACTCTCCTAACCGTGTCATCGGAAGGCCGCCGTTTTATGTGACCAAACCATCTAAGGCGACTCTCTCTAATCTTAACTTCTACTGGAGCTACTCCAACCTTTCCACGTATATGCTCATTTCGTATCCTATCTCTAAGTGTAAAGCCACTCATCCACCTGAGCATCCTCATCTCTGCCACACTTAACTTAGTATTATGCTTCTCTTTTAATGACCAACATTCTCTTATAATACTTGAAAAACATAGCGTAATTTTAAAAGAAAAAAATAATTAAAAAATAATAAAACAAAAAATAATAATAAAAAAACTCTAAAATGTTGGAACTTATCTCCAACCGAACTCTATTTTCTAACAACAACAAAAAAAATATTCTATGTATATTCTTTCTCATACTTTTTTCTAACCTAATTTTTGGATTTTAAAAAAAAAACATGTGAATAGCGACGCACTATCCACCCTCACGCTAATGGCGTTTTATTTGGCGATCGAATGGAGCAAACCAACGATGCCAAACGAATGTTAGGCATTCAGCCGGAGAAGCTATTAGTAGTTGTAGTCACTGTCATACAAATTAATGCTACAAATACAATAACTCGAAGGAGGGCAGAGTTTGAGCTCAAAGGTGAAAAAGCACTACAAATTTTAGCACAGATCGAGCTCAAATCTAGAAAAACAATTCAAACCCATTAGCCTTTTTTTTTTTTTGGGGGGGGGGGGGGGGGGGGGGGGGGGGTTAGTCTGATTTTCAAAAAAAGATTTTGATATTGACCCAACTTGAGAATAAATCAAAATATAAAATAAGATCATTCACGCCTAAATACGAGTGAGCAAAACTCCAACCTGCATAGACTTGGGCCTAGTTTGGATGGGATGTAGCTGATGTAAAATAGAGTTTTAAAAACAAAGTTGTGAAGGAGTTTAACAAAATCTTGTTTCAATAATGAGATTTTGTTTAATTAACATTCTTTTAAGTACTTACTAAAACTTGAAAGCAAATATTAATTGTTTGTTTAGATATTCAGCTTTAACGATTTTATAATAAAAGACTAAATTATTCATCTCTAAAATTTAAGTACATGTAAACTATATATATATATATATATATATATATATATAATTCTAGAAAACCGTAATACTTATAATATCAAAATGGAGAATTATTAACATATTTCACGGACTTACGGACCAAAAAAAGCTTTAAAGCAGCTGCAACAGTAAAAGAACGTCTTATAACTTATACGCATACCAAATGTCATCAAACTCTGTAATTCATCTAATGTTGTTAATGATATGTTGTCAAAATTGTGATTTGGGTTCATTATCAGCAAAATTTAAAAAAAAAGAAAAAGAATCAGAAAATGCCAGTGAGGAAGAAGGAGAAACAAAAAATAACTAGGGCACAATGCAGCGAACAACTGTGGCAATTTCAGGCAGGACACTTGCAGGAACAGATGTTTGGACGAACAACTGAGGTGAAAGCAGCAGAAATCTGAAGGCAACGAGAGGTGTGAAAGAGGGGGCAAAAAAAAATCCTTCTCACGATGAGTTCAAGCCAAGGTTTGCGAAGACGTGCAGGAAGGTAGTGCAACGTGAGGGACTTTTTAGACATTTTACTTGCAAAAAACACAAGAAGCACTTGAGAAGCCCCTACCTGGTTCACTTGAGCAAAATTAATCTTTCTCAAATGAGGCCTTGGTCATGCAGGACTTCTATTGGAAGCTCCTCATAATGATCAACATTTAGTTTTCAATGGCTACAAATATAAAAAGATACATCAAACATCATTCCTAATCAGCCAGCGGCGTCCCCCTCTTGCGTGCTATCCTCCCATAGATCTCTCACATGCTTCACAAGGATAGTGAGAAAGCATGAGAGAGAGAGAGAGTACACCTACCATGAATGCAATTTGAACTTTTTTTTTTTTTTTGGAAAATGCAATTTGCACTATTCTATTCCACAAAGTCTGCAGAGTTTCTTCTTCTTACTAGGCTTCAAGGCTTAGTTAGCCCTGAATTCTATCTTCATGTGAGTGTTTGGTTTCATAAGGAACACAATTTCAGTAAAAAAATAAGGGATCAAAAGTGACCAAATAGTTCAATATTCAGCTCTCAAGGCTTTGGTTGAATGAATTATACCTATTGCAGGCTGAATATTCATGACGGTAAAGTATCAAATTTCACGTCTTAGTTTTGCACGAGTATCCAACTCACAAACAAAGAAAAAATAGAATCACCAAAACTTTAGGACGATCAAAATTACAATAGTCCGTTATTGGGTCGTAATCTAGTAACAAACAGGGATTGGATGGAAGGAGACAATGGGAGGTCGAGAGGAAAACCAATGATAGATGGTGGTCGGGCAGAAGTCCGGGCGATAGTTTGGTGACAGCCGGTGGTCGAGGAGGATCTGGTGGCAAGAAAATTCTGATTTCTCTCTCCTCCTCTTCCTTGTTTGGGTTCCCTTCAATGAAGAATGAGGGATCCATTTATAGTTTTTTGGAAGTGACATGACCAGTAAGTAGGGAGAAGATCAAGGGTATGTTGAGAGTATTCTGAATGTATAGCCGATATCGACTCCCTTGATCGCAGATCGTTTATCGAGTATTTGAGTGTCTTAATGACATCAAAATTCGGCGATCTTGGGCTCGTTGGATTCATCTCATCGAGCCGCTTGATTCGACTATAAGCATGTTGTGTTTGGAAATCGTTTGAATATCCAATTTATTGTTTGAACCTTTCAAATGCGCTTCAGATCTTCGATTTGGATCCATTTGGGCTCGGATTGAGTCGAATTCGGTGTCGTTGAGTTCGTCTTTTCGAGATGTTCAGTTCGACTATATGTTTGCTGAAATTGGAGTTCGGATGGTCCCGGATTTAATTTCGGAAGTTTCCAATTCAATTTTACTTCGAGATTTGTGCCCGGTCAAGATAATTTTTGATGATGTATCAATATCCTCTCAAGCAATCAAAATAAGTAGAAATAATGAAAACAAATAGCTCTTCTATACTGCCTGTCTAAGAGAACTTTCTTTGACGGAGAATAGCAATTGAAAGCCGGTACATAAATGACATGGCATGAAAAAAGTCTAGCTGGCATATTTAAATAAGATAAATGTTACTGGATACCTGAAGTGGAGTGTGTCCAAGCAGCTCACGTAAGGGCCTTATGCTAGATAAAGGATGTTCTGGTGGCAGCTCGCAAACTATTTGGTTCAACAACTGAAAAAGAAAAAAAGTTATGCAAATAACTTAAAAGTGCAAACAAAAGTTTATACCAATAACATAGTTGTATTTGAGCATTTACTGGAAACGTCCAAAACTGGTAGCATGTCATTCCCATACATGCTTGCCTTGGTAAAAACTAGCCATTGAGTTGCCTTCATTGTTATATAAAGATCACGAATTTGAATTTAAAAAATAAATAAATAAAACGATAAAAAGTCTATCAATAACGCAAGTAATTGAGAAATACTTTAAATAAACTTCTGGCATTTATTTCAATTGAGCATTTTTTACGTGATAATCTTATTTCGAAAAAATTAACATATGTACAAATGCTTGAAAAAATATTTAGAGCTTGTACTGCCACAAGATTGGAATATCAATGACAACCAAATTTAGAAATGACTTCACAAACCTCTCTTCCTACACCTATAAGATATTCAAGTCCAAAGACCATAAAAGCTTAATAATTTAAATTTTTTTATTTCTAGCATTTGATCAAAAGCATAAGACCATAAATTGATCAATATTATAATATGGAGGTGCATATAAAACCCAACCGGTTCACAAGTTTCCCAATTCAACTACAAATTTTGATAAATTCTGGATAATTATGTGCTCAAAACAATTATGAATGGACTGAACCGGCAGAAGGACCACCTTATGGTTGATCCGATCGAACCGATCCATCTAGTCCAATTTTTATAAACATGGTTTTAAGAATAGTTGATGTGGGAAAAAAAAACTTGTTATGGTTGTATTTACAATGAAATGGATGAGGTAAAGGAGTTGACCACACAAAATTTAAGCAGAGATTAGTCCAGCTATAAGAAAATTTAGGAAATCACAACTGAGAAATGAGAGTTTTAGTTGCATCAACATTTGCACATCACAAGCTATTATTTGAATACCCAATATCAATATGCTAAGAATAAGTCAACTGTTAGTGGACCGGTCCAGCAGGTCCACGCAGGACTGGCCCAGACGCGCGCAGCGGAAGTTTTCCGCCTGGGAGGAGGTCGAGCGAGCCGCTCGCCTTGCAGGAGCGTTTTAGGAAGAAATTTTGAGGAAGATAAGGAGGGAATTTGAATGTAGGGACTGTTTAGGGATTTCCTTTTAATTTGTATGCATTAAATAGTTGATTTTCCTAGGATTTGATCATCTTGAATTTGACTGAAAATTTGAGATCTCTTAGATTTAGGTTTTCTCTGGGCTCTTGGCGTTGCCAGAGATTTGGGAGAGATCAATCCTCCTCTCGAATTGAGGATCAATTGTATCTTGCTATTTTATTCATCTACTAGTGAAATACAACTCTTGACTTGAGTTTTCTCTCAATTTTCTCTCTAGTTCTTGCTGTTTTCCTATGATCACCTGCTGTAAACAGCAGTTTTTCTTGTTGTTTTACTTTAGATTAGGCTAGGAACTACTTGAAATCAAGTATTTCCTATCAAATTGGTATCAGAGCATCGTTTTTGGGACCGTTGGCGGCTGAAATCCTGAAAATTTCAGCGGAAATTTTGTTTCCGGAAAAAGATCTTTGTGATTCTTGGGAAGAACGATGACCAGAAAGAAGGTAGAAGTCTTGAAAGGCGAAATCGGACAATTAATGAGACCACCAGGGAGAAGCCAGTAGGAGGGAGTGGGGAAAATTTCAAGAGGGTGACAGAGAATGAGATGCAGGATAAGAGGACAAAGGGGTTGTGCTTCAGATGTGATGAGAAGTACATGCCGGGGCATAGGTGCAAGGACCGAACTCTTCAGGTTCTTCTTGTCTGTGAAGACAAGGAAGACGAGGAGGGAGGTGGGAGCAGATCTGAAGAGGAGGGGAAGCTCCTGGATGTGGCAGAAGACTTTCTGAACTCTATAGTGGGGGATTCACTCCGAGTCACACTATGAAAGTGAAAGGTGAGATAGCTGACCGTGAGGTGGTGGTGCTAATTGATAGTGGGGCTACCACAATTTTATTTCCACTCAGGTCGTCAACCAACTAGGAGTGAAATTGGTGGATACCGGTTGTTATGGGGTGATGATGGGTACAGGGAAGGAGGAGAAAGGTCAGGGATCTATAAAGGAGTGGTGTTGACCATCCAGGGGATTCAAGTAAGGGAGGACTTTCTCCCACTACAGTTAGGAAACACTGGTGTCATCCTGGGGATGAAGTGGTTGCAAACCTTGGGGAAAACCAAGGACAATTGAGAAGCACTCACGATGGAATTAATGGTGGAAGGGACAAGAGTGGTCATAAGGGGAGATGCAGGGCTATCCAAAGCCATCACATCACTTAAGACCATGGTTAGGGACGTACAAGAGGTGGAGGAAGATTATCTGGTGGAACTACATAAGCTGGATGCGATCATATTGGAAGAGGAAGGGGATGTTTCTCTTTCAGTGTAGCCATTGGTTCAACAATACAGTAAGGATTTTCAGTCCCCAGAAGGATGGCCATCTCCACCGGAACACGAGAATATCTCCACCTTGAGAACAAGGTGGATTTTCTGGAGGAGAGTATTGTTAGACCGGTCCAATGGAACTGGACCGGTCCAACCAATCCACGCAGGACCGGCCCAGATGCGCGCAACGGAAGTTTTCGGCCTAGGCGGAGGCCGCGCGAGCTGCTCGCCTTGCGGGAGCGTTTTAGGAAGAAATTTTGAGGAAGATTAGGAGGGAATTTGAATGTAGGGACTGTTTAGGGATTTCCTTTTGATTTGTATGCATTAAATAGTTGATTTTCCTAGGGTTTGATCATCTTGAATTTGGCTGAAAATTTGAGATATCTTAGATTTAGGTTTTCTTTGGGCTCTTGGCGTTGCCAGAGATTTGGGAGAGATCGATCCTCCTCTCGAATTAAGGATCAATTGTATCTTGCTATTTTATTCATCTACTAGTGAAATACAACTCTTGACTTCGAGTTTTCTCTCAGTTTTCTCTCAAGTTCTTGCTGTTTTTCTGTGATCACCTGCTGTCCACTGCTGTAAACAGCAGTTTTTCTTGTTGTTTTACTTCAGATTTGACTAGGAACTACTTGAAATCAAGTATTTCCTATCATCAACCTATTCAGAGATCAAATTAGGTTTAAATCATTTTATGAATAAATTGATAGCTAACTCGACTAAGAGAGTGAAGGATGATCTTCAACTTATAACATTCATAAATAAGAAAGAATTTTTTTGGATTACAAGCCAAATATGCACAAGTAAAATGTTCTTCATGAAACTTTTACATTTACTGATTAAGTAGGGGACGGATATGGTTCAAATCCGACCCGAAATTGATCCAACACGTATCTAGTCAATATGAACCCGACCTGTTTAATAAAATGGTTAAAAAGATTAACCTGAACTCAACTTGGTAACCTGTTTTGGTTAAAACAATTATAACTTAATAACTATAAAGTTTAAGATATTTGATAAAAAAATAAAAAGATTTTACCCGCAAGTAAAAAAAATTAAGAAAAAATATATTAAACGAGCTATTTTTGGATTAAAAGCAGGTTCGCAAGTCAACCTGAACCCAACCTATTTAATAAACAAGTAAAAAAACCCAACCTGAAACTGACATTTATTAACGAGTCAACACAAACTTGAATTTTTCGGGTCGAATTAGTAAGTCGAGTCATTTATTGACACCCCTATGATTAAGTTCCACAAAATTTATATACTAAGTTATAAAAATTCTTTGAGTGGTGGATTCAATTTGAAATATGGAACTCCATTATAAAGATTTGCAATCAAAGTACTAAATCTTGCATATGCTCGTTATCATGATGTGAGCAAAATTGGAGTTATGTATAACTAAGTTCATACTAAGATGAAATCAAGGCTGTGAAAATCGGACCGGACAACGAACCGGAAGAAGGAGAGGTTCACGGTTCGACCGGTTCAACCGGTCTAACCGGGGTCGAACCGGATGAAGTAATAAATAACAAGGTTTTGGAAACCAGACCGGACAACGAACCGGAACGAGGAGAGGTTCACGGTTCGACCGGTCTAACCGGGGTCGAACCGGATGACGTAATAAATAATAAGTATTATTTAAATTTAATACAATTAACATAAAAATAATGTTATCATTCAAAGTATGAGATAAAAAATTTAATTAAAAAAAACTATGAAACATAAAAACTTATATAATTAAGTAAAATAATTATTTTAAAATCTCACATAAAAGCAAAAAAAAATTTAAATATCATAATTATAAGAATTACACTCATAAAAATATGATAATTTTAAATTTGAATATTTTTCAAATTTTAAATTTAATTTATATATAACCATATAATTTAATATATATTATTATTAATTTATGTTACATATTTAATATAAATTTAATTCTAACATAAGTTTATAAATTTAATATAAATTATTCTTATTTTATATTATATGATTAAATATATTTTACATGTTTATGATATATTGTATACAAAAGTTATTTTATAAATTTATATCTAAAATCATTAATAAATAAATAAAATTATTAATGATAAATTATTTTTTATTATGTATAAATAAATAAATTTTTATTGTTAACTAATATAATTATCACTCACATAAAAAATAATTAATTAAAAAATCTGTTTAAAAATAGGTTTTATACCCATTATATATGCTATGAACTAATACACTTCTCATCTCTTTTCTTTAGTCCCACATCCCTTAGAAACACTTTCTTGTTATTGTTTATATAGCATATTTAGATTCTTTGCACCAAGGGAGCACATGGGGAGGTCATGTGAGGATGTTTCATGATCCTTTGAAGACAAAAGTACTTATTATATAAAATATATGTAACTTTAATTAAATGTTTTTAATATATATTAATTAATTTATTTAAAAAATACTTAAAATTTGTGAGATTTGAACCGGCCGATTAAAAAATAACCGGACCGGTTCCCCGGTTGAACCGGCGGTTCTGACCGGTTCAGTCCGGTTCTTTGCAGAAGAGGTTTTAGGGCTGAACCGGACCGGCCTTGTGACCGGTTCACGGTTGAACCGGTCGAACCGGCCGGTCCGGTCCGGCTTTTAAAGCACTGATAAATAATAAATATTATTAAAATTTAATAAAATTAACATAATAATAATGTTATCATTCAAAGTTTGAGGCAAAAAATTAAATTAAAAAAAATATTAAACATAATTTTTATATAATTAAGTAAAAGAATTATATTAAAATCTCACATAAAAGAAAAAAATTCAAAATCTCATATTTATAAGAATTTACACTCATAAAAATATGATAATTTTAAATTTAAATATTTTTTGAATTTTAAATTTAAATTTTAATGTAAATTAAATTTATATATAACCATATAATTTAATATAAATACATATTTAATATAAATTTAATTATAACATAAGTTTATAAATTTAATATAAATTATTCTTATTTTATATTATATGATTAAATATATTTTACATGTTTATGTTGTATATCAAATTTCTTTTATAAATTTATATCTTAAATAATTAATAAATAATTAAATACATAAAATTATTAATGATAAATTATTTTTATAGTGTATAAAAAAATAAATTTTATTATTAACTAATAAATAAGTTTCATTTACATAAAAAATAATTAATTAAAAAATCTGTTTAAAAATAATTTTTATATTCATTATATATGTTATGAGTTCATTTACATCTCAACTCTTTTCTTTAGTCCCACACCACTTGAGAAGACTTTCTTGCTAGTGTTTACATAGCATTTTGAATTCTCTTATGTTAAGAGCTCACATGGTACCACCACTCCATGTGAAATGCTTCATGATGATGTGGAGATAAATGTTTTTATTATAAAAGATATATTATTATTAATTAAAATTTTTAAATATATGTTAAATTATTTATTTAAAAAATATTTAAATTTTTTTAAACCCTAAACCTTAATAATAGTGTGTTTAATTTAATTTAAGAGTTTTAATATTAATATTTATATTGATAATGATTATGTTTAATATTTATTTAATATTATATAATTTATTTAACTAATATTAATAAAAAAACTTGAACCAGCCAGTTTTAAAAAACCGGGACCGGTTCGCCGGTTCACCGGTTGAACCGGCGATTCTACCCAAAACCGGCCGGTTCAATGTGAAGGCGGTTTTCAAATTGGACCGGACCGGCCCTAAACCCGTTTCACAGTTGAATTAAAGCACTGGATGAAATCATTTAACAGGATGAAAGTTCATATTATATACAACAAGAGATTAAAAGATAAATATTTGAAAAAGATGATTTTGGACTATCACTTTGTAATGATGAGTCCTCAAATCATGTGATTAATGTAAGATGACAATAAAGCTACACCTCATAATTATAAGAGGAAGATCTTAAAGTTAGAGTCATTGATTGAGGAAGGAGAAAGACAAGTTAACAAGAAAATGATCAAAAAATTACTATAAAATTTATGTAATTGAAATTATAATCATCAGCATAGTCATTTTTTAAATTTATTTAATGTCTTTATTGGGTTTCATTGATTAGGGAAAATGAAGATAGTTAAGATCAAAGATGAAGAAGAAGATTGAGAGGATGTAAACACAACGAAGAATGAAGGAGGGCAAAAAGTAATTCATTATAATGATTATTCAAATAAAGACCTACAAAGTAATGAAAGTGAGGGAAACTTTTGAATTAATAAATTATAATCTAAGTGGCTTAGACTACTTGTTTATGTTGAATTGAGAGTGAGAGAGACTTATTGTTATATGTTAAATTCAAAGAATTGGAGAGGAAAAAGCCTTAATTTTATTATAGAAAACTATCCCTATTTATAGATCTATACAAGATATCTTAAAAAAAGAAACAAATAAATACATAATTAGGCATAATTGCCCTAATATAATCCTTCATTAATCACCCACTTGAATATGAAAGGAAATCAGCGTAATCCAAGTGAGCCTCCCACGGATCCCCATCCTGGCCATGGGATCAAGGGCCAAGGGATGGCAGAGATTTAACAACATGATCTAAGTGAGCCTCCCACGAATCCCTATGTTGGTTGTGGGACTATGATGCACCGACACTCCTCTTAAAGAGGGTATGCAGTGTCGGACACGTGTCGGACACGGCATGGACACGTGTTTGACACGGCATTGGGGTGTCGGAATTTAAAACATTAAAATTTAAATCGGACACGCGTGTCCGGTTATTAAATGATAAAATCGTCCGTTCTATTTAGCCTTCTCGTGAACGAGAAGCCCTATTTTTCCGATCCATGAAAGAAATCTTCTAGAGCGGACCAGGATAGCTCACAGTCGACGCCAAACGTAGCCCGCTGCCTTCGCCTCCCATTCCTTCGTCATTTCTGCTCGGCCAAGCAGAGCTCGTCTTTCTCATTCCTTCGTTCTTGCGTTATTTCTGCTGTCATTCGAGACAAAGTTTGCAATCAAGGCCAAACAGAGCACCTTCTGCGCGCAAGAGAGCCAAGAACTGTAAGTGGATTTCGCCATTTCTTCTCTTCATTGTTGAAAAACCTGATGTACATGCTCGGTACCGCTCGGTATCGCTAGGTACATGCTCGGTACCGCTCAGTAAATGCTCGGTACTGCTCAGTACATGTTCAGTACTGATAGGTACATGCTCGGTACGGGTAGGTACATGCTCGGTACTGCTCGGTACTGGTAGGTACATGCTCGGTACTGGTAGGTACATGCTCGGTACTGGTAGGTAGACGCTCGGTACTGGTAGGTACATGCTCGGTACTGGTAGGTAGACGCTCGGTACTGGTAGGTACATGCTCGGTACTGATAGGTACATGCTCGAAACTGCTAGGTATATGCTCGGTACTGCTAGGTACATGCTCGGTACCACTCGGTATCTTCACATACAAACAACTTACGAACTTTAAAAACAAGCAGAACTTCAAAATTACAGGTCGAACCCCGCCAGGGGGCAGCGCCCCCTTGGACCCCCGGCAGACCGGTATATTGTTTTATTCATGTTGTGATTTTTTTATTTCACTTCATATCATTTTGATCATCTGTGAGAGTTGATCAAGCTTTATCATTTAGAAGTGAAGGATATGAAACAAAGAAAAGAAAAGGAGTAGCCAGTAGTCCTCTAGAGAAGGTTTTTTGATGTGGACATCGACCAGAGGTTCAGACATGTGTATCGCCGTAGACAGTGCAGATCGACGGCCGCGATTCAGAGTTTATATTTCTAGTTATTTATGTATTTCTTTTATGCATTTTTCTTTTTATTTCCTATTGTACCCCTAGTATAAGCTGAGTCATGAGTGTAGCCCCGAGGGCAAAAGAGTCCTTGAATTTCCTTTTATGTTGGGACCTATATATAGGTCATTTCATGTTGTAAACCGCATTTTGTTCTTATTTGTCTTCTTGCATGAGTGCTTGAAGAAGAGAGAGAGAGAGAGAGCTCCAAGGGGGAGCAAATCGCAAGGCTCACCAATCGTTGGAAGAGTCCACGATTCGTGGTTAGAATTTTTATCTTTTCGATCGTGTTCCAATCCATCTCCTTTCCCCTCCCCTCCACAAGAAATCCTTCTCCCATATTGCGCCGCCCCTGTGAGGATCCCGCCCCCGACCGCCACCCAAATTCCGACCGGACACCTTGCCGGTGACGCCCCTTCATCCACCCGACCCCTTCCACCCACAAGTATCAAATTTGAAATTTGAATTTTCAAATTTCAAAATCTTTACTAATTTGGAATTCCAAATTTGGAAAGTTTTTCATGACAAATTTAATTTCAATTTAAAATTAAATTGAAATCTTTATGTCATCGCCACATCATCACCTCCAATTGGAAACCTAGCTCTCCACTAATTCCTCTCCCCCTTCCCCTATGCAAGCCGCCGGCCACCCATGGAGGAATTCCCATTAATGGTGTGTTTAATGCCATGACCGTTTTTTGAAATCATAATTTGATTTCAAAATCTTTCCCTCCTCCTTTACTTCAACTGAAATTAACTTTCAGTTTTAAGAAATTTTAAAACCCCTCTCTCCCCATAATAGCCGCCGGCCACCCCTTTGATGAGCCCCCATTAATGGCTCATTAAAGCCCTAATTACTTTGTTTGAATTTGAAATTATCTTCAAGTAATTCCCTCCAAATTTACTAAAACCTGAAATTAATTTCAGATTTTAGTAAATCTCTTGCTTCATTCACCCTACCTAAATTCTTCCCCACCACACATCACCCCCCAACCGTGGCCGAGCCCCCTTTTCCCCTTGGAAATCCCGCCGGCTCACCTCTCCATCCCCTCCTCCTTTCAACTCAAAGACTCTCCCTCACCGCCTCCTAGCTCCCTTCCCTTCGGAAGAATTCCTCTACATCAAGTATGTATGGCGGATCCGGAGTTTGAGTGGGGATTAGTCTTCAACGCCGATGGAAGCATTAACATCCTACGGTCTCCGTGCTTCGACGTAGGATTTGAAGGCGAAACTACCGTGGAAGAGTACTTGGAGAGAGTCGTCCCGATCCTTGCAAGCATCTACGACCGACAATTTTCGAAGCACACTTGGAGTCTCGAAAGCCAAGCATTCACGCCCTCCTCATCACCGTCAACCTCTCCGTGGCTAAAGGCCCTTGGTGTGGCCACCATCTTCGTGGCATCGTTGAGTTTGTTAAAGGTCTTCTCCCGCTAACCCGAATTGAGTGTGAGTGATCAAGGTACTCATTGTGAAATTTCTAAACATTAGTCGTGGGATTTTATTAATTTCCCGCATTTGCTTTGTTGTGAACTTTGAGATTCATTATTAATCGTGCCTAAACACTGGCTTGAAATTGCTTATCATAATACTTCTTCAATGGAAAATGCTTGAATCTTAATTTACGAAAGGCCTAATCTTACTTGAGTAAACTTTGTGAATCTTAATGAATTTCATGTGCAATCCTTGAATGTTTCACATCATATTTGGTATCAGAGCATGGCTAGCATGATGTCCCTTTGCTAGATTGCATCTTAGGAATCCAATTTAAGTTATCCTTAGCTTGTTTGCATGCATACCATCGCATAGTAAATTTTTTTGACTGTTTTTGCTTGCTGCCCTCTAAATTTCTGCATTGTTTTCATTATTTTAAGCAAGTCTATTTCATTGTCTAAGTGCTGTCCTTGTCACATCTACATCCCAAATTGTTTAGGTTGCTTAGACAAACATTTGAGTTTGCTGTCCACTCACTTTCTGCACTTAGTATAGCCTTTAGGAGGAGATCTAGGTAGTGTCCAGCTGCTGTCCATTGTTTTCTGCAGTTGTTAGGCTTCCGTTAGTGAGCCTAGAGTTGCTGTTTAGGTGCTGCCTAGGCCCGGGAACCTAGCCGAAACACTTAGGTGACTTTCCCCTCGACTGTGATCGCTGCCCCGCGATTTCCAGCTGCTGTAGCCTCAATTTCAGCAAGCATTTCGGTAGGGTTAGCTGCTGTCCTTGACTTAGGAAACCTTTCCAGCGATCCCCAACACCCAACCATGGACCCTACACATATGCAAGCCACTTTAGACATGATTATGGGCCAATTAGGTGCACTTACACAACAAATGAAGGATACCCAAACGAGTGTAGCTGAACTTAAACGTCATACAGGAGAAAGACAAGACAATATTGAAAGAATGGGACACCCGGCCATCTACACGCCGTCTAGACCTCAATCACCATATGGCGAAGATGCCCGAACTGAGCACGGACCCCCCTAGGGATCAACCCCATCAGGAACCGGTAGGACGTGACGCACATTGGAGAGATAACGACGCCCAACTCCTCAAAAGTATTAAGATAGACGCCCCGACGTTTGACGGTACATTAGAGCCTCAAGTTTTCCTTGACTGGATTAAGGGAATGGATAGCTATTTCAAATGGTATAACATTTCGGAAGATAAGAAGGTTAGATTCGCTGAGATGAAGTTGACGGGTAGAGCAAACCAGTACTGGACCAATGTAGAGCACATGAGGGAGACTCGAGGAGAATACCCTATTGCTGACTGGGGCACAATGAAACAAGAACTGAAAAGGAAATACCTTCCCCCTCATACTACCCAAGACTTCTAGATCGTTGGAATAGGTTAACCCAAGGAAGCAAGACCGTCAAGGAATATATCTCGACCTTCGATGATTTCCTGATTCGTTGTAACGGAGAAGAGACCACCACTCCTACGCAACTCCTGTCAATGTTCAGAGCCGGATTAAGAGAAGATCTTCGAAATGAACTCTTTGCTAGAGAAGTGAACACGTACGAGGCTGCCTGTAGTCTTGTGCTAGACTTAGAAGAATCAAGGAACCACGCCCCTAGGACCCAAGACTCTAGACCTAATCCCTACAAGTCTTCCTCTAGCCAACCGTACAACAAACCCACTGGACCCTCAGGTAGTCGGCCTGCTCCTAACCAAGCCCAACCTCGATCCGATTATAAAGGGAAAACGCCTGACCGAGAGACACCCAAGACCACTGCCGGCACTAAGTGTTTTAGATGCCATGGGTATGGACACACTGCGTCTCAGTGCTCCAGCCCATTTAAGGTCACAATAATTGAGGAAGTGACGGAGGAAGAAGACGAACCTGAGACTGACTTAGTCCACCATATGGACGACGATGAAGAATTTTTCGACAAGGATGATACTGCTGTTGTTCACTGCCTCCAAAAGATGAACCGACTAGATCTGCAAGTTGTTAGGTGTGCCTTTTCCCAACCTAAACCTAGCGACGACTGGCGAAGGACCTCGATCTTCTACACTTTCACTAAGATTGGAGACAAAAATTGCAAAGTCATAATAGTCAGTGGAAGTTGCATCAACGCCGTATCCTCTGCCATGATTTCAAAATTGCAATTAAGGACCACTCCACACCCGAACCCCTACAAAGTTGCTTGGATAAACTCGACCACCCTGGAAGTGAAAGATAGGAGTCTTGTTCCTATCGAATTCGTTGGATACAAGGAGAAAATCTGGTGTGATGTTTTGACAATGGATGTGGGTCAAATCATCCTTGGCCGCCCTTGGTTGTTCGACAACGATGTACACATTTATGGCCGATCAAACACCTGTGTGTTTGAACACGAGGGCAAGAAAATTAAACTCCTACCCACTCAACCTAAGTCGACCAAAGAAGAAGTTAAACCCAACTCCCTGAAACCCAACACGAGCCTGAATCTTTTAACTGCTAAAGACTTAAGTATGGAGCTGGAGACAGGAGCCCCCCTGTACGCGCTAGTAGCCCGGGAAATAAGTATAGATCACGAAGATCCAATCTCCGAAGAGGTAAAACCACTGTTGGAAGCCTTTTCTGATGTCTTCCCTGAAGATTTGCCCAACCAACTACCACCTCTAAGGGACATTCAACATGCCATAGACCTGGTGCCTGGAGCTTCTTTACCCAACCTGCCCCATTATCGAATGAACCCTACTGAACATGAGGAGCTCAAGAGACAAGTGAATAAGTTGTTGGAACGAGGGTTTATTAAGGAAAGCCTTAGCCCGTGTGCGGTTCCTGCCCTTCTTACCCCCAAGAAAGATGGATCTTGGAGAATGTGCGTTGATAGCCGTGCTATCAACAAAATCACTGTCAAGTACCGTTTCCCAATTCCTCGATTAGATGACATGTTGGACATGATGACAGGCACCACGCTTTTCTCTAAAATCGATCTTAAGAGTGGCTACCACCAAATAAGAATCCGCCCCGGGGACGAATGGAAGACAGCCTTTAAAACCAAAGATGGGTTGTATGAATGGACCGTAATGCCTTTTGGGTTGAGTAACGCACCTAGCACTTTTATGAGAGTAATGACTCAGATCCTTAGGCCCCTCCTTGAAAAATTTGTTGTAGTATACTTTGATGATATCTTAATTTACAGTCATTCGGTGGAACAACATTTGAATCATCTAAGACAGGTTTGTGAGATTTTAAAAAGGGAGCAGATGTATGCTAATCCTAAGAAATGCACTTTCCTCGCAAATCAAGTAACCTTCCTTGGATTTATCATATCTTCCCAAGGCATATCCGCTAATCCCGAAAAGGTGCGAGCTATAAACGAGTGGCCACAACCCAAAAACATTAGATATGTTCGGAGTTTTCACGGATTGGCCACGTTCTATCGAAGATTTATTCGAAATTTTAGCACCATAGTAGCGCCAATAATGGACTGCCTTAAGAAAGGTGAGTTTCTTTGGACCACAACAGCGACTAGAGCTTTGAGGAGATTAAGAAGCGAATGATGGAAGCCCCTGTGATGAGATTACCTGATTTTTCTAAAGTTTTTGAGGTAACCTGTGACGCGTCTGGAATTGGTATAAGTGGAGTCCTATCGCAAGAGGGACACCCGGTCGCGTACTTTAGTGAAAAATTGTATGACACTAGGCAAAGGTACTCCACCTACGACAAAGAATTTTACGCCATCATTCAATCCCTTAGGCATTGGCGTCACTACCTTCTACCGCAAGAATTTGTTATCTTTTCGGACCATGAGGCTTTGCGGTACATTAATTCTCAAAAGAAACTCAATGCTCGACACGACCGTTGGGTTGAATTCCTGCAAGAGTACACCTATACCATCAGACATAAGGCAGGGTCTGAAAATAAGGCTGCGGACGCCTTGAGCCGTCGGATGATGATTACTAGGAAGATGACTGCTGATGTAATAGGCTTTGAAAGGCTCAAGGAAGACTACCCAGACTGCCCTGATTTTAAGGAAACCTACTCTGCGCTGACCACTGGAAACGAACGGATTATAGGAGACTTCATGTTGGAGGATGGATACTTGTTTAAGTCCCAACAACTTTGTATTCCCAATACGTCACTTCGAGAATTTCTTGTGTGGGAATTACATGCTGGAGGTTTAGCAGGTCACTTTGGTCAAGTCAAGACCATTGCAGCGGTTGAAAATCGTTTCTACTGGCCAAGTCTTAAGAGGGACGTTAGCAGATTAGTAAAGCGGTGTCACACCTGTCAGTTAGCCAAACAACGTAAACAAAACACCGGCCTTTACACACCTCTCCCCGTGCCTAACCAACCCTGGCAAGATGTTAGCATGGACTTTGTCTTAGGATTATCCAAGACCCTTAGGAAGCATGACTCGATATGTGTAGTCGTAGATAGATTTTCTAAGATGGCCCATTTTCTCCCGTGCTCCAAAACTTTTGACGCCTCTAGAATCGCCAAGCTGTATTTTGATGAAATTGTGAGACTGCACGGCCTACCCAAAACCATTGTGTCAGATAGAGATGTGAAATTCACTAGTTACTTTTGGAAGACCCTATGGCATAAAATGGGAACCAAATTACAATTCTCCACTGCTTTTCACCCCCACACGGATGGCCAAACCGAAGTAGTGAATAGAAGTCTAGGAAATCTTTTAAGGACCTTGGTAGGGGAGAATCTTAGGGACTGTGACTCTAAACTACCGATAGCTGAATTTGCATACAACTCTGTAAACCGATCTACGAGTCTAAGTCCTGCTGAAGTCGTGTATGGTTACCTACCTAGACAGCCCATTGACTTGATTCCATTAAGTCCTAAGGTTAGAGTGTCTGAGTCTGCATCTGCATTCGCATCTCATCTTCAAGAATTGCACAAAGAAATAAACAAAAGAATTCAACAAAGTAATACTCATTATAAGAATGATGCTGACGTAAGAAGAGATTTAAAGAATTTGAAGTTGGAGATTTTGTTATGGTACGGATTCGTCCGGAGCGGTTTCCCCAAGGAGCCGTTAAAAAGTTACATGCTAGAAGTGCGGGCCCCTTTAAGATAATCTCGAAGGTAAACAATAATGCTTATGTGTTAGACCTTCCTGAAGGCTTTAATATGAATCCTACGTTTAATGTTGAAGATTTAGTAGCTTTCGAGGGACCCGAGTTTAACCCTGATAATCCACTTCATGATAAGTCTTGTGAGAACCTACCCAGTGAGATCCCCAGCCTACCTCCACTACCCAAATTGCCCCATTTACCCACTGCGGAGAAGGTCGAAGCTATACTTGACGATGAAATCATTTCCACGAAGGAAGGTGGTCGTCGAAGGTACTTGGTACACTGGAGAGGGAAGCCGGTGACAGAGGACACGTGGATAGATCGAGAGGAGCTGCAGAGGTTGGATCCAAATCTCCTAGAGATGTACGAGAGCTCCAGAGATTTCTACTCGACGGGGTCGAGCTTTCTCCCACCTGGGGAGAATGATGTGGACATCGACCAGAGGTTCAGACATGTGTATCGTCGTAGACAGCGCAGATCAACGGCCGCGATTCAGAGTTTATATTTCTAGTTATTTATGTATTTCTTTTATGCAATTTTCTTTTTATTTCCTATTGTACCCCTAGTATAAGCTGAGTCATGAGTGTAGCACCGAGGGCAAAAGAGTCATTGTATTTCCTTTTATGTTGGGACCTATATATAGGTCATTTCATGCTGTATTATGGTTAATGATGATTGAAATGAAAAGCTATTTTGTTCTTCTTTGTCTTCTTGCATGAGTGCTTGAAGAAGAGAAAGAGAGCTCCAAGGGGGAGCAAACCGCAAGACCCACCAATCGTTGGAAGAGTCCACGATTCGTGGTTAGAATTTTTATCTTTTCGATCGTGTTCCAATCCATCTCCTTCCCCCTCCCCTCCACAAGAAATCCTTCTCCCACATTGCCGCCTCCCCTGTGAGGATCCCGCCGCCGACCGCCACCCAAATTCCGGCCGGCCACCTTGCCGGTGACGCCCCTTCATCCACCCGACCCCTTCCACCCACAAGTATCAAATTTGAAATTTGAATTTTCAAATTTCAAAATCTTTCCTAATTTGGAATTCCAAATTTGAAAAGTTTTTCATGACAAATTTAATTTCAATTTAAAATTAAATTGAAATCTTTATGTCATCGCCACATCATCACCTCCAATTGGAAACCTAGCTCTCCACTAATTCCTCTCCCCCTTCCCCTATGCAAGCCGCCGGCCACCCATGGAGGAATTCCCATTAATGGTGTGTTTAATGCCATGACCGATTTTTGAAATCATAATTTGATTTCAAAATCTTTCCCTCCTTTTTTACTTCAACTGAAATTAACTTTCAGTTTTAAGAAATTTTAAAACCCCTCTCTCCCCATAATAGCCGCCGGCCACCCCTTTGATGAGCCCCCATTAATGGCTCATTAAAGCCCTAATTACTTTGTTTGACTTTGAAATTATCTTCAAGTAATTCCCTCCAAATTTACTAAAACCTGAAATTAATTTCAGATTTTAGTAAATCTCTTGCTTCATTCACCCTACCTAAATTCTTCCCCACCACACATCACCCCTTCTCCCAACCGTGGCCGAGCCCCCTTTTCCCCTTGGAAATCCCGCCGGTTCACCTCTCCATCCCCTCCTCCTCCTTTCAACTCAAAGACTCTCCCTCACCGCCTCCTAGCTCCCTTCCCTTCGGAAGAATTCCTCTACATCAAGTATGTATGGCGGATCCGGAGTTTGAGTGGGGATTAGTCTTCAACGCCGACGGAAGCATTAACATCCTACGGTCTCCGTGCTTCGACATAGGATTTGAAGACGAAACTACCGTGGAAGAGTACTTGGAAAGAGTCGTCCCGATCCTTGCAAGCATCTACGACCGACAATTTTCGAAGCACACTTGGAGTCTCGAAAGCCAAGCATTCACGCCCTCCTCGTCACCGTCAACCTCTCCGTGGCTAAAGGCCCTTGGTGTGGCCACCATCTTCGTGGCATCGTTGAGTTTGTTAAAGGTCTTCTCCCGTTAACCCGAATTGAGTGTGAGTGATCAAGATACTCATTGTGAAATTTCTAAACATTAGTCGTGGGATTTTATTAATTTCCCGCATTTGCTTTGTTGTGAACTTTGAGATTCATTATTAATCGTGCCTAAACACTAGCTTGAAATTGCTTATCATAATACTTCTTCAATGGAAAATGCTTGAATCTTAATTTACGAAAGGCCTAATCTTACTTGAGTAAACTTTGTGAATCTTAATGAATTTCATGTGCAATCCTTGAATGTTTCACATCACTTTTAATTTGCAGCAGCGAGAGGAATTGGATGATAAAATAGCAAGGATGTTTTTTTCAGCGGGACTTCCTTTCAACCTTGCAAGAAATCCTTATTATAAAAATGCATTCATTTTTGCATGTAACAACAACCTCGCAGGATATGTTCCACCTGGCTACAATGCATTAAGATCAAAATTATTGGAAAGAGAAAGAGCAAATATTGAGACATTGCTTGAACCAACAAAAGGAGTGTGGAAAGAAAAAGGTGTTAGTTTGGTGTGTGATGGTTGGACAAATCCTCAAAGAAGACCCCTT
The DNA here is from genome assembly GCA_019514585.1 of Dendrobium officinale. Lineage (NCBI taxonomy): Eukaryota > Viridiplantae > Streptophyta > Magnoliopsida > Asparagales > Orchidaceae > Dendrobium > Dendrobium officinale. The sequence continues at coordinate 17,906,784 of CM033692.1, forward strand.
ATTAATTTCATGGCCGTTACAGAGAATTACCCAATGTTCATTAAAGCAGTGAATTGTGAAGGAGAATACAAGGATAAACATTTTATTGTCAATTTGATTAAAGATGTGATAGTCATGATTGGGCCTTCAAATATTGTGCAGGTTATTACATATAATGCACCGGTGTGTAGAGATGCAGGATTATTGGTGGAGCAAACTTATCCCCATATATTTTGGACACCCTGTGTTGTGCACACTTTAAATCTTGCTCTAAAAAATATTTGTGCAACAAAGAATACAGAGGCTAATGAAATCATCTATGCTGAATGTCATTGGATAACAGTGGTTGCAGATGATGTTGTTCTGATCATAAATTTTATTATGAATCATTTTATGAGACTTTCAATGTTTAATGATTTCTCCCACTTGAAAATGCTAGCTGTTGCTGAAACTCGTTTTGCCTCTGTAATAATCATGTTGAGAAGATTCAAACAAATTAAAAATGCTCTTCAATCTATGATGATTAGTGAGAAGTGGTCTTGCTATCGAGAAGATGATGTTGGGAAGGCAAGGTATGTTAAAGAAAAGGTCTTAGATGATTTGTGGTGGGATAATATAGACTACATTTTGGCTTTCACTGATCCAATTTATGATATGTTGAGAGAGGCTGACACAGATAAATCATGTCTACATTTGATTTATGAGATGTGGGACTCTATGTTAGCAAAAGTGAAAGAAATTATATACATACATGAAAGAAAGTCACATGATGAAGACTCAAGTTTCTGGAGCATTGTCTATACTATTCTTGAAGATAGGTGGAGCAAAAGCAACACAACGTTGCATTGTTTAGCTCATTCATTAAATACAAGGTATATTTATATTTATCTTTTAATTTAATTTAAATTTGTTGATAAATGAATATATAATTTTATATGCTTTATATTATTTGAAGGTATTCAAGTAAAGAATAGCTTCAAGAAGACCATCAACATGTCTCACCACAAAAAGATTTAGAAGTTTCAAATATGAGAAAGATATGTCTGAAAATATATTTTCCAAATGAGGAGGAGAGAAGAAAAATTAATATAGAACTTGCAAAGTTCTTTGGATAATTAGAGCATTTTGGTGATCAAGAATCTTTGGTTGATAGATAGTGGATGGATCCAAAAATGTGGTGGTTGATTCATGCAGCTTCAACACCTCTTCTTCAAACAATAGCAATAAAACTTCTTGGTCAAGTATCATCATCTTCCTGTTGTGAGAGAAATTGAAGCACATACTCATTTATTCAATCAATGAAGAGGAATAAAATAACTCCACAATGTGCTGAAGATTTAGTTTATGTGCATACAAATCTTCGTCTTCTATCAAGGAAAACCCCACTTTATATGACAGGTGATAACAAGATGTGGGATGTTGCTGGAGATGAGTTCGAGTGCCTTGATGATATGAGATTATTGGAGGTTGCAAATCTTTCTCTAGATGAACCATAGTTGGAAGCAATGATATTCAATGATGATGATATTGAAGGCCAAAGACCAACATCTGAATCTAATTTTATCATTCCCTCTATTGAGTGTTAGACCTTCATGTTGTATTAAATGATTTTTTGCTTATATTTTTGTGTTTGTACTAGACATTTTGTACTAAATATCTTTATGTTATAAGCTAAATAAGTTATCAACTTATCATGAAATTGATTTATTATTGCTTGACATTTTTACTATAATGTCACCTTAATTTTTATATATTATATTAAAAAATTATTATGCCGTGTCCACGCCGCACCCGTGTCCTATATTTTTAAAAATTATCTTGTCCCGTTTCGCCGTGTCTGTGTCGGTGCATCATAGCTGTGGGATCAAGGGCCAAGGGACGGTTAGGATTTTAACATTATAATCTTACTTTGACTTATTATGAAATTATTTGGATATCGTACTTTAGTGCTAATATTATATTTATTCATATTTGTTTATTAATTTAATTGATGTGAAACAATCATGCGATGAATTGCGAATTGCACATAGGAAAATAATAGAAGTATTGATTCAAAACTTGCTACCAAAACTCTTTGCTTAATCAAGTTGAGTTCACGAATTAGATGAAGATAAATTAAGTAATGACAAGAAAGCACATTTAGAGATTAGAAGACTTTCAAAATATCATCAATAATTCAAGTAATACAAATGGCTAAGACTAACAAAGCCCCAAATTTAAGATTTAGATCCTTCACCTTAAGATCCGTCACTCATATTTAAAGTGGAGGCTAGCAGAAGAGAACCGTAAGTAGACTTAGCGACGCCACTAAGAGGCAAGTGATCTTGAGAGGACTTGTCGCCGGGAAGGGAGCCGGGTTCGGAGGAGCAGATGGACGGCCTTCAATGATCCACGTATAGATGGAGAAGCGGTCGTCGATGGACTCCGCTAATGTTGGTAGGATTCGATCCAAGTATTCTTCGACGGTGTCGTCAAAGTCGAAGCAAACGTCGAAGAAGGGTGACTTGAGGATGTCGATTCTTCCTTGGTGATCGTACTCAAATCCGAAATTCCATTCGGGTTCCTCCATGCATTCTTGAAGATGAGAGTGAATGGTCGCCACAAGACGTCTCCGATGAAGGGGAGAAGTGGCTCGGGAGTTGGGAGAAGAAACGGCCAAGGTTAGGTGGGTTAGGGGAATTTGGCCAAGGTGGGACTCCAAATAATGGTGCAGGAATTTCTGCAGAAAATTAATTTTGGAGGGATTAATGGGATGGATTTAATTTGAAATCCAAATTAAACCAAGGAGGAATAATGGGCGGCCAGGGGGGGGGGGGGAATTTTGGGGGCTGATTTTGTGGGATTAATGAGGTGATTAGGAGAGAGAAAGGGGCCCAATGAAGGGGCCGGCCATAGAGAGAGAAGAGGGAGGAGTTTAATTTAGGCGACTGGGGACCACAAAATCAATTTCAGAATTTAAGCAAAATCTGAAATTAAAATTTCAGTTTTAATAGTAATAGGAGGTTTCTAAATTAAAGCAATTAATTGAATTGGATTTGAATTTCAAATTCAAACTCAATTCCAATTTATTTGATTGCAATAATGAAGGGAACAATTTAGCAAACCTTTAATGGCCATAGAAACTCCTAAAATTCAGAATTTTGAAAATTGAAAGAGGAGGGAGAGAGGGAGGCGGCGGCAATGTGGAAAGGAGCTGGCGGCTGAGGGTTGGCCGGCGGTTGCTGGACGGAGGAGGGTTCGGCAGGTGGAGCTGGGCAGGCCGGCGGGTGGGGTTTGGCAGGCCGGCGGGAGGAGCTTTGCAGGGAGCGGGTTGGGCTGTGAAGCCAGCGGCCTGGCTAGATCCCAAGGGGGGTCGGCGGCACTAGGGGGAGAAGAGGAAAACTGAAGAAAGCTGCGATTTTCTCTGACTTTGAAATCCCTTACCTCAATATTTCTTCACGACTCTACCTCCACACAATAAGCTTGGACTAATTCTAGAACTCACTAAGAGATCTAGTTCTCCCTTTGAACTCACTAAGAGATCAAAGGGAAATGCACTCACAAAGAGAATAAAGGTGATAATTTTTATTCAACCAAAGACTAAACTCTTACAATGCATCATGTCTCATATAAGGAGGCTCAAATAAAGAAAAATGAAAAGACATAAACGCCCTCTGGGCTACATAAGTAGAACAATGTCCTCAGGGGCAAACTAGGAAAACTAAGTACACATGACATAAGCTATAAATAACTCAGAAGTAGAGGCTCTGGATCGTAGCCGTCGATCTGCGCCGTCGGCGATGGTACACGTGTCGAAATCTGATGTCCCCATCATTAATATTTTGATTCTAAGGTATTATGTTTCCCCCTATGAATAGAAAATGCCTCAGTACCCAACTGTGCAATTTTAAACATAGCATCACATTAACTTTGTAAAACTCGAAAAATGTCGTTTTAGACCTCGCACGCTTTTCGATGCGTCGCGACGAGATTTAAGTGCATTTTTTTCAAAGTTGTCGGATTTCGACGAAAATAATTTTATAAAATTCTACTCAAAATTCTAAAAAATTTGATGTATAAAACTTATATATAATTTTGCTCAATTTAAGAATTAAAATTCATAGAAGTATCTTAATACCCATAATACCCTCCCCATTTCATTCGCTCGGTTCGGCTATATTCGCGAAGAAGGGAGAGGCGGACGGGAGAGAGGCGACGGGCACGACTCCGTCGGCGGATTTCGGTGGCCGTTCGTGGAGGAACTTGTAGGGAAGGCTAAGGGAAGGCCAAGATGAGTTCTTATGCACAATTTCTAATGTTTTCCTTAGGGTTTTCTTAAGAAAAAATTTCTATGGTTTAAGAAAGACTTTGAATCTCTTTAAGAAATTAAATGGGGGATTGTTATGGAATAATTAGAAGATAATTTTATGCATGGAATGAAGTTTTTCACCAAGAATGTGGAGTTCGAAAAATTAGGGTTTTTTCTCTAAAGTTGGAAATTTTGAAAGTGCTTTTGCAAATGTGGTTCCTAAGGGTCCTAAGATGGTTTTTAAGAAAACAAATTAAGTTTTTCTCACAAAATGGTATTTTCCTATTTTCTAATTATTTTAAATCCGAAAATATAAATTATTTTAAATTAACTTAGGTTATGGAAAAAGGATTATTTTGGTTAAAATATGTAATTATACAAAATTATTAATTTTTAGATTATATTATGCTTGATATTTTGGAGAGTGGGAGAGGGAGAGAGAGAACTCAGGGTAGATTAGGAAGAGAATGAAAACTTTAATTTAGATTTATTATGAAGAATTTTGAAGGAAAAATTAATGTTTATAGGTGATAATCATGGTGACCTTGAAGGAGGATTAGCAAAGAGAAATCAAATTCTTAATTTCTAGTAAGTATACATGATTCTTTAATTACATTAATATCTTTTGTTTCTCTCAGGTCATGACAAACTGATCTTAAGCGAAACAAAAAATTTGAAGTTCCATTGCAATTCAAGCATCAAAATATGTGCAAAATAGGTTATCTCAAAAAAAAAAAACCCAAAGGCATATTTAAACAAATTGAATCATTAAACAACTCAATTTTGTGGCATTTACACCTAGGAATAATCTAATCTCTTCCCATAATAATCATTATTCATTTTGTCTTCCCCATCATTAACTTTATTTCCATCCATATCTTCATTCCCTCGAATTCATCCCTAGATTAATTATTTTAGAACTTTGAAGCTTTTACATTTACATTTTGATTTACCTTGTTTCCAAATATGCATCCTTATTCGGCTAGCTCATAATGCTTTCTCCACACCATCTTATTGAATTTTAATCATAAATAAATTAAATCATCTTTCACGTTTCAAATATTAGTACCACATTTTTCAAACAAAGCATGGCGCTCACGCCACAATCCGCCACTTTAAGGCAAGGAACACTCTAAGGTAGAATCTTAGGAAATGGCACTCGCATATGAAGCGTGAGAGACCTTAAAGCTTCTCCTCACCTTGCCTAACACTTGTGCGACTATCCAGTCAGCCTGAACATTACTTAGTTTTACTATGTATCCATCTCATCGATTAAAAAGGCGTTCGAGGCGGAAGCCTCGAGGCGCGCCTCGAATCGAGGCGGAGGTCGGGCGAACTGAGGCTTAAGCCTCGAACGTTCAGGCGAGGCTTACACCTTTTTCCATGGAGGCGTACGCCTCACCGCGTGAGGCGTCGAAGCGCATCGAGGCAGCGTCGAGGCGCATCGAGGCAGCGCCTCGAAAGCAAGAAAGTTACCTTCACAGTCAGCGAGCTCCCGTTGTTTCTTTCGATCAAAATGTTGTAGCTTACGATCCGACAGGAAAGGGAAAGTCGTCGAAGGAGCAAAGTCGAACAGCCACGAAGGAGCCAAAGAAGCGACGCGTGCAATCTCTACACCTCCTGTGAAGCAACGAAGCCGAACAGCAAGGACGAAAAGAGAAGATGAAAGGCAAACCGTAGAAGCAGCTAAGTTATTATTGATTAACTTCGTTAATATAATTTAAAATATTAATAATTAAACAAATTAATTAAATAATTAATAATATAATTAGTGCATGAATTAATTATCTATTTTAACTTAATTTAATAATTAGTATTATGAATTAATTACACGGTATGCTCCGTACTGAGCGGTACATGCTCGGTACTGAGCGGTACTGGCTCGGTACTGAGCGGTACTGGCTCGGTACTGAGATGTACTGGCTCGGTACTGAGCGGTACATGCTCGGTACTGAGCGGTACATGCTCGGTACTGAGCGGTACATGCTCGGTACTGAGCGGTACATGCTCGGTACTAAGCGGTACATGCTTGGTACTGAGCGGTACTCGCTCGGTACTGGCTCGGTACGCTCGGTATTGAGCATATAAAATTACTCTTATAATATAATTTTGTTCCGGGGGCGCTGCCCCCGAAAACCCCCGCAGGGGCGCTGCCCCTTGACCCCGCGACCTGATCGGGCAGGTTGAACCCCGCCAGGGGGCAGCGCCCCCTTGGACCCCCGGCAGACTGGTTTATTTTTGTATTCATGTTATTTTATTATTGGTAGTACAAATAATTGTTATTTTTTGTCATTATTTAAAATTTTAAATTAATTTATTTTAATCGTTTTGAGGCTTACGCCTCGATCCGCCTCGAGGCTTACGCCTCGCCTCGCCTCGCTTAGAAAAAACGCCTCGATTCCCGATTTCGCCTTTTAAAACCTTGATCCATCTTCACATTCTTATTTTTACTATAAACTTAGCCACATATTTCAAGCACCATTCATAATCCTTAGATATATGAATCCATTTCAATTTAATATGAACTCCCATCTCAATATCAAAACTAGTTGAAACATAAGCCAATACTCTGAATAAGTTTTGTGCTTTGCATGCATCTGTTTGAGAAGTGGTGGAAACTCTTCCCAAGATGTGAGTTCATGAAAGAGATCCAATGATATTTGTTTATTTAGACAAGAGCCGGGAATTTAAACGAGATGCTTAAACAACCTATAGCGGTGCTTTTTTCATTCATTATCTAATCAAACACTAAATGAGGTTGAATTTGAAAAATCCTTAATATGCTCAAGCATGAGACTAGAACCATCACAAAAAAGAGCTGGAAATCAAGTAACCTATCAAGTAAAACATGGGTAATTTTTTAACACGGAACCAAGATAATAGTTTTAATTTGAGTTGCATTCATGTTTACTTAATATGCATTCTAATTGCTAATATTTTACACCATAAACCAATTCAGATGACAGTATGACAAAGTTCACAGGTTGGAGAGAAGTGAACTTGCCACTCAATACTGGCAAAAGTAACATCTCTCAAGCCCCGTTAACTAATTTTACCATAGAGGGAAACGAGCCAACAATAGACAACCCCCAAGAATTTGATACATTACAAAACATATGGAACTAAATCAAAGATGTACGATAGGAGGAATTCCTCTTTTGTTAAACTTCGCCTTCACCAAACATAATTTTCTCCCTGTTTTATCAATTCCTAGCTACATTATTTTGCTCATATAGCGATATCCTTCAATCGAAATGACAGAAAAATAGAAATAGGCAGTGAAAATGCCAAGATTTCTTTAAGTTATTACTATAATAAGACTTTCTTGGTAGAATTATTAATTGTTTATTTATAACAATTCAAATGGCTCACCATATGATACAATTCATGGATTAAAATCTATAAGGTAATATAAAGCCCTAATTAACAATCCTTAGTCCTCAACCTTTTTAAATGAAGGGACTACGGGAATCCCTCGAGAACAGTAGGAGTTATAGGCAAGTTTATCTCTTATAGTATGTAACTAGTACATGATCCTATTTTGTAGACCTGTCAATTTCGGGTCACGGGTCGGGTTCGGGTCAAACCCGGAATTGACCCGGCACTATTCGGGTTCGGGTCAACCCGACCCGTTTTCACAAACGGGTCATTTTTCCGGACCCGCACCCGACCAGCTTCGGTTTGGTTTTTCGAGTTCCCGCGCGGTGCAGAGGCGATGCAGCGGTGGTGGTGCAACGGCGGCGGTGCAGCGGCGGCGGCAGAGGTGCAGCGGCGGCTGCAGCGGTGCAGCGGCCAGATGCAAGCTGCGACGCCGACACGGGCGAACGAAGCGCCGGAGCGGTCACCGTCACGCGAGTGACGCGACCGCGCGACGCGATGTCACGCGTGGGCCTGGCCGCGTGGGGCTCGATGCGGGCACTCGGGCAGTGGCCACTGGCCAGTGGGGCAGGCGGGCAGCCCGTGTACGCGTGGGGCAGAGCCGGGCAGCCGGGGCACGGGGCAGGCGCCAGGCGGGCAGAGCGGGTAGGTTCGATTTCAGGGTCATTCCGGGTCATTTTCGGGTTGCCGGGTCAACCCGAACCCGGCCCGGTTTTGCAAACGGGTTGATTTTCCGGACCCGAACCCGACCCGCTTCGGGTTCGGGTCAACCCAAACCCGAAATTTTCGGGTGGGTTCGGGTCGGGTTTTCGGGTCGGGTCCAATATTGACAGGTCTACTATTTTGACTTGTCTTACTCTCTATTACAGGATAATCCAAACTACTAACAGATGATTCACTTTTTAACATATACCCTCACATATTTATGAATCCTCCACAATATTACTTATATCTTTTTGAATTCTAAAATTTTTACTCAAATCTTTATGAATTGTTGAAAGTTTTACCGCAAAATAATGTACAAATACATTCTTCTCTTCAAAAAAAAAAAAAAAAAACTAGCATCCAACAAGTTATCATAACATTCTCACCTCAGCTTGCCGACCTGCATGTAGTCTTATCCCAGATGCATCATACATTACCTGTAAAAATAATTATTACAAAAATCCTCAATTCTATATCAAAATATGGAGCATCATTTTTTTAACGTAGAAATTCACACAATTCACGCACAAAAGTACAGGCATGCTTGCTCTAAAATCCCACAACAATGAAGCACCAAAACAAGAAATATGCATACCATTAAAAGAAAAAAACTAAAGTGCAGTATTAGCATGCTGTATCCTTCAACATAATGCCCGTGCAAATATGCACACAGCCCCACAATACCCTTTTTTTATTTTTGGTAAAGGTATATAAGTTAGAACGATGTATATTGATTTCAACAGCACAAACTAAACGCTTCATTGTACAAGTTTGTAAGTTCCTTTACAGAAAATCTTCAATTCATTTTAGCTGCTAATCTTTGGCTGACAATAAGACCAAATTTCAAAGCATTGACCTAAGTTTAGGAAACTCTATCATGCAGGTAGCAGAAATATGAAAACACGAGGATTTAGGAGAGAAACAAAATAATAAAATTGAAGAGAGAAAAAAAAAATACATTTATTCCTCAAGGACTTAATTTTGAATACGATGGCTATGATGAGGTGCAAATTCTGTATTTGAATAAGGCAGATTGTGGAGATTGGGCAATATTTGAATAAAGGTTGTTGTGGAGGATAAGGTTGGTTAGAATATGTTTGAATTTCGTAGGTTTATTGTTAGTTTATAGGATAAAATCAAGATGTTAACGCCAGAGCGTCAATGTTATACATGCATTATTATTAGTTAATTAGTGATTTGATGATCATAAACTTTGTGTAGTGCCATCTAATAGTGCGCATTTATATGATTGTTTACACTTCATTGTGCATAGTGTGTGGAATTTACTTGACACTTCAATTAGTGTTAGCGCTTGGTGCACGTAATAATGTTTTATTAAGCTTAACATCCTAGAATTAGATTATCATGGTGAAGACCATTTTTAATCATTATTTGTTAGTTGGAAAATCTATTGATCGACCAACTTCGTTAGATTATTTGTACTCTGATTTTTAGGAACAAAAGAAGTTTATATTATTGAAATCAATCAATCCAAATTAATGGTATATTTGTATGAAAAGTTATATATCATCTTCCGTTTTTGTAAATGGTGCTTATATTAGATAGTATTTTGGCTGTGCTAACAAGAAGAAGTTGCTTTAGCATAATAGAACGTCAAAGCTATCACTTGTTTTCATTGAGCTCTTCCACCAAAAATTCAAGTACTTGTTACTACCCTTAAAATTGAGAAAGAAATTTTGGACATTCCTTGAAATAATAATAAATATGTGAGAATGCAAAGTGCGTTTAAGCACTAGTTTCTAGAAAATGTCCTAAAGCCTCAAGTGAATAAATCACAAAGATATCACTCCAAGAAATACAATAAAAGAAAGAGAGCTACTAATGCAAGGCAAAATAAATAAATAACTAAATAATTATATGTGCCTTACATCTCAAATAGATGAAAAAGAAAAAAGAAACCCCTCCAACTTTGACAATAATAATGATGTAAGCAAATTATCTTATGGAAAACTCTCTAATACTTTTGATTAATTAGTTGAAGAGTTTGAAATTTTAAAAAGAAAGTATTTTTTGCATGTAGTCATATGGCTTTGGTAATATTATTGATATTTTGAAAAAAGAGAATCCATCAAACATGATATCATAAATTTAAATTAAAAAACTAGAATAATGTTCATTGCTTGAAAAGAATAATGTTAAATTTAAAAATGATTTATATCTTCTTACATGCATGATTTGAATTATTGAATGATCAGGTAAAATCATGCTCATTATTAGAAAATAAGAATTAAAAACTTAAAAATAAGATCGCTAACCTTAGATTTTAACTTGATGATTATCCTCTTTAGGCACTTCTACAACTTATTGTTCCACCATTTCATGTCTACATGCTCCACTCATAAGTTAAAAATTTAATATGCATATAACCTCATTTACTAGAAAGCATGAAAAAATATATACATAAACTACTTTATGCGTGTTCTCCCCAAAATTCAATGCAACTTCTGTAATAGATAAGAGGTTTCATATGTTTGTGAATTTAGAAGAAACTGATAGGAAACACTTGGATTTCCAAGTGTTTCACACCAAAACCAAGAGGATCCAAAGGAAAAACTGCTGTCCACAGCAGAAAAACAGCCAACTGCACAAAAACCTGAGAGAAAACGTAGGAAAAAAAAACACTGCAAACACTTTTATTTCGATGACGGACGAAAAGCACTTGCAAGATACAACTTTCCTTCAATTCGAGAGGAAGGAAAAACTCTCCAAAAGATCTCCGGCGAAGCCAAGAGCCCAAAGACACCAAAACCTAGATCTCAAAACAATTCAAATTCAAGATGAGCAGCTAATCCCCCCAAAACTCCTAATTATACAAATTAATCATAAAGGACAGTAATGGACTTCCTAAAACAGCCTCTCATTCAAAAAATTTCCCTCCCCCGTGCGTTTTAGCCGCTGTTTGGGCCCCGCTCCGCGCGCGTTCCGCCCTGCGCGTTCCGCCTGGTTCCGCCCGACCGTGGGCCCGTCGGGTGTAGAACCGGACCGGTCCAACTGGGACCGGTCCAGGCGTAACATTACTCCCCTCCCAAAAACTCACCTTGTCCTCAAGGTGAAAAGAGGGGAATTGCTCTTTCACTCTTTCAAATGGCTCCCATGTAGCGTCGAAATCAGGGAGGCCTCTCCATTTGATCAGCACTTCTTTGTTGCCCATTTTATCTGGTCGGACTCCTGCGAGCTCTAGTGGTTCTACAACCACTTCTAAATCCTCCGTCATAGTAGCTGGTAGTTCTGCACTCACTGCATGCTCCCCAATGGCTCTCCTCAGCTGAGACACATGGAACACTGGATGTATAGTGGCTGAGGGGGGTAACTTCAATCTGTATGCCACTGCTCCAATCTTATCCAACACTTCATAAGGGCCAAAGTACCTCGGTGCCAATTTTTCGTTCTGTCTTCTAGCCACTGTTCTCTGCCTGTAGGGTCGTAGTTTTAGGAACACCTTCTCCCCCACTTCAAACTGCATGTCTCTCCTGTGTGAGTCCGCCTGTTTTTTTCATGATTTGTTGTGCCCGCAGCAGATGTCTCTTTAGTTCCTCCAGTATCTTGTCTCGTTCCTCTAGGTACTGCTCCACAGACGATACTGGTGTGCTTTCTCTTCCGTAGTGCACTAGGTGCGGAGGGTCCCTCCCATATAGTACCTTGAATGGGGTCATCTGGGGAAGCGGAGTGGAATGAGGTATTGTACCAATACTCAGCCCACGGCAACCACTTTGCCCACAATCGTGGGGTTTCAGAGGCAAAGCACCTCAAATATGTCTCCAAGCTTCGATTTACCACCTCCGTTTGTCCGTCTGTCTGTGGGTGATAGGTTGTACTTCTCTTTAGAACTGTGCCTTGCATCCTGAACAGCTCCCTCCAGAACTGGCTGAGGAAAACTTTGTGTCTCGATCCGACACAATCGATTCAGGCACCCCATGTAATCTCACTACCTCCCTGATAAAAGCTGCAGCCACTGACACTGCGGTGTATGGGTGTCTTAGGAGAACAAAATGTGCATACTTACTAAGCCTGTCAACCACCACCATAATGACTGTGAACCCCTCCGACCTTGGTAAGCCATCAATGAAATCCATGGATACTTCCTCCCAAACTCTGTTTGGAAGTGTCAATGGTTGTAGTAAGCCTCCCGGAGCCATAGCCATGTACTTGTTTCTCTGACATACTTCACACCTGGCCACCATCTCCTCCACATCTTTATGCATCCCCTTCCAGTAGAGCTCGGATGCTAGCCTCCTGTAAGTCTTCTGAACCCCTGAATGTCCCCCAACTGTACTGCCATGAAATTCTTGCAACAAGTGGGGAATGTGTATGGAAGTCCGTGGCATCACAAACCTCCCCTGATATAATAGTCTCTCCCCCTCCATACAGTAGCCCGGATGACTACTCTTGTCCTTCTCTAGATCCTCCCTGATCTTCCTCAACTCTTCATTCAACATACTTTCTTCCTTGATGGACCCCCAATCTACCATTAAAGGAACTGACAGAGCTAATTCCTGAAGCTCCCCACACACATCTGGATAAGGCGTCGGCTGCTTTATTTTCCAAACCAGGCTTGTATTGGATCTCAAAATCATAACCTAGTAGTTTAGATAACCATCTCTGATGTTCCTCAGTCACCATTCTTTGTTCTAGCAGGTATTTCAAACTTCTCTGATCAGTCCTCACAATGAAATGTCTCCCCAAAAGGTACGGCCGCCATTTCTGTATAGCCAAAACGATGGCCATTAGCTCCCTCTCATATACTGACTTCAATCTAGCTCTGGCTGACAGTACTTGACTGAAGTAAGCTATTGGCCGGTGGTTTCTGCATCAGCACTGCCCCCAGCCCATACCCTGAAGCATCTGTCTCTACCACAAACACTTGGCTGAAATCAGGAAGTGCTAGGACTGGGACTGTAGTCATGGCTACCTTCAGTTTCTCAAATGCCTGCGTTGCTGCTTCACCCCAAGAAAATCCATCCTTCTTCAGTTGCTCCGTCAATGGCCATGCGATAGCACTATATCCCTTCACAAATCTTCTGTAGTATCCAGTCAACCCTAAGAACCCCCTTAACTCCTTTAGGTTCCTAGGGATGGGCCACTTCAGCATTGCTTCTATTTTTATTCTGATCCGCTGCTACTCCTTCCTGGGACACCACGTGCCCCAAGTACTCTACACTGGTCTGGGCAAAACTGCATTTCTTCAGGTTGGCTTGTAACTGGTGTTCCTGCAATACTCCCAAAACCACCTTCAAGTGTTCTAAGTGTTCCCCCTCAGTTTTGCTGTACACTAATATATCATCAAAAAACACAAGTACGAACTTCCTGAGGTACTCCCTGAAGACCCTGTTCATCAGAGACTGAAATGTAGCAGGAGCGTTAGTCAAACCAAAGGGCATTACCAGAAAATTCATAATGCCCTTCATGTGTTCTGAAGGCTGTCTTTGGAACATCCCGCCTCTTTCATTCTGATCTGGTGGTATCCGGATTTTAAGTCTAGCTTGGAAAACACCACTGCCCCAAAAAGTTCATCCAACAGTTCATCAATCACTGGAATTGGGAACTTGTCTGGTACAGTGCCTTTATTCAGAGCCCTGTAGTCCACACAGAATCTCCAACTCCCATCCTTCTTCTTGACCAGGAGGACTGGACTAGAGAAAGGGCTTACACTTGGCCTTATGATCCCTGCCTCCAACATCTCCCGGATCAGCCTCTCTATCTCGTCCTTTTGGATCTGGGGGTAGCGGTAAGGGCGAACGCTGATCGGTGTCTCCCCTTCTTTCAAAATAATGGCGTGCTCCAGCTCCCTCTGAGGTGGCAAACCCTGTGGAGGTTGAAAAACCTCCCTGAACTGTTGTATGACTGGTTGCACTTCAAGAGGAATGTCTCCCTCTTCCCCCACACTGACTTTATCCAATCGTTGCAGCTCCACCAAGTACCCACCCCCAACCTCCTGGATGGTTCGGATCATGGACTTGAGAGACACCCCCGGTCCTAGACAGGCCGACATCTCCCTGTATCACCATTCTCCTCCCCCCCACTATCAGCTCCATCCTCAGTTCTCCCCAGTTCACCTTGGTCTCCCCCAAAGTCTGCAGCCACTTCATTCCCAAAATCACATCAGTGCTTCCCAATTCTAAAGGAAGAAAATCCTCCCTCACCTGTATCTCCTGAATGGTCAGCACCACTCCTCTACACACTCCCCTCCCCATTTCCACCTTCCCCGTGCCCCATCATCACCCCATAGCCTCCGGTATCCACTAGTGCCATACCAAGCAACTCAACAAGCCGGGTGGAAATGAAATTGTGGGTTGCCCCACTATCTATCAGAATCACCACCTCGTGGTCAGCTATCACCCCTTTCACTTTCATAGTGTGACTCGAAGTGAATCCCACTACAGAGTTCAGGGAGACTTCTGCCACATCCAGGTGCATCTTCTCCTCCTCTTCCACTTCTGATCTGCTCCCACCTTCCTCTTCGTCTTCCTCGTCTTCGCAAACAAGGAGAACCTGAAGAGTCCGGTCCTTGCACTTATGTCCCGGCATGTACTTCTCATCACATCTAAAGCACAATCCCTTGGCCCTCTTCTCCTGCATCTCCTTATCAGTAAGCTTTTTAAAATTTTTCCCCGGGCCCTCCTCCTCCGGTCCTCTCCTTTGGTACTTCTCGTGTACCCCCCGGTGCAGCTCCCTTAGAAGCTAAAAACGTGGTCGTCATCCGGTGGGATCCCCCAGAACTGCTGCCTCGATTCCCCCTCTCTAGATGCTTCTGGTCCTCGACCAACTGTGCCAACTCCATGGCCTCCCCCAGGTCGTGTGGTCTCATCACTCTAACGGCTGCTCTGATTTCTGGTTTGAGCCCCTTCATGAAGTTCCCCTCAAGCACGGTATCAGAAAGACGATCCAACCTGCTAGCTAGGTACTCAAACCGGTCCCAGAACTCTGCTACTGTCCCCTCCTGTGTCAGCGCAAAGAACTGCTCGTAGAAATCCCCTCCGCTGCTGGTTCGGAAACGTTCTAGTAGGCAATCCTTGAACTCCCTCCAGTTTCGAATAGGTCGCCTCATGTCCCGCCACTGGTACCATGCCAGTGCCTTCCCTTCCAAACACAGTGCTGCCGCTGTCTGTCAGTTCTCCTCCTCTGTCAACCCGTTGACTGCAAAATACCGTTCCACCTTGTAAATCCAGCCATGGCCATCTTCCCTCAAAGATGGGCATCTTCAACTTCCTCACCTTCGGATCCCTTCCGTTACCCGGTACTCTCCATAACCTCCCATTCCTCGAAGATGAGGTGCTCCCCAAGTATCCCGGTCCTCCCTCCCACGTTGGTATCCGATTCCCTCGTCATACTCCCCTCTTCCCCTTTCAGAATCAGCAGCTCGACGCTGAAATTCAGCACCTCGACGCTGATATTCTCCTCTTCTTTCACCAAAATCTGCACTTCCCTCAAATTCTCCCCTCCGGCCTTCAAAATCCACACCTTGACGCTGAAAATCAGCACCTCGACGCTGAAAATCAGCACCTCGACGCTGAAAATCAGCACCTCGACGGTCATTCCCCAGGCTCATCTCCTCTCTAGAAAGTGGCTCTAGAGGTGGCATGTCGTCGTCTCCCTCAAGGATCTCCACAGTCGGATTCCTCCTCCCCCCGAAGCGGGTTCGGATTTCCTCCTACGCCATGGTCGCCGACAGTCTCTCTTGCTTCCGACGCCGTCGGATTAGTCTTCATCTCAAGTAATTTTTTCATCATCTCTTCCATGGCCGTGAATTTTCCCTCCAACCTTTCATTGTTGGTGGTAATTTGATTTTGAAAATCAAAAAATTTTTCCTCCAAATCGGTTTTTAATTGACCGACTTCGCCTTCCAAGACATCCACCTTCTTTCCGGCCATTATCCTTCTAACGGATCCACAAAAAAAACTTCTTCCGGAGACAAGAAACTTGCTGAAATTTCAGAATTTCAGCCGCCGGTGGTCCCGGAACGATGCTCTGATACCAATTTGATAGGAAACACTTGGATTTCCAAGTGTTTCACACCAAAACCAAGAGGATCCAAAGGAAAAAAAAACTGCTGTCCACAGCAGAAAAACAGCCAACTGCACAAAAACCTGAGAGAAAACGTAGGAAAAAAAAAACACTGCAAACACTTTTATTTCGATGACGGACGAAAAGCACTTGCAAGATACAACTTTCCTTCAATTCGAGAGGAAGGAAAAACTCTCCAAAAGATCTCCGGCGAAGCCAAGAGCCCAAGACACCAAAACCTAGATCTCAAAACAATTCAAATTCAAGATGAGCAGCTAATCCCCCCAAAACTCCTAATTATACAAATTAATCATAAAGGACAGTAATGGACTTCCTAAAACAGCCTCTCATTCAAAAAATTTCCCTCCCCCGTGCGTTTTAGCCGTTGTTTGGGCCCCGCTCCGCGCGCGTTCCGCCTGCGCGTTCCGCCTGGTTCCGCCCGACCGTGGGCCGTCGGGTGTAGAACCGGACTGGTCCAACTGGGACCGGTCCAGGCGTAACAGAAACATGAACACAACTAGTACATCTTCATATGCTTCGATTCCTAAAGGCACAACACTTGCTTCACCACCACCTAAACATGAGTTGAATGCACATGGTACCAACGCTACCAGACCCAAACTTGTCTGGGTACTTAAAATCCATAATACATGCATTTGTAATAAGCATGTCTTCATGGAAAATGAATGAAGATTAGTTTTTTAATATTTCCAAGAGCAGTTTGGGAGGGCATGGTAAAAGGTATAATATTGGGAACATTCTAAACCCCTTCTTACTAGTGTTATGGTCGTTAGATTAGTCTATTATCATGCATGCTAACTAAGCTATATTTGATTAAAAAATTCAACTTATATGATGTATGAATTTTGTCTCTTTCATAATTATGTTCTTACATTTGCTTATAGTAGATAGTTTTGTTTGCATTGATGATCTTAATTATGTACAACTTTTATACTTAAAGATTTGGGCATGATTATATTATTTATTGAAATTTTCACATCTCACGCATATAGACATGTTTTTCATTTAGCATGATTAAGAATAAAAATTAAATTAAATTTATCTCAAGCTAAGGATGTTGGTTGTATAATATCCAAAATTTTCAAAAAGGTAAGCCATATTTTTTTCCCAAAGAAATACCCCATTTTATCATTCCCCCATAAAACGTCAAAGTTATTTTCATTATATTCTATTTTATATTTTGAGCATTTTGATGTATATAACAGCATATATATATAACTTAATTTGCTAGTTTAACCAATTAATAGTTCAGTAACCATTAATTAATATTAAACAGTGCAGTAGATTAGTAATTAAAAGTTACTAAATATTATATTACTGTAGCCATCCCACTTAAAATTTCATGCAACGGCTTGATGAAATCTTACGGCTGGAATTTGTGGGAAATGCCTTGGTGGATGCATTAGGACATAATAATATTACATATATATTTCATTATTTGTATTAGAGACGATGTTCTATTGATATCTTATGTTTAACATATTACAATTAGATTATTTTTAATCTTAATATGCGTTTTATAAGGGGTGATTTTGTTATCTATTTGTGGTATCAACAATCACTTGAATTCATGGTGAAACTTTTTGATGATGTCAAAAGAGGGAGAATTGATTTTGTTACTGCATACAAACTTGATGCTAATAGATGCATGCTCATATGGAGAGTGTAGTTTTATTTTATGCGTCTTCTGAAGATGAGTTAGTTTTTACTCATACACAAATATCAATTTTTCATTATCGAATAAGGGGAGTTTGTTAAGAGAGGAATTACATTTGATAACCCCAATTAGGAGAGTAAATGTATTAGATTTGATCCATATTAAGAGAGATAGAGATAGACCTAAAAAGACTTGGTTAGCAAAAATTAGAAATGATCATTTTTTTATTAGATTTAAATGAGAATTTAACTATTAACCAGACACAATAGAGAAAAATAATTCATGTAGAAGACCCCACATAGTGGGATAAAGGCTTAATGTTGTTATTGTTGTTGTTGAATAAGGGGAAGTTGCTAACCTCATGAGACTGGTGATATATCACTACGTGAGATTGAAAGTTCCAAATGAAAGTCTAACCTCATGATGCAACCTAAGCTAGTCCTCTAGCAATTGATGTGGATTCCTCAAAATATTAGGCTGTTAAATCCTCAAGGCAGAGAATTTAATCCTCAAAGCATAAAAGAGATGAATACTCAAGCATCTATAGCAGTTTGAAATATCATAGAACTAAAATTATTTTATTCATCATCACCTAAATTGCATAATGCTAGGCACTATTTATAATCATATTCCAAATAAAAAAATTACCAACTTAATAACTAAGAGAACTACCAAATTAGTTCTAATGAAAATAATGCACTAAATGTTAAGAATTAATTAAGAGAATTAAAGACAAAATAATATAAAACTTAATCAATGACACCAAACAGAAACTATACATTATACACGCCATCAAATCTTCAACTGTGGCTATTGTTGATAAACAATATGGCAAAAAGCATCCAATCTACAAGCCATTACAGCTTCAACTATTGCAATTGTTATTAAACACCATAGTTAAATTTGCTGTTAGGACAGTATTCATTCTAGCTGCTCAACCATTGCAGGCATATACATCACATAAAAGAACGCAAAAGATCACCAGTTCTAAGTCTGTCTCCTAGCAAGTATCAGACATCATGATAAACCATTCGGACTTACCAAAATAAATCAAATTGATTCCAAATATATGTATCACAAAAGAGAAAAAGAAAAAAAAAATTGAACCATAGAAACGAAATAAAATGAAGGACAAGTCCATAGGTACATACAACAGATGCCAAAACGATTGCAAGAGCAAATGAAGATCCAGCTGTGCCTTCCTGCAAACCTATTGCTGTTGCAAGAGCAACCACAGTTGCGGAATGGGATGAAGGCATCCCACCCGACCCAAGCAACCTCCTAGAGTCCCACCTTTTCTCTTTAAACCTGCATGTCTATGATGGATATCATAAAACTTAGCAGGAGACAATTTACATACGGCTGCCAACACAGAAAGCGTGAATTAATGATAATAAACAGAATCAATAAAGTTATCGTCATAAACCAACAATTGCAAGAACATTGAATATACAGATAATAGGAATGGAAACAATAAATTAATAAACATGGGAGTAGTGTATACCAGAGCATCTAGGCCTAAACCAGACCTCTATCTTTTAGTTCGGTGTCAGTTCTAAAAGTTAATAAGATTGGTTGTTTGTGGACTAAGTGATTTGGACTCTGATTCGGCACAGTTAGGTACACATTCTCTCATTTGCATGGTTAGTTGGATGGGCTTCGAAAAGCCATTGTTTTACACCATACTAATACTAATGTATATTTTATGTAGGGGTGTCAATTCGGGTCAACGAGTTGAGTTTGGGTACAACCCAAGTTGACCCGGGCGTAAAAGGGTTGTAGCCAAACCCCACCAGTTTAGTTAAACGGGTCAGGATTTCCAACCATGACTCATCCCAAACGGGTTACGAGGTTGACCTACCCCGACCCGCGAACCCTAACTTCTGCCTTCCTTCCATGGTCAACCCGAATCCGAGCCATTTTCAGACGGGTCAAAAATCCGAACCCGGATTCGACCCGTTTTACAAACAGGTTAACCTAGAACCGAATTTTTTCGGGGTGGTTTCGGGTCGTGTCAACTTTTGACACCCCTAATTTTATGGAACTTTCATGCCTAGGCCACTACAAAATTAGGCATTGTAAACCCAACATTTGGGTCATATATAGATGAAAAAAGGCAATTGCTTTTTTTTCTACACTTGGTAGCACCCGGCTTGCATTTGCTCCAGCCGTCTTTCCATACCCACTTGAAAACTGCATTCACATACCTTGCCAGCTTCCATCTTCCGATGGCAACCCTTATGCATCACCTAATCCATTCACGTGCTGGTGCAGCTGCTGTTGTCACTTGACCAAGAAAATTGTTTATATTATATAAAAAACAATTTATATGTTACAAAACTGAATTTAAGATCACAGCAATCTGATTTGGTTAAGTAACCTGCGACTGTATTCCTAAATGCAAATATTTACAGCTACGCTACTTAATCGCACAGTTCTACAACAGTGATTACACAATATTTACAGCAATAATACAGGAATCCTTAATAAATTATGGCTAATT
The DNA here is from genome assembly GCA_019514585.1 of Dendrobium officinale. Taxonomy (NCBI): domain Eukaryota; kingdom Viridiplantae; phylum Streptophyta; class Magnoliopsida; order Asparagales; family Orchidaceae; genus Dendrobium; species Dendrobium officinale. The sequence continues at coordinate 17,927,337 of CM033692.1, forward strand.
TTGGCATGATATGTGCTACCACCATATATATATATATATATATATATATATATATATATATATATATATATATATATATAACCGATATGCCCTCTCAAATTGATGTGGGCAATTGGCTATTTTCCAAAAGGAACCAATGATGTTATGTCATATGACCTTTGTAATTATCTCAGCAATCTGAAGGTTAGTAGAAATATGATAAAGAGAAATACCAAAAGTAACCAAAGCTTTCGGAATTGAATGGTAGTCCACTTCAAATTGCCCCGTGCACTCATAGGAAACAGTATAAATAGCAATTTGAATGGCACTAGTATTATTCAAATTGACAGAAGTGGGATTATTCTAAGAAAAACGAAGTTCATATATAAGTCCACATAGCCAAATAATCAAATAACAAATAGCATAGTTTAAAATTGCGCAATTCGAGGCGTGCCTTTCCGCAATTTGCTCCAAAATAGCCTCAAAGCCTAAGCAATTCTCAGGACTCATGAGGCGTACGCCTCAGGTGTAGTGAGGCGCGCCTCACAAGCGTTATTGTGCAATTTCCATTGAGGCGTATGCCTCTAATATGGGGGCCCACTACTTAAAAAAAACTCTTAAATTCTTCCTTATACCCCCTTACCCGACGGAAGACGTGAACCGAAGCCTCCAGGAAGCACGCAGACGCCCGATCCGGCTCTCCCGCACGTTTCCTCCGCCTCTCCTGCCGGCGCAGCCTCTCGCCGGTGAGTCCTTTGTTTATGGCCGCCCCTCTACATCACTTCTTCAAGTGTTCTTAGAATTTTTTTTAAGTTTAGGGTTTGATTTTTTAACTTATAGGAAACTAGGAAAGCTAGGGTTTTAAATTTTTTGAGTTTTTGTGTTTTATTTTGCATTTGTGCTTTAGGAAACATGGTTAGGGGCAAGGAAAAGATAAATACGTCATTACGGCGTGACCCTTCTTGGAAATACAGTGTGCAAGTTGATGTAGGAACGGTGAGAAGACATGCGAATTTAAAATGTAATTTTTTTGATAAGGTGGTGAAGGGAGGTGTAACTCGCATGAAGGAACACTTATCCTGCTAAAACCCTTAAATTCTCATTTACGCAATTCTTCATCCGTGAGGCTTATGCCTCGAGGCTTATTTACGCAATTTTAAACCTTGACAAATAGAAAATAGTGCGTAGCAATAAAAATTGATATGTCCCCAATACTTGGTCTCTCATGAGTTGGTTCATGTTTCTTAGCAACTCTTTGATTTTGTTGAAGAGTAAGAAAAAAGTCTCGTGTCTAAATCAAAACAAGCCATAGAATTAAAAAAGTACTACTATCAACATCAATATCAAGTCTTTATCCCAATATATGGGGTCGGCTACATGAATCCTTTTTCTTCATTGTGTCCTGTTAAAAGTTAAGTTCTCATTTAAATCTAACAAAGAAATGTCATTTCTAATATTTTCTAACCAAGTCTTTTTAGGTCTACTTATACCTTTCTTTACTTAAGTTAAATCTAATACATCTACTTTCCTAACCGGGTCATCGGAAGGCCGCCATTTTATGTGAACAAATCATCTAAGGCGACTCCCTCTAATCTTATCTTCCACTGAAGCTACTCCAACCTTTCACATATATGTTCATTTCATATCCTGTCTCTAAGAGTAAAGCCATTCATCCACCTAAGAATTAAAAAAGTAACAAGTTGAAAAAAATAATCCATGACTAGGTATCCCATTAATATATTGAATGATTTAAATAAAAGAAACTAAATGTAACCGATAGGGCTTTGTGTAAATTAACTAACCTCTTAAGCGAAAAAGAAAATATTAGTTCAAATAAGGGATAATAGCTCAAACTACCAACCAATAGTCAAATAACATTAGGATAAAAAAGAAGAACAACATCTTATCTATCAAAGCATAAATGGCAAAAGAAAAGGGCATGCAGTATGAACAATAAAAAGGCAAAAGTAACAACCTACAATCAATGTATTCAAGCAATAATATCACATGTCATGAATCTTGCAAAGGTTCTAATATGTTGTTATTGCAAATGTGCATGACAACCTTTAATTAATTTGAAAGCAATCAAACTTATGCACATACAAGCACACTAGGTATCATCATCATCCTCTAAATGACCCATCATTCATTCATCATTTTCGGCTCATGCTTATTTATATATTATCTATAGTCGGTTTTATTAAATACCCTACAATGGGAAGATAAACACCAACCCAAAAAATCCAAAGATTTCTTATAGAGTCGCCACCTGAAGCCCCATTGATCTGCCTAGCCAATATCCAATATGGTTCCATGACATACACTCCAATGCACCCATGAATATAGTTTTTCAAAATTTTCATAAGCACTTCTCAAATGGTTTTATAATTTCAATATAATGAATGCTATTTCATAATAAGATATGATTTGAAAATATAGCATTTACTACATACAATAAGAGCATGTACATGAAAATATAATTGTTACAAAAATCAATATACAATAATTTGTGCAACAATAAAATAAAAAATAATCTACTTATGAAACTTGTTAGTTCATTAAGAGCATGAAAAGATCTTTACAAGTGTTGGCAAATAATCAACAAATTCACAATAATGATAGGAGTAATAGTCTAATAATTAATCCAAAAAACCTAATACAATTAGCACGAAATACACCCCTAACAAAGAATGTTACATTTATTCAATAATAAATAATAGTTACTTATCTTAAAAGCAAGTTGCAGCACTTAACCCTATGGCCTCCTTGAACCAAAAGAGGCAACATCAAATGAGATTTACTTGAAATTCCTAAAAAATGATATTTTTAATAAAATATAATGATGCTTGGAATTGTATATATATATATATATATATATATATATATATATATATATATATATATATATATATATATATATATATATATATATATAATATATATATATATATATATATATATATATATATCAATGGTGCAAAATAGCACGCATCATGGCACACGGCGCGGCGTAGCGCACCTCCGATGCAATGTACATGGCGCGACGCACATGTTTAAAATAGCGCATGCTATTTGCGCCACATGTGCGCCATGGCGCATGGGGCACGGCGCAAAATAGCACGCGTTATTTGTTTTTAAAAAATTTTAAGATAATCATGATATTTTTTTATTTTTAAGATAATATACTATTTATTATAAGATAAATATCGGCCCATATGCCCAAATTTCACGAATCGTTTCTTTGCTCCTGCGACTAGTTCACTTCCACCCCCTCCTTCGACAATTTCGCACAACTATTTGTTGATTCCGCCCTCATTCGTATCTTCGGTCGGAGGCATCCATATTCAGCACGTTTGCTCGCCGCTTCTGCCCCCTTCCTTTGTTTGTTTGTTGCTCCTGACCATAGCGACTTCTCCAACTCCTCTGCTACTTTCGACAGAGTTATTTTCATGATCTAATGAAGAAAATGACTTTATTGCTGGAGAGGAAGATTTAACTTGGACAAGTGTTGATAAGGCTACTGGTGTTTATGATAAAAGCTATAACATTCGGGAGAGATCTAAAGGGAAAGATAAGGAATCTTCATCTAGGCATAACATTGTTGATATTGAGAATAAGAATGAGGAGGCTGGTGAAGAAGACTATGAAGTAGGAGACAATGTTGATGAAGATAGCGAAGCTTTTTTAAGATTTGTTGATGATGATTCCCAAGAAGAGCATATTAAATTCTTATAAAATCATTGACCTTTAACAAAATAATTGTAATATTTTGAATTATGAGATATTTTGGTGTTTACTTAAACTTATATATAACTATGGTTGTCTTTCATTATTATGATAGCTTGTCTTTCAATTTAATGATATATCATATTCATGTTTATTATTTTATAATTCTTGTATAGTTTGTGTCATGTTCAAAATAGTGCGCGTTGCGCCGTGTGATATGCGCCATGACTCCAAAGCGATATTTGCACCATGGTGCGCCATTCATCGTTAACAGGTATGATATATATATATATATATATATAATATATATATATATATATATATATATATATATATAATTAGGCTATATATAACTAGGCTAGCCAAATTAACTTAAGCCACCACAACAACAAAAAAAATGCCGAATTAATTTATATTAATGCGGGATAATCTCTCACTAATAATCAAATCTTACGATATAATATAAATATATACATATATACATAGATTCATTAGAAATACAAGCCAATGATAAACCACTATGATTGTGAGTAATTCGAGAAGGTAAAGATGAGGAAGACGAGGAGATTTGGTGGTTACCTCACAATCGATCAAGAAGGAGATGTTTTGTTATCGGCAATTCTAATCAAAGAAGAAGACGGAAAAAGAAATTTTATACTGTCGTCTTTAAATCAAAGGAGAAGAAGGGGGAATACCTTCACTGGTGCAGACAGCAAGAAAGAGATGAAGAAGAGAAAGAGGTTTGGCGGCTGTTGCTGGAGGGAGGAGAACCGAGAAATAAGTAATGCTCTAGCTTTATTTTGCCTTAAATGATGCCAGACGACAGAAGAATCAAACGAGGAGAGAGAGAGAATCGCGTGATCAATGCTAGAGGTGTCAAAATGGATTTTAATGTCAAGTTTGGGTCCAACCCGAAACTAGCCTGCCATCAACTGACTCAACCTGAACCAGACTCAATTAGACAAATAGGGTCAAGAATCCAAACCCGACACAACCCGCCCTTGACCCGACTTGACTTGACCCGACCCACGTGCCTACCAGGCCGTAGGGGTGAGCCGTGAGCTGATGAGGCTGTGTAGGCGAGTACGGGTGTGAGCGAGACACGAACATGAGTACGACCGTGCGAACACTAGGGCGAGCATGCGAGTGCGACCCTGGTCAATTTTACGTTGCTTCTGGGTTTTTCGGTTTGACCCGAACCCGACCCAAAATTGGAAACGGGTCAAAATATGAAACTTGGGTCAACCCGTTTCCCAGACCTAGAATTTTCAAATCAAATTCAGGTCGGGTCAAATATTAACACCCCCTAATCTATTTGATTGGAGAGAGAGAGACGCGTACTAGAGAGGCTCCCATCAGATAACACTTTGTCCTATATTGGGTTCAAGATGTGGCTCTCATGGCATAACACTTTATCTTATATGATACTTAGTTCTCCTCTTCCAACTAGTGTATTGCTTTGATACCATTCTATAACAGTCCAAACTATTATACTTTGGTCTAATAGACTCATTGTTTTGTCACGTTAGTATAACTTCCCTGGAGCTGGAGGTTACTCATCCCAGAATTGTTCCCGCATGAGAACGCTCAACTGTAAAATTTTCTTAATGAAATTCTAATAATTACACCAAAAGACACATTGATGTTTAAGAGTTTAAATTATTTTTACTTAAGAGGTTTCACATTCCACATGCGTGACACCATGGAGTTTGTTATGAAGGCTCGTGATAGCACCTATTAAGCATGTTTTTAACTATGCAGCATAATGTCTGTGATGTGCTGGCACAGTCAGAGATTTTCAGGTTATGTTAAGTCGGTGACAAGATCTGGCCATTAAGCAAAGTCAATTGTCTAATTTCAGGTTTGAGTCACTGAAGAAGCGCACATACAATATTCTGGCTCAACCTACAGTTCGTTAGAAGGACGGCCAAGAAATGGTTCTCAAAATATAGAAGGCCAGCCCATAGAATTTTCTAATAACCAAAAGCAGAATGCAGACTTTCAGATCCGACTACCTGATTGCTCTTCATCAGGCGAAGATATGAGCTTTGAGACGCCAAACCCTAAGAAGCCCTTTGCTCCTTCGGGTGCCACTGATTTCCTGCTCGTTGATTAATTTTACGCATGGGAATGAGGAAAACATGACTTTGAGTTATTCCCAACATGATACATACGAACTGTGGGCCTGGTCGACAAAAATATCATTTTCCAAATCCAAGCTTCGACCATTAAGCAAAGCCAAATGCCTAACTCATCCATCAAAACGCGTCCTAATAAGCAGATAATCTAGCAACCAAGAAACCAAGCAAAGGAGAAGCTTTGACTCCAAATAGTGTATAACCCTGTCAAATCAACAACCAGGCCCCCTTATCTTCCACCCACTAAATCAAATTAGAAAAGCACAATCAGGTCATCGCAAAGAAATGCGGTTCCATTTCGAAGATTAAAATAAGAACGGTCTTATAGACGAAATTAACGGGAACGCACCAGGTGGTGAAGATCTTGAGAAATTGAGCAACGGAGAAGGCGAGGAAGGCGGAGAGCAAGGGAAGGTTCATCGTTGAAGGTAATGGAGGAGATTGACTAGCTTTCGCTGACGATGAGGCTGCGATCTCTCGCATCGTCAGCACTTCGTCCATTCCAGACCTTCCTCCAAGATCGGTAAACCTGTATGCCACGGGTTTTCTCTCCTCACCTTCGCGCACTTCCTCACATGTTAGGCTGAAGTATTTGTCCGTATTTACTAAGGATAGACAGCAAATTCTTTAAAAAAAAAAAAAACCCTATAGACAGCAAATTCTTAGATGTGACTTGTGAGTATTTAATAAATATTTAGTGAGTATTTTATAAGTTTTTTTGAGTATTTATTTAATATTTATTGTATTTTGCTGATTTGCTATAAATTTGTTGTTTATTTATTGTATATAATATTCAACAAATACACAGAAATCCAGACGATCATCTACGTCTCAAGTTCGCACAAAATAATTTCTCCATGCTGAGATCTTTCGTTTTTCCTTTCCTCTACCTGTCGACCCTTCAGCAACTTATTATAAGCGGATGTGTCTCTCTCTTCCATAACATTCAAAGTTAAATAATAATTTTATTTTATATTTAAAAAAATATATCTGTCGCAGCTAATCTTGATCCGTTGGTTGGAAATTTTAGCTATTAATTAAGAGCTCTTTAGTTCGAGTCTTTTCTATATATCGTTTATGTGAATCTTACTTAATTTGATATAAATGTCTCAAATAGGCATATATATATATATATATATATATATATATATATATGTGTGTGTGTGTGTGTGTGTGAGAGAGAGAGAGAGAGAGAGTGATGACAACATGCCTTTTTCCAATTAGATTTCTCCATTTATGTCATCTCTACCTATCTTCATCCAAGCCACTTTCTAAAAGGAATCACCCTAATAAAGTTGGATATTATTTTTTCATTGACAACTTAAGCATATATAAGTATTATTATTTTTTAGTTTCCAACTTGTAGCATTTAATCGTTTTGATGAAGATCTAACATAAGCTACATATAATATCAATCAGTGTGCTTCATACTTGCTACAACATGAGCAAATTATATTCGAACATGATCAAATATTATTCAAATTATTAGAGATCATATTATTCAATCATCATTCAATTCATATTTGGACATCATTTGATGAAGAAGGTAAGATCGTGTCTTAACTAGGCAAATGATTTAACTCGATTTGAATAACGTAAAATCATGTCATCGAATATAGTTTGATTGCAAATTGAAAATATTTTACTATGAATTAATCATTATTTGATCATAATTCGATAAATGTTTGAATATAATTTGATTAATTTCAATATATGTTTGAAGAATAGTAAAGCTATATATGAATGAAGCATATTCATATGTAAATAAAGCATGAATATATATCCTTGTATTGTATGGAGCAAAATGGAAAGGAGACACGTAAGTTGGTTGATTTTTTTCCAAAAAAATAGAACAAGTGATTGAAGATACAAAGAAATACTTCGCTTAAAAATATCATTCATCTTAACATCAGTTGAAAGATGTTGATACAAAACAATTTAATCTGAAATTGAAGATAATGTACGACTATGGTGAAGCATCATCAATTTGTCCAAATAAGTTACTTACAATGATATTCTCAGTTATTTTAATGAGATTCCCTTATCTATTACGTATCTATCTCTCATATATGTGACCACCATCTTAAGAATGCTCCAACTATAGTTCTTGTTCAAATGAGTTTGATGCAAGATTAATATGATGGTATAGGTGATTATGTGGACGTTCCAAATATCGAAATAGGTTGTATTGTGGAAGTACATGATGCAAGTGATAGTTATTCAATGAATGTTTCAAGACTTAGGCTTCGTTTGGGACGACTTTTTTATTGCTTTCTAAAACGGAGTTTTACTACAAAAATAAAAAAATTTGTACTACAAAAATAAAAAAATTTGTACTAAAACTCCGTTTTAGAAAGCAATAAAAAACCCGTCCCAAACGAAGCCTTAAACATCAATTGGAGATGTCAGCCCCATCTTGTGATCAACATAAAACTAGCAAACATCTAAGGTATTTTGATTATTCAAATACTTGGGACTAAAAATAATAATTCAATATATGATTAGCACATTGATAACTCATAACAATCAAGCATTCATGCTTGAAAATACTTTGAATTCAAAAATTTTAATTTACTAGCACTATGGTTGAGTTTGTCTCTATTGAATTACATGTTGCCAAGTTAATTTGAGAGTAAAGAAATGTTGAAGTAGACATTACATGCATATGCCATGAAAAAAGCTTTCAATTTAAAGCAAAGATATAAAGTAAAAAAAGAATGTACATTCATTGCACTTTAGAGATATAATCATTTGAAAAAAAATGGCAAATTCAATAATTTTCGAGATAATGAGTCTTATTTCAGAACACAATTGCACAACATATGTAAGATCAAATGATCACTGATAATCTCCAATGTGGCTCATTAGGCATATGATCAAATATAAACTTGTTGCCTCTGATCCTAACATGATGCCAAAGATGATCATAGTGGTGTTATGAGCATGATATCACTTATGTGGAAAAATCCTCCTAAGCATCATTTTAGAAGTTGTCATCATCTATAATTATGCTACACAAAAAAAATTCAAGGATAACTGTTGATTGCCATCAATATAGTGATGATCATTTCAAATATGTATGTTTCTCATAAGATATCAATACTTAGATTTATCCTATGACAAGAGTTATGGTTGTATTTTATAATGAGGTCGAGGAAGTCAACTGGATAGTGAAAAACCAAGTGTTGGTTCTGATAAATACAACAATATCTTCAATGTTTTTATTAATCATTTTTCTAGAGGCATGCTAAAGAGCTTGCACTCATCAAGTGGCAATAAATATTACAGTAAAATTCATAATTGATAGTTGTCATAAGAAATATCATTTACTTTTCAAGGTTTATAGAAGAGTTGTGTCTTTAGGTACTTCGATAAAATACATATAAAAAACCCAAGCATAATATATTATTTTAGGAAAGAACTTTTCTTTGAAGATGAGCTCGTGCTTTCTTCCTAAAACAAAATACAACTTAAAGACACATGGTATTTTCTAAGAATTCAATAATGTCACCAAGAGTGCATGTTACTATCTAGTGACAATATTATTAAAAATTTTAAGGCACAATGCAAAAATAATTTTTTTTTTAAAAAATGTAACATTACAATGAACACAAATATTATTTTAGCAAACAAAATCAAAGAAGCATTGTAAAAACTCTTAAATAAGGCTCAAAACAATACCGTTTAATCCATTAGTCTACATGTCTTTGATGTTGGCCTTAGTGGTAATGATAATTTACAAGAAAGGGTGTGCGAAATAAAAAGTTTGATATTATGAGCTTCTCATGCAAACATGCATTGGTAGCAACTTGAGCTTAAGGTGTTATCTATTATAACTTATATTCAAAGTTTCATATAAAAGAGATATAGTTAGTGCCGTATGCTTAAAATGTATATGCAATCAAAAAAGAAGACAATTGTGAGACTTTAGAAGAAATAAAGAAAGTTATTGTATTACCCTCATTGGTGAAGCATGGGAACGACCATATAATGATATATATAAGCTTTTCAAAGGATTAAAATGATGCTATCAAATATAGTGTAGCTGATATGGAGTTAGAGTTCATAATTTAGTTACTAGTAAGAGTAAGTGCTCATCACCTTCATAATAGTTTTCTTGCTTGAATCAATTATAATTCATAAATTAATGTCACTAAATAGTTGTATTATGATGTAATACTTGTTTATTTTCATGGGTTATGAATATTTGTTGACTCTGTTATAGCTAAATTTTTAATGTTCTATTTTTTGTGTTCCACTTTGTTATATCCAATGTTTAAAATTGTGTATTCGGGTATTGAGGCGTTTTCCATTCGTGAGGCGAGGCGTAAGCCTCAAAATCAAAAGATTGCGTAAACATAAAATGATAAATTTTTTATATACTAATGAGTGAATAATATAAAACATAAAAAAGCATAAGATATAAAGTGAAATCAAAATATCCCAATAATAAGATACATGAAATATAGTTCAACTCAAAATTATATCTTTCCCAAATCCCAGTATTATTTTCATTAACATATAATTCCAATTTCAAAAATAAATAGCAATGACATATCACATAAGAACTCATAAGTCATCAGCACTGTCATCACTAAGGGGTTCTTCATTTGAATCATCATGATGATGAACTGCTCACTCCCCTTCCTCCTCTCCTATAGAGTCCAATGTCGAGCATTTACTTCAAGATTTATGTAAGTTTTAATATATATAGCATGAGGCGCAAGCCTCATGCCAGTGAGGCGAGGCGGGCCTCAACCAAGTTGAGGCGCAAGCCTCATAAAAAAAAATTCGAGGCGTAAGCATCGAGATGTTTTTTACTGGAATTGCGCAAAGGCGGGCCTCAAGGCGAGACTCATATTGCACAATTTTAAACCATGGTTATATCTACACTATTTGAACCGTGTTCGATTATTATTCAACTTATATTAATTTGAATTTAGTGTTATGTTTATGGTGATCGCTCTCTGAATTTGTTGTCTTGTGTTAAATATTGAATGAATCATATTTGAACTTCTAATTCCACTTTTTTATAAAATTGTTAAGAACTTATTATTCCAACTATGTTCAGACTTTGATGAAAAAAGATTCAAATAAAAATGAGTAATGTTTGATTATGGATCAAATAATATTTAATCAAAGATCAAATTTTTATTGCATAGATGCTCTCAATGTTGATTGAATTTTTTTAGAACCTTGTTCAAATGCTATTTGAATTAATTTTGATCTCAATGTCCTTAAAGAAGTTTATGGTATGGAACATGAGAAATTATTATGTGCAGGCGTTGGACGTAGAGCTATGTCTAGACTCTAATGAAAATATGACATGTGGACTAGTGTATTACTAGGTTTTGGTGTGTATTAGCTGTGTATTTTTATGTATTAGCTAGTGCATAGTAATACACAGTTAATACATACCAAAACATTCTCAAATTTATCTTGTAGGTATAACTTCCCATAAGGTTTACGCATCCCATGATTTCTCCATGATGAGCATGCTTAACCGCAGAGTTTTTAATGAAATTCCAACAATTATACCAAAATATGCCTCGATGTTTAAAAGTTTAACCTCTTTTACTTAAGGGGTTTCATAATCTCCAACACTAAAGTAACGGATGTTCTAGTCACAATTTTTATCTCAGAATCATCCATCACACATATATGATTATAGACGAGGCCCCTACAAGTTCAAGTGGTGATTCTCGTCACAGCACTTTGTCCCATACAAAGTTTAAGAGGTGACTCCCATGCCGTAGCACTTTGTCTTGTATGATATTTAGTCCCCATATTTCGGCAGGTGTATTGCTCTGATATCATTTATAACAACTCAAACTTTAATTCTCGAGATATTTGTTCGTTGTGGTCCAAGTGCCTCACAATTTTGTCATGTTGATGTAACTTCCCAAGAGATCACCCATCCCAATATTTCTTTAGGATGAGCACACTTAACTATGAAATTTCTAAATGAAATTCCAACCATTACACCAAAAGGCGCTTCACTGTTTAAGAGCTTAGCTTCTTGTAATTAAGGAGTTCTATAATTTAGCTTTTTTACTTGAGGAGATTCTCGTGTGCTATATAATTAGATCGGTTCAATTTGACATATAACTTTTTGTAAAAGAGCATTACTATATGTATCACCTCATAAGCATTCATGCAAGCAAGTAAATAATGACTTATATAGCAAACCCCACATAGTGGGATAAAATTTCTCTCAAGTTTGAATAGTACTTTTCTATCACATAATATGCTCAATGCATTCCTCTGCTTCAACCATCCAACTTGAATTCTACTAATAATATCTCACATATTTCATCATCACTTTGAACAATGGATGCGATATCTAAACCATGCACTCTTTTTAAATATTTTATCACCCGATCTCACAATCCCACCGTTAAATTTATTACTAAAATTATATTAAAGAATAATTATTCAAATATTTATATGTGATTTAAATTCAAAATGCCCTCCATTCATGCCTAAATACCCCTCATGATTTCCACCAAGAGCATTTCTTATGACAAATAGACCTCTTCTTAATTGATATCCAATACCAGAAATTTTCAATGGATATCCAATACCAGAAATACAAAAGTTTCCTTTTCTTCAGTGAGTCATAGTAACAAAAATAAGAAATTGGAGCCTGTGCTGATTACATCAAAACTTTTATGCCATTATAATTAACTTCATGAACATCATCAGAACTGTGCTGCAAAGGAAGAAGGGGCAGACTCCACAAAAGCATCTCAGCCAACAAAAAAATGAGCTATATCTTGAACTGAAACTTCGAGGAGAAAATTTTATACATAAAAAGCTCTTCCATAATATATTTCTACATTTTAAATAGTTTCCATAAAGATAAAAAAAGAAAATTGTAGTATTTCCCTACTTACTATGATGCTCGGGGATACAGTAAATCATTCCCGTTTAATGTGGTTCCTAAACTTGTACATCTCTTTCCTTATTTCAGTTTTTCTATATACTAGTGCAAGTTACAAGTTGGTAGATCTGATGAAGACATTGCTTACACACTAACGTTTTGTTTGGGACGGCTTTTTAACTGTTTCTTAAAGCAGTTTTATAGTAAAAAAATTTTACTATAAAGCTACTTTAAGAAACAGTAAAAAAGCCGTCCCAAACGAAGCCTGAATCTATCTCCAGACTGCTTTTTGATGTTAATTCTCTTGATCTTCGTCCCATTGGGGTTTTTCTTTATGGCTGTTTTGTTAGATGATCTCAAGGAAAACTATCTGACTGGCTGATATTACTGACTGAAGCTTCAATTTTGCTGGAGAAGAGTTAGAGTAGATTTAGTAAACAGGAATCAGGACGATTCCTGTAACAGTGATGAAATTTCAAAAGGTCTAATGAATCTCTCATTCAAAAGGCGCATGGCAGCACCGGGGGAGAATTTCCTCGCGAACAGAAAGCAGGGTACAAATGTGCCATTGCACTGGCACCATTCTGTACGTAAATCTGTTTCATAGTATACATGATCGATATTCTGCAAAAATTTAACAGAAGGACCAATTAGATAAAATGAAGCGATCTGCTATGAATCATGGAACTTCCATATATATAATATAAAGAACAAGGTAAACCTAAAGATATCATTATAATAAAATTTGAGGCATTAAATATATGGAGTTAAGAGTAGTAGATTGCAAGTAGGTCCTCTCTTTCATCCTATATTACACTTTTATCGCTTGCTTTACAAAAGCAGGCTCTTCTTATCTGAAGCTGTTAGACCAGTCCATACGGTCCTACGGGACCGGCTTTGGGCGAAAAGAGGCGGAACTCTCCGCCTCTTCTGTACGAGTCGCGCAACCCGCCGGATCCCATGAAGCTGTTTAGGAAGGATTTTTAGGGAGTTGAAGGATTTTTTAGGGAGGGAAATTTGAATATAGGGACTGTTTAGAGATTTTCTTTTGGATTGTATGCATTAAATAGTTGGTTTTCATAGGGTTAGGGCATCTTGAATTTGACTGGAATTTGAGATATCTTAGATTTAGGTTTTCTTTTGGGCTCTAGCGGCATCTGGAGATTTGTGAGAGATATATCATCCTCTCGAATAAAGGATCAATTGTATCTTGCTATTTTCTGTTTCCCTTTCATCAAATAATACAAATTATCTACTATTTTCGTGGTTTTGTGCTGAATTTTGTGGAGAACTTTTGCTGTTTTTCAAAGATTGATAGAAAATATTTGAGATCTACAAGTATTTCCTATCAAAAGCATGCACCTTGGACATTGACATTCTCACCAAACAAATGTCAAATAACTTTGGGTGCGTTTGGGACGGCAGCACTGCTGCTTTGCTTTATAAAAAGTTATTAAATTTTCGTTTGGGGCATTGCGGCAGAACCGTGACAGAAAAAATTTGCGGCACATAGTTGCTTCCCGCGACCTTTCCATATCTCCCGCGGTCCGCTTCAGTCAGCTGCTTTCCGCAAAAAAATGACATAAATCCCCCTTGCAAATATTCGTGACCTTCGTCTGAAGCCTTCCGCGCTGCTTCCGACTCTTCTGGATTTCTCCTTCTTACAGATGATCCTCCTCACCGTCTCTACCATCCTCCGCTTCTTCTCTTCATCTGCCAACATTCCACATGGCATCACCTCCCTCGTCTTCCTTCTCTTCTCCACGGCTAGTCTTCTCTTCGCCCTCTCCCCTTCCACCAGTTTCTATTCCTAGCTCTCTTCTTCATCCCCCGCCTCCCCGTCAACTACAGACACCAACTTATCGGACTCCCCAGTCGAAACGGAATGTCACCGGCTATGCCACCGCCTCCCTTCTCTCCCGCCGCACATGGAGCTGGATTAAAACAAGGGCTATGAATGGAAGTATGTCCCTGAGGGAACGAGAGCATCTTCTTCATCTTCAAAGAAAAAAGCTTCCAAATGGTTTGCAGGGACATAAGCAATGGCTTGCAGAAGTGCTGTAAAACTCATTGGATATTGTGTTGTTGATGGTGAAAGAGGGCCGCAAAGGCTGTTTGTCCATGAATTTATGCCCAATAAGAGCTTAGATTATCATTTATCCCGTTTCCTGGAAGGTTAGCCTGCAAATAGCTTTGGGTGCGGCAGAAGGGGATAAATGAAGTAATAAAAAAGTTATTGTAATTTTTTAGATTATTTTAAAGATGGTTGTGCATTGTAAAAATAATTATATTATTTGATATTTAAAAGTCATAAAATAATTCATAAAGTGGATGTAATTTTTAATTTAGAATTATTAATTTGTTATCATAATCATATAAATTTAAAAAAAAAAATTGACATTTAATCAATTTCCTTTCATCTTAATATATATAAGGGTATAAATGTAATTTATTCCCATACAGCTGCATCACAGCAACTCGATAACTATACTCCCCAAACAAAACATATTGCTTTATGTACAACAACTTTAGAACTCAACTTTCTGTACAACAACTTCGCAACCTGCTTTTTCGACAGCTGCAGCGGTTCCAAACGAACCCTTAGTTAGCAAAAATCCACGTTTCTCAAATCACCTTTCAAGGTTATTTAATCATTTAATTATGATCCACTAGTTATACTAAGAAGTGTACCTAAGCATGATCTTGGAAAAGATACACTCAAGGTGTTGGTTCTTAAGAAATGGATACCTAGTATAACTGGGAGTCTGGGAGAAAATGAGAAACCTAAGTGCAAGCAGCCCTTTGGTAGAAAACTAAAAACAATCTTAAAAGAGAGTGAAGTCCCAGATTGAAAGGGGTAAATATCTAGTATTCTGAAATGAAAATAGCTTTAGCAAATGCTGTAGAAAACTGAAATTACCTTTATTTTTTCAATTTCCTTGGGGCTTGCATTACCATACTGAAATGTGACAGGATGCCAACTTCGCTTATCCTTTTCACTCCCAGAGTTGTTCCACAAAGTGTAAGTCAGTGTTCTTCTCTCCAGTTCATCTTCAAGCTCCCTCATCTGTATTTGACAGATTATAGTTTTTGACAAAATAAAAATGACAAATAGAATGACAAATAGAAACTATACTTACAGAAAGCAATGTAGGTACATAGTGTTCATCAGGAATACAACCATGCTTCTTCTCACTAGCAGGTTCCTGCATGTAAATAAAATCTAGACCGATAAAATACCGGAATTCTAAAAAATTTGTAAATGAATAGTAGAAGATATATTTTTTGTCTACAAGGAATTTTCTTGAGAAACAAATGATTTTTTATGTAAATACAGAAAAAATAACTCACAGAAATTTGCTTCTCATCAATGTCTTCCGCCAGCTTCCGCTGCAAAGATTGTTGAGCACAGAAACTATGTTATTACATACAAGTACACTGATAGAATAGGCTTCGCTTATATCCTCCTAATATAATGCATTGCATTTAATAGCCAGGAAAGAAAGCAATAATTATATAAGAACCTTTTCGTTGTATTTCTTAATTTGAAGAGCTTTAAGGCTTCAAATTAGTGCACAAGCGTAAAAATCTAGGAACAAATCATTCAGGGTGGTACAAGAGAAAGAGCCCCAAAAAACACAACCAGAGGAGAGTGAAAAGATTGGTACAATGATAAAGAAAGCAAATACATATTTTAATATAAAATGAAATTTATTTTAATAATTTTATAAATAATAATTGTTAATCTATTACATAATTTATAAAAATTATTAAAAATATGATAAAAGAAAAGCAATGTTAAATTTTGCTTTAAATAAATATAAAATTTGTTCACTATTTATTCATCCTTATTATGTACAAGATTAACTATATATTATAATTTATTAAATGATAAAATAATATAATATAAGCAATATAATCTCTTATTCACTTGTAATATCTAAAATAACCTTCATATTTAACTTTGGAGTTAACTTTAATTCTTATTTTAAGCTATGTGATAAAATTGACTCAATTTCTAATAGTCGATGGACTAAAATGGGGGTAATGCAAAACTCTGGGACTAAACGCTAGGCAAGTAAGTTTTGATATTTATCAATAGTCAGGGGACTATTTTGAACTTTTACTCTTATAAATGCGATTAGTTTTTACAATTGCACCACAGGCTACTACAACGGTACAATCTATATTTAAGAAAGAGAGGAAAATCATAGTACCTACTGAAAACAACCTCTTTTTACCCAAAATGAAAAAATATATATATTTTTTCACAAAGGGATTCATGAAGAAAAATATAGTGCAAAATATAAATTAATAATTGCAGATGTACACCTTAAAGGCAAAAAGAAAATAATAAAGAAAGAGCTTGAGATAAAAAAAATCAAACTAAGTTGAAAAGTTACTAATTTTAAATTATTAAAAGAGGATGTTAGAGGTAAACTGGAATTTCAAATTTGAAGAATATCTGTCATAAAAGTTTTAGAAGTGTCCAATTGCACTAACAGGATTGTCATAAAAGTTTTAGAAGAATCAACTAATCAATCATATGTAAGAAAATGTGGTGATTAAATGAGGCATAAAAAATTATAGAGTGAAAAAATAAGTTTTACAGAACATAGAAAAAGAATCTCGAAATACAACAATTATAAAGATGCTTGATATTTGGTAAAAAGGGTGGCAACCAAACCTAAAGCTGCAACACCTAGTAATTTCATTATAGGCTAAATACTAAGGAGAAGAAAAGATAATAGATATTAAATAAAGTTGAAGACAACAAGGAATTAGGAAAAATGCTATTTTGAGATATTATATTTAGAGATACAGATTGATTAAGATCAAGTAGAGCACTTGATAGATTGATTTAAATAAATTGAAGTGGAGTTAGCTTTGAAAATGCATATAAGTTAAAGCCTCAATTAGTTTCTACTAATTACCTGCTTTTGTGATAGGAAAATCAATATGCAAATCGGCTTTAATCTATTTGGATGAAAAAATTTAACAACTTAGGAAGAATGTGCGTCAAAAAAACTGCTTTTGGGAAAGAGAAATATAAACCATGGTTGAAGTGTTCGCTCAGGAAAAGATAACACTATGACACAAACCCCGCTTCCTAGGCTTAAGGTTCAATTTTTCCTTGAGGTAGATTGTATGTTAATTAACTATATTTCCCCCAATAATTATATCGAGGTTTATTTAATTTTGGGTTCCTACTTCCTATGAGTGCAGACCCTCATAGTTAATTATCCCTATTATGTATAAGAGAACTCTCGATTAATGATGAATTAACTTTTAGAAGTGTAAGTGTTTTAATCTTGGTTGTGGGGGATGGAGGAAGACCCGATCAAGATCTCATGGTTTCGTCATCCCGATAATACTGTAGGTTTCAGTCTAACAATACTAACAATTGTTGATCGTAGTGTCGAGGGAATATGATTAGCAGTCAAGAGTTGCCCCCTCTCAGAGATCTCGAATAAACTGAAGAGGTTAGCTGTAAGTTGCAGTTTTATTGTGGGATGGAGTTTACATCTGTTACAATACCCATTAATTTATTTAATTTGGGTTATGGCTTCATTAGAAGTTGCTTAGTTGTTTGGTATAGGACGGGGACTTACAACTTCATTTAGAAGTTTCCCGTGGGTTTAGATTTAGTTTGTGACTTGCAGCTTCATTTACAAGTTGTCCGTATAGCAGGTCATACGGCTTCTCTTGGAAGTAGTCTGTAATTTGGCTTTTAGAGAGTTTTGTGCTTCCCTTGGCAGTTTCTCTAATATATTGATTAAAACTGGGTCTTATGGCTTCGCATGGAAGAAGCCTATGGTTTTAGATTTGATTAAGTTAGCCAACAACTATTTAGTTTGCATTTTTCTAGGCAACAGTTTGTTTAGTTCGCACCTCTTACCCGATACTTGTGCTTTTGTTTTAATACCCCTGTCTTAGTTTCAATACTAGTTTTGTTTATAGTACTTTTCCTTTTTTAGCACTGCAGTTTTACTTTCAGTACTACTTCAAAATTTTTTCTACTTGCTTGTAGGCATTTAGAGTTTTAGTTTCATTTTTTGCTTAATAAACTGATTTTAAATTAATCAATAAGTTTGTTAATTAATTGGTTGATTTATATTTTTTATTAATTTATTAATTAAAAGTTCTCCTATTCAATTTAAGTGATTACTTAATTAATTAAAAATTTAAATTTATTTTTTATCTAATTAATAATTTATTAATTTAATTGAAGTACTAATTTTAATTAAAAAAAAATTATAATAAGTTAGTTCAATAATCAAATAAAAATTTAAGTTGACCAATTTTATATTTGTTATTTTAATTAGTTATTCGATTTAATTGAAATCTTATATTTATTTTTAAATTGATTAATTAGTTATTAATTAATTAAAATTTAGAATTGATTAATTATTCAATTGAAATTTTGAATTATTACTTTATATTAATTTTAATTAATTGACGCACTCAAATTATTTTTCAATATATTTTTAGAAAATTCGACACCCTCCCGACATCCGCTCCCTTCATCCCCTCCTTGCAAGGGGAGGTTGAGAGGGAACTCGCCCTTTCAAGTCCGCCCAGCCGAATGGTATTTAATGGTCGGGGGCTTCGGAACATTGCTTGGTCCCGTAATTGATCTTCAGAGTTTCCAATTGGCTGTTGATTGCGTTGGTGTGATCAGAGGGTTGTATAGGCTTCAAACGGAGAGAGAAGCGGACAGCTCGGTGTGCAGAGGCAGACGGGAAGCGGCCTAATGTAGCACTCGGGCAGGGTGAAGCAACAAGTGAGGCTGGTTCGTTCGCATGTGGGGGAAATCGAAAGTGCCAGGCATAACGAGATCTTCTTCGTGTGTGGAAGAGGGAAAAATCTTAAAATAATAATAATAATAATTGGATTAATAATAATAATAATAATAATAACAAATAAAAGAATGAATAAAAGAAAGAAAGAATAACAATTATAATAATAATAAAAGAATAAGAAATTCAAATTTCATTAATAAGCAAGGGAGAAACCCCTTTGAGCCTGGGGGGAAAATTTTTTATTATTATATGACTTTTTAGGTAATTTGTCCCCATAAACCTATTTTTTAATCTTTATTACAATGAGTTTTATGCAATTGCACCCCCCCCCCCCCCCCTAAAAGTTTAAAAATACTATGGTCTTCAGGCAATTGCCCCTAATATAATTAAACACATTGTGTAGATGTGTTATTGCTAGAGAACTATGAACAAAATACAAAGAGAAATAGTAAATCAAAATTTTCAAGTCGAAACCCTCAAAGGAGCACTGCCCCCTTAGACCCCTGACATATCTGCTAACAGTTATAAGTTTGCCTCCCTGAAAATTATGGTTGGTTCCGCCCCTGTTAACGAGTTTAAGGTTCCCAAATATCTAATTGATCCATTAATTTCTTATAACACATTTTCTTTTTCTTTGACAAAGAAGTCAATAATCGTTCACATTTTCTCAGAATTCTTCGTAGACCTCTTTGCAAAAAAAAAAAAATCTCTTTTGTGGGCAAGAGGCAGTCCATCGGGTTCTTATTCGTGTGTCAAGGCACGAACGGAGGCCTACGGGTCTGTGTGCGGGATAGACGGGCGACGCGTATTTGTCGCGCAAGTAGGGGAGGTGGAAGCTGCTGGCTAGGTTGCTTGTACACGCAAATGGAGGCTGGTTCGACGTTGGGTTTTCAATGACATGCTGACCTGCTTTGGCTATATTTATTTTCATTCATTATTTCATTTTTTAATTAAAAAAGAAAATTTTATTCGAACATGAAGTTTTAAAAAAGTCAATCAGCAAAAGCAAAAATTCACAAGTCATACCAAACGAATCAGCCTCTAGCTCCAAGTAAGATAGTATTGAAATTCAGAAAGTAATTGATGCACAATGTCATAGGGTCACCATAATACAAATCAGGATAAGATTCATGAAGTACACAAAAAATCAAATATCGCACTTCATCAACTATTAGTTAAGCTGCAATATGTCAGATATATAAATAACATGAAATAAAGTGGGTATGTATGTAAATCCCCCTTTTTATTATTATGAATGCTAGTGACTTCTAAAAGTAATATCAATGCACATGCAATGGAATACAGATGCATTTGAAAGAGAAATTAACATACAATGGAATTTGCACATCTAGTGTCATTTCTTCCTAATTTTGTTGCCCTTCCAAACTGCTATTAGCATCTATAATGATTGCCACCAGCTACTTTCTAACTTTCCTATTGTTGCCCATTATTTCAGCATTCCACCATCTTAGTTGATTATTAATTCACGCTAATTACGAATCACATCTGTTGCTTGTGCCCGGTCACATTTCCCTTCTGTCACTTCACTATTTTGTCGAACCTCTAAACAATTTAGAAAGGAAATTCTTAGAGAATTTCCACTTTTGGAATTCCCCAAGGATGTAATAAAACCTGTTGTGTTTTAGTAAATTTATATTAATATTGTGCGGCTTTTATTTTGGATTTTTTATAGTATACAAATAGAATTCCTGGCGTATGTAAAATTCAATGGACATAAAAAAACTAAAACAGAATTTTTGTTTTCTCCTCTTGTGTGTGTTGTTAGACGTGAGTTCTTTGAGTACTTCACAGGTGTCGAAAACTACTTTTGCGGGTGACTTCTTGTCCAGCATAAGGCTTGATTCTTCCCTTTTGGATAACTTTTATCATTATTCTTATCTTTTTTAAATTAATTAGATAAAAGATTTGTGCGGTGATTGAAGTTTAGTTACACTAAGTACTGGGTTTCTTTTTTAAAGTTGCTAGAATTTAAATTTATTTCAAATTGTTAGGGATTATTAAATTATCTTTTGGAATGAACAAAATATATTTAATTACCTTACATTAAAGCAATAGATTTAGCTTAAAATTATTATTTAGTACCGTGAAAATTATGATTTTCTTTGTGACCATAAATCATTAACTGTCCTACATTACTATCACTAGATACATTAAAAATTTAAAGTTATTCAGACACAGTAAGGTTTAGATTTGACCTCAATTAAATGCATGTGTAAAAGTATAATGACAAATAAATTGTTACCACTAGTGGTAACAAAAGGCGCCTCTCAGTCACAATCGCAAGAGCTTACAAAACTTTAAGTATAACTATAAAGAACAAACAATGCTTACCTTGCAAAATGTTTTGAAAACTGGAAAAATAAAATCATCATCGACCACAACTTCTGCATGCCTTCTTATTAATGTTATCCACTGCAATGAAAATTCCAGTGCAAGTTATGTTAATCCTCTATAGCTTTAAAAAAATCGAAAAACCAATCACTTCAGGATGCTAAAAGTTAAAAAA
Source organism: Dendrobium officinale (assembly GCA_019514585.1). Lineage (NCBI taxonomy): Eukaryota > Viridiplantae > Streptophyta > Magnoliopsida > Asparagales > Orchidaceae > Dendrobium > Dendrobium officinale. The sequence goes on from CM033692.1 coordinate 17,949,393, forward strand.
AAAAAAAAAGGAAAACCTGAGATCCTTTCCTCCATTTGTGCTTGGGGATGGAAGGAGCCATTTTCTCATTGTAACGGCGCTCTTTTTTGTTTGAAAAACTGGAATAAGAAACTCAATTACAATCCTCTATAAGCACTTGATTTGAGTGAGGTGGATTTAAAATAGTGAAGATGCAAGTGTGCAATGTCTTACCTGTCCACAAAACTTTTTGGGGAGGACATCAAATAGTTATACACATAGTCAAAATTGTAAAGTGGAACACAGCTGCAAAAAAAGAGCCTGATCAAATTTTCCCATCAAAGAAAGAAAAGAAAGCATCTATATCTTCAAAATTAACAGTGCTGAAACGAAAAAATAAACCTACCACTAGAAGAGTTCAACAGCAGGGACTTCTTCAAATAAGAAATAATGAGATGTTCATGCTAGGTTTATACAATACAGCACTGATAACTTAAATTTCATGTTCTTTGTAGAAAGTTAAGGTTAAAGTGAAACATAATATCAAGTATCATGATCCTTTAAAGAGTAGTTATTGCACAAATCAGTGATGCATGTGTACTTCAAGAGACTTATCCATGAATCAGATATGTTCTAGATACATTGGCATGAAAGAAAATCAAGTTAAAGCCCCATTCACTGTCAACTTTCCATGTTCTTATAATATTTGAACATTTCTAGGAATTTCACGCCAAAATTCGGTAGGTGAACAGTGAGACACCAATATTGGCGTCCGATTGTTCAACTATGCCAAAAAATTGGATTGCCGAAGACGAGCGCAAAAGAGGAGAAAAGCACGTGAAAGAGGAGAGAGATTGTTACCTTCACAGGAAACATGAGAAAGAAGAAAGAAATACAATTCGATTGGAGATGAATTGTGGCATTTTGAAGTTTTACTGTATTTTAGAGTGAAAATTGGGTTTTTCGGTTGGAGATGCCCTCAATGCACAATGCTTTTGCTAATTGCCAGGTCTACATAGGGATTAGTGTTGGCACATTTTTCCATGATTCAACAAGACCTTGAGTTTAAAATGGACGAGCCCAAATTGCTGAACTCAGATCCGATCGCAACATGGGATGAACCAAAATCACTATAATCACAATTAGCCACACTTCTACCCTGTTTTGTGTCAAAATAAGTTTAAGCCTACTATATTATATTTTTTTATTTTCCAAAGTTCATTCTTTTTGTGTGAAAAAAAAAAAAAACTTTGGCGTCATCTAAGGGACAGATTGGAAAGCCCAGCTCCCAGCTTCTTGTGTCAATTTCATAAAAAGGACAATTTCAAATATCTCTAATAAAATAAAAGCGCACCTATCAGAGAGCAAAACAAAACGCTGGTTTGCGGGATCCTCAAGAGCTACTCTAAGCAACAACCGCTCTGCTTCGATCATGCTGGCCTCCCCCCAATTCACCTACATAAAAAACAACAAATCCCCCTTTCAAAATTCAAACAGATTTACCGAAGCTTAAAAAAAAAAAAAAAAAACTAGGGCAAAAACACAAGCGATCAATGACGAGAAGAAGACCTGTACGCTATCCTCTAGGTGACGGCCGTAAAAGAAGGGTGACCTCGTTGTCGACTGATCAAGCTTGAACCCCGGCTTCGAGTGAACATATATGGAGAAATTCCCCACTTGGGCATTCTACCAAACACCGAGACGATAAAACAACTTCTAAAAATCCAAAATATCCATAGCATATAAATTCAACAGGTATACCTTGAAGAAGCTATGCCAAACGAAATCGAGGTTCAGGCCAGCGCGGGCAAGAAAGAGGAAGGCGATCTTCGGCTCCCCGGAAAAGGGAACGGGGTCTCGGAAAAGAAGAAGCGTCGGCTGCGGGGTTGTGAGTGAGTAGGACTGGAGCCGTAAAACAACGAAAAGGAAAGCGAGGACCGAGAGGGCGGCGACGAGTTCAAGACTTAGCCACAATCTCCGACGAAAGGGCGCCGCGGCCAACGGCGGCGCTGCCCGTTTCTTCGTCATATAGGCGCAGAATCGTTTCTTTTTTATGTGCGCCGTCGCATTTAAAGAAGGCCGGGGACGCCCCCTCTCTCTCTCGCACGCCACGTCGATTCAGTCTTTTCAAAGGCAGAATTTTTTAAACCATCGTTCACTCGTTTTTAAACAAGAGCAAAATAAAATTTTTAATTTTTTCACCCATAAAAATTTAAAATTTGACATTCCGAACTAAAAGGAACACGTCAGAAAAAAAAAATTAAAAATGGTGACCGGAGATTCTACTCATTCAAAATCTCTGATGTATCTTTTGGCCGCCTATTTTTTTTTTTTAAACAAGACTCTCTTTCTCTCTCTCTCTTTCCGTAGGACGCTTAATTTATATAAATATATAATATTTATTGTCCGTTTTTGTCCGTTCGTTTTTTAAATCGTTACAGAGGCTTCCACGTGATGAGACATATTCAGTTCATCAAAGCGAATGCAAAATCTAAATATATATATTTTTTTTTTGGTGAAAATTCTTCTCATTATTATTAATTTATTATATTCCCAAAAAAAATAATTAATTTATTATCATATTTGATAGTAGTACGATCAAACTTCGAGATTTTTGTTTTTCAAAGTTAGCGGCGAGACGATATATTTTTCAAGATCATATTAATGCATAACCTATTAATATAATTAATGTAAGAATTGTATTTTTATATATCAATATATCATTTAATTATTAAATATATTATCAATATATCATTTAATTATTAAATATATTAAATATTAAATATATTAAAGAATTGTGTATATTAAATATATTAATATTTAATATTGAAGAAGAAAATTGATTTAATTTTTCCCCAAAAAAAAGATTTAATTATTATTGTTGTGGGCTAGAATATACGCGACGATAGAGTTTTAACTATACGTCTTAACTTTGCACAGATATCCAACTCACACACAGAGAACACAATATTTTTTACTTTGAAAACTCTTGAAAGGAGAAAAATCACGAGGCCTAGCTCAGTTGAAAATGACTCCACTAGAATATAATTTGGTTACAATGGGCTGATTCACCTCCGAAGGCGATCAGATTACAAATAACAAATGTACGATAGAAATCCGGGTGTTAGGTTATGGTCTGGCAGAACTTCGATCCTCAGGTGATGGTCTGACGAAGGTGAGGGCCTCTAGCAAAGGTGAGGGCCTCTGGCGAAGGTGATGACCTCTGGGGAAGGTGAGGGTCTATGACGAAGTTGAGGGCCTCTGTGAAGGTGTGGGGCTCTGGCAAAGGTGAGGGTCTTTGACGAAGGAGATGGTCTCAGATGGTGGTCTGGCGAAGGTGAGGGCCTTTGGCGAAGGTGAGGGCCTCATGTAGTGGTCCGGCGAAGCTCCGATGATGGTCCGGCGAGGCTCTGGAGGTGGTCCGGCGATTGTGGGGGCCTCATGTGATGGTCCGACGAGGCTCTTGCAGTGGTCCATCGAGGCTCCGACGGCTGTTTTCCGACAAGGCTCTTGCGGTGTTCCGTCGAGGCTCTGACGGTGGTCTGGCGAGGCTCCTGCGGTGGTCCGGCGAGGTTCCGACGGTGGTCGAGTAGGAGCTTCTTCCTTCTCTTCGCTTCTTCTCTTCTTGCTTGGGTCCCCTTTCAAGAGGAATGAGGGGTCTATTTATAGATTTCTAGAGTGGCATGGCCTGTAAATAGGTGAGAGATCAAGGGTAAATGGGGAGTGGTTGGATGGACGGCCGAGATTGAATCCCTTGATCATGGACCGTTCGTCAGGCATTCAGAGGCCTTAATGATTTCGGAATTCAGTGATCTTGGGCTCGTTGGATTCGTCTCGTTGAGATGCTCGATTCGATTATAAGCTCGTCATATTTAAAAATCGTTTGGTAACTCAAACAGCGGTACGAAGCTTCCAATAGTGCTTTGGTTCCTTGATTTGGGCTCGGATTGAGTCGAATTTGATGTGACGCCCCAGGCATCCATAGTGAAAGGATTCGTCTGACATTCTGATCGAACTCCATTCCAGTTGTCTTGCTCAGACCTGAAATTGTTTACCACATATAATGAGCTTAAATAGCCCAGCAGGTCACCAAAGCCTACAACTGAAATCAAAGCACGGTACTGTTATCAATATGCATGTCAGTCAATCAAATCCATAACAGTCAATGGTCAATGAGTCTATGCAGCGGAAATCAAATCAATAGTCAATGCACTATGGAAATCAATAGTCAATGCAATCAATAGTCGATGAAATCAATAGTCGATGAAATCAATAGTCGATGCAGCGATAGAAGAACCGATAAATCAAACTCAATCAATACTCGTCAATCTTGAAGAAATCCGTCGATCAGTCAAATCAATCGTATCGAATCAATCGATCAAATCAAGTCAAAGCTATCTAGTCAATAAAATCAATAAATCTATAATATCCATATCCATAGCATCAATGAATCAATACAATATCTATATCCATCCATATCCATAGCAATGATCAATAGTATCAATGCTCGGCAATCAATCGATGAAATCAATGAAATCATACGATACAGAAAATCCGATCAAATCAATAAAGAAGAAATCGATAAAGCAATAAATCCGTAAGTCAATACAGTAAACATGCAGTCAATACGATAATACTGGACAAGTACAATCAACTGGCTATGTTGCTGTTGTAGATATCCATACGTTGGTTTCTATAAAAAGAGTCGTTACTCTATTGCCCGTCGGCCGCCCGTCGGCATATCTATAAACCCCTTATGACTCACATCTATATTGCTGTTGTAGAATCCATATTTAAAGGAAAGCCCGTCGGCCCACCATCCTGTACAGGTCAAGTCAATCTCCAACCAACGTTCAACCAGGTTCCACTTGTGTTCCAGTATCCAATAGTCAATCAATATTCAATTCAATAATCAATTCAATAATCAATATTAAAGCAATCTAGAACAATCATATAAATATTCATATATATAGCAATGCAATCTATCAATTTCAGACAAATCAGAAATCATACGAAAATTGGGCAGAGTAACGGCAGTCTATCAAATTTATACAAAAATCCTACAAAATTACAATTCACCAAATTACAACAGAATGTTCACGACAATAATATAAGACTATTGTTCTACTGAATCCACATCAAATAATATCCTGATATTTTTCTATTCAATTAAAATCGAGTAGAACCAATTCCGACCGGTAAAATCATCGCAGAATATACTCAAATCGTGTACAATATTCATATCTATAACATACTAAAAGTTGTGCGGTGAAAGTTGTGTCAATACCAAATCAGGTCCAAAATTCGACTACGAAAACACAAAACAGGTCACAACTCGACCAAAAATCAACATCTCTAAAAACAGAAATAGGATTCGGAGTCCTTACCACGAGATCTACACTTTTCCCAACAGCGGCGTCGGACGAAAAGCGCTTCGCGGCCTCCGAAACCCAAGATCTCCTTTACTTTTCTTCTCTTTCTCTCTCCTCAGATATTTCTGATTTTATAAAAATGATTTTCTCTCTCCTCAAAACGAGCTAATTTCCTTATATCTTTAGTCTGATCATCCTGGCTGATCGCGACATCGTCCAGGATGATGTGACCAATTTCCAATCGTACTGGACGATTTTCCAGGACGATACAGGACGATAATTAATTTGTCAAAACCCCTTGCTCTCGAGATTTTGCCATACACTGATCGTCCCAGGACGATCCAAAATTGTCCTGGACGATCCAGTCCAGAAATCATTCCAGAAAAACTCCAGAAATCAGCTGTTTTCAATGCATTGATCGCCCTGGACGATCTCAATATCGTCCCGGCCGATCCTGGGAGGAAAATCCAATTCAGAGAGGAACAGTAAGGGAACGAGATCTCACATTTGATGTCGTTGGATTCGTATTTCTGAGACGCTCAGTTTGACTATAAGTTTACTGAAATCATAGTTTAGGTGATCTTAAATTTAATTTTTGAAGTTTCCGGCATGATTTTGCCTCAAGATTCGTGCCCGATCAAGATAACATTTTGATGATATATCAATTATAAATATTGAGATATTATTTAAATTCAATTTTTTAAAATTAAATTTTAGATCATATGAGTCTTGATTTCAATAAATTTCCAGTTGAACTAAACATATCGATAAGATGACTCAATCTACACTCATATGTTATCAAAAATTTATCTTGATCGGGCACGAATCTCGAGGAAAAATCAAGTTGGAAACTTAAAAAATTAAATATAGGATCATCTGAACTTTGATTTCAACAAACTTATAGTCGAACTGATCGTCTCGGAAATACGAACCCAACAACACCAAATTCAACTCAATCCGAGCGCAAAAGGGTCTAAATCAAGGACCCGAAGCACTATTGGAAGTTCAAACCACAATTTGGATTACCAAACAGTTTTCAAACGTGACATGCTTATAATTGAATCAAGCAGACCGACGAGACGAATCCAACGAGATCAAGATCGTAGAATTCCGATATCACTAAGACCTTCAAATGTTTGACGAACGGTCCACAATCAAGGTATTCAATATCAGTCGTCCATCCAAACCACTCCACATTTGCCCTTGATCCTCTTCCAATTTACGGATCATGACATCCTCAAAAAACTATAAATAGCCCCTCATATTTCTTGAGAGGAGACCCAAACAAGAAGAAGAACAAGATAACAATGAGAGTAGAAGAGAAGATGATTAGGAGGGAAGAAACTCCTCCTCGACCACCGTCGGGATTCTGCCCGACTTCCACGAAAAGTCGGAATTCTGCCCGACTTCCACGGGATGTCGGAATTTTGCCCGACTTCCACGGGATGCCGGAATTATGCATGACTTCCACAGGACACTGAAATTATGCCCGACTTCCACGAAACGCCGGAGATCTGCCTAACTTTTAAGTGACACCGAAATTCCGCCCGATCTCCAAGTGACGCCGGAATTTTGTCCGATCTCCAAGTGACTCTTGAGTTTTGCCCAAATACTATCTGACACTGGAGTTCTCCCCGGCCGCCGACTGTTCATCGCCATATTTCTACCAGACATCGAACTTCTACTTGTTGTCGAATTTTCGTCGGACATTTATCTGATGTTGGATTTCTGTCCATTGCTGGACTTCTACCATACATCATCCTTCTAACCTTCATCGTCAGACAACTGTCTTTCCGACCTCTGTAGCCCGCCGACTACGATCTTTCCGACTTACGTCGCCCACCGACTACAGTTCTTCAGATCTCCGTCGCCCACCCACTATGTGTCACGTCCCGACCCGACGGGGACGGATCCCGCCCGAGCCGGACCGCGACAAAACCTCTTTATCCAGGATCTGGCTTTGGAATTTGGTTCCGGAACCGAATCTTCCAAATTAATCAACTCAACAGACACACAACCACAGAGCTACTATAAGTCACCAAATGCAGCGGAACAAAACATCTATATTTTCTTTTTCCTCAAAACAATCATCTACAGATACAGTACATGGCTTTTGAATAGAAAGAAAGACAGAACAGAAAAGCCATGACTATACAAAAATCAAAAGGTACAAACAATACCTAAACGGATCAGAACTCAGAAATCTACTCCTGGACTTCCTTCCCTTCCCCAGTGTTGACCTCGTTTTTCGTACGAGCGCCTTCGAGGATCTTCGATCGGTTTAATCAAACCCCGTCGAACCAAATTCAAGCTCGAGTTGACTCGAATCGAGTTGAATCAGGCCCGACTAAGTTTAATTAAACTCGATCGATGTCCGCGAACCTCGTCGAGAAATATTTGAGTTTAATTGGCTTTAATCTCAGTCTAATTTTCATTAAACCAGCCTTGTCGAGCCGCATTGAGCCCAAATTCATTTGGTTTGACCCAAGCTATGGTTTATTTGAAATCAAATCTGACCTAATTTAACTTTAAATAATTTTAATTAAACTCCAATTCACTTTCTAATGAATTCAAAATTGATGCAAGATCAGGAAATTTGATCGAGTGGATCCGATTGAATCAAGAGCTGGCGTGGTCCTTTTCCCTGAGGCTCGCGATCTCCCACAGACAAAGCAGCGATATGAAGCAGATGACAGACTCCCTTTGCGTGTTTTTGAGTGGCTGCGACAACGGGACGATGCTTGGCGGGCTTCCTCTTTCGGCGAAGAGTTCGGTTTACTCAGGACGAAGCTCTCGGGGATGGACACAGGCTCACGCACTCTCTTTCTCCCTCTCGGTTTTGCTCTTGCTTTGAGAGATCCGAAATCCCCTCCCTCTCCAACTCTTGATCCCGAACTTCCCCCCTTTCTCTCGCTCTCTGGATCTCACGCACGCCTGGACCGAACCCGATCCCTCTCTCCCTCTTCCGATCTCGCGAACGCTTTCTCCCGTCCCGACTCCTCCAGCCAGGGCCGAACGCCTCCAGCCAAGGCCGAACGCCTGGGCTGATCTCGACGGCAGCCACCCGACACGACGCCTGGACCGGACCGACGCCTCCTCTCTGCTCGTGAGACACCCGACGCCTCACTCCCGCCTGAATCCTGCAGCCACCCGATTGTCTCTGGCTTCGCACACCCCGACCACGCCCGACGCCTCCTCCTGGCCCGAACCCAGCGCCTGGACCGAGCCGAGCTCTTCCTCTTTGGCAAGGTGAGTATTTCTCCCTTCTCCTCTTCCTGGTTCTTCCACTTCTTCTTGTTCTTCTTCTTCTCTTGATCTTTTTCTTCTTCTTTCTTCTCCATCATCTTTCCTTTTCCTGCATCCACCTGCTTCCATTTCCTTCGTGTTAGTGGATGAAGTGAATGAGGGTGTTGAATCTTTTGCAAAGTTTGAAGAATAAGATTCTATTATCTATGGCTATGCATATGTATCTCCTCTATTTTCTGGTTAGGGAGATTGTTGCACTAATCAGAAAGGGTCTCTTATAAACCATTTGGGAATTGATGATCAAGTAGGCGTATACATCAAACTTTCATAATGGCTTGTTTTATGTAATTTTACGATTAATGCATATCAAGTGTTTGGCAAAATGCTAGTGAGGAAAATAAGAATGTTTGGACGGTTGTCTTTCTTGACACAATGCTTAATGGATATTTATGTTCCTTGAAGATATGAGACTAGGAATGGGTATTTGTGTTAAGAAGGAATGACAGCCACTTTGCTCTCTTGCTGTAGTTGAAATCACACAATATATATGCTTTCTAATACTCATCTCCGTGGGTGACTTTTCCTTTTTTTATATAAATTGTGTTAAGTAGGTTGGATTAAAATGACGTGATCATGTTTTGGTAAGCTTAATCAAAATCTCATGTTTAAGTTGTTAAAGATCAGGTTGTTCTTTACCGAAGCATATGTATGAGGTACTTCGAGATGAAAAGCTCTATGAGTTTGTTTTATGTGTAGGTTTCATAAATTATCTCATGTTTAAGAAATCGATAACTTACTTTGCTATCTCCTTTATAATATTGACAAAGTGTCTTGAGGGAAAGAACACTCTTATGAATATGATAAAAAAATAGACGGGTATGTTGGCATTGAAGGATGTTTGCCTTGTCATTTGGTTTTGATGCGTCTTGTTATTATAAGTTGAATTTTGTTATGAGATATAAGATGGATAGCATCGACCTTGAATCCTTAGTTTTATATTTCTTTATAGCTTTAACATCACATGCAAGCCCCTTGATAAAATGTGGTCGAAAGAGAGTCATCATTATTTTGCTTATATTGAAATTTAATATAATCTTACTTCTTATTGAGATTTCCCCAAATGCATTATACATATGTTAGCAACCATGGTTGGGATGCGATGAGTTATGAGTACCTTTTATGAATTTCTTTCTTTAGCATATGTAAATGAGCTTACTTTCTTTAACGAGGCATGATAGCTTCATTATTTGTTTCCAAACCATGTGGTAGAAGGAAATCTATTTGGTATTGATGAAGCTTGGAGTTTTCCCATTGTTATTTTTCTGATGAAATTGTTTAGGGAGAGTAATCTTTCATTTTTTTTTTTAATTAACTTCAAGTATTTTTGCTGTACATTAGTTCTTCCATGAATAGCTCATGAGACATAGATAAAATTTGTGTACTAATTTGGGTAGGTTTGTATGTTTAAAAAAAAAAAAAAAAGATCTTTGTTATGAAGCTCTTGTTTGTTTATGAATCATCATATGATAAGGAGAGGTAGTAAAAGCCATGTAGATTTCTTAACAAAAATATGCATATAGAAATATCTTTGATGAGCTTTGGGTGGATTATTTTGTAACAATTTCAAGAAGGTATGAGTATGGAAATTTCATGGTATTTTATGTGTACAGACATCAGCTTTTGTTTTAGCTTGCCGAATGGAGTTTTGTAAACTCCTCTCATTGGTTTTGTGAAAGAAAAGGGTGCAGATTTTGGAGTTCTTATGGCTATTTTCGCATAAGAATCACTAGGGAACTTGGGTAGATCTTGCATTGCTTTGTTGTAAGAATTCCTACAGCTTTCGTAGAGATTTTGCTACTGTTTTCGTAAGCGAATGAGTGCAGATTTTGAGGGTTCTTTCACTGTTTTCATACAATAACACCTCTAACACTTGGGTGAGTCTTTTATGGCTATTCTATGGAGATTCCTGCAGCTTTCGTGGAGTTTTCTCCCACTGTTTTGTGTAAGAAAAAGCGCAGGTTTTGAGCATATTATTGTTGTTTTCATGAAAGAATCGCTATGGAGCTTGGGTAGATATTGCATGGCTTTGTTGTAGGAATCCCTGCAGCTTTTATTAGACTTTTTCTACTGTTTTGGCAAGAGGAAGGTGCAGATTTTAGAGGTATTATGGCTGTTTTTACACAAGATTCCTATGGCATTCGGATGAGTTTGTTATTGCTTCGCGGTGAAATTTCTTGCAGTTTTTGTAAGCTATTTTTACTGTTTTTATGAGAAAAAAAGTGCAGATTTTGGAAGTTTTCTCGCTGTTTTACATAAGAATCCTCGCCGCTTTTGAATGGATCTTGTTTTGCTTCTTGGTGGAGATTCCTACAGTTTTTGTGTAAGCTTTTCCCATTGTTTTTGTAAAGAAAAGTGTATATTTTGGGAGGTTTTATCGCCGTCGTTTGGCACGAAGACCTTCGTCATGAAACTCATGTTTAGTTATGAATCATTGTACGATAGAAAATTATAAAAGCCGTGTAGATTTCTTAACAAAAATATGCATATAGAAATATCTTTGATGAACTTTGAGTAGAGTATTTCGTAACAATGTCAAGAAAAGCATAAATGTGTGGAAAATTTGCTATGATTTGTGATCAATGCTAGTTTATTACATGAAACCTTACAAACATTACACACAAGTTGTTTGATAGAATATTGTTAAAGGAATAGTTGAAAAGCTTTATTTGAATGGAAACCCTTCTTCTTAAGTTTTCTTTGAGCGTATACATTTGGCCATGAAAAAAAAAAAAAATTGGTTAATACATGATGAATATCATCTTAGTGTTAAATATGTTGATATTGATGGAATTTTGATGATGTCTTGCCTATGGTTTATATCATGTACATTAATACACAGACTACGAAACGTTATAAAGTTTGTTATGCCTCATAAAAAATGCACATGTTAGAATTTGAATTGGAACCTTTACTTTCTTTAGCATTCCACTCTTACACTATTCGTTGGCATTACCATGAGATCTTATTGGAAAACTTTCGTGGATATGTTTTTGGCATGAGAATAAAGTCATGGATTTTAATTAGAGAAGTTACTTGGAATCATTGGTGGCATGTAGCATGAAAAATACAATTTGTTGGAAGGAATCCATGTGGTTTTATGTTGGAGAAATTTTATATTTTGTTTTATATTGAGAAATTGTATGATTTGTTTTATGTTAAGGATGCTTTGGGAAAGTTTTAAAAGAAATGCTTGGTTTTAAAAGAATCTTGTGAGTATATTTATGGTTGAAGGTTTTGCGAATTGTTTTACATCGAGAGGCTTTATCGAAAAAAAAAAAATATTTGTGAATGTTTTGTGACGATGGCTCTACAATGAGAGGTTTCTATAAAACCTTCTCGTTGGAAAGCTTTATTTTTTTTACCCCACTCCAAATGAGAGGAGGGGCACTTGATTAGTGGTTCTTTGGGTAGGATTGTGTAGCAAAAGATGAAGTTTTTGGTAAGAGATTTTGTAGAGTTTTATTTTTCGTGTCAAAACAACAAAATGAAAGAGAAAGAGATTTTAGTAGATAACTTTTGGGGGGTTTTGTAGGAGTTCATGTAACGGTTCCTATAAATCATTTTGAGGTCTATAATTTTGTAAGTTAAGCTTGTGTAGCAAGATCCCTTAGTGTCCTTCAAGAATAACTAGTGCTGTCTTATTAGAATTAGAGTTTGCTTAATTTTTCTTCCTAAAAGAATGAGTTTAGAAGATTTTGAAATTTTGGGAAATTTATGTTGATAAATGTTCAGTGTCTTTTAATAGCTTCTTTGATTAATCTCTACTTGCTTAGATTTTCTCCTCTTTAGTATTTATTCCTATAAAAAATTGTTGGGTAAACTTAAGCGTATAGAATTTCTAGATTTTAGGTTGAGCTTTAGAGGTTGGTTTCCCTTAGTTGTTGCAAGCTTGGTTTAGAAAGTCTTTGTGGGTAGAAGTGTCAAAATATCAAGCGCCTCATTTGGAGTGGGAACAGTAAAGGGCATCGTTGCTGTTATAGGATGCACTTGACTTCTACGAAGTGTATCCAATAACAACGATGCCTACACCCCTTTTTGTATTTGATTTTCTTTCGTTGTTTTCCCCGTTGTTTGTTTTATGTTTTTGGTGCTATATGCTTGCAAAACAAGCAGAACCTAAAGAACAAGTGGCTCAACAAATAACTAAAAGGTACGTTCTTTTTCTTTCCTTGCATTTTTTTCATTCTTTCATATTATTAACTGCTTATAGAACTGCCCTAATACCTCTCTTCTCTATGTCTTGCGAGGTACTTTTTGGAAAGCAATGGATAAGGAGCATCTGGAGCTGGAGCTAGGACAACCGGATCCGAGCATCAGTCGTCCCTACTCATCTAGTAGGGATGCTACGGGCGGAACCACCGGGTCGTAGCCCCCGGTGCTGTAAGCTTTCTGAAACTTAGAAAACCTTTAGGGGCCTAGATGATTGTACGCCTCCTTCCCTTAGGGCCTTAGAAACTTCAATTATATTTAGGATTGCTTTTCTTTTCCTTATTTAGATCCCTAAAACCTTGTGACATCCGTATAGAAGTCTTAGGAGTTAGAAGAACAACACTTTTAATCCTACAACACTAGTGACATCTAAGGACAAAAATTAAGGACCGAGTCTTAGAAAACATAGACTTAGGGTGCATGTTCCTTATAGGATAGAGACTTCAAAACAACAACTTAGTGACACGTTTTCCTAGATTTAGATTTTGTTTTCTTTACTCTACTAATAATCAACCAACTAATTTAATCTAATTCTTAAAAATCTATTAAAACACTTAATTCTTAATTAAGTTTTAATTAACATTCATAATCATTAAATCATAATTTTAAATCATAAACCTAAATCAAATCTAATTAAATTAATAATTAACCTTTCACCAATCTAAAATCTAAAAGAAGTAGATCTAATTAGGAGATCAAATTTTAAATTAAAATTCATTAGGATAATACACTTCTAAATATCAAACCTTAGAATAATAACCTCTAAAAGTCAATTAACTAATTTGATTAATTAAAATACCCAATCTACCTTTTCTTTTCTTTTCATAACAAAACTATAATAATTAAACAAAGTTAATTATCACTGGGTAACCCAGGCCTACGAGGCTATTAAGTTAGCCCCAAGGAGGGTGAAATAAACCTCACGGCCTCGGTGTGAAACAAAGGTGGTAGTTAATTAAACATTAAAAAAATAAAAGATACCTAAAATCAACCCTAAAACACTAAGATTTGAATTTTAATTAAAATTTCCTTAGCCTCTTTCAACAAATCTAATACAAACAACTTTAACTAAACTATCTTATCTAGGACCTACCAAAACCACACGGCTTTCACACACTTAGATGAGTTTGCTAGGACACGACTATTAACTTTAGGTTAGGCTGTTGTTCTGCTTTACTTTTCCGTACTTTGTTGTGACGCTCTGCATGTGACCTGTGTGCTGGTTGTTGTTTTTGCTACCTGTTGTAGCTTTTCTGCTGTATTGGTTTTCGTACTGCTTTCTTTTAGCTTTTCTTTTCTGCACTGTGGTTGTGACGTTAGAATACCCATAGGTTAGGCACGCTCTTTTATACTAATGCTGTCTTCCTGCAGGTGGCCGTGCTCATATAATGCTGCTAAAAAAAAAAAGGGGGCTAAGAATTAATAATTATTTATAACTGTTTTAGGTACCTGCTTCAGCTGCTTAGCCCCCAATAATCAGAGCACGGCCAAGTGATTGATGTGTGCATTTTGATTTACATATATAACTGCTTGGATGAAATTTTTATTATAACTGCTTAGGATAACCCCTGCAGGAGAGTCTAGATTTTCTATTTTTGATTAATGTAATGTATTTGAGATGTAGTAAATTTTGTAAAAATCATTAAAATAAGGCATCTTTAAAGAGATAGGAGTCCAAAGGGAAAAGTAAACCCTTACAGAGGGTTTCCTTTTTCATTTGGATATCCTTTTGGAGCACTCACTACGAGGAGTCCAAAGGGAAAAGTAAATCCCTACAGGGGGTTTCCTTTTTTCATTTGGATATCCTTTTAGGAGAGTCACTACGAGGAGCCCGAAGAGAACAAAGACGATCCAAAGACGAATCAAGGAAGAGAAGAAGAAGACTGAAGAAATATAAAGATGCATTATTTTAAGATTTGCGTCGTTTCCGGGTTGTTGTCGGTGGAGCCCGGCCACCATTACTTACTGTACTTTGAGATGTAATATTGTATGGCACTTGCCATGGACATTCTTTTTTTTCGTGGGATTTTGTTTCTGTGCTGTGATTTACTTACTTTGTTTGCGCAGTAGAACCAGCATGCTTTTCATAGGTTTCTTTCTTGCATGTGCTTGTGTCTGACCGTTAGGCTCTTTTAGGAATAAAAATTTTTCTACTCGTAATTATTTAATAAAATTTAAGATTAACTCACATAGAAACATAACGACTCTAGGGAATAGCCGGAATCGTCCGGGGTGGCATACATGCATTCTCTCACCTCCTAGACAAATTTCCCCGCCTGCGGGTAGAGTCCGGATAATCTGGCCTATGAGGATGAAGTGCCGGACCTGGGGAAATTTAGCCATTCAAAAAATTATTTTATAAAGCCTTTTTAAAAATTCATACATGTTTGATTTGGAGACTTAAACCAGCATAAATTGCATTAGTAACTAATTAAAATTAAGATTTAATTGCATTAGTTTTAGGAGCATTATACCACTCATAAGTGTGGGATCAATTAGGAATTTCTCTAGTTTGTCGATCCCAAATTTCAGCGTCTAAACTACCCTCCCATCTTTCATACAGACTGGACAGCATGGATTTTATACGATTAGGTGGTTTTAGCTGGCTTCCTTTGTCAGACAAGGAGTAAGTCCAGATTGCATTAGTTAGGTCGTAGATGTTAGTGTTGTGCGTGCAACACTACATCTTTTGTAGATTTAGGATCTAAAGGTGGAGAGTACAAGTGTACTTCTATACACCTTATTGGTGGGTAAGTTTCTCCATTCTTTCGGAGACTATAAAACCCTACTCATCTGCGTCACACAGATGACGCCACTTCCTTCTTTCTCTCGTGCTTGTTTGAGATGCTTCGCCTCTCTTCTTTTTCTCCAGTTTTTCACTTCTCTTAGCCGGCCGGATGTTGATTGAACCTTGCGTGATTGATCGAGCCAGATTGGGACCTTCTCCCCTTTGATTAGGAAAGCCTAGAAACCCCTTTGCACTAAACCCATTCGGAGAAGATAATCTAACATCCTTAATCGAGAGTTTTCCTAAGTCAAGGCTTAGGATGTAATTAACTACGGGGGCTTGCGCCCGTAGGAAACCGATCCCTACAATCAAATAAACCCTATTCGAGGCTGAGGCATCGAATAGGGGAAATATCGTGAATTTAGGGTTATAGATATTATTATCCATTGAGGTGCGTAGGCGAAAACCCGCTATCCTCCATGGCTAATCGTATCTATAACTCCATCTGCTCTTCCATCGGCCTGCTTGTGTCGATTGTAAAGGCCTACGACCATTTTGTCCTTCGGGATAGTGTGATCGTACCCTTTGCATTCGAAACACACGAGCGGAAACCTTTCGGAGACCCACAGATTTCTGGCGACCACGGTGGGACAGGTTTCTCTCTCCATCTTTGGATATTAAATTATCTACTTCGGGTTTGTACTCCGGGTTTAGTGTTCCTTAGTTAGGATCTTCCTCTTCTAGCCTTTACAGGCTATTCCGTCCCTTTCTTTCTCGTTCCTTCTGGTGCTTTTGTTTACGCTAATTGTTATTATTTGCAAGCTGCAGACAGTAGAAATGGCGTATTCAGGTCCGTCCGTTACTTTCTGTTTTGGCTCTGACTCACGGGTGACACTCCCTGAGTCCCTGTTGACGAGCCCACCGGCGGGGGGGATCACCTTTGGATCCTTCACTGATTCGGCGTACGTCACTCTTGGCGGGCCGACCCCCTCCGAGGCTGCCGCATTCTCTCCTCCTCAGAGGAGAGGACGCGCAGCTATGAGACCTTTTGGACGACCAGTTGCTCGGCAGCCAGCCCGGGCACCCGTTCGTCCAGTTGCTGTTCGTGCGCAGCCAGTGCGCCCGGTGGCTAGGCCACTTCCTTTTCACCCTGTTCGTCCAGCGGTCAGGCGGCCAGCGCCTGTCGCCCCTGTTGTTCGTGTAGCCCCGGCTCCTCAGCGCCGGCAGCCAGCAGTTCCTTTACCAGTTGTTCCGGTAGAGGCTGCTCGCGCTCGGGTCTCCCCTCCTCCTTCCACTTCGAGGAAGAGGGTTGCTCAGGCCGAGCTTCCTCCACCCCCTACTCGTCGGGTTTCTGTTTTCACCCGGTTGTCTCACCCTGAGATTGCTGAGGAGACCCCGACACCCCCTCGGTCAGTAGTCCTTGTTCCTCCAGTACAGCCTGTGGGTACTGATGTAGCGTCTTCTTCCACCTCCGGCCTTGGGAGAAGGGCTAGGAGAAATAGGAACAGGAGATTACGCTTGGCAGCGTCTGATGCAGCAGTCCAGCGGATGGCGGATTCTTTGGCTCAGCAGGAGCCAATTCAGCAGAGGATGGTTCCCTTACAGCGGGAGCCACGCAGACGAGTAGTTACCCCAGTTCCTGATGTTGTAGTTGCCCCTGAGATCGACGCAGTCCAGGGAGGACGCTTTTCCCCTCTAGTACATAGTGGTGACGAGGAGGACGCTGCCCGTATTGCAGCAGCCCCTCCTGTCCCCACTACTCTTCCTCGCGCTCGAGTCCCCAGGGATACTGTCACTCGGACCCTCACTCAGAGGATCCGAAGCATTATCCGTTCAGCGCGCGGTAGAGGACGTGTTAGTGAGGAGAGGTTACTCCACCAGATCTCTCAGGTGCACGCTCAGTTACAGCGACAGTCAGTCAGACAGAGTTACCGGTGGCAGAGAGGACAGCCACCACGACAGCAGACTAGAGTTGTTCCCACTGATAGACCTCAGGCAGGTGCCCCTGCTGTTGGACGACGCCCTCGCCGTTATGGACGTCGCCCACAGTTAGAGCCTGTCCGATCCCAGCTTGGTTCAGTTGTTGTTGCCCCCTCCACTCAGTCAGATGTTCCTACCGGGTCCCGTCGTAGTAAATGGGTTTGGAGACGTCGGCAGGTGGATGAACCTGTCGAGACGGAGCAGACAGTGGGCACGATTAGACGAGTTGACACAGTTCCTTCAGTGCCGGCAGTAGTTCAGATGGATGTTGATGCAGTAGATGTTGATAGTAGTGCCCCGGCTCGAGTGGAGCCAGTTGCTTCTTCTAGTCCCCTTAGGATTTCTTTTCCTATGGGTCCGTACATAGATGCCCTTCGTCAGACCCTCTCCGATGATGACTTGCTTACAGAGGAGTCAGACGAAGACATCCCCGTTCACCGTGTTTGTGTTGTCACGAGACGAGGCACGTCAGATGAGCAGCATGAACAGTACGATGATTTAGAGGAGCAAGGGGAGGCTGATGTACCTTCCACCTCAGCACAAGGTGGACCTCCCCGTTCAGTAGATACGGATGTCACGGTGTTGCAGTTGCAGACTCAGATGGCGGAGATGGCCAGAGCCATGGCGGCGATGACCGCCCAGTTGACGGCGTTGGGGGCTACACCCCATGTCATGGATGTAGTTACTCCTACTACATCCAGAGACGAGCCAGTAGCACCACAGTCGCCAGCCCCAGAGCCTGTTAGAGTTGATAGAGTTCAGAGGACAGTTCCGATGTCCCGACCAGCAGTACAGTTGAGTGCACCAGTTCAGAGTCAGTCGGTTCAGCTGTCACCCGTTCAGATTCAGGACATGATTGCACAGAGAGTCGATCAGGCTATTGCTTCTAGAAAGTCTGGGGATTCTGTTAGTAGAGGTCGCCCCTACCCGGTAGAGTACGAGCGGGAGCCTTACCCCGCTGGTTTTGTTCCTCCCCGTTTCCGAGTTTTTGATGGGTTTGGAAACCCAAAACAACATGTGGCTCAATATCGGGCCATATGTTGTAACATTGGAGGAAATGATGCTTTGATGCTTAGATTGTTTGTTAGTAGTCTAGGGGGAGTGGCATTTGAGTGGTATGCCGATCTCCCTAACGATTCAGTTCGCACTTTTGCTGAGATGGAGCAGTTATTTGTGCAGAGGTTCATTAGTACAGAACATAGAGTGACTGTTGGTGAGTTGGTAGTGACCAGACAGCGCCCTCACGAGTCTCTACTTAACTATATAGTTAGGTGGAGAAACCTTAGTCTTCAGTGTGAACCTCAATTGCAAGAACAGCATGCAGTTGAGATTCTGTTGAAGAATATTGATGGTCCTATCGCTCCGTACCTGAAGGGTTTTAGCATTCGAACCTTTCAGAAGTTGTTAACCAAAGTCACTAGCCTGCAGGACAGCATACCCAGTGCAGTCCCTCCTAAGGCTGAGAGTCAACCCATTCGTAGACCTCAGCGTTTGGAGTTTTCTGGGGCACCACCTCCTAGGAAGGGAGAGGTGCATAGTACTTCTGATGCTCTTGATAGGGGCAAGAGGCCCATGGTTAGTTCAGTACCACAGCGTCCACCACCACCACGACCTCAGTTTCAGCCCCGACCCCAGTTGCCACCACCAGTACAGCCGTCAGGGCAGTTTCAGTCTCAGCCACAGACACAGCAGCAGTTTAGGCGCCCTCAGAGGACTCCGGAGACTCAGCAGTCTCTACAGGAGAAGCTTAGCAAGGAATATCCCTTCAAAAGGGAAAGTGTGCAGAAGATTTTTAAATTCCTTGTTAAGAAGAACATTTTGGTCTTCCCGGTCAACAATAAAGCAAATGAAGAAGGGCAGACGGAGCATCCTTTGTATTGTCCATTTCATAGGCATATTGGTCATGTCCTTGAAGATTGCTTTGTGTTCAAGGACAGAGTGGAGAGCCTTATGGCTAGGGGTGAGATTCACTTGCAGGACAGCGATTTAGTGAATCCTCAGGGCAAAGTTGCTCAGATAGTTCAGATGATTACTAGCTCCAGTCAGTGTGACAGTCAGTGTGGTGTTCAGAGCAGTGACAGCAGAGCACCTCTTAGTTCTGGGGAGGAGTGGCAGCTTGCACTCTCTCGCAAGACAAGGGGTATGATCAGGCGAGCAGTTCAGAGTTCAGAGGCAGTTGAGAGGAGGCCCCCACAGGCCAAGTCGACAGTTGCCAGCCCAGTTTCTTTGCCAGTCTCTTTTTCTTCTTCTGTTTGTAGTGCCTACTGAGCACATTTCTTCTACTTCTACTTGTATTAGAAAGATGTATGAGAGAGAGAGAGAAATTTGTTGTAACTTCTGAGGGGAAGACAGGATCTCTTCCAGCACTTACGCTGAAGGATTTTGTTCTCCCTTCAACTGATGATGAATTAATGGAAGAAAATGATTCTGGCTACTTTTGGTGTCTTGCTCCTAGTTTTTCTTTTTTTCTAGCACTCGTTCTTCTTCTGTTCTATTTATTTCTGAAAATGATGATGATCATTCTTTTGGAGAAGAGTTTGAGTGTGAGGAAGAGCCTGTGTTTGCTATTCCTGAAGGAGGCTGTTACATGGATTCAGAAGATGAATCCGAGAACACTCCTCAGTCACTTCTTAATGAACCAACACAAGCCATGTCACCTGGACCAAATGAGTCCTCTATTGAGTCCGACTCGATACGAGAGATACAATTGCGTTCAGGTAAGGTTCTACCACCTAAAATGGCTAAGAATAATAAAGAAAAAGATAGAAACATCATTACCCAACAGGATGATCCTATCCCTCCTCCTCAAGCACCTGCTAAGGAGAAGGGAAAAGGCCCTCAGTTGGATGTTGATTACAATGTGTTGGCTCATTTGAGAAAGATCCCTTCTCTTCTTAGTGTTTATGATGCACTGATGATGTCTTCCGACTTGAGAGAGACTTTAGTTAAAGCCTTGCTTGAACCAGAGTCCTATCAAGCCTTCTTTGCCACTGAGTCAGTTAAGGATGCATGTTATTTGAGAGAGATGCCATGCATTACCTTTTCAGACCAGGATCTTCTCTTAGGAACTTCTGATCACAACCGTCCCTTGTACGTCACCACTGAAGTAAATGGTTATGAGTTGAACAGGGTCCTCATTGACCAAGGAGCTTCAGTTAATATCCTTAATCATGCCACCCTGCAGAGTCTCTCCCTTGGTCACTTAAAGCTCACTTCAGATAAGATTATGCTGAAGGGTTTTAATGATCAAGGTCAACGAGCTCTAGGTTCCATCACTTTGCCTTTGCGTTTTGGAGATCTTTTGACTGAGGCGAAGTTTCATGTTATTGAGGCAGATACCTCATACAAGGCTCTCTTAGGAAGGCCTTGGATACATGAATATGGAATGGTGCCCTCTACACTGCACCAGTGCATGAAGTACATGAGGAATGACGTAGAGTTTTCCATCCTTGGAGATATTCAACCTTTTGCCGTGCATGAAGTCTCCATTTATGATGATGCCGAGCATTACATGCCTCGGAAAGCTCGTAGACCTCCCCCTGCCCAGTCACCAGTAATACCCACTAGTATTGTACAGGGTCCTATGCAGCCACTTGCACAGGGTCCTATACAACCACTAGCGCAGGGTCCATCACAGGTTGAGATTGAGGCAGATGTTTCCACTGCAGACCTTGATGAATCTTTACGGTTTGTACTCAGACGCGATGTTCCCCCTGGTAGAGGTAGAGGATTGCGTGGTAGAGGTCGAGGTAGAGAGTCAGTTCGCCCTCCGAGGAACTTTGATACTCGAATCCCTCCTCCCCCGCACTTGTACACTTCCTCTTTGACGGTTGAGTCCGACTCTGATGACGAGATGATTGATATTCTTCGTCATTCAGTTCCTTCGCCCGCCTTTAGTGTTGATCACAATTCCTATCCCACTTTTCATAGGAGTTTGATTCCCCAGGGCGGTTTAGTTGTTGATAGTGATTCAGACGACGACGGAGATGTCGGGCGTCAGACTACTAGTCAACAATCCCTTTCTCGCCAGATGTACGGGATGAGAATTGAGGGATCTCCTCCTCAATCTTTCCCTATATCTTCCGCTAGTGTTCGTGGTGCACTACCCTTAGATAGGCGCTCTGTACAAGAGCTGCACACTCTCTATGTGCCACCACAATCTGCTTGGCATGCATCGTTGTTTCATAGTGTAGGTGTCCCACAGAGTACTGACATACAGGATCCTGTGGAATCCACTGTGGATGACGAGATCATGCCAGTTCCCCGGTACTTTTCCCCTGCTGTTGATAACTTTGTTGAGCGAGGCATTGTCCCTTCGACTTGGTCAGGTAGACAGGCCCAACAGCAGGCCCGAATTTGGCGAACTGATTTTCCTCGAACTGGACAGGGCATAGGCTTTTCTCAAGAGAATCAGTCTCCTTCCGCCAACATTCATGTTGTTTCTCATTCTTATCCGGTCATTTCCGTTGCCGATGAGGAAGACCCGGAAGAGAATGAAGACAGGGTCCTTGAAGCTCCACGAGAATTCGAAGATGGCGCCAGTTCTGCCATGGATGAGTTGCATGAGATTAATTTGGGCACTGAATCGGATCCTCGGCCTATCTTTCATAGTGCTTTGCTATCCGGATCAGAGGCTCAAGAGTATGTTGCACTCATTTCTGAGTTTAAAGATTGTTTTGCCTGGAACTATACAGAGATGCCCGGTTTAGATCCAGAAGTAGCAGTCCATAAGTTAGCTATTAGTCCTGATGCAGTCCCTGTTAAGCAGTCACCTCGTCGGATGAGGTTAGAGATTGAACAACAGGTGATAGCCGAGACTAAGAAGCTTATAGAAGCTGGTTTTGTTCGTGAAGAGAAGTATCCCACTTGGCTTGCCAATGTCGTTCCGGTCCGGAAGAAGAATGGTCAGATCCGTGTTTGCATAGACTTCCGTGATTTGAATAAGGCATGTCCTAAGGATGATTTTCCTCTTCCTATCCCTGAACTCATGGTTGATATTGCTTCATCCCATAGCATTTTCTCCTTCATGGATGGTTCATCTGGCTACAATCAGATTAAGATGGCCCCTGAAGATGAGAAATTCACTGCCTTTCGCACCCCTATAGGTGTGTTTTGTTACAAGGTGATGCCCTTTGGCCTCAAGAATGCCGGGGCCACCTATCAGCGTGCCATGACAGTCATTTTTGACGAGTTGATTCATGAGCAGGTTGAGTGCTATGTGGATGATTTAGTAGTCAAAAGCAAGGTCCGTAGTGATCACCTCCGAGACCTACGAATCGTTTTTGAACGCTTAAGAAAACATGATTTGAAGATGAATCCCTTAAAGTGTGCATTTGGTGTCACTGCGGGGAAGTTTCTTGGTTTCATTGTTCGCTACCGTGGCATTGAGATTGATCCCTCCATGATCAAGGCCATAGTAGGACTTGAAACCCCCTAGGAGTCTTACCCAGTTGAGGTCCTTTCAAGGTAAAACTTGCTTTCTTGCGGAGATTTATCTCCAATCTTGCCGGTAGATGTCATCCCTTTGCTGCTTTAGCGAAGAAGGATGCCCGCTTCCATTGGGATAAGAGTTGTCAGGAGGCCTTTGAGAGTATAAAGCGCTACCTGACGAATCCCCCAGTGTTAGCTGCACCCATCCCTGGTAGACCGCTGATTCTTTATACTACTGCCTTGGATGAGTCACTTGGTGCACTTTTAGCTCAAGAAAATGAGGAAGGCAAAGAGAATGCCTTGTACTACCTTAGCAGACGATTAATTCCTGCAGAGCTAAAATACCCGACGATGGAAAAGCAGTGTTTAGCTTTGATTTTTGCTGTGCAGAAGCTTAGACATTATATGCTCTCACACAAGATCAGTCTGATTTCTCGAGTCAATCCTTTGCAGTACCTGATGACCCGTCCGATTTTGTCAGGTCGTCTAGCACGATGGTCTATGATTTTACTGCAGTTTGATATTACCTTTGTTCCTCAGCGGGCCGTCAAAGGACAGGCTCTAGCTGATTTTCTTGCTTCTCACCCGATCCCTGCAGATTCCCCACTTAATGACGATTTGCCCGACGAATTAGTCATGAGTGTGGAAGAACAGGAGTCCCCTACTTGGGAGTTCTACTTTGATGGAGCTTCTTCCATCAAATCTCTACGTCCTCACGAAACTCCTGTTGTTAGGGTAGGTTTGGGGCTTGTTTTCGTGTCTCCTGAAGGCCACACCCTTCGTTATTCCTACAGTCTTTCAGAACCTCGTACCAATAATGAAGCTGAGTACGAAGCCCTAATTGTAGGACTTGAGTTGGCCATTCAGATGAGTATTGTGCGGGTAAAGATCTTTGGAGATTCCCAACTAATTATTAATCAAGTTGCTGGGATTTTCAAAGTTCTCAAACCTGAGCTCTTGCCTTACCACGATAAGGCAATGGAACTCCTGTGTTTGATTCCTGAAGTAACTTTAGTTAGAGTCCCTCGATCTGAGAACGGTAGAGCGGATGCACTAGCTAAACTTGCTAAGGAGTTGGCTGACCCGAATGGGAATCCAGTGTCAGTTGTTGTTCAGTATCGGCAAGCCTTGTGTCCCGCGGACTTGTCTTTTCCCGATCAGGCCTTCACAGTGTGCGCTGTTGAGGAAGAGTCAGATTGGAGAATTCCCTTTATTGAGTACTTGAAGCGTGGAAAGCTTCCAGATGATCGCTCTCTTGCTGCTCAGATTAGGAAGAGAGCTTTGTCCTTCTCCTATGTGAATGAAACCCTGTACCGACGCTCTTTTGACCAGATGTGGTTGCGTTGCCTCAACAACGAGGAGGCTCGTAAGGTCATGGGCGAAGTACATGAGGGGCTTTGTGGTGCTCATCAGTCCGGACCTAAGATGAAGGTCAGAATTAAACGCCTTGGTTATTACTGGCCGACGATGATCCGTGATTGCATGGAGCACGCTAGGAAGTGCCACCAATGTCAGATCCATAATACTGTTATTCACCAACCTCCTAATCCGTTGCACCCCACTGTGTCTTCCTGGCCTTTCGAGAGTTGGGGCACGGATGTAGTGGGTCCTATTGACCCTCCTTCCTCTAAGGGTCATAGATTTATTCTGGCTGCTACCGATTACTTCTCTAAAGTGGGCAGAAGCTATCCCGCTTAAAGAAGTCAAATCAGAAGATGTGATGCGCTTCTTCCGCGATCATGTTGTATACTGTTTTGGTGTTCCGCGCCGTATAATTTCGGATAATGGCCCGTCTTTTAGAAGCACCAAAATCGCTAGATTTGCCCGCCGTCATAACATAAAATTGGCGGTATTCCTCGATTTATTATCCTAGGGCTAATGGTTTGGCTGAAGCATTCAATAAGACCTTAGTCCAATTGATAAGAAAAATACTTGTGGCAAATAAAAGAGAAATGGCACGACAAATTTACCGGAAGCATTGTGGGCCTATCGGACTACATACCGTACTCCTACTCAGTGTACCCCTTATTCTTTAGCTTTTGGGGTTGAGGCTGTCCTCCCACTAGAGGTTGAGCTCCCTTCGTTGCGTGTAGCAGTTAGCCACAATCTTTCTCATGAGGATAATGCCCGACTCCGGTTGGAAGAACTTGATGGTTTAGAAGAGCTTCGTTTACAAGCTTATCAGAACCTTAAGTTGTACCAGGCTCGTATGGCCCAGGCACATGATCGCCTTGTCCGACCCCGTGCTTTTCAAGTTGGGGAGTTAGTCCTTGTTTTGCGTAGGCCTATCATCTCGCGCCGTCGTCGTCGAGGTGGTAAGTTTGAGCCCATTTGGGAAGGCCCGTTCGTTGTAGAACAGGTATATGAAGGTGGATCTTATTTGCTAGTTGATGCGAATGGTGTTCATCCCATGCCCGTCATTAATGGGCAGTACTTGAGAAAGTACTACGCTTGAGTTTGCACATCGCAAGGGGGCATTCCCCCGCCACTTGTAAATATTCCTCTGTATAGATATGACTCTAAAGGATTTCTTGTACTTTTCGGCAGTCCGTGGCCACGACGATTTGTCCTCTACCACGTGATGTTCGTCATGCAGAGTACAAGATCATCCTCAGGAGTTGTTGTGTGTAAATACGCCGTAGGGATGTTTGTGCTTACTTTTACATTCATCAATCACTTTAATGTTGTTGCACAAATCTTCTTCTCAGTCCCCTTCGAGGGTTGACTTTACCCAGTTTCACTTGTCACCTTCAAGTGTGGTTTGGGATACCAAAACTACTAACTCGAATTTCTATGGAACGTGATACTGGGTCCATCCTTGATCTACACTAATCAAATATAATGAGGTTGATTCATTGTCACTTTGTGAATTTTCCTACAAATTATTGTTGTGACTTTTCTCTCTCCCCAGTTTTACTCATGTGGCGAGTATGGCCTGGGATATCAAAGCCAACAATTTTCCCCTCTCTTAAATAAATAAATAAAAAAAAAAAAAAAAAAATAAAAAAAAAAAAAAAAAAAAAAAAAAATAAAAAAAAAAAAGAAAAAAAAAAAAGAAGAAGAAGAAAAGAGGGAAGCTCTTAGTTGAGAAAGAATCGGTTGCCCTTGTCACAGGTGGAACCCGGTTCTACGCTCCAAGAGCCCAAAGTCCCTCCAAATTCTCTTTATTTCCTTAAAACATTTCGTTGATTGTTTAGGGGATAGCTATATGTTCATTCATTCTATTATAATTATTCACTCATAATGGGATATGGTTTTCCCCTCTCCTATGATGTGGTACATCTTGTTTCAGATGTCAACATCCTTGCTCGGTGGATTTTGATCTTCTAGTAGAAAGTCGATCCACTACCTCTTTTAGTGACATATTTCCCATTGAGAATGTGTCCTTAGCTGCAAGAGCAGTCTCTTTGGATGTATAAAATGTTGCTTGTGCCTCTCACAGGGTCCCAACAGTTAGTTAAATGTTACCACCATGATCCCTTTTGCAATCATTGATGTTCGATATGATGAAGGTTATTTTTAGTGGCAAATTTGTTCATTCGCCACTTCACTTGATCTTTTGATATGACATTACTCTTTCTACTCGGTCGTTTATATGTTCCTCTGTTTAGAGAGATGTATATCGATCATTTGTTTCATGTTGTACATGATTTCAGTTTACCTAAAGAAATTCTACTTGTATTTTAATTACTCATGGCCACGACGATTTGTCCTCTACCATGTGGTAACTAAAGTATAAGTTTGAGATTTCTTGGATGATGGATTACTTCTTTGGCTTTCTCACAGCACCACGCATATGAGCATTGGTTGGTTGTGGAGCTATGGCCTCTTTTTATCGTCGCGACATATGCGCCCAACGATATTAGAGTGTTTTCTTTCCTCTTTTCATCGCCGCGGCATATGCGCCGGACGATGTTAGAGTGTTCTTTCCTCTTCTGATCGTCGCGGCATATGCGCCCGGCGGTATTAGAGTGTTTTCTTTACTCTTTTTATCGTCGCGGCATATGCGCCCGACGATATTAGAGTGGTGTTCTTTCCTCTTTTTATCGCCGCGGCATATGCGCCCGACGATATTAGAGTGTAGAGTTTCCTTTGCTGGTTGAGAGAGCCCGACAGAGTCCCTGGGAGGCATTCCTCACCACCCCTTCCTCTTCTGATCGTCGCGGCATATGCGCCCGGCGGTATTAGAGTGGTGTTCTTTCCTCTTCTTATCGCCGCGGCATATGCGCCCGACGGTACAAGAGTGTAGAGTTCCCTTTTTCTGGTTGAGAGAGCCCGACAGAGTCCCTGGGAGGCATTCCTCACCACCCCTTCCTCTTCTGATCGTCGCGGCATATGCGCCCGGCGGTATTAGAGTGTTCTTCTCCTCTTCTGATCGTCGCGGCATATGCGCCCGGCGGTAGTAGAGTGTACCTTTTCCTCTTCTGATCGTCGCGGCATATGCGCCCGGCGGTATTAGAGTGGTGTTCTTTCCTCTTCTTATCGCCGCGGCATATGCGCCCGACGGTACAAGAGTGTAGAGTTCCCTTTGCTGGTTGAGAGAGCCCGACAGAGTCCCTGGGAGGCATTCCTCACCACCCTTTCCTCTTCTGATCGTCGCGGCATATGCGCCCGGCGGTAGTAGAGTGTTCTTTCCTCTTCTGATCGTCGCGGCATATACGCCCGATGATATTAGAGTGTTCCTTGTGGACTTTTTCACGTTTGCTTTGGCCCTTTTTGATAGTATCTCGATTCCTGTTCGCTTTAGCATGGAATTTCTTCTTCTACTTGGCTGCTGAGATGTGGTCAGGAAGATAGATGATTTTCCTACATTTAATTATTATTTCTTGTTGATCCCCTTCGATTATCACTTTGATACTTGATATGATTTTCAAATGATTGTTAAATTCGCTTCTCCTCGTATCATCTTAGATCTTTGTCGTAGGTGATCTTTGAATTCTATTCGGTTCTTTGAGATTTCACTTCGACTTGGCTCGTGTGAGCATGAGACTTCCTTTCTCCCATCCTCCCACTTTGGTTGGGCGGATGATTGACTTGTTCTCTCTCTCTTTATTGATCTGGTTCTCATTGGTTGATTGCATTTTCTTAGTGAATTTCGTTGGTTGACCTTAATGTTGTATCTTCCTAGAGTTAGGAAGGTCAACGCCAACATATACGGTTCACTTATTATTCGCCGCATATGTTGGGGGTCCGTTTGTTGACCTCGTTTTTCGTACGAGCGCCTTCGAGGATCTTCGATCGGTTTAATCAAACCCCGTCGAACCAAATTCAAGCTCGAGTTGACTCGAATCGAGTTGAATCAGGCCCGACTAAGTTTAATTAAACTCGATCGATGTCCGCGAACCTCGTCGAGAAATATTTGAGTTTAATTGGCTTTAATCTCAGTCTAATTTTCATTAAACCAGCCTTGTCGAGCCGCATTGAGCCCAAATTCATTTGGTTTGACCCAAGCTATGGTTTATTTGAAATCAAATCTGACCTAATTTAACTTTAAATAATTTTAATTAAACTCCAATTCACTTTCTAATGAATTCAAAATTGATCAAAATTGATGCAAGATCAGGAAATTTTGATCGAGTGGATCCGATTGAATCAAGAGCTGGCGTGGTCCTTTTCCCTGAGGCTCGCGATCTCCCACAGACAAAGCAGCGATATGAAGCAGATGACAGACTCCCTTTGCGTGTTTTTGAGTGGCTGCGACAACGGGACGATGCTTGGCGGGCTTCCTCTTTCGGCGAAGAGTTCGGTTTACTCAGGACGAAGCTCTCGGGGATGGACACAGGCTCACGCACTCTCTTTCTCTCCTCCTCTCGGTTTTTTGCTCTTGCTTTGAGAGATCCGAAAATCCCCTCCCTCTCCAACTCTTGATCCCGAACTTCCCCCCTTCTCTCTCGCTCTCTGGATCTCACGCACGCCTGGGACCGAACCCGATCCCTCTCTCCCTCTTCCGATCTCGCGAACGCTTTCTCCCGTCCCGACTCCTCCAGCCAGGGGCCGAAACGCCTCCAGCCAAGGCCGAACGCCTGGGCTGATCTCGACGGCAGCCACCCGACACGACGCCTGGACCGGACCGACGCCTCCTCTCTGCTCGTGTGAGACACCCGACGCCTCACTCCCGCCTGAATCCTGCAGCCACCCGATTGTCTCTGGCTTCGCACACCCCGACCACGTCCGACGCCTCCTGGCCCCGAACCCCAGCGCCTGGACCGAGCCGAGCTCTTCCTCTTTGGCAAGGTGAGTATTTTCTCCCTTCTCCTCTTCCTGGTTCTTCCACTTCTTCTTGTTCTTCTTCTTCTCTTGATCTTTTTCTTCTTCTTTCTTCTCCATCATCTTTCCTTTTCCTGCATCCACCTGCTTCCATTTCCTTCGTGTTAGTGGATGAAGTGAATGAGGGTGTTGAATCTTTTGCAAAGTTTGAAGAATAAGATTCTATTATCTATGGCTATGCATATATATCTCCTCTATTTTCTGGTTAGGGAGATTGTTGCACTAATCAGAAAGGGTCTCTTATAAAAACATTTGGGAATTGATGATCAAGTAGGCGTATACATCAAACTTTCATAATGGCTTGTTTTATGTAATTTTACGATTAATGCATATCAAGTGTTTGGGCAAAAATGCTAGTGAGGAAAATAAGAATGTTTTGGACGGTTGTCTTTCTTGACACAATGCTTAATGGATATTTATGTTCCTTGAAGATATGAGACTAGGAATGGGTATTTGTGTAAAGAAGGAATGACAGCCACTTTGCTCTCTTGCTGTAGCTGAAATCACACAATATATATGCTTTCTAATACTCATCTCCGTGGGTGACTTTTCCTTTTTTTATATAAATTGTGTTAAGTAGGTTGGATTAAAATGACGTGATCATGTTTTGGTAAGCTTAATCAAAATCTCATGTTTAAGTTGTTAAAGATCAGGTTGTTCTTTACCGAAGCATATGTATGAGGTACTTCGAGATGAAAAGCTCTATGAGTTTGTTTTATGTGTAGGTTTCATAAATTATCTCATGTTTAAGAAATCGATAACTTACTTTGCTATCTCCTTTATAATATTGACAAAGTGTCTTGAGGGAAAGAACACTCTTATGAATATGATAAAAAAAAATAGACGGGTATGTTGGCATTGAAGGATGTTTGCCTTGTCATTTGGTTTTGATGCGTCTTGTTATTATAAGTTGAATTTTTGTTATGAGATATAAGATGGATAGCATCGACCTTGAATCCTTAGTTTTATATTTCTTTATAGCTTTAACATCACATGCAAGCCCCTTGATAAAATGTGGTCGAAAGAGAGTCATCATTATTTTGCTTATATTGAAATTTAATATAATCTTACTTCTTATTGAGATTTCCCCAAATGCATTATACATATGTTAGCAACCATGGTTGGGATGCGATGAGTTATGAGTACCTTTTATGAATTTTCTTTCTTTAGCATATGTAAATGAGCTTACTTTCTTTAACGAGGCATGATAGCTTCATTATTTGTTTCCAAACCCATGTGGGTAGAAGGAAAATCTATTTGGTATTGATGAAGCTTGGAGTTTTCCCATTGTTATTTTTCTGATGAAATTGTTTAGGGAGAGTAATCTTTCATTTTTTTTTTTAATTAACTTCAAGTATTTTTGCTGTACATTAGTTCTTCCATGAATAGCTCATGAGACATAGATAAAATTTGTGTACTAATTTGGGTAGGTTTGTATGTTTAAAAAAAAAAAAAAAGATCTTTGTTATGAAGCTCTTGTTTGTTTATGAATCATCATATGATAAGGAGAGGTAGTAAAAGCCATGTAGATTTCTTAACAAAAATATGCATATAGAAATATCTTTGATGAGCTTTGGGTGGATTATTTTGTAACAATTTCAAGAAGGTATGAGTATGGAAATTTCATGGTATTTTATGTGTACAGACATCAGCTTTTGTTTTAGCTTGCCGAATGGAGTTTTGTAAACTCCTCTCATTGGTTTTGTGAAAGAAAAGGGTGCAGATTTTGGAGTTCTTATGGCTATTTTCGCATAAGAATCACTAGGGAACTTGGGTTAGATCTTGCATTGCTTTGTTGTAAGAATTCCTACAGCTTTCGTAGAGATTTTGCTACTGTTTTCGTAAGCGAATGAGTGCAGATTTTGAGGGTTCTTTCACTGTTTTCATACAATAACACCTCTAACACTTGGGTGAGTCTTTTATGGCTATTCTATGGAGATTTCCTGCAGCTTTCGTGGAGTTTTCTCCCACTGTTTTGTGTGTAAGAAAAAGCGCAGGTTTTGAGCATATTATTGTTGTTTTCATGAAAGAATCGCTATGGAGCTTGGGTAGATATTGCATGGCTTTGTTGTAGGAATCCCTGCAGCTTTTATTAGACTTTTTTTCTACTGTTTTGGCAAGAGGAAGGTGCAGATTTTTTAGAGGTATTATGGCTGTTTTTACACAAGATTCCTATGGCATTCGGATGGGTTTGTTATTGCTTCGCGGTGAAATTTCTTGCAGTTTTTGTAAGCTATTTTTTTACTGTTTTTTATGAGAAAAAAAAAAAAAAAAAAAGTTGCAGATTTTGGAAGTTTTTTCTCGCTGTTTTTTTACATAAGAATCCTCGCCGCTTTTTGAATGGATCTTGTTTTTTGCTTCTTGGTGGAGATTCCTACAGTTTTTGTGTAAGCTTTTTCCCATTGTTTTTGTAAAGAAAAGTGTATATTTTGGGAGGTTTTATCGCCGTCGTTTGGCACGAAGACCTTCGTCATGAAACTCATGTTTAGTTATGAATCATTGTACGATAGAAAATTATAAAAGCCGTGTAGATTTCTTAACAAAAATATGCATATAGAAATATCTTTGATGAACTTTGAGTAGAGTATTTCGTAACAATGTCAAGAAAGCATAAATGTGGAAAATTTGCTATGATTTGTGATCAATGCTAGTTTATTACATGAAACCTTACAAACATTACACACAAGTTGTTTGATAGAATATTGTTAAAGGAATAGTTGAAAAGCTTTATTTGAATGGAAACCCTTCTTCTTAAGTTTTCTTTGAGCGTATACATTTGGCCATGAAAAAAAAAAAAAATTGGTTAATACATGATGAATATCATCTTAGTGTTAAATATGTTGATATTGATGGAATTTTGATGATGTCTTGCCTATGGTTTATATCATGTACATTAATACACAGACTACGAAACGTTATAAAAGTTTGTTATGCCTCATAAAAAAATGCACATGTTAGAATTTGAATTGGAAACCTTTACTTTCTTTAGCATTCCACTCTTACACTATTCGTTGGGCATTACCATGAGATCTTATTGGAAAACTTTCGTGGATATGTTTTTTGGCATGAGAATAAAGTCATGGATTTTAAATTAGAGAAGTTACTTGGAATCATTGGTGGCATGTAGCATGAAAAAATACAATTTGTTGGAAGGAATCCATGTGGTTTTTATGTTGGAGAAATTTTTATATTTTGTTTTATATTGAGAAATTGTATGATTTGTTTTATGTTAAGGATGCTTTGGGAAAAGAAAGTTTTTAAAAGAAAATGCTTGGTTTTAAAAAGAATCTTGTGAGTATATTTTATGGTTGAAGGTTTTGCGAATTGTTTTTTTACATCGAGAGGCTTTATCGAAAAAAAAAAAAAAATATTTGTGAATGTTTTGTGACGATGGCTCTACAATGAGAGGTTTCTATAAAACCTTCTCGTTGGAAAGCTTTATTTTTTTTACCCCACTCCAAATGAGAGGAGGGGCACTTGATTAGTGGTTCTTTGGGTAGGATTGTGTAGCAAAAGATGAAGTTTTTGGTAAGAGATTTTGTAGAGTTTTATTTTTCGTGTCAAAAACAACAAAATGAAAGAGAAAGAGATTTTTAGTAGATAACTTTTTGGGGGGTTTTTGTAGGAGTTCATGTAACGGTTCCTATAAATCATTTTGAGGTCTATAATTTTGTAAGTTAAGCTTGTGTAGCAAGATCCCTTAGTGTCCTTTCAAGAATAACTAGTGCTGTCTTATTAGAATTAGAGTTTTGCTTAATTTTTCTTCCTAAAAGAATGAATGAGTTTAGAAGATTTTGAAATTTTGGGAAATTTATGTTGAAAATGTTCAGTGTCTTTTAATAGCTTCTTTGATTAGTCTCTACTTGCTTAGATTTTCTCCTCTTTAGTATTTATTCCTATAAAAAAATTGTTGGGTAAAACTTAAGCGTATAGAATTTCTAGATTTTTAGGTTGAGCTTTAGAGGTTGGTTTCCCTTAGTTGTTGCAAGCTTGGTTTAGAAAGTCTTTGTGGGTAGTAGAAGTGTCAAAAATATCAAGCGCCTCATTTGGAGTGGGAACAGTAAAGGGCATCGTTGCTGTTATAGGATGCACTTGACTTCTACGAAGTGTATCCAATAACAACGATGCCTACACCCCCTTTTTGTATTTGATTTTTCTTTCGTTGTTTTCCCCGTTGTTTGTTTTTTTTTTTTTGGTGCTATATGCTTGCAAAACAAGCAGAACCTAAAGAACAAGTGGCTCAACAAATAACTAAAATGTACGTTCTTTTTCTTTCCTTGCATTTTTTTCATTCTTTCATATTATTATTAACTGCTTATAGAACTGCCCTAATACCTCTCTTTCTATGTCTTGCGAGGTACTTTTTGGAAAAGCAATGGATAAGGAGCATCTGGAGCTGGAGCTAGGACAACCGGATCCGAGCATCAGTCGTCCCTACTCATCTAGTAGGGATGCTACGGGGGGGGCGGAACCACCGGGTCGTAGCCCCCGGTGCTGTAAGCTTTCTGAAACTTAGAAAACCTTTAGGGGCCTAGATGATTGTACGCCTCCTTCCCTTAGGGCCTTAGAAACTTCAATTATATTTAGGATTGCTTTTCTTTTCCTTATTTAGATCCCTAAAACCTTTGTGACATCCGTATAGAAGTCTTAGGAGTTAGAAAGAACAACACTTTTTAATCCTACAACACTAGTGACATTCTAAGGACAAAAATTAAGGACCGAGTCTTAGAAAACATAGACTTAGGGTGCATGTTCCTTATAGGATAGAGACTTCAAAACAACAACTTAGTGACACGTTTTCCTAGATTTAGATTTTGTTTTCTTTACTCTACTAATAATCAACCAACTAATTTAATCTAATTCTTAAAAATCTATTAAAACACTTAATTCTTAATTAAGTTTTAATTAACATTCATAATCATTAAATCATAATTTTAAATCATAAACCTAAATCAAATCTAATTAAAATTAATAATTAACCTTTCACAACACCAATCTAAAAATCTAAAAGAAGTAGATCTAATTAGGAGATCAAATTTTTAAATTAAAATTCATTAGGATAATACACTTCTAAATATCAAACCTTAGAATAATAACCTCTAAAAGTCAATTAACTAATTTGATTAATTAAAATATACCAATCTACCTTTTCTTTTCTTTTCATAACAAAAACTATAATAATTAAACAAAGTTAATTATCACTGGGTAACCCCAGGCCTACGAGGCTATTAAAGTTAGCCCCAAGGAGGGTGAATATAAACCTCACGGCCTCGGTGTGAAACAAAGGTGGTAGTTAATTAAACATTAAAAAAATAAAAGATACCTAAAATCAACCCTAAAACACTAAGATTTGAATTTTAAATTAAAATTTCCTTAGCCTCTTTCAACAAATCTAATACAAAAACAACTTTAACTAAACTAAACTCTTATCTAGGACCTACCAAAACCACACGGCTTTTCACACACACTTAGATGAGTTTGCTAGGACACGACTATTAACTTTAGGTTAGGCTGTTGTTCTGCTTTACTTTTCCGTACTTTGTTTGTGTGACGCTCTGCATG
This sequence comes from Dendrobium officinale, assembly GCA_019514585.1. Lineage (NCBI taxonomy): Eukaryota > Viridiplantae > Streptophyta > Magnoliopsida > Asparagales > Orchidaceae > Dendrobium > Dendrobium officinale. Next base: position 17,984,205 of record CM033692.1, read on the forward strand.
TGACCTGTGTGCTGGTTGTTGTTTTTGCTACCTGTTGTAGCTTTTCTGCTGTATTGGTTTTTCGTACTGCTTTTTTTTAGCTTTTCTTTTCTGCACTGTGGTTGTGACGTTAGAATACCCATAGGTTAGGCACGCTCTTTTATACTAATGCTGTCTTCCTGCAGGTGGCCGTGCTCATATATAATGCTGCTAAAAAAAAAAGGGGGGGCTAAGAATTAATAATTATTTATAACTGTTTTTAGGTACCTGCTTCAGCTGCTTAGCCCCCAATAATCAGAGCACGGCCAAGTGATTGATGTGTGCATTTTGATTTACATATATAAACTGCTTGGATGAAATTTTTATTATAACTGCTTAGGATAACCCCTGCAGGAGAGTCTAGATTTTCTATTTTTGATTAATGTAATGTATTTGAGATGTAGTAAATTTTTGTGAAAATCATTAAAATAAGGCATCTTTAAAGAGATAGGAGTCCAAAGGGAAAAGTAAACCCTTACAGAGGGTTTCCTTTTTCATTTGGGATATCCTTTTGGAGCACTCACTACGAGGAGTCCAAAGGGAAAAGTAAATCCCCTACAGGGGGTTTCCTTTTTTCATTTGGATATCCTTTTGGGAGAGTCACTACGAGGAGCCCGAAGAGAACAAAGACGATCCAAAGACGAATCAAGGAAGAGAAGAAGAAGACTGAAGAAATATAAAGATGCATTATTTTTAGATTTGCGTCGTTTCCGGGTTGTTGTCGGGTGGAGCCCGGCCACCATTACTTACTGTACTTTGAGATGTAATATTGTATGGCACTTGCCATGGACATTCTTTTTCGTGGGATTTTGTTTTCTGTGCTGTGATTTTACTTACTTTGTTTGCGCAGTAGAACCAGCATGCTTTTCATAGGTTTCTTTCTTGCATGTGCTTGTGTCTGACCGTTAGGCTCTTTTAGGAATAAAATTTTTTCTACTCGTAATTATTTAATAAAATTTAAGATTAACTCACATAGAAACATAACGACTCTAGGGAATAGCCGGAATCGTCCGGGGTGGCATACATGCATTCTCTCACCCCCTAGACAAATTTCCCCGCCTGCGGGTAGAGTCCGGATAATCTGGCCTATGAGGATGAAGTGCCGGACCTGGGGAAATTTAGTCATTCAAAAAAATTATTTTATAAAGCCTTTTTAAAATTCATACATGTTTGATTTGGAGACTTTTAACCAGCATAAATTGCATTAGTAACTAATTAAAATTAAGATTTAATTGCATTAGTTTTAGGAGCATTATACCACTCATAAGTGTGGGATCAATTAGGAATTTCTCTAGTTTGTCGATCCCAAATTTCAGCGTCTAAACTACCCTCCCATCTTTCATACAGACTGGACAGCATGGATTTTTATACGATTAGGTGGTTTTAGCTGGCTTCCTTTGTCAGACAAGGAGTAAGTCCAGATTGCATTAGTTAGGTCGTAGATGTTAGTGTTGTGCGTGCAACACTACATCTTTTGTAGATTTTAGGATCTAAAGGTGGAGAGTACAAGTGTACTTCTATACACCTTATTGGTGGGTAAGTTCTCCATTCTTTCGGAGACTATAAACCCTACTCATCTGCGTCACACAGATGACGCCACTTCCTTCTTCTCTCGTGCTTGTTTGAGATGCTTCGCCTCTCTTCTTTTTCTCCAGTTTTTCACTTCTCTTAGCCGGCCGGATGTTGATTGAACCTTGCGTGATTGATCGAGCCAGATTGGGACCTTCTCCCCTTTGATTAGGGAAAGCCTAGAAAACCCCTTTGCACTAAACCCATTCGGAGAAGATAATCTAACATCCTTAATCGAGAGTTTTTTCCTAAGTCAAGGCTTAGGATGTAATTAACTACGGGGGCTTGCGCCCGTAGGAAACCGATCCCCTACAATCAAATAAACCCTATTCGAGGCTGAGGCATCGAATAGGGGAAATCTCGTGAATTTAGGGTTATAGATATTATTATCCATTGAGGTGCGTAGGCGAAAACCCGCTATCCTCCATGGCTAATCGTATCTATAACTCCATCTGCTCTTCCATCGGCCTGCTTGTGTCGATTGTAAAGGCCTACGACCATTTTGTCCTTCGGGATAGTGTGATCGTACCCTTTGCATTCGAAACACACGAGCGGAAACCTTTCGGAGACCCACACCCAGAACCTGAAAACCACCAGAAAACAAGAGTGAGCTCAACAGCTCAGCAAAGCAACAATCCTCCAATCAAAATTCTCAGAATCCAAAACCAAACTCATCAGACAGAAATTCAACCAAAAATCGGAACAGAATCAAACAGATATCAAATCAGAATCAGAGTCGTACAGATCAGATCAAATCGGAACAGATTTAATTCAACAGAGTCAGAATCATACAGAAATCAGATATTCAGATCATATCAGAACAGAATGGTACGGAAACAGAAGTCGTATTAAATCAGAAACAGAACAGAATAAGACATATCACATCAAAAGAATCAAAAATCAGAATTTCAGATCGTATCAACAGAACAGATATCAACAGAGCAGTTACGGAACTCAGATATCAAACAGAACAGATTCGGAAATCAGATATCAGATATATATTTAATAGCTAAACTAAACTAAACAGAATCACTACGGATTCTGACCCTTATGTCTCCCTTGTGCTCACGGCACCAGAAATTCGCTGAATAATTAATAGCTAAGCTAAATGTGCTCACGGCACCAGAATAATAGAATTCCTCGGATCCGGGACAGAACAGAAATTTCTCCAACTTAAGCTCAACTAAAATTTCCCCAGACACTAACTGAATCTCATAGGATCCAGGCCCCTTATAGCTCCCTTTTTATAGCTTATACACATAGCATTTCAATTCAGAAGAAATCCGGGCAATTCAGAAATCAGACAAAAATCGGGCAGCACAACGGCAGTAGACCGAATTTACACAAAGTTTCCTGCAAAGAAAATTTACCAAATTCGCACAGAATATAGATAATCACATTCCAGAACATTTATTCTACTGCACAGAGAATTTACAATTTCACAGAAAAATGTAGTCTACGAAAAACTCCGCCGAATCAAAAATACCGGGACAAAAATCTTCGGAAAATAACCAAAATGTGCACACTCGGCACGTCAACAATATATAGAAAGTTACGCGGTAAAAACTGAATCAATCAAAAGATACGGACGAAAAACAGTAACGAAAACAAAATCCGGACAGAAAATACCGCCAAACTCGACGGTTCTGAAAATTGAGAAAGGCGGAATGTGCCTTACCTTGCGTACAGCAAAATCCTGAACAGTCACTTCGGACGAAAACGGCTCCGCGACGTCCGAAAATCAACTTTTCTCCAAAAGTCATCGACTTTCTCTCTCCTCAAAGATATTTATTTAATTTTCTAATTTTTCTCTCTCTTCAAAATGATTGAAATCAGCTTTATAATACACAGATCGGCCCGGTCGATCGCCAAATCGTCCCGGGACGATCAGACCGTTTTGGATCGTCCTGGACGGTTCCCAGAACTATTCTCAGGCCGACATTTTCTACAGTGCCGATCGGCCTGGACGATGTCCAAATCGGCCTGGACGATATGTACAGAAAATCACCTGGAGCAAAACTGGGCAAATTCTGGAGCAAAATTTCCACTGATCGTCCCAGGATGATCCAGATCGTCCTGGACGATCCTGGAGCAGATTTTTGATATTACACTATGGTCCTTCCAACTTACGTCGCCCACCGACTATAATCCTTCCGTCCTTCGTCGCCCATCGACTATGGTCCTTCCGACTTACATCACCCACCGACTACAATCCTTCCAACCAAACAAATACATCAACAGTGATTCTTTGTACTCCCACCATTTAATGTACTCTATAAGATGTACATCAATATAAGGCCCTCCCCTAAAGAAGGGCCTCATTTATAATCAACTGCAATACTATTGGATTCATCAAAACTGGGCTAGACCCCGTGGTTTTTCCCCCTTCTTAGGGGTTTTCTACGTAAAAATCTTGGTGTCTCCTTTAAATGCTGCACCCTCTCTCTTATCTGATTGCGTGGAAAATTTTCGTACAAAATTAAGACAGTAAATTGTATATTTTCTACCGCCGTGAATACTCGAGGATGCAACATACACAATAAGTGTTATAATCTTACTTCAAATGATCAAAAATTGAGCATTTAAGGTATGTTTAGAAGTTTTCAAACATGAATTGAATGACTAAATAGTTTTTAAACCTTGTAAGCTTATGGTCCATTCGCTTAATGAAATGAACCCTACAAGCTTAAGATCATTCGATTATGAGATCATTAAAGATACTCAAATTCTTAACAAGCGGTCTATTATCAAAAGGATTATTATAAACTATTTGATGGAGTGCTTTAGATTATGATCAAAAGTATGAAAATATGATATGAAAAGTTATAAAGAGAATATCATTTTTTACATGAGAGAGATTTGATATTTGATGTATCATCAAAAAATTATCTTGATATGGCACGACCATCGAGACAAATTTAATTTGGAAACTTTCAAAATTAATTATGGGAGCATATGAACTCCGATTTCAGCAATCATATAGTCGAACTGAACGTCTCGACATGAAGAACTCAACATCACCAAATTCGATTCAATCTGAGACCAAATGAATCCAAATAAAAGACTCGAAGTGTATTTAGAGAGTTCAAACCATAAATTGGATGACCAAGCAACTTCCAAATGTGACATGCTTATAGTCGAATGGAGTGGCTCAATGAGATGAATCCAAAGAGCCCAATATAGTTGAATTATGACATCATTAAGGCACTCAAATGCTCAATAAAAAGTATATGATCAAGAAAATCAGTATCGACCGTTCATTCAACCCACTCCCAAGTTACCCTTGATCTTCCTCCTTATTGGTCATTTTACTCTCAGAAAACTATAAATAAACACCTCATTTCTCATGAAAAGGGAGCCCAATGATGGAAGAAAAAAAACTAGAGTTCTCTTGTCATTATACTCCTCGACCACCTACTATTGCCAGACTTTCATCAGACTTTCGCCCAGCCACTGACTGATGTCGGACTTACACCTGGCCGCCAATTGACACCTGACTTATGCTCGGACACCAACTAATGTTAGATTTCTGCCCGACCGACTAACGCCAGACTTTGCCCAGACGCCGACTAACGCTAGATTTTCGCTCAGCCACTGATTGGTGTCAGATTGACATGTAGCTTCTAACTGGACTTCTAGGCCACCAACTGACTTCGAACTTCTTCTCGGCCGCTAATTAAATGCCGAACTTCTGCCCGGCCACCGACTAACATCAAACTTCTTCCCAGCCACCAACTGACGTTGGACTTCTACCCCACCATCTAATACGGTCCTTTCGACTACCGTCACTCGAATACGAACTTTCCGACCTCCATTGCCAGTTGACTATGGTCCTGTCAACCAAACGAACATATCAATACTTACTCTTTCAATGTTCACCATGTAATGCATTATATATGATGTATATTTGTTACATCAAGCCAAGGCCTTCCCTCCAATGAAGGGCCACATTTGTAATCAACTACAAATACTAATGGATTCATTCAAATTGGACTAAGCCCTATGGTTTTCTTCTTTTCAGGGTTGTTCACGTAAAAATCTTGGTGTCTCTTATAAATAATGCAACCTAACTTTTTATTTGAGTGTGCTGGATCTTCGTACAAAGCTAAGACGTTAAATTTTATATTTCTCCACCGTCGTGAATACTCAAAGACACAATAAGAACTAAGAGAGCTAAAGTACTCTACTTCATTTTCAAGCAATCACCATTGAAAGTTACAATCAATAATTCTTGTCATCATCGTCTGATTTCTATCATTCGATTATTGTCATATGACTATTAACATCCAATCTATTATTGGACTTTAAGTGTCCGCCTATTGATATTTGACTTTTGTTATCCCTATAAAAGGAATCATACAATTGCTCCTAATTATGTATAACCTTGTCTTTTTCATTTGAGGAGAGAGTGAATTCTTATATTTCTAAGTATATAGTACTGGACTATTGAAATCAGACTGAACCTTATATTTTTTCTCTTATTGAGTTTTCAACATAAAAAATTATGATGTCTCTTACAACTTCGATTTGTGTGTGTTGAATCTTTATACAATGCTAAGATATTAAATACTCTAAAATTGTAATTTTCTAATATGTGACAGTTTCGCACTATTTGTGAGAATTTTTCTAAACATGCAATATATAACTTTTCAATGGCTGACTGTCAATCTCTCAATCAAAAATAACAAAAAATAGGTGATGAAGGGGCTTAAAAAAAAGATTTAACAGTAATTCTAAAAAAAAAATTACTTAATTTTGGCCTATAACCACCCATGCTTCGTGCAGTAGAAGGAAAAATTATGGCGTGCGGTGTCCGGTCGAGTCCGGAGGCCAATTAGGACACAACACGTCAATCAATGCACAATGCATTAGATGGTAGCGTGTCCGGATTAACCTCCGGACGTGTTCGGACTTCGCACAAAATAACCTCTCAAGTAGAAGGCTCAGTCATCCTTTTAGAATGATTAATATACACATATTTTTAAATTATCTTATTTTATAATATTTTTGACTTGATTATTTCAAAAAAAAAAAAACACGCTAAATGCCAATAATATTTTGTTGATGTTGTCGTTGGTTTAATTTTGCTTTTTTCTTCTTCTTTTTTTCTCCTACATTTTGCATCTACTAATTTGTTTTCCACATTTTTAGAGGAATCCGTCTCCCAAGCTATGAATGTTTCAATTTGAATCAGATGATCCCAAAATTGACTTAAAATTAGAATAAAATTCAAACGCGTTTGACGGAAAGCATTTTGTGATAAATCAAGCTTTTTAGGTAAACTGAACAAAAATTCTTAAATGAAACCTAAAAGGGAGATTGAGATTTTTACCGTCTATTTGAAGAGAAATTATTCTGTGCGGATACCGGTTCGTTCGGAGACTAATGAGAGTGTGCCGCATCAACCGGTACACAGCAAAAAAATGATATGGCACGCTCTCATTGGTCTCCAGAAATCGTCCGATGTCCACACAAAATAATTAATCCTCTTTGAGATATATATTTTTTTTCTTTATTTTGTTTTCCAAATTACAACTACAATTTTATTTGATTATTATTTTATTACTGCTTTATTGAAATTTTTGCAGTGGGAAGTTATTTTTTACAAAGGAAGATGATAATACATAGTAGCTTTAAAAGAAAAGATACTCAATTTTTTTATTTTTTATTTTATTTCATTTATATATATATATATATATATATATATATATATATATATATATATATATATATATATATATATATATATATATATATATATATTTGGTGGCGAATAAGATTAGAGAGAGTCACGTTAGATGATTTGGTCACATAAAACATCGACATTCTGATGAAAGTAAATGTATTAGATCTGATTTATATTAAGAAAAATAGAGATAGATCAAAAAATACTTTATTATAAAGTATTAGAAATGATCTTTTTATTAGATTTACATGAGAATATGACTATTAATAATACATAATGGAGAAAAAAGATTCATATAATCCATCCCACAATATGATAAATGCTTAATGGTGCTGTATAAATTTATATTATCCACAATAATTTAGAAAAAAAATATTTTCCTCATAACAACTTTACAATTATCTTCACAAATTACTGAACTCGTCCCAAATAGAACCTAAGTTGGGCTCAGATAAAATTTAAGCCTAACTTATTTTGATTCAAACTGGTTTAAGCTTATCTAAAGATAAGTCATAGACTTATTTTTTCAAAATTATTAAATTTATCTTTTGTAGTTGCTTTAATATAAATATAAAAATCATTAAAAAATAAATATTATTCAGTTAGATTTAGCATTTTATTCAGTTCTATAATAAATTGTCTAATATTTATACACTTTTTACTGAAATTATTCATTATTATATAAATGTTAAAACTTGTATATAATATTCATAGTTTTCATCAATAATATTTATTATTATAATATATTCTTATTATTCATAAAATATTATTCAATTTAACAATGAACATTATATTTTTAGCTTTATGACAGTATCATAACAAAGCCTTAGAAGAAGTTAAATACAATATAAATGCATAAGGGCAGGGGCGCGCTGTAAGGGAACAATTATTACGTCCTCTGATCGGACGTAGAGCTACGTTTTGCCGCCAATAACATGTCGTCACGTGCTCTTACTCTTTACCGTGCGGCCCGACGAATTGGCCTGGACCGGAACCCGGGAATGATATGTTCATGTATTGCGAGGTATTACTCGGTATTTGCTCGGTATTGCTAGGTATTGTTCGGCAATAACAAGAAATACCGCTATGTGAAGACCAATACCGAGCAATACCGAGTTTTTCTATAAAAACTCAGTACAACTCGGTATTCCTCGGTATTTGCTCGGTATTGCTAGGTATTGATTGGCAATAACGAGAAATACCGCTATGTGAAGACCAATACCAAACAATACCGAGCAATACCGAGTTGTACCGAGTTTTTCTAGAAAAACTCGGTACAAGAAAAACTCGGTACAACTCGGTATTCCTCGGTATTACTCGGTATTTGCTCGGTATTGGTTATTGCCGAGCAAAATCGACCAATACCTAGCAATACCGAGCAATACCTAGCAAAATCGAGAAATACCGAGCCATCCTGGGTCAGTTCCGGGTCAGGTTGTCGGGGCGCACGGTAAATAATGAGAATGCGTGACGAAATTCTACTGGCGGCCAAACGTAGAGCTACATCCTGTGACCGGACCAAATAAAAGTTCGCTGTAAGGACCCTGACAAGCCATAGCGCTAGCTGAGGATTTCTTTGTCTTCATGGAGCAGTACAAGGTGTAAGGAAAGGAATTCTAACTACATGCAAGTGTCTGTGGTTGGAAATCTGGAAGACTTAAGTGCAGATTATTATCATTCCAGTTTCGTTTAAGTCAGCTTTGTTACTGTTTTTTTAAGAAGTTTTTAGTACAAATAATTTTTTATTTGTAAATTTTTATATTAAAATTTTATTTTACAAAACAGCAAAAAAGTTATCTTAAATTACATCTTTATTTGAATTAACTTCTGACAATTATTTTCTTACTATTTAAAAAAAAAAATTGTCAATTAAGTTTTATAAAAGCTAAGTTGAACTGATCTAATTGAACCAAACAAATCAGTTTGTACTTAGGGGCGGACCTGTGCTTATGTGAGGATGGACAAAAATTATAATAAAATAGTTTAAGGGTATTTTAGTTATTTCCCCATTAATAACCCTAGTTTGCCCAGCAAAAGAAAAAAAAAACAAAGAACGGCAGAAATTTTTTAGCCCGCAGTTGCAAACATTCACCAGCGCTTGCCAGTCATGTCCAGCTCCAACATAAGAAATATTTGAGTTCGAACGATTAGAGCCGCAGGCGCTAGCAGTCACAAACTTTTTTGGTCGTTCCGTAGTGCCTGCAATCTATGCCCAGTTCCAAGCCTCTAATTGCTTGCAATCTAAGTTCTGATTTTGAGAAAGCTAGTAAAATTGAGGTTTGGCATTTGACAACTCCATTTTTTTTGTTTAGTATTCTATTTTAGCTTGTAATAATTTTTAATTTATATATTATAATTAAATACACAATTTTACTTTGAATTATGTCCTCATTTTTTTTTTTTAAATATTAGTCTATTTACATGAAAATTTTATCCACCCTAAAATAAAAGATTGATTATGTCCCTGTTTGTACTCTTTCAACAATATATTTTAATGTAAAAAGATCAGACTCTTTGGCTTAGAGTTAAAGAGCATTAATAGTTCTTAAAAGAGTAATTAATGTATAATTGAATCAGAGTGCATGATTATCTTGACTTGTGATTATTCCGTCAGGTTACCGAATGCATACAGAAACCAATAATAAAATGCCACGTCACTAAAGTGCTCGGTACAGTGCCCTCGATACGCTCGGTATGCTCGATATTGCTCGGTATTTTCATCGGATGTAATAAAAATTCCTTGACTTGGGCATCAAATACATTTTAGTCGTGCGGTACAAATGATGTAATTATTTCAATCCTGACCAATTTCATCTCAACACATGGACGTGCCTTCAATGCATGGCCGACTTAGGCTTTTCAGGGGCAGTATTCTTATTATATTTCTCATTAGGGTCTAAATGAGCTCAGCCGACTTTGAACCGGCTCGAGTTATGTTCAATAAATAGCTGATGAATCGAGCTTAATGAGCTAATAAGTCAAATTTGAGCCAACCCTCTCCCAAATTGGTTTGTATAACAAAATATTAATATAAAATATACTAAAATAAATCATCATTCAAGATTTTAAAAATATTAAAAACATATATTTCGCTTTTTTACATTAAGGGTTTCTTTATTAATTTGCTTTTAATTTATTAATTTATTAATTGTTTTATTATAATAATTATTTGAATTATAATCATTTTTTCTCTTTCATAATAAACGACCAGCTAGTAAACTAGCTCGAACTGGTAAAATAATAATCAAGCTACTCAAATTTGATTAATTAATCAAGCTCAAGATATAAGCGACTCAAACTTGACTCAACTCATTTACACGCGTATTTCTTTTTCAAACAATCATATTTTGATATAGCTACTTTTTTAAAATATTTATGATTAAAATTCACTTTTTTAAAATAAATAAAAATTTATTATCCCACTTTTAAATAGATTTATGATATATATATATATATATATATATATATATATATATATATATATATATATATATATATATATATATATATATATATATATGAACCTCTCTTAGCAATGAAGGGTACCATGAAAAAGATGCCTACAAAACCCTTTCAATATAACCACACTTCACTACAATATCAAGCATCATAGACCAACTCATTCACATTTCTACCAAGACTTTACAGCTTCTAGTGAGCTATGCAACATCAACAACCTCTAATATGTTAGAATAATTAAATATAATAATTATGCAAGATATAACAATAATTATTTAAGTATATATATTTAATTATATAAATCATTAAATAGCCCATATATTTTAATCATTGAAATTTATTTAATAATTAATTAAGAATTTAATCATTTATATTTAAATCATATTGATTAAAAAAGAGAATTTGATCAATTATTTATGAACCGTTTGATCAAATAATACCAATGAACGATTTTTTTAACTAATATGTAGGAAATAACTACCGGTCCTCGCTCTCTCATTATGATGTTTATTCCATAGAGAATTAACACATAAAAGAAGAAAGTGAAAGGAAAAAGTGTAAGGAACCGTAGTTTGGAATTTAACAAATTCAACATGAATCAATATATATTTTCTTCTAATTAAAATCTTGTGCAAATCATCTTATTTAAGATCTCGTGGATTTAAGATTTTATGTAAATTTATTGTTAGGTATTAGTCCTAGATTTAGGTTTATTTTTTGTATAGCTTAGGTGTAGCTATTTGTATAGCTTGTAGAAGCCTATTTATAGGCTTTAGTTTTGTATTAGGAGGCAGCCAAGAGAATTAATGAAAATCTGAGAAAGTTGGCTCACGGTTCTCCCCCTCTCCTCTCCCTCCTCTCTCCCTCTCTTGATCTTGCAAGAAGATCAAACAAGATCTTCCTCCTTGTTCCAGTTTCTTACATTTATATTTTCGTTTCGATTTCTTTTACATAATTTAAAATGAGAATTCTTACAAGAATTAGAGAACTTAATTTTACATAGCAAACTAAAAGCTCAATCACCAAAGTCCTTGGTAGGTGAAATACTACTACACATCTGGGAGGGGAGAAAATGAATATTTTGAATACATTGAAACAACACGCAGCTATGCAAGATCATCATAATTGTCGATCATGCAGGGTGACCTCAGGTAAAGAAGTTGATGAGAAGTCGCTAGCGTGTTTGCTGGGCACCGGTGTGTTTATGCGTGAAGACCGCTTGGTTGGTACAAGCACAGTTTCAAACTCTTCCTCATCAAGAACAGAGTTGTCAACAAGGTCATCGACCTCCTTGAACACTGGGTTGATATAAGCATTCAACAGGTATTCTTTCAGCTCCAGGTTTGGCTCTCGGGTTCGTTCCACAGTATCCTTCATCATTGCTTCCTGTTTTCAAAAATCAATATAATGGTTCAGGTCAAGTAAAATTGAGTTCAGTTCTAAATATGGCTCCCCTAACTTCAGCAATGGCTTGGAACTTAGGCTTCGTTTGAGACGGTTTTCTTACTGCTTCTTAGAACAGCTTTTTAATATAAAAATTTTATTTGTTGTACTAAAAAGCAATTTTAAGAAGCAGTAAGAAAGATGTCCCAAACGTACCCTTACACATCACAATATAAAGTTCTAAGGTGAGAATATGTTCTCTGTCAAACACAAGCTAGTCTCACAGGGGCTATGCTTGAGAAAATTGAGAGCTACTTATATATAATAACTTAAATAGGTCAGATGCACTAATATTTCTGAAGCCATGATGCAGCTACTATTTTATCTCAAAAACCTGGGGTGATTCTTTAAAAGAACAGGTTGCAACCATCATAATAATGAAGAAGAAGAAAAATGTTTCAAATTTATCAAATTGCACTTTTAGATTTTTTTTTAATCACAAACAACTCCCAGAATGCCAGCATTCAATGTTCTAGAAAACTTATAGCATGATATTTTCATATTTGCAATTTCTGAATGGAAAACCTTAAACAATAGATCAGGACAGAGTTTTACAATGCTTTCTAACAGACAAATAATATAACTGAATTTTTTAATATGACATTTGCACTAAAAATAGTTTATGACGGAGTTTTACAAAAAAAAAAATTTCCCACTAAAAAGCTGCTTTAAGAAGCAGTAACAAAGCTGTCCCAAACGAAACCTTAGTTGGATAAAGATAAACTTGATGACTAAAAGGTAATGCAATCATATATGAAAATTAAATTTATTAACAAACAAACACTAATTTTATTCAAAAATATTAATTTATTGCTTATAATGCATATACCCAAATAATAAAAATAAAAATTATTCAATTTGATTTGTTTAATAATTACTGTCACATTTGATAGTATAATAGAAAAGATCATTATGGAAAAGATTTCATTTAGTAAATAGGGGGGTTGAAGTTTATTATAACCAGAATAAACTGCTATCTTTGATAATAGAACTAAAAAATGTTCAGAAAATACATGGGATGTGAGGATAGATGTTTGGAAAGAACACCGGATATCGGGGTGGAGATGGCAATAACTTTACGGGTATTATCAATTCATTTATTTTATTTTAATAAGAAGAAAGGAGCTATAGTGTCAAAGTTATTTTCCATGAAAGATGTGAATTAGTTCTCAATGCAACCGAAAGGAACTGTTCAGTCTTCTAAGTATAAATATGCATGCATGGACAACAAAGAAAATCATGGTGGTAATGTTGTATAAATGCATTTGGAGACTGATTATATATAAAAAAAGCAATGACTCATTTGATCGTTATGCGCTCAATTTAGAATCCTATGGTTTTAAATTCAACCTCCATCAAACTAGAAATTCTTAATCTAGCTTGCATGTGCCTGCTACTTGGCTCACTCGTTTGCTTATCCATTCGGCAATTGTACACGTGTGCTTGTCGGCTTGCAATAGCCTCTGAGTAATAAGAAATTATTCTGGGCGGAGTCAGAATGGGAAGTTCCTGTTCGGACTGTGAGTGTACACAGTGTTTTGTACAAAACAAAAAACAAAATGTGTACAAAATTATACACAGTGTACACTCACAATCCAAACAGGAATTTCCCGTCTGGACTCCGCACAAAATAATTTCTCCAGAGTAACACACCCGGATGAATTGCCAACTAAAAGTAATGTGCATGTAAAATTGAGGTCATGTTGGGAAAAATAGAGGTTATTCACAATCTTTGCTTGAAATTCTGACATGGAAATTTCTATGAATTGTTGAGAAAATAACTCCACAACCACTTTCTGAGGCAATGTTTTTAGCACGCAATTAAAAACAAAAAGTACGTTGGAAGAGATGATATATTGATATAATTTTACAAAAACTACTGTTGATTTCTCATTATGTTCTAAACAAACATCAGGTATTTATTGGAAGAATTCTATTAAGCAAATCTCAACTGCAGTAATTAGTTAAATTCTGAAAAAAAATGAAATAACATAGAAAAAAAAAAAGAGAAGAGAAAGCAATAAGCCAGCAAATTTAATTTTTTACACGCATTACCTGAAGTGGATATCTTCTGAAAGCAGACTCATAGCGGTTCTTACAGAATCTATGAAACCATATTGTCAGTACAGGAAGAGCAATGAGGAAAGGTGTAGAATTTGCTGCTAGTTTTGTGCTTAACAATCCAAAAAGAACGACTTGAGATATTATCATTGCAGTAATTATGCGTCCATGCACATTTGGCCAGAATGCTGCAGCGCTCTCGTATTCTTGATTGTAGACATTTATGATCTATAAATATTTTCAATCAGTATCAACAAAAAGTAAAATGTGAAACATGGAAAAGTTTTAGATAAACAACTAATTTAAACACAGTTGTAGCACATTAAGATAACACAAAATTTGGTGAAAAGATAATAAGAACCAAGATTCTTCTACACCTCCCAGATTTTAGATAATGGAAAGATCTAAAAAAAAAAAAGAAATTAATCGATCTACATTAAAGATATTGATCATGCCCAATAATAATCGAAAGTGTAGGTTTGAGATGATATACTAGTCAACTATGTGGTTTATTTTGCTTATTTTAGCCGGCGTAAGTCCATTCAAGAACAAGAACATGTTTGCGCCTTTTCAAGAGAAATTATTATGTGCGGACGCCGAACGCAATTAACCGTTCGGAGACCAACCAGAATGCGCCGCGTCGGTATTACCGAGCCCAGTACCGAGAACGGTACCGAGCCACGATACCGAGCAGGGGTGACGTGAAGCATTCTAGTTGGTCTATGGATGACGTTCGGCATCCGCACAGAATAATTTGTATTTTGAAGACTTTGAGAAATAATAGAAATCTGATGCATTCTGACATTAGTTAAACAATCAATTATTTGCTTGAAGGAATGATGGAGAGTGATTATTTAACTGGTTCTCAAGCATCCAATTAGCATTAATTTTTTTTTTTAATGGGTTCACGCTTTTCTTATACCTTCATCAAGTTTAAAGCTTCAAGCTTCACCTGAGAATTGGTTTTTTTTTTTTCTATAACAAAAAAACTTAGATGGAATTCAAAAAGGTGAGTTAAACCTGAGCATTGGGAACCAGCTCGAGAAAATATATTCCTAAAACTAGAAATTGGAATCAATCACTAGATCTGAATGAAACAAAACTAATAGCCAATTCGATTCATAATTGCATCAATAGTAACATGTCATAATTTGAAGTAACCTATCATATCTAAGTGATGAAGTAACCTATCATAATAAGCATCAAAGGAAATGTCATCTTATTATCAACGTGAACATTAAAACGTTTAAACTTTGAGATGATACAAAAAACAGCACAAAGTTATCAGTTGCCATGCAAACGGTTATGCAAAATCAAAAGGTCCAAAGGGACAAATCAACGGAAAAAATAACTAATAACATAAATAACTATACAAAAAGAAAAAAAAAACACTTTATATAAAAGAAATTGCTTACCTGATGGCGAAAAACAAGATATGCCAGACAAAAAAATACTATTATATAAGGAAGTAAGAATGGTGTGACCACAGCATATACAAGACCAAGTAAGAAATATAACTGTATCTGAGGTTCAGATGAACTAAATTCAAAACTTCCAGGGTCCATAGCCTCTTCTCTATCCTTTTCAGTCTTCACAAAGAAAAAGTTCTTCAGGTGATAGATTATCAAAGGTTTCAATCGTAAAATCTCCCCAGCAACTCCTGTCCAACCATCAACCATGACATATGTAATGAAAAATGTAGCTTTCTGGGGAATTGCTAAGCCAATTGTCTTAGGAAACCTGCATTTTTTTATGAAACAGGCCATTATAGTTGACACTTATGAAGCTTTGAGTTAGCGGTTACAAAATGAGCAATATTTTAATCATAATCCTCAAATAAAAAAAAAATATTTATAAAGAGAGTTCACAAATTTGAACAAAAGATCTTTGGGCCAAAATAGAGGCAACCTCATCATTGGTCTTTGTACCTCACTGAAAGAATAAGACAAATTTCTCTAAATTAAATCCATCTAGTTGATGTCTCAATTATTAATCATTTATAATAGATGGGAGATCATTAGTAAGCTAGTTCAAATTAAGTTACACAGCATATTTTAAGCATGTCTGAATTATCGTTATGGTGCACGACAACAACAACAACATCAAGCCTTCGTCCCACTACGTGGGGTTGGCTACATGAATCCTTTTTCTCCATTGTGTCTTGTTAAAAGTCAAATTCTCATTTAAATATAATAAAGAAAGATCATTTCTAATATTTTCTAGGTCTACCTCTATCTTTCTTAACATAAGTCAAATCTAATACCACTACTTTCCTAACCGGGTCATCGGAAGGCCGCCATTTAATGTGACCAAATCATCTAAGGCGACTCACTCTAATCTAATTATTATGATGCACAAGTTAGAAAAAACAATGATTATAAGTCTTTGAAGCTTTGAGGTCTTAGAAAGATAAGAAAATTTCACAAATGTTTGTTATCATCGATACATGTAGTTTCCCAAAAGTAGTCCAACGTGTACTTTTAGGCAAACCAAATGAATATGAAAAGAATACTGAAAATTTAAAATTAATCCTTACAAAATTTTATATAACAGTAATATTATATAACAAAGTGGGAAAGAAAACATACTCATTAACTGACTGATGGATGAAAGTATTTAGTTGCTGGAATGCAGTCCCAGCAATTATGCTCCCAAGGAATACATTTACAAGCAAAAACATATAATATTTTGACGCTGCTCTTCTCTCCAAAGATGATAATGAAATATGTCCTTCAAACTTGGACATAAGCATCAATATAGTAGGTAGCAAGATAAGAAAAATCTTCAGAGCAATTCCAGAAAGAAGACCTTCAATTAGTGACTTAATAAATTTTCTGCATAACCAAAGCATCCTCACAAAAATCAGGACATAACAAATAACCAGAACTGAAAAGAAAGCTTCGAGAAAAAAATAAATAAATAGAAATCAAAGCAGTCAAAAACATGACAATCAATTGATGAAAACTACACACACGCACTAGAATTTTGGCTTAAAAAATACGCACCTTGGCCTTTGCATTGTGAAAGTTTTAATGGATTTTCATGATCAAATTTTCTAGTAGTTTAGATTTAAGATAAGACACTACCTAGAGATTTTGCTCCATTTCATTAGAATGTTATGTTTCGAGTTCATGTTTCTCAAAGGTGCAAGCCTCTATGGTTAATTATCCCTCCATAGTTCATGTCTCTCATAGGCGTTGAGGGCTCTTTTTTAATAACTTCAATACTTTTGAAAATGTTGTTGTAATATATTTTATGAACAGACTACATTTTGGTGATTTCAATTGTGGTCAAGGAAACTTGAAGCTTGTTTCGTGTGACGTAACACCATTTAGCCATTGCTCTCGTTGCACGTGCTCAAACCAACCGTTCAATACATAGAAAAGTTAAATGATTAAGCTAGAATGGGAGAGAATGATGCGAAGAAAGCTTTGTTTTATAATGGAATCCTCTCCAAAATTTTAAAAAAAACAAATAATCTTGAAATAATTTAAAAGCCAACGTGAAAAGAAGGCGAAATCATAGTTTTAAACAACTTGTTGAGTAGTGTGCTATTAGTTCAGATAATACGCAACATACAATTGACTAGAATTTTCTAAACTATATGGGTAGACTTTAAATCGCTTGGCTTTAAGGGTTTGAATAAGAAACAAATGAACTCTAGAATGGTCATGATCAGCTTGGCTATTAAAACAACAGATATCACAGAGTTTTATCTACTGTCAATGTAAGAAATGAGGCAAAAAAAAAAAAAAAACGTTGTAGAATTTTAAAGAGGCATTAAACATAATAAAGTTCCGCACAACCAACAAACCATACTGATAATAACAATAATGTAGAAGCAAAAAAAAAAAAAATGAGCAAGCAATAAATGGAAAGGAAAATAAATACTAGGTATTTTAACATGGAAAATACGCGGACTATACTCACAATTCAATAAAGGGCTTCAAAGATGGAACGGCTTTCTCAATACCCTCAATATTTGCTAGAGACTGAACAAACGCTATTGGGATCATGAAGAAGAAAGTAAGAAAGAAGAATGCAACTGCTATTATCAATCGCCTAACACTTAGGTGGACCAAAGGGATGGCTAGATTTTGCCAGTAAACATCACGAGGTTCAGGGGACCAATCTGTCAACCATAGAGTTGGATTTCTGGTCTGTTGTGTCTGAGCACAAACAGCTGCTCCCCAACGTGTTCGAAATGAAACAAATGCTGCCGGCATGACAGACTTTGAATCCTTCTTAATTCTATTAAGCTCTTCAACCTCCTTAAGAAAGGAAGAAATACCAGTTAAATACATGCAGAATTTGAATTATTACGAAATCTAAAGAAAACATGACTAAGGCTTTGTTTGGGACTGCTTTCTTACTGCTACTTAAAACAGCTTTTTAAAACAAAAATTAAAATTTTTGTACATGAAAGCTACTTTAAGAAGCAGTAAGAAAGCCGTCCCAAACGAAGCCTAAATCTCCTACATCAAATTCAAAGGGATGTTAAAATGAATGCAGATTTGATAGCAAAATATAATGCTACAGGGAGTTAAAGTATCCATGGCTAAGATTAATAACGGTTTGCATGAAACGATTGAAAAAACTATTGTGTAGCCATTTTAGGTAATGCTAAATAACGAAAACAGGGATAATATGAAAACAAAAAACATTACAGTGACATCAAAAAGTGCATTAGGTAGGTGGCACATCAAACTTACTAAACTTTTTATATGGATGGAAATTTATTGGATTTCTACAATGATGCAAACAGAACTAAGTGACAAGGAAGTTATGAAAATTATGACAATTGACATAAGCCTTTAGGCATAGATTGCGCAACTTACATCTTTAGATAGCTTTTCAATCTCTGATGAGTAGTATTCAATCGCATCCACCTTGTTACCACATAGCCCAAGAAAACCAGTCTGATGAAGGCATATCAGAGAATATTAATGTCGCAAAGTAATCTTAAGCGATGACCTTAAATTC
The DNA here is from genome assembly GCA_019514585.1 of Dendrobium officinale. Lineage (NCBI taxonomy): Eukaryota > Viridiplantae > Streptophyta > Magnoliopsida > Asparagales > Orchidaceae > Dendrobium > Dendrobium officinale. The sequence goes on from CM033692.1 coordinate 18,003,424, forward strand.
AATTCTCATATATGAAAATAATAGAGGGAAGAACAAAAACTTCAGCAAAACCAACCTTACAAGTTGGTCTTGTAGATGAATTTCTTTCAAACCTCAGCTGATAATAGTCCAACCAGTTCCGCATGTTTTTCTTCTTTTGAACCATATTAGCAAGTTTGTTGGCATCATAGACAATCTACGACAGAAATAAAAACAATGCATCTGATATTCTAGTTATGCAAAGTACTAAACGTTAGGAGACTCCATTAGGCAAGCATAACAAGAGCTTATCTGAGAACAAAAAGAATGTTTATCAACATAAATCAAGGATTACGATAAAACAGTACACATTTAGGGATCACATTCAATATTGCTATAAGCATTCAGAGTGAGATGCAAATTTCCAAACACATTTAGATGTTTAGATATTTTTTAAAGTTGACTGCTACATGTTTACAGAAAAGAAACTATAGTTTATGCTAGAACTAATGCAAAGCACTGGACAACAAGGTCAAACAGTTGAAATATCGCCTCATTATAGCACAAAAAAAGATGTCTACCAATAACTCATAATTAATGCTCATTCCAAAGTTTTTTGAACATACTAAAATAATCATAAGACCATACATGGTAAATGCAAAACATAGACAAGATAATAGCTCGAATAACTTATAATTAATACTTTGCATTGTTTTGCACAAAAAAAAACTAACTTTGCTCCACACTTCATTTTATTATGTTATAAAATTAGTTTTTAACAGAGCTTTATGGCAAGAAGAATGGGTAGAAAGGCCGACTCATTTAGCCAGGGTTAATGAATAATATAGAACAATAAAGAAGCAAAACACTTACATTAATGATTCTATTGAAACAACAAATCGAATACTGTAATTTCCCAAGAGCATGAAGTTTAAATTACAATAATAGTTGGGAATACGCTCCTTGTCTCATTGTATCACTTTATTTACCATATATATTCTTCTGAAACTAAAACAATGTTCATAATATGTATAAAAAAAAGGCAACACAAAACAACTTATAAAAATAAAGTGATTAATCTAAAGAGTTGTTATTTTAGATAAATTCGTGAATGTGGAGAATATAGAAGCACACTACCTGATGAGTAAGATAATGATCAGGATGATTGACCAGGAAAAAGTGCTCTACAAGCTCACCAATTGACTCATCTGGGTCAGGTGGGACATTCCTTACAAGGACCTGCAAGAAATTAGAAAACTAATATCAGAAATGGCTGGTTAAAAAAACTAATATCAGAAATGGCTAGGGAACAATCAGAAACTTAGTAAGAGGTCTAAAGAACAAACGATAATATCACCGAGCATTCTTCAATGATTTACTGAAAAAATATTTTATCAGCAAAAAGGAACTCATTTTGTTTGTTTGGTAGCGCAGAAAAGTGGTAAAAACAAATATTTCGCATCACCTGTTTGCTGTGTTTTTACGCCAGATGGCATTGAGTTGCCGCATGTATGCCAATAGATTTAAAAAAAAAAAAGTCTTTAGTCTCTTTAGATATGATTTATGATTGTTCTTATATAATAATTATTATGAGTGAACCACTTATTTTCATATAATTTAATTGCAACTTTAAATTATAAGATTCAAATTTTTTTTTAGCAAATTATGTTAATATTTCTTAACTATATATTTTCTTTAATATAAGAATCATATAATTAGTTAATGATAGGTCCGAAGCATACATTTCTATGAAATATTGTTATAATCACGTAAATACAAATTTTAATCATGTAACATATAGTATTGTATTTAATTATAATAATTTAATTATCAGAAATATTCATTAAAATTTAGATATATGTGATGTATAGTGTTTGCATTGCTATTAGAATTCTACCGTTAATATCTTCAGCTGACGTGTTAATGCAAAAGAAAAACATCTTAAAAACTCCACAGAAATCCACGTGAAATAGATTGCAATGCAGGGATAGGGAAAATCATCATAGAGAAAGTAGAGAACAAGCTTAAATCCTTATCTTCTCTAGGATTTTAACAGTAAAAAAATAAATGATAGACAAAGAACATAACAAACTTAACCACTGAGCATTCTTTCGGCATTGCCATAGTAAAGGAATTATTGAATTCTTTGCAGAAATCTTTCATAATGGAAAACTCAGATCCCACATTTAAGACCAATCTTAGGGGGAAAATGTTTTGGGTGAGTCCTTGTGAGCGAGCGCCTTAGGCAAGTCCCCTAGAGAAGCAATGAGTCTTCAAGGTGAGCGATTAGTCTTCTAGGAGAGCGTGACTATGAATTAGGGACAAATATAATTGATGGAGCCATGACTATGGAATTCATAGATATTTCTCCCTTTTGTTGCTTGGACAAGGATATCTATAAAAGACGTATAGCCTTAACTGAAAATAACTATTGAAAAAGCTAAGTCCTCCTAAGGCGAGTGCCTCTTTGGGCAAAGGCTTGTTGAGTTGAGTCCTCTGTTCCAACTCGTTGGAAATATGTGCATTGTTGATCTAATCCTCCAGAGGCAACTTGTAGAGCGATTGCCTAATTTTGCTCCAACTCGTTGAGGGTGAACCTATATGGCACCTATGAGTTACCTACCTATGCATGTATGGACATGCTCATGTATATACTACTATATATTTCGTAATAATCATATGCAGTTTTCTACTAAATGGCTTCTGTACATAGAAACACCGCAAAACAACTAAATCTAGGCAGAGTAAGAGTCATGAGAGGATTGAATAACTAATGTCATGTATGAAAACGATTATTAGGTAAGAAAGATAGGACTAAATAAAAGCCAACTCCAAGTCCTTAAGAGAATTCCCAAAAAAAAACTTATAGAAATGGAATGAAATAAGAAAGGATTCATAAGCAGATAACAAATGATAAATAACAAAGAAACTGGACAAATAATTTGGAACCATCTTTTTAAACTTACTGTGAACTGATCTGGTCGGCGTTTCACTGAGGCTAGAAAATGCAACCTCATTGATGCAACTATTTCATATTCTTTTAATAGCACATAGCAAGTCCAAAAGGTAAAGGTATATGCCATCACCAAGTGGGCCCAAAACCTGAAAAAGGTAAATTTAATATAGAAGAATAAAGTTAGGAACCCGAGAAATTATTCTGTGCAGATACCGGATCGTTCGGAGGCAAATCAGAACATGCTACTTCACCCATCACACAGCCGCGGTACATAACAAAAAAGTGATGTAGCGCATTCTGATTTGCCTCCGGATGGCATCCGTATCCGCACAGAATAATTTTACCAGGAACTAGTTAAAAAGGACTAAGAATAATGGAACTGTGAATATTGCATGCAGAGGATTTTAGCTTTAAACGATGTTTCTCAGGTTTCTCCTTACGTGAGTTTCATAAGCAGGAGTAATTGGAAATGTAAAAGACCGTCAAATCTGCAATGCGTTTTATTAGCTACTAACTAGTGAATTTTCAATTGGCCTTATTACTTTAAGCATCTCTTGTCCTTAGTTTAACCAATTGTGAATGATTGTCTGCTGGATTCGTGTTCTTAAATTGATAGGAGCACTATTGATGCTATAGCTACAGCTTCAAATAAAAAAAAATTGATTGCCTTCGGAATCAACTGCAATCATAACATATGAAATTACTTGCCAGTTGTCAGGAAGCAAATAGTTTTGTTTTGAGAATTTGACAATAGACTTCCCAAACTAGCAAATATCCTCAACAATTAAGAAATTAACATATCCCTACATTTAAAATTACTGTTAGTCAAGAAGATCTAAAACCAAACCATTTTGATAGCATTTTCTATGAAAAGAGATAAAAAAACTAATATGCTTGGTTTTCAAGGATTTAATTCTATTCCATCCATCTCAGTTTCTGCTATCAGAATATTTTCTATGAGTCATAGAACAAAAACCAACGAAGAAATAATGCACTTTGGATAAATAATTATCTTAAAAGTTTAAAAACTCTAGGGAATGTCGTCATAGAAAAAAAATAAAAAATGTTTGGTCAATTTTCCATACAATTTGTCTTCTAATCAACTGCAAAAGATGGTAAATAAAAAACATGATCAATAAAAGAACTAGCATGCTCACTTATTTGATCCGCTGGGGATATTTGATATAGAAAGCTTGTCTATTGTACTGAACTCCAACTTTGAAGACTTGGCAGACTCTAACTCCAGAGTATTATTTGTCCAGTTGACAGGTACCAAGACCGCAAAAGCCAACAAAGTGATAGGAACAAATATTTTAAGCCTGCAAGCGGAAAATCCAAAATTGGGCATCACCATAACTCGAAAACTCTTTCACAGCATTGCCTTCTAGAAAAATAATAATAATAACAAATCAGCCCCTCCAATTTAGGGGTGTAAACGAGTTGAGTTCAGTCGAGTTTATGCCTTTATTAAGCTCGGCTCGTCACTTGGAAAGCGAGCTCGAACTAGAGCTTGAGCTCAAGTCGAGCTTGATAGGCGAGCTCATCTCACTGTAAACAAGCTCGAGCCGGCTCGCGAACCATGGGCGGGAATTTTAAAATTTAGGCTGGATTTTTTTTTAAAATTAGGCGGGGTTATTAAAACTTAAACGGGATTTTTAAAACTTAGTTAACATTTAGAAAAAAAAGATGAAATGTTTAACATTTAAATAAAACTTAAGTGATTTTTATTAATTTTTTTAATATTTAAATTTAATATATAAAATAAAATTATTTAAAAAATATTAATATTTATTCGAGCCGGCTCACAAGCTCACGAGCTGAGCCAACTCGAGCTCGCTTACTAAACAAGCTCGAGCTCGACTCGTGAGCTCGATAAGCTCGGCTCGCGAGCCCATAAACAAGTCGAGCTCGAGCCGGCTCAGCTCACGTAGACCTCTACTTCAATTCCTTGTAAAGCATGCAATTATCATAACCAAAGCGATAGACCATATGGGGAAAAGCACAGGAAAAACAACTTAAGAAATTAATAATCCTTTCTCAAATTCTGATATCAAAATTATAAGAAAGAAAAACACATACCCTAACAGGTATATCCGCAAATAAACAGCAGAATCTAATCCTGCATGGTCAATCAACTCAGGTTCAGGCATTTTGAGAGCAGCAGGCATCCAGTCAAGAAACCTCAAGTATGATCTGGAGTCTAAATTGACAAACTTATGTAGAAATGTGCCAGATCTCGTAGGGCTGCTTCTTACTCCTTTAAGGTACCATTTAGGGAAGTATACCCTGTCATTGAATGGCTGCAAACGCAGTATAGTGAATGCAAGTAGGAATGCAAAGGCAGTCAGAATGTTTATAGATGCAGCGAGGCCTATGTCACCGATTGTAGCCATAATTTCCTGTAAATTTGAGCCAATATATGCAGCGTAAGTAAACATGAGAAAAAGAAAACTCAATCATAAAAGAATATTGAAATGAGAACCATTACCTTCATGAATAAAACATTTCTCAAAAACAAGCAAAAGATAAAAATGCCTTTGAAATACATATTATCATCATCAATATCAATAGCATTATCCCAACAGTTTAGGATCATCTTTATAAATCCTCATTTTATATTCTTTTATATAGAATGTTGCTTGAGGTAATTAGGCACTAAAAATATTCTTCGCAAATCATTTTGAACAATTTATATTCATATAACCTTAAGTCCATCCCTTTTCCTATCATCCAATATTAATTTTATTTACCCATTTTATAGAAGTGCATTGTCTATCCTTTGTAATATATATGTTTAAACTACCTAAGTTTATTTTCAATTATCTTATATTCATAGATGTCACTCAAATCATCCCACCAATATAAACTTTCTTTAATTTATCCTTCTTAATTTTTCATATTCATTTTGATATTCTCATTTATGCTCAATTGATGTAGGGAGATTATCGAATAAGCATTACAAACACAGCTCCTCAGAGCTAGAACACACAAACAGTAAAAACAATGCTAAAATCACAAAAATATATTCATTCCATCCCTCTTTCTACTGCTTACAATACTATATATAAGATACTAATAGAACTAACTAGAACTCCAATATAAAATGTTGCTTGAGATAATTAGGCACTAAAGATATTCTTTGAAAATCATTTTGAACAATTTATATTCATATAACCTTAAGTCCATCCCTCTTCCTTTCTAATCCTCCAATATTAATTTTATTTACCCATCTTCTAGAAGTGCATTGTCTATCCTTTGTTATATATGTTTAAACTACCTAAGTTTATTTTCAATTATCTTATCTTCATTTATGTCACTCAAATCATCCCACCAATATAAACTTTCTTTAATTTATCCTTCTTAAATTTTCATATTCATTTTGATATTCTCATTTATGCTATGCTCAATTGATGTAGGGAGATTATCGAAGAAGCATTACAAACACGGCTCCTCAGAGCTAGAACTCTCTAGAAAATAAGTACAAATGTAGGTAAAATGTTCCTAAGGCCCACTCTAGATATCATCAATTTAGCTGTTAATGATATTTTTATTGTTCAACACTTGGATGTACATGACTTTGCCGTCTCAACCACCTAATGGTGGTTTTATAAAATTTATTTATTAAGCCTCCATGATATACATAGTGCGGGTCACATGTAATCATCCAGTAATCCATATCATGCAAGAACTCCAATGTAACAAGTGCACAGCCTAACAGTTCATATTTTCTTTAGTCAGAGTTTTACAACTATAAAATCTTAACACAACCATAGCAGTCTTGAGAGAACCTGCAAATTTAGACTTCACCTACTAGTCCCACGTGTTTGTCCAGGAGGCATCTCCTAGTTCACATGCAGTTAAAATATTTTAAAATGTCAAGTTTTCAGATAGAATCTGCAAAATCTTTCAGTTCATTCTTCCACTGATATGTCAACATCACACAGGTGCAGCAGAAAAAACTTTTTATAGCTGGGATTTTCCTCTTGAATACAATAATTGGCATGAAAGCCAAGTTTTTTTGAAATTAAGAACAAAATGGATTTATATGCATACCACAAAAATATTTTGATACTACATATTTTACATACAATTGCTTAAATTCACTGCACATGGCCCAAATAATCTTATTCCTAAAAAAAAAATCTGCTAATAAGAACTGAACATTATGCCAATCAGAGCATAATGTTGGCTTTCATGTACATAAATTATAAATGAGAAAAAAATCTAAACCATTTATCTCTATTCACACAAACCTCTAACGAAAGGCTGGGGCAGACCTCTCACAAACTCTAGCATAGTAAAGGGCACTGGCAAGCACCACTTCAGGCAGCATGGAAGGAAGACTAGGAGGAAGTTTACAACAACAACAACAACAACATCAAGCCTTTATCCCACTACGTGGGGTCGGCTACATGAATCCTTTTTCTCCATTGTGTTCTATTAAAAGTCAAATTCTCATTTAAACCTAATAAAGAAAGGTCATTCCTAATATTTTCTAACCAAGTCTTTTTAGGTCTACCCCTACCTTTCTTAGCATAAGTCAAATCTAATACCTCTACTCTCCTAACCGGGTCATCGAAAGGCCGTCGTTTTATGTGACCAAACCATCTAAGGCGACTCTCTCTAATTTTATCTTCTACTGGAGCTACTCCAACCTTTTCACGTATATGCTCATTTCGTATCCTATCTCTAAGGGTAAAGCCACTCATCCACCTGAGCATTCTCATCTCTGCCACACTTAACTTAGTATTATGCTTCTCTTTTAATGGCCAACATTCGGCACCATAAAGCATTGCAGGCCTCACTACCATCTTATAGAATTTTCCTTTAAGTTTGAGGGGTACATTTCTATCACATAACAAGCCCGATGCATTCCTCCACTTCAACCATCCAACTTGAATTCTGCTGATAATATCCCCATCTATTTCACCATCACTTTGAACAATTGATCCAAGATATCTAAAACGTGTACTCTTATTAATGACTTGATCGCCCAAAGTCACAATCCCTTCAGTAGGTCTATTACTACTAAAATTACACTCCATATATTCCGTTTTAGATCTACTCAAGCGAAAACCTTTAGACTCTAAGGTTGACTAGGAGGAAGTTTAATTAAAAAAAAACGCTTGGAGTCTTTGGTACAATAACTAGGTCAAAATTTTAAAAGACCTTAAGAGGATATTGATGGTTTGTAGGAAAATATCATATTTCAGGACATATGTATAAAAACCTCTATTTTTTCTAAGATTGAAAGCTATGAAGAACAAATACTTCTAGAAGTTTTAATATTCAAATTTAATCCTCATGAACACATAGATACACTCAAATACTATAAGTACCTTGCTTGTGGGATTTCAAATTTCAAACAGGAAACTCTCTAGTCCTGCTATTCAAAATGTTAAAAATCTATTGATTTGACTGGTAAATGAAATATAATAGCATGTGATGAATAAATGCCATTTGTTGTCTTTATGTTCCTGCAAATTGTATGCAATATTTGTACTGTTTTGCTGCTCTGATCATATCCTTATTTCTTTGTTTCACGCCCCAATTTCATAAACTTAAGATTCAGACCATGTCCATTCATAGTTTCACAAACTTTGGGGCTATTAGCTATTCTATTTTTGGCAGAATTGAGCAAGATTTAGCTTAAATCCAGCCAAATAGAATTTCACAGATTTTAAATTCTAATATTTTTGATAAATCATGTTTCAACCCCTTATTTGGTTAACCATTCACAGGATTTAGCAGAATTAATGGATTCACTAAATCCTAAACCAAATAACCAAACGGTTTATAAATGTATAACTACTTACATGCAGGGGCGGAACCGGCCCTAATTTTCAGGACGGGCAAACTTATAAGGCATACATGTCGAGGGTCCAAAGAGGTAGCGTTCGACTCGAGCTCGACTCGTTTAGAAAATATCAAGCTCAAGCTCGAGATCGAGCTCGATTAGTGGGCTCGAGCTCGACTCGTTTAGAAAATATCAAGCTCGAGCTCGTTTGAGAAGTACCAACGCATGTGATGGGTATTATTATAAATATAAATAATATTATAACTATAATATATATAATTATATCGAGTAGCTTGATAAGCTTTCGAGTCGAGTTAGGTTGAGCTTGAACTCGAGCTCGTTTATCATTTGAGCTCGATTGTAGGCTCGCGAGCTCGTTAACGAGTCGAGTTCGAGCCGGCTCAAGAGTCGGCTCGGCTCACTTACACGCCTAAGCTCAACAAACCAACTGTAGAATTTGTTGCTTTATTACACAAATAATATATAAATTTTAAATAATATTATTTATGATGTAAAATTGTCATTTTTGTTGCTAATTTATTACTCAAATGATTTATAAATATATCCAAATGTATTAAATTAGTTGATTTTCAAGACATATGCTCAGCTCTTTGTAAAAGCTAAAGCTTTTTTTTTTCTTTCCCCGCTTCTCATTTCTCATATGGAAGCCATGATGATGAAGTCTTCTCTTATGCTTTATGTTATTGTCCTGCTTCTTAGCTTTGCGTTGATTCAAGCACGAGATGGAGAGATTGCTCCGTCGCCGACAATGGAGAACGGAGCTGCTGGGTTTTTGCCGGAGCTCCTCTTATATCCTTTGCCCCGTTTGCTAGGACTAGGCTGACATCGGATGATCGGAATGAAGGGGCAGAGAAATTATTTTTTGGGGGAGGGGGGGCAACTGCCCACCCTCACGCAGTCACGCTAACGTGCCATGCAGGTCGGCGGTGGGATGAAGAGGCTTAGAGAAAAAAAAAAAAATTCAGGGGGGGCAATTGCCCCCCCTCAGGCTAACGTGGTTCCGCCCGTGCTTACATGCCAAACATTTTTCAAGTTTTAATTCTCTCAAGACTTACAAAATCAAGATTACTGGATTTACTAGCTTTTTTTTGCAAGGTCGATGAGTGAATGTAATTACAATTATTACAAATTAACAGTTAATGCACTTGAACTCTCATCTCATAGCTGAGAGCAAAGGTCCCCAACAAAAGGGCCATAGAGTACCCTTTTTTTATTTTAAACATAGTAGCAATTAAGGTTGCGACTACTTCGTGGCCAAAAAAAAAAAAAAGGAAGAAAGAGATCTATGTGAGCCAAACGACCCTTTCCCAGAATCAAAATAGAAGAATGGATATCCTAAAGCTAACCTGTAGCAGAGTAACCTAACACTCATGCAGTGTATCAAGCACTACAAATTAACATTGTAATATGTTTGCCATGCACTTCATGAGCAACACAATTGCCAGTGAAAAACTACCAAATTCATATAACTTTTCTGTCACATTCTTTCCTCTAACACCATCTTTTTCTAACCAAATTGCTAAATTTTAAAATAAACCAGTAGTAGTAATAGCAGAGCAAGAAGCAACATCGCAGAAGGAAAGCATACCGGATTCGGAACAAAACTAGAGTGCGAGCACTCCCTGCAAAAACCAACTCAGGCGCAGCCTTTCCAGAGATGGCTAAAAAGGGAAAAAGAAAGGCGCGTTGGAGAGTACAGAGAAAGGAAAAACCAATGCCACCAAACACTTCCTCTTCTAACTCCTTGTCTTCCTCTTATTAAAGGATTTCACAGCTATCGCAACGCAATCAAAAGCAAGCGTTTTCCAACAGCGAAGCAGAAGCGGAGGCGCCGCGGAGGAAGATGATAAGCACAAAACGGTCGAATGTAATCAAAGCAAACGGACGGCTCCGTGTTATGGGGCCACTATGAAACCTAATTGTCTCATTCACCTTTTAGAGAGAGAAAGAGGAAATTAGTTAGTGCTTTAGTTGTTAATACAGTCGGCATTGACTACCAATTAAGCTTTTAGTAATGTGATCCCAAAGGGTTCGGTGGGTTGAGGGGGGAAAGAGCCGTTGAGCTGGAAAAGCACTGGGAAGTGGGAACGCATCGAGGTGGCAGTGGGCCGCAGCTCGCAGGAAGGACATCTATGCGGGCGGTCGCATTTTGTTGACTTGGTAACCAGCCAATCCGTGCAAGCAGCTAAATTGTACGGCATTATGGAAGATGGATCACCGTCCATTTTTCCATCATAGTGCTTTTGAATTTTGATGTGCGTGGAAGTTTTTTCCCGTATAATGTGAATTTGAATAGATTACCGTTTACACAGCCTAATAAGTAAAAGATTTTGAAATTTACTGTTACAATTAATTGAGAGCACAAAGTCAAACTTATTAAACAATAAAAAGGTAAAAGGTAAGCTAAAGTGCCAAAAACATTTTATTCAAAATGACAAAATAGAGCGATTTCTTATGTCTGGTTGGGAGATATGTTCCTCATTGTAATAATTCTATTTCTGGTTTTAATAATTTAATTATTTTAAGATTTTTTTATCAATATTATATTTTTGTTATCCAAAAACGAGAATGATTTTGTATTGGAAAAATTTTTCACTATATATATATATATATATATATATATATATATATATATATATATATATATATATATATATATATATATATATATATATATATATATATATATATATATATATATTGCTATTGCATCTTGGAGTATTCGCGGCAGTAGAGAAATATAAAGTTTAACGTCTTAACTTTGTACGAAAATTTGGCATGCAATCAAATAAGAGAGAGGGTGTAGCAATTATAAGATACAAAGGTTTTTACGTGGAAAACGCCTAAAAAGGGGGGGAAAACCATGAGGCATAGACCAATTTGAATAAATCCACAAGCATTGCAGTTGATTACAAATGAGGCCCTTCCTTGGGAGAAGGTCTTGGCTTGATGTACATCATATGGAGTACATTACATGGTAGGAATACAAATAATCATTGTTGACGTGTTTGTTTGGTCAGAAAGATCGTAGTCGGCGGGTGACGGAGGTCATAAAGACAGTTGTCTGGCGACGAAGGTCGGAAGGACTATAATCGGTGGGCGACGTAAGTCAGGAGGACCGTATTTAGCGGGCGACGGAGGTCGGAAGGACTGTAGTCAATGGGCGATGTAAGTTAGGAGGACTGTAGTCGAGGTCAGAAGGATTGTTGTCTGGCAATAGGGGTCGGAAGGACTGTGTATCGTAGAAGTCTAGCAATGGAAAGAAATCCAGCATCGGATAGATGTGTGGAGAAAATCCGACAACAGGCAGAAGTCCAGCGACGAGCTGAGGTCCAGCGTCAGGTAGAAGTCAGGCGTCAGTTGGCGGCCGAGGAGAACTCCACATTAGATGGTATTCGGGTAGACTCCAGCATCACTTGAAGGTCGGGCAGAGTTCCAGCATCACTTGAAAGTCGGGCAGAATTCCGGCGTCCTGTGTAAGTCGTAAAGAATTTCGGCGTCCCGTGGAAGTCGGGCAGAGTGAAATTTTGTGTCGTTGAGTTCATATTTTCAAGACGCTTAGTTTGACTATAAGTTTGCTAAAATCGGAGTTCATGTGATCCATGATTTAATTTTTGAAGTTTTCAGCTTGATTTTGCCTCAAGATTCGTGTCCGATCAAGATAATTTTTTGAGGATATATCAATTATAAATATTGAGATTATAAAAGTTTTAAGTATTTATTTGATATTTTTCATTGAGTGATTTTGAAAAGGCAATGATTTTTATTAATTTAAAAATCTTTTTTTGACACCTAAAAATAGTGTTTTAGTTTAAATAAAGTTTTTAAATATTGTTATATACAATATTTGATAATGTTTTGGAAGTTGGAACTATAATTTTTTACTAAGTTGTATTTGTGTTGCCTACTATTAGGATATTTTGGCATTTTATGCACTAATCTAATTATATTTTATTTATTTCAATGCATTGGAAATGAATGTGAGTATGCGATTGAGTAATTATTGTGATAATAATATGTGTGAGGAAAAAATAAGTAAAGATTGGTTATTCATTAAAGTTGGTTGGAGACTAATTAATATGTACATGATGGTGGATTGATGGACATTCATTTAAATATTGTGATTTGATATTATCATCTACTAATTCACGTGATACTGATTGAGAGTTATAAGGCGATGATTACTGTGTTGACAAGCAAAGAGTGACAACTATGTATACTGAGCCAACTGTTTACTAATACTGATACGTTAATGTAAAAATATCTATTAAGCCAGAATTCCTTGCTTGTTTAGTGTGATTACTAAAATGCATGTTATTGAGGCATTGTTATATATACACACACACATTGGAAATGAATACATATGTACATATAGATTATTTGAATTCTAGAATTTATTTATGTTGTTTATTTTTTATAAATAAAGTTAGACTGTTCTAATGATTTTTATTAAAAGATAAATGAATGATTCTTCCTAATTAGATTTTATGGCATCACAAGGAGTAACCAATTTTACAGTAACATTACTTTCCTTAAGAAGTATGCATGACCGCAAATATGATTTGCAAGCATTCATCACTAGCAACACATATATTGATTCAAAACTATTTAAGATAATGAATGGAAAGGAGGCAACCTCAATAATTCTAGACGTAAGGTTTCATAATAACTATTTTGTAATTTCAAAATTATAAGTGCATATAATTAGGTTGTTAAGAATTATTGATGTGAATGAAAAGCATTCTCTTAAATACCTTTATGATGGTATGTATAAAGCTAGGAAAATAATAAAGGAGATATTTAGAAACATAAAAAAATGTAAGCCCTACATTAGTATCATAAATAGATTATGAGATAATTAGCTAAGAACATTCAACAGTTTATTTTCTCAACCCTTATTTCAGTATGATAGGGAAATTTAGTGCAACAAGCTCGAAATTATACAAGGTCTAATTGAATTTATTGGCCATAAAAAACATGTGTTAAACCATCTTGGGCAATGAATGAGGTGAGGCTTTTTCATGATAATTTAAAATTTTTTGGGAAGATAATGTCATTAACAATGACAATGTAAATGCAACCTAGTAAGATAGCAAAATTTAATATTACATTTTAATATTTACTTAAGCTATGACGTTTTTGTTTACATAAACACATCTGAAAAAATCAATGTATGTTTATTGATTTGTAGATAAATGGTGGAAGATGTTCAGCTCTAATGTACCAAATATACAAAAAATAATTGTTAGACTTCTTAGTCAAACATCATCTTCATGAGGCTATGAAAGGAATTGGAATGTATTTGAGTATATTCACGCCAAAAGATGAAATTATCTTGAGCATCAAAGACTAAATGATCTAGTATATAGTTATAATCTCAACTTAAAAATATGTACTAACTGCAACTAGGAGTGTAAATGAGTTGAGTATCTATCTAATGGAATTACGCTTGTTTAGTTATTATTGAGCTTGAGCTTGAGCTCGACTCATTAAAAAATTTGTAGGCTCGAGCTCGACTCGAATGCTCAAGCTCATTGAGAAATCTCGAGCTCGACTTTATTATTAAGCTCTATTTCTTAGTTTTAAACTAAAAATTTTATTTTCTTTATAATTTTTATTTTTTTATTATAGGATTATTTTAAATTAAATTAAATATATCATATAATACTAATTTAAATTAATCATGAAATATATTTAATTGAGCTTGAGCTCAAGCACTTTTAATATTTGAGCTCAATATAGGCTCGAGCTTGAATTCGTTGCTCGATAAGCTCAACTCGTGAGTTTGTTAACGAGTCAAGCTCGAGCCGGCTCCTACGACTCGGCTCACTTAAACCCCTATATATAACTACGTTTAAACATTTTTTTTTTTTTTTGTATTATCGATGATGACCAACTCTAGAATTACATTTAGAAAACTTAGAGATGGAAATTACAAAGAGGATGCAATTCTTATAGATGTAGAATCTAAAATAACATCAATTAGAAAAACTACAAATAAAATTTTAGATTAACTTATATCATTTGAGTTTAATATGAAATATAGACTTATTATTTTTACATTAATAATCTACAAATGGAAATAACTTGTCTAATATAGGTGATCAAGATGATATCCATGTGTGGATGTTGAACCATTTGGGGGTGGTAAATTTTAATGGGGAGGATTTGAGAATCCAATCATTTGATCACATAAATTTAGGACGTAATTATTAGATTCATAAGGAGTGTTTTGAGTAATGAGTTTTTTTATGTAAAGTGATATAAACAATTGAATGTGAATTATTAGTGTTTTGTTTTTATGATATTGATTTGTGATTTTATTGTCTTAATTTTGTTTATATAAATGTAGTCTGATTATTATGCTTCACTTTATGTTACTTATATTATATAACTTTTAATTGATATTCTTTTTTTTTTATTTCTTCAATTATTTTTAACAGTTTCCCTTCCAAATGAAGATTTCGTGCGAAGAACAAATCAATTACTCATTACTTTAGGTCTTCAATTAAAAGAAAATATAATCATTCATATTTTATATTTCATGATCGTTTATTATTTTTTAAATTTTTAGTCATATTTTTTTTATATATAATTGCATTAATATATGTAAATTATATTATATTTTAAATAAAATTGATATCAATTATCCCGATCGAACTATCGAAATGTAAATCTATCCAACATATTCTTTGTCCGATCCGATTTTTACCACCTTGATTTATCCATAAAATCAGGATTCACTCTTTGTTCATGATTCAAGAAGAATTACCTAAGAATGTCAAAGCGGCGGTGATCGGGTTGCGGAGATCTGAACGACAATGGTAAGAGTCGGAGAAATGTTCAGGGGCAACCAAGTACATGCCCTAGACGCAAGAGATGTTGAGGTGGTAGGAGGGAGGGAAGGAGGGTTTTAAGGGCCGATTATGATAGTTTTGGGACTATATGGTCGATTTATTCAAAACATCGACTGATAAAAATGTCATTGATTAGTAAAATTATCATAGATCTGATGCCAAAATTCACAAAATCTGATAAATAATCCGCTGTAATCTTCGTTGTTCATAGTACAAATTCCGCCTGCAAAATTCGTCAGCTTGTTTTCGATTTTTCCGCAATTTCACGTTTCTTGGCATTTTCTTGTTCTAACTTTCTTATATGAACAAATCAACACTCCCAAATAAAATTGCATGTATCTCTCGTGCTAGTTTAATTGCTCTACCAAAATGAAGTGAACGGTAATCCGGTTCTTCATATGAACTGTAGGTGTACTCATTTTTTCCACTATGATATCTCAATCATATACTCTCCCTTCTTCTTTTTTTTCTCTCGTCTCTCTTTTATTGTTTACCAAAGTGAGTTTTGCTTAAATCCCTTTGAATATTTATTCCGACCAGTCTGATGATTTTTTCTCCTTTACTATCTGTCTATTCAAAAATTTGTTTTTTTTATTTTTTTGGTGAGATTTGGCTTTTAATAGGACACAATGGAGAAAAATGATTCATGTAGCCGACCCCACGTAGTGGGATAAAGGCTTGATGTTGTTGTTGTTGTTGTTGGTGAGATTTGGCGATTGCTCTATGATGATATGTCATATAGAATTAAGTTGATTGATCTGATTTCGTTGAAAGAAAAGACCAAAAATAAATATAATCAATTTGATAATGTATTTTCTTATATAAAGTTTGCAAGAGAATAGGCCAACATTTCCAACAAATTAAGTAATCCATTGACTTTCCATTCTTTGCTCATGAGTTGCGTTGGCAAAATCCTGTCAAACCGATCCACAGCCGAACAATTAAAGGATTTCTTGATGTTTGAAATTTTTTCCATGGTAGCTTACCTACCAGAGTACACTTGTAAGCTTCTCTTTCACTCTCTCCTAACCCTCTCTCTTTCTGTCCTCTCTCCAATTATTCACCAATCTGACTCATAGCTTATATTTTCAAAACAACAGATCAGCCTCCAAGTGTTGCTTATGCTTAGTTGACAGAAATGGCTTCTTCATCCTTCAGCAAAGTCCTGCTAATTCTAACTCTTCTGAATCTCTCTGCAACTTTAGCTGAAAGGATACTATTAGGTTCAGAGCTTTCAGCAAGTTCAAACCAATCATGGATATCTGATAATGGAACCTTTGCTTTTGGCTTTGCTTCCTTGACTTCAGATGATAATCTCCTTCTTGCAATTTGGTATGCTGGTCTTCCAGGTGATCAGACCGTTGTATGGTCTCCTAACAGGTACACATAGTAAAAGTTCATTCATAGTTCACATTTGGCAATGTTTTCTGTTAATAATTATGATTTTGAATTCATCAGAATCAAATTTAGTGCCTTTTGTTCCTATGATATTTAGTTTTATTTTATTTGTTATTTTATAATCATATCAATCTGATCATTTAGCAAATTCATATTATTATCACATTGCCAAATGTGAACTTAGTAATTTTCCTGTGTGGACTTAAATTTACATGAAAAGCATTGCAGAGAATCTCTGGTAGGGAAGGATGCAACAGTAAAGCTGGATCAAACTGGAAACCTGCAACTTTTTGACAGAAACAAATTGATCTGGGGCTCAAACACTAGTAATCATGGCATCGAATTTGCCTATCTGTCTGATTCAGGCAACTTCCTTCTCTGTATCAACGAAAATCAGTCAGCATGGGAGAGCTTCTGGCATCCATCTGATACCCTCCTTCCTGGCCAGCAACTGACTGCTTCACTTGAATTGACATCAAAGAAGTCTCTATTAGGCTACTATTCCCTCAAAATGCTTCAGCAGCACACATCACTTAGTCTTGCGTTAGATTACATTCCATTACCTGAATCCCAGACCAATTACTCCTACTGGTCCAGCCCCCAGATCTCCAATGCAACTGGAGAAGTTGTAGCCATGCTTGATAATTTTGGTAACTTCGCAATCATGTATGGAAAATCAGCAGCTGGTGCAGTATATGTGCATAAGAATGATTCTAGTAGTTCATCTGCGCTACGACGAATCTCAATTGGTATGGATGGAAACTTGCATCTTTATCAATGGAACAGTAGCAACATATGGGTGAGTCTGTGGGCGGCGGTGTCGAATCCCTGCCAAGTTGCAGGAATCTGTGGTGATAATATATGTATTTTGAATGGAACCAACAACTCAGGAGCAAGCTGTAAGAATTTGCCAGAATTACAGCCACATTCACGAGATTGTAATGCAAAGAGGAAAATGGAGATGATTCCACAAACCAATTACTACTTTTCTGGATCATCGACGATTGCAAATTACACTGGTTTGTCGACAAGTTCTGAATGTGGGGATCACTGCCTATCAGACTGTGAGTGTGTTGCTTCAGTTTATGGGATTGTAGATGAGGAGGCTTACTGCTGGACTCTGAATAGTATGTTGTTTGGGGGTTTGCAGGTAGGGCTTTGAACAATTCGATATTATTTGATTCAAAGCCATTTGATTCAATCTTGAGGTAGGTTGAATCTGGGCTAAATATAAGCTAGTTTGAACAGATCGGATCTCTATTAGTACTTAGCCCAGCTTGTTCTCATTGATTTGAGCCAAAAATTGGTTCAATTTCAACCTAGGAGCATGCAATAGATAGATTTTTATTTCTACATCGATACATACATTTATATCATCCATATAAATTCATATACATTAAATTTATTCTCGACCTTGTTCTATTAGATCTAAATCTGGTTGTAATCAAGCGTAATCTGAGCCAGGAATAGATCATTTATTTTGATTCAAATTTGTTCTGAGCCACAAATCAATTTAATTTTTGAGCAATCTTTGATCTTTGAGACAAGTTCAGGATTCTATTTGCAGGATCCAAGTTCCACACTTTACATGAAGGTTGGAGAAAATCAAACATCAGGTGAATCCGGACAGAATGGAGGGAGATCAAATGAGTCCTCAAGTTCCTCAAGCCATCACTATGAGATCATTATTCCGTTGTTGTTCTGTTTCTTTGCTCTCATATTGCTACTGGTCTTGTTGTTGGGTTTCAGCATCAAGAGAAGGAAGAAACTTCAACAGAGATTATGCAGTTCTCTAAGCCTTCCAGGAGCTCCTGTGTATTTCAGCTTTCATGATCTCCAGATGGCAACTAATAATTTCTCTCGATTGTTGGGAACAGGTAATGGTGATTACCTTCAAAGTTTGAAATTCTTTTCATCTTTCTCTTTCTTTACTCTTACAATTTTATTTTGCTTTTGAGATTATATATATGGGGAGCGAAGCATTATTCTATAATAAAATCAACTGCTGAAGTGCTTAAAGGATCTGAGGGTTTTCAGATTTATTCTCCGAAACCTGTGAGCAAATTACAATACTGCTAACTGTACTGAACTGCATAAAAAATCGAGATCATAACCCATAGCCTTAATACTTTATGTTACTCTATTGCTTTCTCATTGGAGAGAAATGAAAATGATTAAGGGGTTATTTGATTTGATGCTTTCAAAATAATTGCATTTTAGAAATGTGAGTTATTTGATTAGCTTCATGAATTATTTTTTTTGTATTTGTTATGATATATTTTATATGTATTAAAATGTGGACGAGGGTGGTGCGAACAACGACAAAGATGGACGGTGGCAACTTAGGTGAGGGGTGACGATGGCGCTGGCGTGCGGTAGCTGTCTGCTAGCAAAGGTGGGCACTAGCGACAACAACAAACGACGGCCAGGAATTACGAGTGAGCATAGCAAGGGATTTGAAAAATTCCTGTTTTGGATGATTTTCAAATACATGGAAAATATGATTTTGGGGTATTTCAAATCCCTCAAAATTTTACTTTTTCTTTCTTTTTCTTCATATCAAACTCCAAAAAAATTGAAATGCAGAAAAAAATGAATTAAGCTCCCCTACTAATACAATCTATCAAATAGTCCCTAAAACAAAATCTTTAAATTTTGATGATTTGTGAAGCTTTTCGTGTCAATTTCTTATAGCATCTAACAAAAACACCTAAACATATTTTTCTTTTTATATCTTCTCATCTGCAGGAGGATTTGGAAGTGTGTATAAGGGAACCCTTAGGGATGGGACGCTGGTAGCTGTGAAGAAGCTTGAAAGGATGCTGCCTCATGGTGAAAGGGAGTTTGTAACTGAAGTAAGTACCATAGGTGCCATGCATCACATGAACTTGGTCAATCTTTGTGGATTCTGCTCTGAGAGATCTCATCGGTAAGAGTACTATCATGATTAGTTTGTTTTGATCAAACTGTTTGGAAGAATTTAGACCATCATTTTAGAATAAATTCTTGCTTTATTTGATATAAATTGTAAAAATTGGGTTTCCTATTTTTTGGAAGTCATCTTTGTCAGGAAGCCTGAATGAGCAAAAGAGCAAAATTGAGGTTTCGTTTGGGATAACTTTCCTACTATTTTCTAAAGCAAAAATTTCTTGAATTTGAAATTTTGGTCCTAAAAAGTTGCTTTAGAAAGCAGAATGAAAGCTGTCTCAAATGAAACCCGAGTCTAAAAAATCAATTATCAAATTTAATTTTTATTAAAAAACTCAAGTATGTTATTAAGATCCCTCTCATTCTTCAAAGTAAAATAAAAGAATATACACCAACTGAATTAGTTACCACCATCAGAGTTCACAAAATAATTCCAATAGAACAGACGAGATAAAGACAAAAACTTAACTAAACTCACTTTCAAACACTTTCTTCCAAACAAACTGATCCTTATATAACATTACTGTGTCACTCATTGTCTTCCTTCTAAAAACCTGCAACTCTGATGAGCAGACTCCTTGTATACGAGTACATGAGCAATGGCTCACTAGACAAATGGATCTTTCTTTCAAGCAACCATCAAAGCAGAATCCTGGAATGGAAAACTCGCTTTCAAATATCCACCTCCATTGCTCAAGGAATCGCCTACTTCCATGAACAGTGCAAGAACAGAATCATTCACTGCGACATCAAGCCTGAGAACATACTCTTGGATGAGAATTTCTGTCCAAAAGTTTCAGATTTTGGGCTGGCAAAGCTTATGAGCAGAGAACATTCTCATGTGATCACCATGGTTAGAGGTACAAGAGGGTACTTAGCTCCTGAGTGGATAAGCAATCGGCCTATCACTGTTAAGGCTGATGTTTATAGCTATGGAGTGCTTCTGCTTGAGATCATTGGAGGTAGGAGGAATCTTGATATGTCTCTTGATGCAGAAGAGTTTTTCTATCCAAGCTTTGCTTTCAAGGTACTTCCTCTTCTTCAACTTGAAATTAAATTATTCAAATTTTATTTTAACTTAAAAATAATAATTAAAATTTTTTCTGTCCTCTGTTTATTTCTTCTCTATTTTCAACTTTAGTCTTTTTTGTCACTTGATATTTTTCATTTGTGTAATACCAGCCAATATATATATATATATATATATAAACGAACACAAGCTGTGAAAAAATTATAAAATTTATGTACTTTTAGGTGATATAATTGTTAATTACATCATGGAATTTTAAATAAATTATTTGGGATAAAAGTAATTGGCTTTGGTGTGTCCTTAAAAGATTTGGGAAGAAGTATTGCAAATTAATAGATCAAAATATTTGTTTTTGTAAATACTCAAATTAGAGAGTGAAATGTAATTAATTGCCCCTTTTTAAAATTATTAGAAGGTAGAAATATACCTCAAATATTTTAATTTAAGATCAAACTCATTAGAAAAATTTGATTATTTAATTTTTAAAGATCATAAGCTGAATTTCAATATTAAGCCACGTACCCTTTTACTCCTAGATTATATTTAACGGGATTTACATATATACCTCAGATTTATTATGTATTTATATATTTAATATATATATTTATAATATATTTCTGTGTCTCAATCATATTAAATATATTAATAAAAAGATATATTTCATCTAAAAAAGTGAATATTAATGTGATTTAAATTTTTTAGTATTATATAAAATAAATATAAAAATGTTGATGTTAGATTATAAATATATAAAAAGTATATTATATTTATGTAAATTCCCTTATATTTCATAAAATGTTCAACTAATTTCCACCATCTAACTTATGAATTAAATTAGATATTTCTACAACGTTATTTTCTTTAAAATTTTAAATATTTAATTTTTAAATGCCATTTAAAATAACAGAGGCATTTTGATGATCCGGTTAGGAAAGTTGAGGTATTAGATTTGATTTTTGTTAAGAAAGGTAGAGGTAGACCTAAATAGACTTGGTTAGAAAATATTAGAAATGATCTTTCTTTATTAGATTTAAATGAGAATTTGACTTTTAACTAGACACAATGGCGAAAAAGGATTTATGTAGCCGACCCCATTTAGTGGGACAAAGGCTTGATGTTGTTGTTGTTGTAGTATTTAAAATAACTTCCTTCAGGAAATGACAAATGGGACGCCAATGAGAGCAGCAGACAAGAGACTGAAGGGCAACATAGAGCAAGAAGAGCTACTAAGAGCTCTACGGGCAGCCTTTTGGTGCATTCAGGATGAAGCAATGGTGAGGCCATCAATGGGAGAAGTGGTGAAAATGTTGGAAGGTTCAGTGGACATAAACGAGCCACCGATGCCTCAAGCTGTGCTGGAATTCGTCGAAGAAGGGCTTCACACAGTGTACAATGCCATGAAGAGAGGCTTTCTTTATGAAGATCTCACTTCTTCAGCACTGACTTCTTCCTCGGTTGTTCAGAGCCGGGGGCTATCGCAGGCGACCTGTAGCAATTCAACCATGTCGCCGAGGTAAGGGTTGGTAGAGAGATTAATGGAGTTTGTCTCTTGAAATGAACTGAACTGGTTTGTTCGATTAGGTGTTTTGTGGTTTTTGGTTTTTGGTTGGGTTGACATTGATTGGATTTTTTTTGAAGAAGGAATGAATCAGGAAAAAGATTAGGTTATAACTTGTTTTTGGGAGGGGGTGTTTTGAGCAAATTTAGGCTTCGTTTTTTACGGCTTTTTTTACTGCTTTTAAATCAGTTTTTTAGTACAAAAATTAAAATTTTTATACTAGTAAACTAATTTAATAAACAATAAGAAAGCCATCTCAAACGAAGCCTTAATGAAAAACTCACACACGGCATATACAAGCTTTGAACCCAAAATCTCTTTTTTGAAAGCCTAACCACGCAAGCTAAGATGGGGATTTGTAGCAAATTTAGGTTTCGTTTGGGATGGCTTTCTAACCGCTTTCTAAAGCATTTTTTTAATTCAAAAGTTTCTTGAAAGCAATGAAAAAGTAGTAGTAAAAAGTTATCTTAGCCTTCGCTTTGGGACGGTTTTTGTTATTGCTTGTTAAAGCATCTTTCTTGTCGCAAATTTAAAAATTTTGTATTAAAAAACTGCTTTAAAAAACAGTAAAAAAGCCGTCCTAAATGAAACCTTAATCATAAGTCAAACAGTTTATATAAGCCCTGAAACCAAAATATTTTGGTTCACGTCATAAGCTCCCAACTAATAAACTAAGGTGGCTTGCAAATAAGGATATTTTAATTTAGTTTTTCATTAAGATTGAATTTAAACCACTAGATTTTTTTTTAGATGAGTGTTGTACTGTATAATTATAGTTCTTATTGAATTCATCTCAAATAAATTATACCATTTTGACATTATTTTTACTAAAAATTTATTGAGGATATCGATTGTGCTTACGAATTTTTTTCCAATAAATTATGTTGTTTATTATTTTTCAAGGAGATCTGTACATACATCAATAAAAATTTTCTATTTCAGTAAAAACTAACATCTAGATGTTTAAAATGAATTATCAAACTCATACATATAACTTGAGAATTTAATGAAGTGGAAAAATGCTTGTTGGAAATTTATGGTGCTCTTTAATGCTTAGTTTTGGACGACTTTCTTACTCCTTAAAACAGCTTTTAGTATAAAAATTAAAAATTTTGTATTAGAAAATAGCTTTAAGAAGCATTAAGAAAATCGTCCCAAACAAAAGAGATTATTACATGCGGATGCAAAAAAAAAAAAAAAAAATTATTACATGCGGATACCGAACGGGTCCGGAGGCGCCACGTCATGCAATGCAGAGGATTTTTTTTTTGGGGGGGAATTTACTTGACTTGAAGCATGAAAGATTCTGCTGGTTTGGCTTTATTTGAATTGGAATTTGGACAGCTTATTTGGTGGAGGATTTTTTTTTTTTTCTGCTTTTGTTGTTAAGAATTTTAAGTTGAGTTTAAGTTTTAATGTTTGAAGAATTTTTTTAGGTATACTAAGGGTATGATTGGGATGACTGTAGAATTTAATTAAGTTGGTTATGAAATTGAAATGAGAAAAGTAGCTTAATTATTCTTAATGTAAATAATAGTTTTTCATTATAGAATTTTTTTTTAATATAAAAAAAATAATAGTCAAATAAACTTATGATTGATGCCTGAAAAGTATTTTTAAAATAAAGAAGAGAATAAAATATAAAAATCTTCTCTCTTATTCTTTGCACTCTTCTTTATTTTATTTTAGAATAAAATTCTTATTGCATCCTAAAAATTTTGCGGTGGTAGAGAGAGATAAAATGTGGCTTCATAACTTTGCATGAAGACTCAGCACACAAACAGATAAGAGAGTGGGTGTAGTGTTCATAAAAGACAAAAAATTTTATATGAAAAATCTTGAAAAGGAGAAAACTGTAAATGATTCCACTAGTATTTATTGGTCATTGCAAATGAGGTCCTTCCTTAAGGGGAAGGCTTTGGGCTTGATGTAGTAAATATACATTAGAACGAGCACATTAGATTGTTGGAGATGGAAGAATTCACTAACATGAGAGTTGTTCTCAAGAGATTCGTTTCATAAGTAGGATCGTAGTCGGCTGGCGATGGAGATCAGAGGTATCACAATCGACGGGCGACTAGGGTCCGAGTGGACTGTACCTAGCTAGAGATAGTAGTTGGAGTGGATTGTATTCGACGGGTGATGGGGGTTGAAAAAAATGTAGTTAGGCAACAGTGGTTAGAAGAGTCGTATATAATAACTCAAATATATATGTGAAACAAATTTATTTGAAAAACATTAAATTTCTGAAGTTAAACACTTTAGTGTTGATCTTATATATATATATATATATATATATATACATATCAGATACATGATATGATAACTCTATTGATCCACATAATTCATTAATTAGGAGTCATAAAGAGCTGAAGATTTATTGTGAGTTATAAGTAGTTGAGGCGATTGATTCGCGTGATTAAAAGGGAGTTATAAGGAGTATATTAATTAGGAGTTACAATAGGCGACTGATTGAGAGTCATAAATACAGGTGCAATATACCTTTAAAATACACTCATTGAATATCTAAATATGGACACCGACACTACTACGAACGAACACTATACTGATATTGTGGTAACAATAATAATATTTACGGTCATTAATACTATTTAATATTATTGATCATGATACTAATACAATTACTAACATTAGCATTGTTGATTGTTATTAATACTCTGACTGGTGATATAATGGATTGAGATTTGATAAAGTGTAGAAAGATAAATTGATACAGACAAACACTATAGATAATAATACATACATTTTTTATATGATTTCTAGAATATTGTTCATTTTTATCTTTTATTAATTTTAGTTGTAAGATTTTAGTTACTTTATGGGCTATGTGCTCATTATGTTGTTTTACATGTTTCATAAAATTGTAAGAATCCTCCAGACAATATGCATAATTTTTTACCTACAATTCTAGACAAAATGCAATCATATTTCTTTCCGTTGTTTATTATTAAGTTCTAGTTTAATAATCAAAATAAAAGACATGTAATTAATCCAATATAGATCATAGAGTGTCACACCGTGGTCAGGCGATGGTGATTGGGAGACCGTAATCCTGAGATAGTGGTCAGAGAGATCGCAGTCGATAGAAGTTCGATGACAATCGATAGCCGAACATAGGTCCGACGATAATTGGTGGCCTGGCAAAAGTCCATAGAAAGTCTGGTGACAGTTAGTGGCCGGACGATAGTCAATGAGGAGTTTGGTGGCAAGAAAAATCTCAGATTTATCTTCTTTCTTCTCTTCTCTTTTCCTTCATTCCTCCTCGATTAGTTCTCCCTCAGTGAAGAATGAGGGGTCTATTTATAATTTTATGGGAGTATCATGACCAGTAAATAGGAAGAATATCAAGGCATGTTGGGAGTGTTTCGAATGGACAACCGATATCGACTCCCTTGATCATGAACAGTTTATCAAGTATTTAAGTGCCTTAATGATGTCAAAATTTGACCATCTTGGGCTCGTTAGATTCGTCTTGTCAAGCCGCTCGATTTGGTTATAAATACATTTCAAAATCATTTGTTTATCCAATTTATGATTTGAACCTTCCAATTGTTCTTCGGGTCCTTGATTTGGACTCATTTGTGCTCAAATTGAGTTCAAATTAGGTGTCGTTGAGCCAGTCTTTTCGAGACATTCATTTCGACTATAAGTTTGCTCAAATCGGAGTTCGGATGGCACCATATTTAATTTTGAAAATGTCGAAAGTAATTTTGTCTCAAGATTCATGCTCTATCAAGATAATTTTTTGATGATATATCAATTCTAATATAATTTACAAACATATTTGAATTCAACACATCACATAAAAACATTTAGTGCTTCTCCTAAATAAAATAATTCACATTTATTTATACAAACACTTTCTTGCGTATCATAAAAAGTAAAATTTTCAAAACAAAACAAAATTATATTAAAAAAATAAAAAATAAATAAATAAATCCCCTTTGTACAGTAGAAGATGAAATACTGGGGCGCCATTCTCGTGAAATCCATTTAAAGCCTCCCCTCAGTTTACTTCATTAAAACCCCATTCCCATTTCATCCCCGTGACTGCAGTTAATTTTCCCGCGGGCCCATCCTCATTAAACTATACTAAAATACCCCTACAAGTTTACAAAATTTACCGACTATACCAACCAAAACCCTCCGCAGCAAAGGGCTAATTTCGTCATTCCAAATAAAGCCCAACGGTCCTATAAATCCTTCCGCTCCCCGCCAGCGTTAAAACTCGTTCTCTCAAAATGCGGAGCCGCGTTCTCCTCCTCTTCCTCCTCTTCCTCTTTCTCCGGCCATGCTTCTCAGAATTTACAGTAGTGACGTCGGATTCTTCTAATCTCGTTGATTCCCCCCAAACTGGTTTCTCGAGCCGAGCTCGCACCGATCCGAATGAGCAACGCGCCGTCTATGAGATCATGGCGGCCACCGGCAACACCTGGGCTGCCTCCATACCGGATGTTTGTCGCGGCCGATGGCATGGCATCGAATGCATGCCGGATTCCGATGATGTGTATCATGTCGTTTCCCTCTCGTTTGGCGCCCTTTCCGATGACACCGCTTTCCCCACTTGCGACGATGCCCCACATGGCGGTGCCACTCTCTCCCCTGCCGTGCTCCGCCTCCCCCACCTCCGTAGCCTCTTTTTCTACCGCTGCCTCACCGCCAACCCCCAGCCGATCCCGGCCTTCCTCGGCCGCCTCGGCTCGACACTCCGCTCTCTTGTCCTCCGTGACAACGGCCATGTGGGCCCCATCCCACCCGAGCTCAGCAACCTCACCTTGCTCCGCGTGCTCGATCTCCACGGAAACCGCCTTGGTTACTCCATCCCTTCATCTTTTTCCAGCTTGATTAATCTGCAGCTTCTCGATTTGAGTGGTAATCAGCTCGGTGGAGCTGTTCCAGAGCTTAGTTCTCCCACTCTGAGCGTTCTGGATCTGAATCACAACCTCCTCCATTGCCGAATCCCCTCTTCTCTTTCCAACTGCGAATCACTCCTCAAAATTGACCTCAGCCGAAATCGCTTCATCGGTTCGATTCCAGATTCGTTAAAAATCCTTAAAAATCTAATCTTGCTGGATCTCAGCCACAATTCTCTCTCCGG
The DNA here is from genome assembly GCA_019514585.1 of Dendrobium officinale. Lineage (NCBI taxonomy): Eukaryota > Viridiplantae > Streptophyta > Magnoliopsida > Asparagales > Orchidaceae > Dendrobium > Dendrobium officinale. Next base: position 18,031,046 of record CM033692.1, read on the forward strand.
CGGCCTCCCCTGTTCTTCAAAAAACGGCTACATTTCTCTACAATCGCTCATACTGAGCGGTAACCCCATGATCTCCGCGACGATTCCTGAAGACTGTTTCGCGGGTATGAAGAAGCTGAACACGCTTATACTTTCCGGGATGGGATTGGAAGGGCCGATACCGGAATCCATGAGCGAGCTGCAGAACCTTCGAGTGCTACACCTTGACGAAAACAAACTGAACGGCTCCATTCCTGACAGTTTTAAGGGATTGGATAAGCTGAGTGAATTGAGGCTGGAAGATAACAGGCTAGTTGGGAGGATTCCCTTTGAAAAGGAGATGATGTGGAGGATGGGGAGGAAGCTGAAGGTATCCAATAACTCAGGGCTCTGCTTTGAAATGGGAAATGGAGGAGATGAAGGATTGGAATCCATGGCGGGGATAAGCTACTGCGATCCGGAGACAATGTGGCGTGTGGGGGAAGAGAACAGCGGGAGAGTGGGGACGAAGCACCTCTCGGCTTGGATGGGCGGTGTTGGTTGGAGGAATTCTGTTGTTTCGAGATCCTCTGCTGAGATTCGTGCAAGCGGAGTTCTTCAAATCTGCTTTTTATTGGTGCTGATCTTTATATTTTTAGTGGTTTGAAAGAAAAGGTGAAATTGTAATATAGTAGGTTGTGATAAAAGGGAAGGAGGTTATGTACATCTTTTAACCGTCAACAAATTTTCTTCAAATGATTCTCTACACTATCATTAAAAAAGAGAAAAGTTTTTGTTCCACTAGTGGTGTGAGTGAGTCAAGATGAATCTCAGTCTCGACTCAATAAATTATCGTGAACCAAACTCGATGAGCTAACGAGTCATGTTTGATCCAACCCTAACTAGATTTGTTATCTCGCAAGTGACTAGTTTAAAAAATATTAATATAAAATACACTTAAAATATATTATTATCAATTAAAAATTTAAAACAAAAAAAAATTAAATTGTTTATCTTACTATCTTATATTAAATATTTTTTTTTACTTTTTTTTCTAAATTATCATTCTTTTTATCATTTCATTATAATAATTACTTAGAATCATAATCTTTTTCTCTTTCAAAAATAAATAAACCAGTTCGAACTCGATTAATTAATCGAGCTCAAACTCAATCCAAAGGTGACTCGAGCTAGACTTAACTCATATACACTATTACTTCCACCACTTTTTATTTCTATTTATGTTCATTTAGTTTTAAGTTTTCAGTACAAAGAAAATAATTAATTAACTAATTATAATGGATTCACAACATCGTTTGGTTAGCTTGAAATCCTGGAAGGGGAAAGGATAAGGCTCTCTTTTGTTGTTGGAAATTTAAGTGAGAGAAAATAAAAAAAATGAAAATATCAAATCAATAACAATTTATTCATAAATAACTGTCATAAATAATCTACAGCCTATCCTAACAAAAAATAAAATAAAATAAAAACAGTCATATTGTCATCCAATATTCTTTCTACATCCAACAATTATACAATCGACGAAATATTTTTTTCAGTGTCTGCGATCTTAGAAATGAATTCAATTTTAATATATTTTATTACAAATATGCCATAAAAGTTACACAAATATTTTATTTGAAATTATTTAAAACTTTTTTTTTTATTCTAATTTTTTTTATCAGAGTTTCAAAACTATTTAAAAAAAAAATTCATTAACATTTTTTCTTACCACAAATACTATCAAAAATACAATTCTAAATAAAGACTAAATTATCACATTCTAAGAAATTATGAGACAGTATAGTAAGAAAGTTGTCTCACACGAAGCCAAAGTCCCCATTCATTCAACTGGAAAAGAAATTATGAGACAAAGGTCGTTTTCTGCTTTAGGGGTTTTGGTTTGGGGAAAAATACTGATAACACACTCTTGCTCCGAGCAGGAGGTTGAGATGCTTCTCTCCTTGTAGGATTCTCGAAGGACCTGAATGCTGAAAATGGCATAGCAACTGCTGTGGGGTCCTGAGATCAGATGAATTAAACTATTAATTAGAATAACGTGGGTGGGTAGAATACATAGGGACATAATAAGACAAAAGAAAAGTTTTCGGCTAATAAATTTAGGCTTCGTTTGGGACAACTTTCTTATCGCCTCTTAAAGCAGCTATTTAGCATAAAATTTAACTAAAAATTATTTTAAGAAGCAGTAATAAAACTCTCACAAACAAAACTTTAGAGTTAAAGCAAAAGATATTATAAGAAGTATGAACTGAAGGATCTCAATTTGGAGATTATTAAAAAAAAATTGGAGATTATTACATGCGGAGTCCGGACTCAGAGAACCGTTCGGTTTTATGACTGAACAGTAAAAGCACAGTGGTGAATAGTAAATATACTTTTACTGTTCACAATCACAAAACCAAATGGTTCTTTGTGTTCGGACTCGGCATGTAATTATCTCTCCTCTATTTGGGAGTATTGTTCACAGTAAATATAGAGTGCCTTCAAAAAATTGGAGAAATTATTAGGTGTGAATTTCACAAGTGGTTGTGTGTGTGAAAAGAGGGAGTACACAGCTAGCCTAGTTGGAGTACACAAATGTATGTAGTTGATAGCTCGAGTACACAGCTGTGTACTCCGGCTAAAAATTTCTCTAACAAACCGAACATGGGTTATGAGGATCGAACTTGACAGGCACAGAGCATATGATGGGAAATAAAATAAGACCATATTTATTGTGCAGTAAGAAGCAATGTTATGATTTTCTGGCAGCTCTGACAATGCCTAGTATTGGTGCAATGCACCAGCTTCCCAGCACTGCCTCAAAACAGGTATTGGGTGTCCATAATGGCAGTACATATATCAAAGTTGTTAAAAACAGAAAAGAATTTAGTATTCATGTTAGCATTAATGCGATGTATTTTCAGAAATCAACAACATCAAGTCTTTGTCCCACTACGAGGGGTTGGCTACATAAATCCTTTTTCTCCATTGTATTATGTTAAAAGTCAAATTCTTGTTTAAATCTAATAAGGAAAGATCATTTCTAATATTCTCTAACCCAGTCTTTTTAGATCTACCTCTAGCTTTCTTAACATAAATCAAATCTAATACCTCTACTTTTTTAACCGGGTCATCGGAAGGCCGCCGTTTTATGTGACCAAACCATCTAAGGCGACTCTCTCTAATCTTATCTTCCACTAGAGCTACTTCAATCTTTTCACAAATATGCTCAAGTTCATATCCTATCTCTAACAATAAAGCCACTCATCCACCTGAGCATCCTCATCTCTGCAACACTTAACTTAGTATTATGCTTCTCTTTTAATGGCCAACATTCGGCACCATCAAGCATTGCAGGTCTCACCACCACCTTATAGAATTTTCCCTTTAATTTTGAAGGGGGCTTTTCTATCACACAACAAGCTAGATGCATTCCTCCACTTCTACCATCCAACTCGAATTCTACTGATAATATCCCTATCTATTTCACCATCACTCTGAACAATAGATCCAAGATATCTACAACGTGTACTCTAATTTTCATAAATCATTTCAATAATTCTACTTGTATGCTATAAATACTAAAAATAAGGTCATTGGTATACTATATAGACTGAATAGAATCAAACTATTTAACAATTATAAGCAAACAAATTAAGTAAATAATTAAGACATTTTACAAAGGTATATGAGACACCCCAACATGAGAAAAAATCGCAAGCTTGGCACATGACTAAGAAAATAAAGTAGATCAGCTAACCAATATTACCCTCATTCCAAATGAATTTACAGTTAGGACATCTGAGGTTGATCGAGGATGTCTTGACAAAGGCAATGGTGTCACAGCCGCCTCAGCCTCTGCAATATATTGAAATTTACAGAAAAAAGAGCATCAATTGTGTCACTAGCAACTAACTTAAAAAAAAATTGCAACATTGAAAAGTTTATATACATTAGAAACATAAAGAAAAGAACGCGCAAAAAAGGTTAGAAGGAACTTGTGATGTACCCAGCAGGTGGAAGGCCTGAGCTGACATTTTAAAGCCTTCAGAAACTGGAGTTCTAACAAAAACAAAATATGCAGTTGATGAGACTGCCTCGACATTAGTAGCTCAAAAGATTAAACTTATAAGAAACTTACTCTAGTGATGCATTTGGTTCTCCATTTGATGAGGGATTATTTTCTGAGGCTAGATGCCAGGACAGTGTTTTTGACGCAGGAGTGCCTAATGGCAAGTCATCAGAATATTAATTAGACAATAATTCAAGCACAATGAAAATAATACAGCAAATAAAGGATCATATCCCTCATATAAAAATGAAAAAAAAAAGGGGGGGGAGGGGGGATTTACATACATAACACTTTATATCACTCTATTTACATATTTAACACCTGAAACTTTAATATTATATACATACCACCCATAGTTCATTTTCATATCAAATATAAGTGGTAGAAATGAATTATATGAGTGGTAGGAAAGAAATATAAGTGGTATATTTGATATTAAAATAATATAGAGTTGTATGCATGTAATATTAAAATTTTGGGTGCTAGATATATAAATAGGATGTTATAAAGTGGAATGTATGTAAATTTCCCAAAAAAAAAAAAAAAAACTCTATTACCCGGAGGATGAGGACGTGGTCTCGCTTGAGTGTGAATTTGTCCCACATCAAGTTGAGCATTTTGCATCTTATGGCCAACGGAACCTAGTAAAGAGATCCACATAAATAGTAAACTCTATCTGAAAATGGCTTTAGAAAAAGAAACAATCAGTTAATTGCTATACTCGGTAAAATGTAATGTTTGTGATGCCTTGGAGCTCTTCCTGATATTTGCTGCTGCGTAAGGCCTTCTTTTTCCATATAAACTTTGGCATGTAAGCATACGCTGTAACATAAAAAAAACAATCACTGAGCCACCATAGGCTTGGAGGTGGACACAATAACCATCCAAGAGAACTTACCTGATTCAGACATGAAATCTTGAGATCCACAGTTGACATATCTGTTGTTTGTTGATCATAAAGGTCTGTCAACTTGTAAGCAACAGTTCCCAAGTGATCAACAGCATTGACTAGGGCTCGAACAGCATAGTCTTTCAAATTATCAAGCACCCTGAAAGAAGGATTCAAACTATCATAATAAAATTGCAGACTACGTGATTCATCTGTCCCTGAAGACATGCTTACCTAAAACAAATTACACATGAACAAATTTGTATTTAGAAGCATCATTGTCAAACCAGAGTATGAACGAAATAGATTTTAGGGAAAATGTCATAGTTGTATCCTACTGTATATTGTGCTCTATGGTTCGATGAAGCTTTTATTTATTTAATAATATATGTGAACATTGGATCATAAATTAAATGGGAATGGGAGATATGCAGCCCATGATAAGGGAGAGAACAACAAGAAAAATTTCCTAATGCTTTCTAGAATACCAACTACTCAGACCTTTTTACAGCTAAGTTTTTAGACATTTTGTGATGAGAACATCCGACCATGGAGAATTTATCAAAGACGGGGCCAGCGATCTATGGCCACGATTGCACCGCTTTACTTTTGAGTCATCAGTTGTATTAGATTTATTATTATATTTAAAAAATTAAAAAAAAAAAAAAGATTTATTATTATATTTTTATTGAGTTTATTATTGCATATTTTCCATTCATACCCTCACTTGAGGGAGAAGTCCTATGTAAAACCTAGGGACATGTTTGTCTTTTTTGTTTCACTCATTGTATGTTAGCTATTTAAAGCCTCCTGATCTTTTGAGGAATGATGAATATTATTATAAAAATTTCCTGCATTGTGTCTTGGAGAGTTGAGAGCGTTTCAACGTGTTTGAAGTCCCTAGATGAGGGCAACGTATCACCCACCAACCACAGGAAATGTCCGGGTTCGTGGTTCCTCCCCCTCCATAGTCGCAAGCCAAAACCCCCCACAACCCCTCTCCTAGCTGCCAGCCATAAGGCCTCCTCCCCCTCCATGGCCGCCGGCCAAACTCCTGCAACCCCTCCCCTAGCCACCGACCCTAAGGCCACCCCTTCCTCCATAGCCTCCGGCCAGACCCCTCCCCTAGCCGCCACCCCTAATTCCTCTTTTCCCTCCCTAACCGCCGGTTCCAAACCCTAATCCTAACCCTAACCATAACCTAGCTGCCGGCCTCATCCTCCTCCCCTTTGCCTCCAAAATTCAAACCCTCCAATTAATAATTTCCATCTACAAAACATCTTAAACTAGAAAAGTTCTTAATTTCAAATTCTAAACTATTTTGAATTTGAAATTCTTTCCTAACACAAGATACCTATTTTAGGAAAGTTTCTCAAATTATATCAAATTAATTTAATGAGGAATTTTCCATAATATCCCCTTCCCTAACTAAATAGACCTCTTTGGTAACCCTTAATTCCCTTTCCCCATTTCCTCCCCACCCCTTTACCCACCGGCCTACCCTCTCTCCTCCCTTGATTTCTTTCCTCTAAGGCTCCCAATTCAAACTCAAACAATTAAATGTAATGATTTTATGCATTTGATTCTAGTTCAGTTGTTTTGAAATCTTTGAAGTAAACTTGACCTGTATATATTTTTAAAACAGTGGTGGATAATTAATGAATTTTTATAAACTTTGGAAGATCTTTGAATGGATTGCTTTAGCTTTTGTTTGACAGAAATTTAACAAACATCCGATCATATGTTCCTGACTCATTATCACAACTATTTGGGTTAGGTCGTGACAAAAAGGTTAACAGAAAATGATTATTTTAGGAAATATAAATCTTAATGAAAGAGCTATTAGGATGATCATTAAAATTTAAGATAATTGAATTGATATTGTCTTAAATTATAATTAGGTGATATTGTTTTATATTTTAGAATTATTGAAGGTGAAGAGGAAAATGTAGAGGGAGTTTCACCAAATGTTGATGCAAATATTCTTACACAAATGATAACAGCAATGACAGTTGATACAGGATTCGCAGTCTCAGTCTACTGGAAGTAATACTAGTAGCACTTCAATGGATAAATATCTAAAACTACATCAAGAAATGTGGCCGCCACTATTTAAGGGAGATGAAGGGCAGTAGATTAAAGCTGAAAACAAATTATCTTAATGACTTTTGGATATCTCTAAAAAAATGATAACCAGACAATGAAAATTGGCGTTGCAGAAAATCTGATCGTTTAGAAAAGTGTAATGAAAAAAAAAAAAGATATTTCACATGCATTATGAGCATACCAGGAAAAAATTAGCTTTTCAAACCCAATGATCGACACTAAAAATATGGCAATACATGCACACGTATTACGGTAGTAGTTTTGGAGAAACTCAATCGATCAAAACAAACTCACATTTGTTTCTGTTCGTTGTGTAGGTAAGACTTTTCACAGTAGTCAGCAGCAGAATATAGTTGAGGCCTCAGGTTCTTCAGTTCCTGTGCATCAAAAGTTAAATAGCACAGTTAGCAAGCAGAACTAAGAACGAAAATGGCACCATACATACTATATATGAAAAGTAACATGAAACGAACTGTGAAATACAGCTTTTTAGCTGCTTTTGTGGTACAAAAAACCAGTCAACAAAAAATAGAGCCCGTTTGGATGACAATGTTCTCATTGATTTATCAAAATTCTGCTTAAAACACAGTTTTTTGGAAAAGTATAATAGAAAATATGGTTGAGGAAATGGTTGTTAACAACAAAGACTAGAAAAGCATAAACAAAAAAAGAAAAAACAAAAGCATTATTAATTAAATGAAATTTCTTGGGCCATTTGAAGTTTTGCTTAAAGAATATACTATTAATAAATTATCTATGTTGACCTAGATACATGCACCATAGTGCACTCAGCCAAGAACAATACTTAGTCGATGCGACATCTTGTAAGATTGGTTCAGAGCGCCTTGATTGCAATCGAAAGTACCCCCATCCTTGTTTTATAAAATAGACTACATCAAAATATTTAGATCATCAAAATTATCAAGAGAGGACCCTCGCAATCGAATCGAACAAGTACAATATAAACGTCATGCGAATCTAGTAAAAAAGAAATAGACAACGCTGACACATCTGGAATGCCTAAATTACCTAGAGAAGACACCTATGTTGGCCTATACATTGCACAAAAGAAAAACACAAAATTTGGCAATGCGCAAGCTGACAATGCAAAATTTAAAATGCACAAGAAACAAGGGATATCATGAGAACTTCGATATACAATACAAATTATATTAAAAAAAAAATCTAAAGCAAATCTCTATCTCATATCCTTGCCATCATTGTAACTTCCCCTCTGCACATCTTGTCTCTTTCTATTAATCAAATATTGTCTCTTTCTTTTTTTTTCTAAAATGAAATCCCCATTTTGATCTCAACCTTTTTTTTTATCCAATTGGGCCCTAATGTGCTCTCCCACTCCCTTTATTTCTCATGTTAAACCTCTCTCTCTCTCTCTCTCTCATATTGTCTTTTCCGACCCAATTTCTAAAACCCTTGACACCCACGAATAAGGGAATCTCAACAAGCTCCTTCTTTCATTTCTTCCTCATTGGATTCTCACATGTCTCCCAACCCCATCTTCCTTCCCTTGCTCTAGTTCTCATAGCTTCCGTACAAGCTCCCTTCACAAATCCCACTAAAACCTGACCTGACCATTCTCAAATTAAACTCTACCACCAAAATTGTCGACCATCTCTCTCTTAGTGTTGCAACATCACGCGCTAATTGATGTTGTTGAAACTCCATCAACATTGATGACTTCCTTCAATTGATGCCCTCAAATCTCCTGAACATAAACTCATCACCACTCTCCCAACTTCATTTACTATTCCCCAATAAGAACCTCATCAAACCTACTCCAATAAGGGAATCGCAACAAGCTCCCTTTTTCATTTCTTCCTCATTGGATTCTCACGTGTCGCCCAACCCCATCTTCATTCTCTTGCTCTAGTTCTCATAGCTTCCGTATAAGCTCCCTTCACAAATCCCACTAAAACCTGACCCGACCAATCCCAAATTAAACTCTATCACCAAAATTGTCGACCCTCTCTCTCTTAGAGTTGCAATATCACGCGCCAATTGATGTAGTCGAAGCTCCATCAACATTGGCGACTTCCTTCAATTGATGCCCTCAAATCTCCTGAACATAAACCCGTCACCACTCTCCCAACTTCATCTATTGATAGCCTCTTACATCGATGACTACCAAAAAGTCTTAGCCAAGTCCAAAAACTACCTAGTTGCCTTCCTTAACTCCAATAAGAACCTCATCAAACCTACTCCAACAACAATTCTACCTTCCAAACTGTCAATCATCAACGACTCGACTGAAACCTGACACCAGCAAACGAGGGTGGCTCAATCTTTCTCAACCTCAACTCATCGACCCTGGTAGGAAACATCCTGCACCCGACAACCACCCAGAACCTCTCCCCATCTCCCTACTTCTCTCTCTAACTCCTACTTCTAAACCTCTCATTCTCTCGCTATCTATCTTCATTTATCTTGCTAACACTCTCCCTCTCTCACTCAACAAAATGCACGTGATCCCTTATCTTCCCCTTTCTAATTTAATCCAAAACCCGATGACAGAGAAGCAATGTAATCGTAGTTGGAGCTCGTACATGAAGCCTCAATATATTTAAAAGCTCCTAAAGGAGAAATGTAGGTCATGAGAAAGTGCTTGTTATTATGAACCCAAATCAAAGTATTTGGTCTCGTTGTTCGGGAATACAAAATAAAAAATAAGTACTCATGCACGTTGTTCCAACACTGCAACAAAGTCTAATTATATACATTTTTGTGTAGGCATTAGGCCTAAGAATGTTTTTGTAAGCATGGTGGGAATGAAGACCTCCGACCAACATGTCCTAAATACCAACTATGCATATTTTTTCGAGCATAATTGAAAGTTTTAGCACTCACCGTAGATTCCTCCAACACAAAAGAGATGCCAGAAGACTACCAAAATTTAGACTAAATGAATTCATTAAAGAACATTTGAAAGGATTTATTAAACAAGAATATGATTGAACAAAAGAACTAAAACTAAATTAAGAACAAAAATGATCAGGTAATATGTCATGCAAATAGTCTTAAAAGAACATAAATGAATGTTGAAATTAAATAAAAAACAAACTTATAGGAGATGTGCAATGAACTTTGTAACTCGCCTATGAGCATGAACATACATAACCTCTCCACTACTTTTAGAACACTTAGAATTTCCCTAAGCACTCTTAAACAATTAGAAACGTGAATGGGTATGAAAATGAACCAAGGTGGCTCCACTCTTTTTAGAAGAAAATTTTATACCTCGTTAGGCTCACTTGAATAAAAAGAAGCCACATATACATGCAAAATATGGCATTTTAAAAAGGTAAAAGATTCCAACTCATTATATTTGCCACTGGATCCACAACACTTACTTGAAAATGAATAAAAAGCATTCTTCAAAAGTTTTAAAGAGAAAAGACACGCGCATTGTTACTGATAGAATATTCATGCAAACAATCAAAATTTGTACAATTATTCAAATCATATTCATCTATTACAATATAACTTTCAAATTCAATTACAATGTCTCAAAATGCATGCAAAAGCATCAAAAAATGTCCAAGCACGCTATGCAAATGCACAAAAAAAATACAAGTGCATCTTATAGATGCATCACAAAACATGTAAGTGCCCTACGCAAATATGCCAAAAGACAGGCATGCCATCTAAAATAAAAAATTAAGTAGCCAAAATCAACTAATTCGAATGTACTCCAACAAACATGCTAAATGTTTAAAATTAATGTTAAAGAATGTTGTGCGGGTAAACGAGACAAATTTTCACACACTTCAACAACCGTGCAACTGACTTAAAATTGAAGGACAAATTTGAAATTTTGCATACTTTGTTTTTAAGATCAAAGTCATCAGTATGTTGCACGACTCTCTCGAGCGAGAGCCAACTTGCCTTTATGGCAAGGTTGTAAGTTCTACCTTTCAAGCATTATCTTCTATATCACAAAGACTGGAGTCAACAAAACTTGAACTTTTTAACAAACATCTACCCAATAAGAATGATATTACAAGATGTTTTATTTTGCATTTGCATAAGGCCTTCATGGCTTTCTACAATGAAAAATAACTTTTAAATTGCACGCTCTTGGTTTAAATATCTAAGGCATAGTCATAAGGCCAACTCCTATAAACTTGATCCTCTATATATGGGATAGAGTTGACACGATTAAGAATGCTCAAATTAAATTAAGTTTATTGAGAATGACAACTCAAAGATAATCTCAACTTACAAAAGCCAATGCCATATCAAGTGTATTTTATAATCATTGTCAAAATATCTCTCGCTAATAAGGGCAAGGAATGCATCATTTGACCGATTGGTATTGTCGGAAAAACGACACGACTAAATAACAACTATAATGGAGACCTCTAACCTGGTGGTTGGCCGTTAAAAGGCACTATTAAATTATGGTTATGGGTATAGCCCGGCTAGCTTCAACCCCTTTAGGTTATGAATCATATAGTACAATCAATGTGACACAAAGCCCTCAGTCAGCTAAGGTCGATTTAAATTTACCTCCATAGACAACATTCACCCCAAGTCGATGAGGTCTCTTAAACGACACAACCCACCGTAGCCAACAATGATAATTTGGTAGGTTGAGTAGCCTTCATTGACAAAGTAGACTAATATCCCTAATAATTTAGGACAATGGAACAATAGCATCTTGATCAGAGTTCATTATCATCTCTCCCACTATCAGCTTTAAGCTCAAGGCTATAAATTCTCATAATCATAAATTGGATATATATGCTACAATATGCTAAGCACTTAACGCCTATCAACTGACTTAATAAAAAATTCTCTCTAGTTATCGGGAGGGGTAATTAATTATAGAGTCTTGCGCAAATAAAAGATGTATCACTAAATCATGAAGTCATTATAAAATGAGGGTAAAATCTCTAGTAGTGTATTCTCTATAATCTAATGTCTTTAGAAAATTTCACCCTAAACCACACTTTCCTAGAAAATTTGAGTGTGAATTTTTTGGAGTTTACAATCTACATTGATCTATGCTTTCTTGCTAATTTTTTTTATCCTTAGATAGCCTAATTCCTAGATGTCAACTGAACAAAATTGAAATATCTTTTAATAATTTATTATTTAAAATATATTAGCAAATCAAACTACAAATATTTCGTATTGATATAACATTATATAATAGATATTAGTGAGTTAAAGAACCATCCCAATCTATATGTTATTTGGCCTGCTCAAAAAAAAAGTTAGGATACAATAAAATCTTAATGAAAGATTTTTGGGTAAGGTAAGAGCTAAAACCCAATGTCGCTCTCAAACTCGCAATGTATGGGAGGTAACTTTGCACTTCAATCATTGGAATCAGAGTTGGGAGACAAATTCTCAATACAGCTTTACTTTAAATGTTGTAAACAACAAGCAAATAATATATCTGACAAAGATGATGTGGTTGAATGGCTTTATTGATACAAGGGAAGAGACTTCTACTATAATCATGCCAAACACAAAAAGTACAAGAAATCATCAGAGAGAGAGATAGGGATATGGGCTTAAGAAAGAGAGCGAGCTAGAGGGAAATTGAAGTGATAGACCACACCGAAGGAGAGATAATTCCTTGCAAACAATTATATTCATCATCATGAGCATTCGCTATTTATACAAGGATTTAATATGTGATAAATAAACAAAAGAAAAAATAACATAAAGAAATTAATCAATGTGGCATCTAAACAAATATACCATAGATATTTCATAAAAGATGAGTCATTTATAAAAAGATCCTCTACAAAAAGCAACATTTGATTATATTTTTTATTAAAAATCTTAATACAACAGATGTTGACATAGGAAGAGGCTCCAAAAACCCAATTTAAACATCAGTCTCTAGTAAAATATCTCATTCAAGCCCTACCTTAACCTCATCTTTAAGCACAAAATCAAACTCAAGTGCAACCAAATAATTACACTTAAACCTAGGCTTAAGTTCGAGCATAGGTGACTGGTCATCATCCTCCTTAACACAGGTAGTTTGAGGTAATGGGACTAGAAAAGTGAATGGAGTTGGCGGTGCTTTAGGACTAGTATAATAAGCAAAGTTTGTGGAACTTAAAAAGGTATGCATGTAAATACAATTTATGGGATTAGAGATAGTGGTTGCACTGAGAAGAGACTTATCCATGTAATGTAATAAATTGAGTTTATATCATGTATTGGATGCATAAGAAGGTTGAGGAAGAAGATCAATATATTGTGAGTTATAGTAATATGGATAAGTGGCATGTTATGAAATAAAGCATACATACACACATCCATAGTTCCAATTAAAGGGAATTGAATGTGGATATCATTATGATATGATATTCGCAATGAGAATATGAAAGTGAGCACAGTCATTAATATCAACAATGGGAGTAGGAACAATGTAATTTTATATACCTCTTGCATAACAACGACCATAGATCACCATAGATCATTATAGGGATCAGAAAACTTATGCAAGTAACAGGGATTTTGACTTTTATCATGCGTCTCAAAATATTATAGTAATCATAGAATTATTATAATAAGATGCATAAAAAAATATGAGATTATGAAATAAATGGGGAGATATTGTGAAGATGGTTCTAAGTGAGAGAAAGGTAAGATTTTGGTTACTATATAGGGGAGGGTGTTACGCCGGCCCATCCTGGGCCGGCTGGACCGGTCCACCCTGGACCGGTCTTGGCTTATAGCCGGCGGAAGAAAGCAGGCCAGGGGGGGCGGAAACATCAAGGAGGGCCCACTTGATGTAAATTCAATTTTGGGAGGGAATATTTGAATGAGAAGGGTAATTAGGTAAATTGTAATCCTCCTTTCATGTTTAATTGGGAGGAATAGGGGGAAGAGAGGCGGATCTTGAATTTGAATCTTATTTGAGATCTAGGGTTTGTGTTCTTGGGCTCTAGGCTACGGCTAGAGATTTGGAGAGTTTTTCCTTCCTCTCGAATTGAAGGAAAGTTGTATCTTGCGAGTGTTTTTCATCCGTTATCGAAATAAAAGTGTTTGCATCGTTTTCCTACGTTTTCCTCTCAGATTTTTCTTGTATTTTGGCTGTTTTTCTGCTAAGGACAGCAGTTTTCCCTTGGATCTACTTGATCTTGGGTGAGAAACACTTGGAAATCCAAGTGTTTCCTATCAAATTGGTATCAGAGCATCGTTTCGGGACCGCCGCCGGGCTGAAATTCTGAAATTTCAGCAAGATCTTCGTCTCCGAAAGAAGATTTTTGTAGATCCGATAGAAGAAAAATGGCCGGAAAGAAGGTGGAAGTATTAGAAGGCGAGTTCGGTCAACTGAAGACAGATCTGGAGGGAAAGTTCCTGGAAATCTCCACCAACAATGATAGGTTGGAAGGGAGGTTCGCGGCTATGGAAGAAATGATAAATAAACTATTGGAGATGAAGGCCAATCCGGATACATCGGAAGTGAGAGAGACAACTGACGGCCATGGCGTAGGAGGAAATCCAAACCCAATCCGGAGGAGGAATCCGGAGGTGGAGATTCTTGAAGGAGATGACGACATGCCACCTCTAGAGCCACTCTCTAGAGAGGAGATGAGCATGGGGAATGACCGCCGAGGTGCTGATTTTCAACGTCGAGGTGCTGATTTTCAACGTCGAGGTGCTGATTTTCAGCGTCGAGGTGTTGATTTTGGAGGCAGGCGGGGGGAATATGAAGGTAGTGCAGATTTTGGAGAAAGGAGAGAAGAATATCAGCGTCGAGGTGCTGAATTTCAGCGTCGAGGTGCTGAATTTGAAAGGCGAAGAGGGGATTATGACGAAGGATTCGATTACCAACGTCGGAGGGAGGACCGGGACACTTGGGGAGCACCTCCTCTTCGAGGAATGGGAGGTTATGGAGAGTACCGGGGTAATGGAAGGGATCCGAAGGTGAGGAAGTTGAAGATGCCCATCTTTGAGGGGGAAGATGGTCATGGCTGGATCTACAAGGTGGAGCGTTACTTTGCTGTCAACGGGTTGACAGATGATGAGAAGCTGACGGCGGCAGGATTGTGTCTGGAAGGGAAGGCGTTGGCATGGTATCAATGGCGAGACAGGAGAGAGCCTATCAGGAACTGGAGAGAGTTCAAGGATTGTTTATTAGAACGTTTCCGAGCCGATGGGGGAGGAGACTTCTATGAACAGTTCTTTGCTCTGACTCAGGAGGGGACCGTAGCCGACTACCGGGACAGATTCGAGTACTTGGCTAGCCGTCTGGATCACATCTCTCAATCGGCCCTAGAAGGAAATTTCATGAAGGGGCTCAAACCGGAGATAAGAACAGCTGTCAGAGTGCTGGAGCCAAGGAACTTGGGCAAAGCCATGGAGCTTGCACAACTGGTGGAAGATCAGAAGAGATCAGAAAGAGGTGCTAGAGGCAACTACTCAGGAGGATCATACAAAATGACTACTGCTGTATTACCCTCAAAAGGGGTAGCCCCAGGGAACCAGAGGGAGGTGCCCAAGGAGAAATCCGGTGGAGGAGGAAATGGGGGACAGTTCAAAAGATTGACCGACAAAGAGATGCAGGACAAAAGAGCAAAATGGTTGTGCTTCAGATGTGATGAGAAGTACATGCCGGGGCACAAGTGCAAGGATCGATCTCTTCAGGTTCTCCTCGTTTGTGAAGATGAGGAAGACGAAGAGAGAGGTGGAAATGACCCCGAGGTGGAGGAGGATGAGAAACTGCATCTGGATGTAGCAGAAGTCTCTCTGAACTCTGTAGTGGGATTCACTCCGAGTCACACTATGAAGGTGAGAGGAGAGATAGCTGACCGGGAGGTGGTGGTGTTGATCGATAGTGGGGCAACCCATAATTTCATTTCCACCCAGATAGTGGAGTCGCTAGGGATGGAGCTAGTGGACACAGGTGGCTATGGGGTGATGATGGGCATGGGAAAGGTGGAAATGGGTAGAGGAATCTGTAGAGAGGTGGTGCTGAAGATTCAGGGGATCCAGGTAAAGGAAGACTTCCTTCCCCTAGAACTGGGGAGCACGGATGTCATCCTAGGGATGAAGTGGCTGCGTACTTTGGGAGAGACGAAGATCAACTGGGGGACATTGAGGATGGAACTCGTGATAGGGGAGAGAAGGAGGACGATTCAGGGGGATGCGGGGTTGACCAAAGCTGGGGTTTCTCTCAAATCCCTAATCCGGACCATTCAGCAGGAGGGAGGAGGCTACTTGGTGGAATTGCATAGTTTGGAGGGGGGAGTGGAAGAGGGAGGAGATATACCCCTCTCCGTTCAGCCATTGATTCAGCAATTCCAAGAGGTTTTTCAGCCACCTCAGGGATTACCCCCGCAGAGGGAGCGAGAGCATGCTATAGTGTTGAGGGAAGGAGTATCACCCGTCAGCGTACGCCCTTACCGCTACCCCCAGTTCCAGAAGGATGAAATTGAACGGTTGATTAGAGAGATGCTAGAGGCAAAGATCATCAGACCCAGCATCAGCCCTTTCTCTAGTCCCGTTCTGTTGGTAAAAAAGAAGGATGGCAGCTGGCGTTTTTGTGTAGATTACAGAGCCCTCAATAAGGAGACTGTGCCTGATAAATTTCCCATCCCCGTTATCGATGAGCTCTTGGATGAATTAAGTGGGACCGTGATCTTCAGCAAGATAGATTTGAAATCGGGCTACCACCAGATTCGAATGAGGAAGGAAGATGTTTCCAAAACAGCTTTTAGAACTCATGAAGGCCATTATGAGTTCTTGGTGATGCCCTTTGGCCTCAACAATGCACCTGCTACTTTCCAGGCCCTGATGAACAAGGTTTTCAAGCCTTATCTCAGACGGTTTGTGTTAGTATTCTTTGACGACATCCTGATATACAGCAGGACCGAGGTCGAACATTGGGAACATTTAAGAACGGTGTTAGCGGTTCTACAGGAGCATCAGTTGAAGGCAAATTTGAAGAAATGCTGCTTCGCTCAAGCCAGTGTAGAGTACTTGGGCCATGTGGTATCAAAAGAAGGAGTGGCGGCTGATCAATCCAAAATTGAGGCGATGCTAAGGTGGCCACTATCGAAAAGTCTGAAGTCGCTGAGGGGATTTATGGGATTGACAGGTTATTACAGAAGATTTGTGAAGGGGTATAGCACCATAGCCTGGCCACTTACAGAACAGTTGAAGAAGGATGGTTTCCTATGGGGAGAAGCAGCCACCTCGGCTTTCGAGAGCCTGAAGAAGGAAATGACTACAGTGCCAGTACTAGCTTTGCCAGATTTTACTCAGACATTCATTGTGGAGACAGATGCATCGGGGTACGGACTGGGTGCAGTACTTATGCAGAATAGGAGGCCCATCGCTTATTTCAGCCAAGTGTTGACTGCTCGGGCAAGGATGAAATCAGTATATGAGAGGGAATTGATGGCCATCGTGTTGGCCATCCAGAAATGGCGGCCTTACCTACTGGGAAGACACTTCGTTGTCAGGACTGATCAGCGGAGCCTGAAATTTCTTTTAGAACAACGAATGGTGACTGAAGAGCATCAGAGGTGGTTATCTAAGTTACTTGGGTACGACTTTGAGATTCAGTATAGGCCAGGAGTGGAGAACAAGGCGGCAGATGCCTTATCCAGATGTATGGAGGAATTACAGACAGTCGCTCTATCCGTGCCTTGGATGCTGGATTGGGAGGCCATCAGAGAAGAGAGTGTCAGAGATGAGAGTTTGGGAAAGATCAGGATTGAATTACTGAAAGAACCGGATAGCCACCCGGGATACTCCTTGGAGGGAGACAAGCTGTTGTATCAGGGAAGATTTGTTATGCCCCGAACGTCGATCCACATCCCAAACATACTCCATGAGTTTCGCGGGAGTGCGATAGGGGGCATTCAGGCGTACAGAAGACATACAGAAGGCTCGCTGGGGAGTTGTACTGGAAAGGGGATGCATAAAGATGTGGAGGAGATGGTAGCCAGATGTGAGGTCTGTCAAAGGAGTAAGTACCTAGCGATGTCACCAGGAGGATTACTACAGCCATTAGCTCTGCCTGGTAGAGTATGGGAGGAGATTTCCATGGATTTCATAGATGGGTTGCCCGGCTCAGAAGGGTTCACAGTGATCTTAGTAGTGGTGGACAGGATGAGCAAGTATGCCCACTTCATTCCCCTACGACATCCCTACACCGCAGCAACAGTAGCATCAGCCTTTATTAGAGAAGTGATCAGATTACATGGGGTGCCAGAGGCGATCGTATCAGATAGGGACAAGGTTTTCCTCAGTCATTTCTGGAAGGAGCTATTCAGATTGCAGGAAACAGTGCTCAAGAGAAGTACAGCCTACCACCCAAAAATGGATGGCCAGACGGAAGTAGTCAGCAGGAGCTTGGAGACATATCTCAGATGTTTTGTTTCAGAGACACCAAAACTATGGGCGAAGTGGCTATCCTGGGCTGAGTACTGGTACAACACGTCCTTTCACTCGGCTTCACAAATGACCCCATTCAAAGTGTTGTACGGACGGGATCCCCCACACTTGGTACACTTTGGGAGCAGTAGTACTCCTGTTTCGTCAGTAGAGGAGTACTTGGAGGAAAGGGAACGAGTATTAGAAGAATTAAAGAGGCACTTGCTGAGGGCGCAACAAATCATGAAGAAGCAGGCTGATGGGCATAGAAAGGATATCCAATTTGAGGCAGGGGATAAAGTGTTCTTGAAGCTACGTCCATACAGGCAGAAGACAGTCGCCAACAGGAGGAATGAAAAGTTAGCTCCAAGGTACTTTGGGCCTTATGAAGTGATGGAAAAGATTGGGGCAGTAGCATACCGACTGAAATTACCCCCATCAGCGACTATACATCCGGTTTTTCATGTCTCCCAGCTGAGAAGGGTCATTGGTGACCACATCGCCATTCCTGAGCTACCACCGACACTTACGGAAGAGTTAGAGGTGATCATGGAACCCTTAGAGCTGAGGGGTGTTCGCCAGAAAGAGGATGAAACTAAGGAAGTGTTGATCCAGTGGAAGAACCTTCCTGACTACGAGGCCACGTGGGAGCCATACGAGATGGCGAAACAGCAGTTTCCTGATTTTCACCTTGAGGACAAGGTGATTCTTTGGGAGGGCGGTAATGTTACGCCGGCCCATCCTGGGCGGCTGGACCGGTCCACCCTGGACCGGTCTTGGCTTATAGCCGGCGGAAGAAAGCAGGCCAGGGGGGCGGAAACATCAAGGAGGGCCCACTTGATGTAAATTCAATTTTGGGAGGGAATATTTGAATGAGAAGGGTAATTAGGTAAATTGTAATCCTCCTTTCATGTTTAATTGGGAGGAATAGGGGGAAGAGAGGCGGATCTTGAATTTGAATCTTATTTGAGATCTAGGGTTTGTGTTCTTGGGCTCTAGGCTACGGCTAGAGATTTGGAGAGTTTTTCCTTCCTCTCGAATTGAAGGAAAGTTGTATCTTGCAAGTGCTTTTCATCCGTTATCGAAATAAAAGTGTTTGCATCGTTTTCCTACGTTTTCCTCTCAGATTTTTCTTGTATTTTGGCTGTTTTTCTGCTGAGGACAGCAGTTTTCCCTTGGATCTACTTGATCTTGGTGAGAAACACTTGGAAATCCAAGTGTTTCCTATCAGAGGGACAATGTGGTTTTGGAGGGGTAGAAGGAAAACTAGAAGCATCAGTTAATAAAGAAGTCGGAAGCATATGTCAATGGATTTAGCCAACTTATTGAATATAAAAATTATTGAGTGTCTAGTGAAGAGCACAGAATCAATTATCATGCAATTTCTAAAGAAAATGAAAAAAAAAAATACTAGAGTGGGAGGGCAAAAGGGGCGGGGAGTACTTAAGAGCTTGGGGATTAACTTGGTTAGATATTGGTTGCATTGGCTTAAAGTATATGTCAGAAGTATATGTCAATGGATTTAGCCAACTTATTGAATATAAAAATTACCCAGTGTCTAGTGAGGACTGAGGAGCAGAGAATCAATTATCATGCAATTTTGAAAGAAAATGAAAACAAAAAAACAAATACTAGAGTGAGAGGGCGAAAGGGGCGGGGAGTACTTAGGAGCTTGGGGTTAACATTGTTAGATATTGGTTGCATTGGCTTAAAGTAGGGTTAGCTAGAGGAAAATTTTAGTGGTAGGTAACTAGGAGAGTTTGAATGCATGGGAGGGTTTTGGTATGAGCATAGTAGGGTTTTTTGGGTTTCGATTTGTTTAAGCCTTGTTTTCGCGGATATGGCTACTTTCAAGCTAAAAAAGATATTTAAACTCAACTACAAATCTTGTGGGTAATCATTACAAAATAGTAAGAGGTCGATTGGATAGCTTAAAGATAAAGTTCTTAAAAATTTATGCATATTACTTATACCCAAGATATGTCATGAATGATAATGAAGACTGATATAATATGAATTATGAAAGAATGTTGAATACTAAATTAATATAAAGTTTGGCTATGAATAATGTATGCCTTATTATTGTAGTTGGGACAAAAGGGTTCCCATATCAGAACTACATGATAAGTGGGCAAAAGGGACCCCAGTGGCAAAAGGGACCCTAGAGAATTATGAAGCCTACATAGCAGGTGGGGCAAAAGGGACCCCAAAAGAGGCAAAAGGGACATCTATGTAATTCAATGGCGATAATGCCAGGTTTACTTGGGCTCCATTGAATAATGTTATGAAAAATATAGCCAAATCTTTCACATAAAATTTATATTCAACAAAGATTCAAAATATAGCAAAGCATAATATTGATCAAGACTAATAATGTTTCAATAATAATTTTCAAAGTTGTAATTATTCATGTTATATTATTTTAATTGCTAATTAATCCTGCATTACTTACTAAGCCTCATAGCTCACAAGAACTTTCTTCTAGCTGTTGTTACAGAAAAGGGAAAAGAGAAGATTGACGCATGCTAATTTATGCAAGTGTTTTTTCTTTTCATGTTAGATTACATTTTCTTAGTAAGTTTAATTTTCAAGGTATGAAAGCAAATTAGACATGTATTACTTTGAAATTATTTGGTTTTCCTTAGTGGCTCTGTACTGGGTTTTGGATGAAATTGGAAATTGGTACATGCTTCATTTATAGTATTAGATGAAGTTTATATGATCTTTTATATGAAGTCTTAATGTAATGAAATCATAATGAGATGTGTAGTGATAGAAATGTATGTTTATTCTTGTTACACTCTACCTTACTGTTAAGGGGTACTGTGGGGTGTTACAGTTCTTGTGGAGAGGATGATGGTGAGATTTCTATGGGAGGAATCAGAGTTGTCACCAACCGCAGGATGGGTTCGGGCTCATGACTTGAAGTCCCTTGGAGAAGGGCAAAGCATCACCCGTCAGTCTTCAGAAGAGTCCAAGGCTCGCAGTTTTTAATTTCTCTCTTTCACTTTATCTTCTATCTTTCGTTGTTTTTGTTTTGTTCCCTCTTTTGTTCCTAGCCATCGTTTTTCTTCCTCCTCCCCTCTCAACCCCTCGGCCAAACTGCCATACCGAGCTCCTCCAAAAGCCACCGGCCACCTCACCAGAAAAGCCACCAAATCGCCGGCCACGGCTCCCTAGCCGCCGGCCTCATCCTTTCTCCACTCTCATTGGATTTCCTAATTTGGGGTGCATGATATTTGGATTTAATTTGAAATTCAAATTGTTTAAAATTTGAAATTCAAATTTATTTCCTAATTTAGCTCACCTATTTTTGGAAAGTGCTCAATTGAAATTATAAACCCATGACAATTTTGGATTTCAAATTTCAAATTTGAAAATTTTCATAATTGGGTTTGATCCACATTTGAGAGGTTTTAACTCTCCAATTCAAAATTCAAATTTGAATTAGGAGTTAAATGCCCCCTCAATTTCCTCCCTTTAATTAAGGAATTAATCGTAGCTTTAAATCTGAAATTTAATTTCAGATTTGAGGATTAATTCACTTAAGTAATTGGGGCCCACTTATTTGAAATCAAACCCCTCTCCCTCCCTTTCTCCTAGGCCGACCCCTCTTCCTCCTTCCTTTGCCTAATTAAGAGCCAATTAATGCTCCTAATTAACTCCCTCATTCACTCAAAAAATTCCCTCCACAAATCCCGGTCTTCTCTCCTCTTATTTACTCTAGAGAGCTCCCCACGTTAACAGCCTTTAATTTTGAAAACCAAAATTCTTTCCCGTATTCCCCAGCTGGCCGAATTTTCCCAACATCTTTACATTGGTTTTATACACTAAACCCTTCCCAAACTCCTCCCACATGGAGTCTGCTATTTTCTAAGACTGCCGTCAAGGAATTCCAACCCTTGCTCTCACGTCTCCAATAATCGTAAGCCTAAATAACTGCTGTTTGGGAAGATCAAACTGCTGTCCAGCAGTTTTCGCAAGACTGTTTTCACTACAGCACCATTGGAGAAGTCTCCCCTTGTCATACAACCCTTCCCAAAGTCAAAAAAGCGACTTCTCGCATGGAGGGCTGACCCGGACACAAAATATGACCCCTCCTACAACAAACTCCTTCAACATATCGACTACTTATTTCCGGACTTTGACTAAGTGCTTGGCATGTAACTTAGCCTAAACGGAGCCTCCTTTTCCCGTTCTACATCAATCATTCATTGCATATAATTGCACTCATAATTAGAAAAGTATCTTACAAGCATCATCTATTATAAGATGATATTAAGTGTGTGATAAAAAAAGTAATCTAAGAATAATCAAACCAAATAAATTATGAATTTTCATGACAAGTTTTATAAGTGGATCCTCTAAATAAAGCAATATTTGATTGCATATCTATTACACAAATAATTTTATTAAGATAGGTGCTGACATGCCCAAATATGACATTCAAATAAGGTAAGTGATAACATGACAAGTGAATACCTCTTACATGAAGATTAAACAAGGAATATTTGTTTTCAAAACAATAATAATAATAATTTCAAAGCTCATTCATAAGATGCAGTGATTGTACAACATTTTTTATTAAGGGTTTGTTTTTTCGGATGTACTTGAAGTATAAATCAAATAAGAAAGCCTTGAAAATTTAGGTGTTTGGTTGGTAGAGAAACAAATGCCAAGTTTTTGTATTGAGGAGTTCAAAATACATCACTTGGTTCAATTTCAGTGTATTCTAAATTCCTCAAAGTTGGATGAATTCAGAATACATCATGTGCGATCCTAGTTACCTACCAATGACCTTGAGCTGAGACAATGACAACCTACAATCGCGAATACGAATGCAACCTCCCATCCAAGCTGACAACAACCATTGCTAACTCACACCCACCCTAGCAACGCCTCCGCTCCTTGTTACCTCGCCTCCACCTCGTCAACTCATTCCTCACACATGGGACTACAACAACCCTCGTGAGCACAACCTCACAACCACCTCTCACCATCTCACACCTGCCTCTTGCAACTTCGCATCAAAGACGATGATGACCCAACATCAAATAAATTTCACTAAATACAGTGCCACCATTGCAAGATCATTTCGCTCATGCCCCAGGTTGGTTTCTATTTTTATTTTTTTTATTTATTTTTATTAGTTCCAACCAAACCCAAGAAAATGATCCCCTAAATTTCGAATGCGCTATCTTTACTTAATTCCCGCAAAACAGCCCCAGGAACACACTTCTAATGCATCCGATGATTTACTTTTGTTCTCCTCAAAATTAATCAAACAATCAAATTTAATAAATACATGTAACTGTTTTACTTTACACTCCTAATCCAGGCAACCAAACAGCCCCTAAATTGCATTTAAGATTCCTCTGAGTTTTAAATGCTTGCAACCAAACTGCCCCTAAGAAATTTGCTTTATTTTTTTCCAAAAATATCATTTGATTTCAACATCCATCACCACTGGATCTAACGCTTTGTGGTAATTCTTCTAAACAAATCTATAAACACATGTAAAGATACAGATCTTAATTAGACAAGAAAAAAAAACTATGTCCCATTCCTCGGATCAATATCCCACTAAGTACTCGAAGTTGAGTAAGATCCTCCTCAAGGACTCGTTTATAAAAAATCTCGGAATAATTTTCAACCCGCCCGATTAAAAAAAAAAAAACTGGGAGAATCTGTCAAAGCTAGAATCTACCAAGAAACGCAGTAACGATAATTTACTTCGCTGCAGATGGAAAACGAACAAAGAACCTCTTACCTCAATGTGTAACACATAACTCGGCCAAACGATACCTAAATCCTTAACGAAGACACAAAACACAAGCAAAGAGCCGGGTGGAAGTTTCGAATTGAAACGCTTGTTACACATCAAATGAACTGCACCTGAAGGGCCTTGACGAAGCTCTTGCTCCTCTCCATGGAGACCTCATCGAAGGTCATGACCGCGCTCTCCGGCCGCCACTGCTGCATTCTCACCCCTGCCCGATTTCGAGAACAGCTCCAAAAAGCAAGGAGACAAAACAGGAAAATAAACAAAAAAAAGAGAGTAAACCCTAAGGCAGGCTGCCCTTTCTTAAATGGAATATCAGTAAAGGTGGATGCTGAGCTAGCCGCTCCCTTATCAATGTGCGTTGGGGAGTAGCGAGGATATTAAAGAAGAGAAAGAGACAGAGAGTAGAGTTGAAGCAATGCCGCGACTTGAGCTACGGATCTTCCATGTAACAGGCGGGGAAATGGGCATTGATGAGGAGTGAGTGGGGTTGGTAGAGGTGGAGAAGAGCTGGTGATGCGATGAACCGAAGCTACCGAAAAGCTCGGCTGGGTCAGGTTGTTGTATCACCGCAAAGAAAGCATGATTTGATTCGCTTTTCGGTAGCGGCTGGTTCTAGAGTGATGATGCTAGATGGTCGAAAGCGACTCGGACGATTAAGATCCTGGCTTTTTATCTAATTTCATTGAGTGGGCAACAAAAACTATTTGAGTAATGATGTTCAGCTCAATTGAAATAGTTTGAATTGGTGAGTCTGTAAAGTACATGCTAAAATGAAATACATGATAAAATGAATATATTATATTTGAAATATTTTAAATTATTTGAATGTGTCTAAAATAAATGTAAATGATTATTTTTTATTTGACTTAAATAAAATAAATGCAGAGAAAGTTTGACGGTGGTGATGATGAACATAGTGATTGCAAACGGCAATAGCCTACGACGTGCGACAGCTGATGGCTGCCATGTTGAGCGAGAAAGATAGCAACCAACAACAACATTTAACAATGTTGGGTGGCAAGAGCGGCATTAGATAAATGTCAGTAGTGGCAACAGTAGCAATGGTAAATATTTTATAGTGTTTTTGGCACTACGATTTGTAAAATCGGCGTAGAGTATTCCAAATGCAAATAATTTAAAAATATTGGCACTTTATTTGAAAAGAATTACACAGTGAAAATTTGATGTATTTGGAATTTATCCGATGTTGTCACCACCTTCTCACCACTGCTCGTCAACGGCACTGCCACTAAATTCCAGTTGAATCCACCAGCATCACCAACCACAACCTGCCATTGCGACCGTCGTCAAGCGAACACCCCCTCCCCCCCCGGTTTTACATTGAGTTCATTTCTTTCAAGCCCAATTAAAAAATAATCATCACATTTATTTTAGACTTATCCAAGTAAATCAAAACATTTCAAATGCATCACATTCCTTTTTCAGCCTAATTTTTCATGGGGATTCAACAAAAAAATTAGAAAGAGCTTCACTGACACGAAAAAATTCTTAAACGTGAAAAACCACACGACCCCACCCAATTGAAATGATTCCATTGTATGAGCATTATCATATAAGTTTGCCCATCTCTTAATTTAAAGATGACAATATTCAAAAATACGAGGAGCTAGTAGAAAATATCACCAAGTCAATATAAGGTGAAAGGCATTTGAACGATTGTGGTCAAGTGATAACGTTCGATGTAGTTGGTGGTGGGTAAGGGTGGTCGGAGTCTAGCGACAGTCGGTGGCAGAGCAGCGACCCGATAGTGGTCTGCAAACAGACGATGATCTGGCAGCGGTCAGTAGACGAGCGATGATCAATCGTTAGTTGACGAAAGTTCGCCAACAGTGGTGCTTGGGTAGAACTTTAGGATCATCAAAGCCTTAGAGATTTCTCCCGCCTCTAGTCAAAAAGGCTCAAGCTTGCAAAGGTTCAATACCCCCTTTTCATGTGAGAAATGGGGGGCTATCTATAGATTTTTTAGAGTTGCATGTCCTGTAAGACACGGGGCAAATTCAGAGTGGCCCATCGAACAACACATGTTGATCCCCTCGATCATAGAGCATTTTACAAGCATTTATGTGCTCAAATGATATTAGAATTAAGCAATATTGGGCTCGTTGTATTCATCTCGTGAGCCGCTCTATTCGACTATAAACATGTTATATTTAGATGTCATTTGATTATCAAATTTATGTTTTGAATCTTCTAAATACACTTCAGTCTCTCGATTGGATTCATTTGAGTGCGGATCGAACCAATTTTGGTGTCATTGGGTTCGCCTCTCTGAGTTGCTCAATTTGACTATACATTTGTTGAAATTGGAATTCATATAGTCTCAAATTCAATTTTAGAAAATTTCAACTTAAATATGCCTTAACATTCGTGCTCAATCAAGAAAATTTTTGGTGATGTATCAACTCTATCGAACTACCCTTAATCAGACAACATTCATTCAGTGGTTTAAGTGCATTAATGCTATTGAAATTAGGCGATAATATGTTCATTGGATTCATCTCATCAAGACTTTCGATTTGAGTATAAGCATGCCAAATTTAAATACCATTGTTCCTCAGCTTCATATCTCAAGATTTTCAATTCAAGATCTTGATCAGGGCTTATTTAAATCCAAATCAGATTTTTTTTTCTAACTGTTGCGTCCAGGAGTATTCGCAGCGGTAGAGAAATATAAAGTTTATCGTCTTAGCGTTGTACGAAAATCCGGCACGCAATGAGATAAGAGAGAAGGTCTAGCATTTATGAGACACCAAGATTTTTACGTGGAAAACCCCTAAAAAGGGGGAAAAACCACGGGGCCTAGCCCAGTTTGAATGAATCCACTAATATTGCAGTCGATTACAAATGAGGGCCTTCCTTGGGAGAAGGCCATAGCTTGATGTACATTTTATAGAGTACATTACATGATATGAATACAAAGAATCACAACTGACATGTTCGTTTGGTCTGAAGGACCGTAGTCGGCGAGCGACGGAGGTCGGAAAGCTTGTAGTCGGTGGGTGACGTAAGTCAGGAGGACCGTAGTCGGCTGGCGACGGAGGTTAGAAGGATCGTAGTCGGCGGGCGACGTAAGTCAGGAGGACCGTAGTCGGCGAGCGACAGAGGTCAAAAAGACTGTAGTTGGCGGGCGACAGAGGTCAAAAAGATTGTAGTCGGCGGGCGACATACGTTAGGAGGACCGTAGTCGGCTGGCGATGGAGGTCGAAAGGACAGTTGCCTTGCGAGGGAGGTTGGAAGGACTGTGTCTGACGATGAAGATCAGAATGACGGCGTTAGGTAGAAGTCCAACAATGAAAAGAATTCCATATTCGGATATACATCCAGCGAAAGTCCGATAACCGGTAGGAGTCCGGCATCGGGTACAAACTTGGCGAAGAGTGAAAGTCACGTGTCGGGTAGAAGTCCGGCATCTGTTGGTGGACGAGGATAACTCCAGCATTACTTGGGCGGAGTTTCAGTGTTATGAGGGAAATTTGTCGTTAATTGAGAAGAATTCCCGCATCCCATGGAAGTTGGGCAGAATTCTGGCGTTCTCCTGAATATCCGGCAGAGTTCCGGCGTATTCAGGCGGCGGGAATCGCTCCGGCGGTGGTCGAGGAAGAGAGGATATTCCTTTTCCCCTTTCTCCTCTTCTTCTCTTATTCTTCTCTCTCTTCACTTGAGTCCCCTTTGTGTAGAATAAAGAGCTCTATTATAGTTTTTTATGGAGTGGCATAGCTCGTAAATAGTTGTGAGATCATGGGCGAATAGGGAGTGGTTTGAATGGACGGCCAATATTGAACCCTTCGATCGTGCACCGCTCGTTGGATATTTGGAGGCCTTCATAATGTTGGAATTCAGCGATCTTGGGCTCGTTGGATTCGTCTCATCGAGCCGCTCGATTCGAGTATAAGCTCGTTAAAATCGGAGACCGTTTGACAACTCAAATTGCGGTTTGAACCTTCCAACAATGCTTCAGGTCCTTGATTCGGACTCATTTGGGCTCGGATTGGGTTGATCTTGGTGTCGTTGGGTTCGTATTTCTGAGACGCTTAGTTTGACTATAAGCTCGCTGAAATCGGAGTTCGGGTGCTCCCGGAATTATTTTTTGAAGTTTCAAACTAGCTTTTTCCTCGAGATTCGTGCCCGACCAAACTAATTTTGTGATGCCGTATCACTAACATTAGTTTCATCTCATGCCAATAGATTTGAATATAAGTTTACTAAATTTGTAGTTTGGATGATTTTGAATGAAAAAAAAAAAAATTTGGTAAATCCACATGAGAGTAAATTAAATAATAGAACACTTAAAAAAGAAAACTAAAATAGTACACAAATAGTGTTCTTATCCAATAGTTTAAGCTCCAGAATTGACCCGCTCATTACAAGTACTGTTCCAACCTATTAATAAAAAAAGTATATATATTTCATTTTTTATGTTCAATTATTGCACCTGAGTTAGGTTTCTTTTGAGGCTGACTTTCTTATTATTTTTTAAAAACTAACTTTTTTTACTTAAAAACTGTTTTAAGAAGCCTTCTCAAATGAATTCTTAGGTCTCATTTGTGACCGTTTTTTTCTACTTTCTAAAATTTTTATGCTGAAAAATTATTTTTTAAAACATAAAAAAAGATTTTATTTGGAATAGTTTTTTTGATACTTTTTAAAATAGTTTTTTAGTAAGAAAATTTTAATTCAATTATTTTAAAAAATAATTCCGAAATGAATCTTAGGCTTCATTTGTAACGGCTTTCTTGTTAATTTTTAAAATATTTTTCTAGCACAAAATTTTGAGTTAAAAAAATTATATTAAAAAATTGTTTTAAAAAGTATTAAGAAAGCTACCCCAAACGGGCCTTCGTCTATTTGAGATGATTTTTTTATTTTTTTACTAAAGCCCTGTTTAAGACAAAATTTTAAAAAATTCCAATCAAAACTTCATCTCACGAAGAAATTATTGGATCAGGTCACCGGACGTATTCGAATCCCAATGAAAATGCGTCACATCACCTCCTACTCGGTACTGAGCAGTAAGAAACAGTACCGAGCTCGGTACTGCTCAATATCGAGCTCAGTACTGCTCGGTACTCAGTACTTCACAGTACCGAGCTCAGTATTGCTCAGTACTGTAAATACCGAACATAAGCTGTGTACGATGACCTGACCCAATAATTTCTCCATCTCGCGAGACCACGGACGTACAGTGCAAACCAGCTTAGAAAAGAGTAATAATTCTCCCTTGGCTGCTGCAATTTCTTTGAGATTGTGGGCTAAAAATATACAACTATCTCTAACATAAATATTAATTAAAATTACTTTATAATCGAATCAGAATTATTGACAGATATTATTATACTTTAACATTTCGTAATATAAAATGATTATGATTAAATAAATCATATTTATTTTATTGAATAATGTCCACTAAAAAAATATTATTTAAGACTGTCACATGAGCGGTCGACGCAACAAATATTTTTTATGATTTTGCCACGCGGCCAAGCACATGATGAGACCTGCTGGTATCTTTTATTGCTCATTTATTAATACATTGAAGTCTTCATGTGTGGTCTACTTTGTCGAGGTTTTTTCAAATTAATAGGCTTTTTTTTTTGTTATTTAGATAAATTAAGATATATTTATACACATATTATATACGTAAGACTCGAATTCAAAATCTCTTAGTTGTTAACCTAAGCTCACAATCAATAGATCAAATTGAGTTGAGTAATAGGCTTATACATCAAGCTGAGTTGTGTAATAGGCTCATCTTAATTTGTTGGTTGATTATGAGTTTTATCTATTAATTAAGTGATCTTGATTTTGAGTCTAACGTACAAGATATATATGAGTTTATTTAATTGACCAAAATGCCAAAAAAAGGTATTTTCAAATTTATTTAGTGGTTGAAGTGAATGTTATCTGCTTATACGTGAAACGTAGTTTTTTTTAAAAAAAAAAAAATAGAGCAGAATATATTAGACAATTTTTTTTTAAAAATGTATTAAAAATTTAATTGTGTTGCGGACTAAAATATTCACGGCAATAAAGCGAGTGGATTTTCCATCTTAGCGAAGCATGAATATCCAGCACACAAATAAGAAGTTGAAGAAAGGTCAGCAAAAAATCACAAACTGTTTATGTGAAATATCCAAATAGGGGAAAATCACGAGGCCTCATCTAGGTGAAAATATTCCACTAGATTTCTGTGAATTATAAAAGTTGACCCATCCCTTAACTTAAAGACAGTGAAATTAAAATAGTTCGGAAAGTTGGGGGGAAGTCTGGTGGCGGTTGGCGGCGCGACGGTGGCTGGGTGGGAATCCAATGGCGATCGATGGCAGTGGAAGTTAAATGGTGGACGATGGCCGGATAATGATCCGATAATAGTCCACGGAGGGTCGTCGGCGGTGGTGCATAAGCTAATGAAGCTTCAAAGTTCTTTATAATCTCCAGCCGAATGTCCCCATCATGTAAAGACATCATGTAAAGAATGAGGGTATATTTATAAATTTTCATGAGTGTTACGTCTTATAAAATATGGAGATGATCGGAGATAAATATGGAGTGTTCCATCAGACGGCTTGTATTGATCCCTCTGATTATATAGTTTTTTTTTCAAGCATTTATGTGTCGTAATGATATCAAAATTAAGAAACCTTGGGCTCGTTGGGTTCGTCTTGTTGAGTCGCTCGATTCGAGCATAAGCATGTCGATCATATTTATATATCATTTGAACATCCAATTTATGTTTTGAACATTCTAAATGTGCTTCAATCTCTTAATTTGGACCCACTTGGGCTCGGATTAGATGAATTTTGGTATCATTGAGTTCTTCTCATCGAGACATTTAGTTTGACATTAAGTTTGTTGAAATTAGAGTTTGAATGACCCTAAATATAATTTTGAAAGTTCTTAACTAGGATATGCCTCAAGATTTGCATGCAATCAAGGAAAATTTTGATAGTGTATCACTATACCCCATATTTTTGAAAGGAAAGGCTTGCGAAGTCTAAAAATATATAAAATTGGAGTAAAAAACATCAAAAATTCAATTTTAAAATCATTAAAATGTCTTGAAACTAATTGTAGAGGCTATGTTCAACTCTGAAAGTGTCAAAATTAGATTTTGAACGTCAAAAAATGATCATAGAGACCAAAAAATTCTTAATCGAACCATTCAAGCTAAAATTTGGGTCAAGACACGCATAGGAGTTTAAACCGGGAGGTCAGCCGGCCGGCCACTCTCGCCACGAGTGGCACCAGCGCGTGCGCTTGGGGTGGCTGACATCACCCCCTTATTTGTTTAAAATTTAATTAATTAATTATTAAAAAGATTGGCCTAAAAATTTCCCAAAAGAATCAAGAAAAATATATTTTAAAAAAAAAATCTTTTACACCCCTAGAAAAAACTATAATACTTTCCTTAGGGGATAGGGATCGGGCACTACTTCTCTAAGGTGGTTCAGAAATATCTCCCATAAATTGTGAAAAATTTGGACCATCACAAATTATTGGCGGCTATGAAGACCCGGTATTCTTACGCGTGTTCCAATTCACTCTCGATGGAGAAAAAACTATCTGGTAATTAAGAGCTTAAATACCGGCGATAACAGGGGCCAAGACCGACACTCTTAACTCTGGCTCTAGTTCACTTCCTTTGGGGGAAAAACTATCCGACAAGAATTTAAATACTAGCGACGATGGCGATCAAGACCTGATACCTTTACGTAGACAACATAATGAAATATGAGTATATCATTTAAATGAAAGCAAATAATAATGTATTATTTTATATTTCTCATTTGTTGATGAATATGACTTAAAGAATGAATGATAATTATTAGGCAACATAATTTAGCTCAATCAATTGGATGCATTTGGGTTTGAACATTTTGGTAAAGTGAGATATGCATACTCAACTTATGCGCACAAATTGATTATGCAAATTTAGGAGATCCTTGATTTTTCTCTTGTTAAATTATTGAAATTATTGAACTAAGAAAATAAAATATAGTTAACTTTATCTACATATCATGAATATATTTTATTTTTATTATTAGTTAGTATATAATGTTAAAATCTTTCTATAATTGGTGGTGTCTTCAAGTTAAATATATTATTTTGTTTTTCTCATTTACTTTATATAATGTTATATTTTTTATGCTTCATAGTATAATTATGTTCAATTTTTGTTATATATTTATAAATAGTTGTGTCATTATTATTATATTTAAATATAATAAGTATTTATTACATCATTCGGTTCGACCCAGAATCGACACCGGTAGAACCATCGAACCACTAACCTCTAATTCTTTTAGTTTATTGTCCAATCCAATTTTCAAACCCTTATTGTAATAAGATGAAAAAAGGTATACCAAATTATAAACATAAAAGCGCCGCAACATTACAAGGTATGGCGCGGCGGCGCTTAATGCATGCACTAAATGACAAAATAGAAAAATTCAAATGTTGTAGTGGTTTTGGCTACATGGCGCAATGGTGCTAGTGCTATGAAATTAAAATGACTTTTTGGAATCAGGCGACCGCTACGGTGTTGCCACATGCTAGCGCAGCAGCAGTCATGTCAGTTCCAGTGTTGTGGCGTCGCGGTGCTATCAATGCTGCAGTGATGAAAATGATGTAGCGTCGCAACATTAGTTATAGTTTTGTGGCGCTTACCATAAACTAATAATGTGACTTTCAATTCGAACGATTCATT
This sequence comes from Dendrobium officinale, assembly GCA_019514585.1. Classification (NCBI taxonomy): domain Eukaryota; kingdom Viridiplantae; phylum Streptophyta; class Magnoliopsida; order Asparagales; family Orchidaceae; genus Dendrobium; species Dendrobium officinale. Next base: position 18,063,957 of record CM033692.1, read on the forward strand.
TAACTAATGGCTTAACCAAGCTTAATGACTGAAGTTGACTTGCATTATGGGGTTTCAAAGATAAATGATGTGGTGCTAGCTTATATAATTATTAGAGTTGTTTAAATTTTAATTTATCGAATCATAGTAAAATGAAGGCAAGAGTGCCGAGATGCAGTTGCTTGACGTGGCTTGAATCAACGCATCGCAACTGCTAACGGTTGAGCATTGCGGTGTCCACGTGGCACTCCCCCTTGATTTGGCGGTGCTTGAATTTAACGTTGCAATGCTATGCATATAGAGATTGGCTTTGCGACACTTACTCCTCCGACAATGCGACACTGTCAAACATAGATTGGGCATCACCATGTCCATATTTTATGCTTCAACGATCTCAATGATGGCACCACAACAATATTGTGTCTGACGCCATTGCGCTATACCATACTTGAAAATTTTGTCAATTTCCTCTATTTTATTGCACAAACACGACTAAAACAACACGTTCTCACTAACAAATTAACACATAAAATATAAAAATTATTTATACTTATCAGTAGTTTTGCTAGAGCTCTTGAAGCCTCGAACTCTCTCCAATCTTTAGTCGAATGCCCCCTTATGTAGAGAGTGGATATTTATTTATAGATTTTCGTGCATGGCACACCATGCAAATATGGAGAGGATCAGTGGTAATTTTGGAATGCCCCATCAAACGGCCAGCATTTATCCCCCGATTATAGAGCATTTTAAAGCATTTATGTGCCTTAATGATATCATAACTAAGCAACCATTGTCTCATTGAGCCGCTCGATTCGAGTTTAAGCATGCTATATTTAGATATTATTTGATCATCCAATTTATGCTTTGAGCCTGTTTTTTATTTTCATTTATTTTTATTGCTACAATTATATTAATACTTTGGATAAAGCCATGTTATTTTTGTAAAGAATGTGCATTCATACAACATTCACATTATAATAATTGATTTTTAATGAATTATTAGATAGAGATATCATAAAATTTTTTTCTTTCTGTAAATCATAATTTTTTATTGTTCATAAATACTTTCGAAAACTGCACTTGAGTTCAAGCAATTGATCCTATAAAGGAGTTGAATTCAAGCCAACTTTTCGAATTTCGAACAAAAGAGGTGAGCTTAGCGAAAGTAAATGATGCAAGTCAAGTTCAAGCTTCAATTCGACTCGGCTCATTTATATCCCAAGTTGATTTTATCATTTTTGGGATTATAAAATCTCTATATGTTATATATAAATTTCAAAGTGATGCATATATCACCGAGACTAAAAAGTGAACTCCAATGACAACTCCTAGTAGCAACCATGGTCGTGCGATCACTATTTACTGTTTGACTATTGTTATTCAATTTTTGTGGCACGCCCTAAGATCTAAGTTTGAAGAATCGTCTGATTTATATATTTTATCATTTATTGGAGCTTCTATAATCAAATTAATATAAATCAATATTGTAAAACCCCTCCAAAGCTGTTTTTTTTAGTGCTGCTAGTCCCGGGCGAACTGGCCTTAGTACGAGACGAACTGAAGAAATTGTGAAGAAATATGTATGGTTCGTCTGGACGAACCTGGAAGGGTCGGGACGAACCAAACAGAGAGTTTCATCCAGGGACGAAGAAATTGGAATTTATTTTCGTCTGGACGATTTGAGTCCAGAGAAGATCGTCCCGGGACGATCCTACTTAATAAATATGTAAATGGTGTCGTTTTTGAAGAGAGAGAAAGTCCAGGAGAGAGAAAACCGTGGAAAGAGGAAGAAAAGAGGATTTTTGGGCAACTACGGTTCGTTTTCGTCTGTGGCTGTAGTTGGGAAAGTTGATCGACTCGAGGTAAGGCACATTCCGCCTTTCTCAATTTTCAGAAACGAGAATTTTGACGACTTTTCTGTTCCGGATTTTGTTTCTGTTAGCGAATTTCTGATATTATTTTCTTCTGACAAAGGTTTTACAGCATAAAATTTGGGAAGTTTTTGAGATGATAATTATGCACATTTTGAGTATGTTCTGGAAGATTTTTACCGGGTATTTTGAATTATGCTGAGTTTTATTTGAATAAAAATGTATCTGGATGTCTGATATTATTACTTCAGTACAGTAAAAGTTTTATAATGTTGTTGTGGATATTATGTGATAATTTGGTAAATTTCTAAATCTGTGAATTTTGTGTAAATTCTGTATACTGCCGTTATGCCGCTGATTTTTCGTACGAATTCTGATTTTTCTGAATTGATACATTGAATGAATTGAAGTGTTTGTATGCTATCAGAAGGGAGTAATAAGGGGCCAGGATCCTTTGAGATTCTTCAAGTGTCAGAGAAATCTGAAATGAGCTCTGAAATTTGAAAATAAGCTCTGTCCCGGAATTCCGAATATCTATTCTGTTCTGGTGTTATAAGCACAAAGGGAGACATAAGGGGCCAGAATCCGTCGAGATTCTGTAAGTGTCAGGGAAGGGAGGCATAAGGGGTCAGAATCCGTAGAGATTCTGTAAGGGTATGAGAATCTGAAATCTGATATGTGATATGTTATCTGAAATCTGATGTTTGATATCTGATAATCTGTGCTGTGACTTATCTGATCTGTTTTATGAATTATCTGATTAGAATTATTTGATATGAATATGATTTTATCTGATTTCTGTACGATTCTGGTTATTCCGTACGATTCTGTCTGCTCTATGACTTGAAAGCTTTATGATATCTATTTTGAACTCCGATTCGACATGACTTCAGTTTTCTGTATCAGTTGTTTGATTTCTGTTGATCAAGTATTTGTTCTATGATTTCCGTACGGCTATTTTATGATGTGAATTTCTGATGATTTTGATTGGTGAGTGATGTCTTGCTGAGCTGTTAGCTCATTCTTATTTTCTACGTGGTTTTTAGGTTCTGGGAAAGAGAATGAGGTATTGGACTATAAGTTATGTGTCTGATCTGAGATTAGGTATTTTGTACTTTTGATTTTTTGTACAATCATGACTTTTCTGTTCTGTTCTGTTATTTCTGTTTGAAGTCATGGATTGTATTGTAGATGATTGTTTTGATGAAAGAAAAAAAAATAGATGAATTGTTTTGTAATTGGATGATTATAGTAGCTCTGTGTTTTTCTGTCTATTTAATATTTGAAAGAAAGTTCTGAAGCAAATTCCAAAGCTAGATCCTGGATTTCAAGTTATAGTTCCGTCGCGACACGATGCAAGCGGGATCCATCCCGGTCGGGTTGGGTTGTGACAAATATGTCCAGGAAAAAAATAAATAAATATCACGCACATTGAAATATTTCACTATATTCATTATCCAAAATTTCATTTACAATTGTTAGAAGATCACTAACAATCAATGATCTATCAATGTCTCTTGACTACAAAAAAAAAAAAAAAAAAGAATAAAAAAAAATAAAAAAGGAAACTTGAAGATCTTAATCTACTTCACAGTACCAATTCTTGACGATTTCATTGACCTGAAATCAATAAAGTCATATAATGAATTACAAAGCCCAGAAGAAATCCAAAACTCACTAAACTTTTAATATAATATTTAACAAAATCAATATACATGCTTATCTTAATCATTATTGATACATCATAAGAAAATTATCTTGATCATGCACGAATCTTGAGGCAAAATTAAGTTGGAAACTTCAAAGATTAAATTAAGGACCATCTGAACTCCGATTTCAGCGAGCTTATAGTCAAACTGAGCGTCTCAGAAATACGAACCCAACGACATCAAATTCAACCCAATCCGAGCCCAAATGGGTCCAAATCAAGGACCCGAAGCGCTGTTGGGAGGTTCAAACCACAATTTGAGTTACCAAACGGTCTCCGATTTTCACGAGCTTATACTCGAATCGAACGTCTCGACGAGACGAATCCAACGAGCCCAAGATCACCAAATTCCGACATCATCAAGGCCTTCAAATGTCTAATGAACGGTCCACGATCAAGAGATTCAATATCGACCGTCCATTCAAACCACTCCCGATTCGCCCTTGATCTCACACCTATTTATAAGTCATGCCACTCCAGAAAAACTATAAATAGAGCCCTCATTCTTCACAAGAGGGCTCAAGTGAAGAGGAAGAAGAGGAGAAGGAAGGGAGGAATTTGGGAGCTCTCTTGCCACCGACCACCGCCGGAGTTTCTTGCCGACCACCGCCGGAGTTCCTGTCGACCACCGCCGGAGTTCCTGCCGACCACCGCCGGAGTTCCTGCCGACCACCGCCGGAGTTCCTGCCGATCACCGCCGGAGTTCCTGACAACCACCGCCGGAGTTCCTACCGACCACTGCCGGGTTTTTCTTACCGACCACTGCCAGTTTTCCTGCCAACCATCGCTTGAGTTTTTCTACTGACCATCGCTGGAGCTTTTCCCAATCACTGCCTTATTTTGGTCGGTCCATTAATCATCATCAGATTTTTGTCTGTTATTAACTTGCTGTAATTCTAGCATCTCCAAGTAAAGGAGCGAATCAAACGTTGTAACTAATCCAGATATAGTGGAAATTTCTCATCTGGGCCAGGCCCCGTAGTTTTTCCCTTTTCGGGTTTTCCACGTAAAAAAGTTTCTGGTGTTTCTCTCCCTTAATTATCTGTTGGTGTGTTGGATATACGTATATTGTTAAGACGCTATATTTTTACTCTACCGCCGCGTATATTCTAGTCCGCATCAGTTTGGCGCCGTCTGTGGGAAAGCTTTCCCAATATTTCTTCAATGGCTGATCGAAGCAATACCAGCAATAGATTCTCTCGCTCAAATACCCATCGAACTAGATTCCCATCTGGCAATCATGGACGCCGTAATTATCAGAGGGAAGGGCCTTCTTCCTTGGAAAATCGAATTCGTAGGATGGAGGAACAACAGGCAAGGGTCCTCGAAATATTGGAGGAGGTAGGCCAGCAAAGGATGCCGTCTCAAAATGATGAACCTCCTCTTCATCATCACCAACAAAATAATATGGACCAGCAATTTGAAAATGTTCATCAAACTCATGCTCCTCCTCCGCAATATAATCCTGAAATAGATGATGCTGCTAGTTCAACACATCCTGCACCTAGAGCCCATCAGATGTAAAATCTTCAACCTGCTCTAGATACTCCTCGCGATGTCATAAGAGATGAATTACGACGACTGGTCCAAGAAGAATTCCCAATACGAGAAAGAAATCATTTCAATATACAGCGAAGCTTTCAAGAATCTTCTCCACTAACATATGAAATTCTTATACACCCTATTCCAACAGGGTTCAAGCTACCAAACATTGATGCATATGATGGGTCGTCTGATCCCTATGAACACATTGATCATTATCGAACAATTATGCACATACAACGAGCTTCTGATGCGCTTCTTTGTCAAGTTTTTCCTGCGACCCTAAAGGGTCAAGCTCGCACTTGGTTCTATGCTCTCCCTAGAAATACAATCCATAGTTTTGTTCATCTCGCAAAACTCTTTGTCGAACAGTTTGTTGCTAATAGAAGAATTATTAAAGATTCATCACATCTCTCTGGAATCCGTCAAAATGAAGGAGAATCTTTGAAAGAATATTTTCAAAGATTTTCTTCTGAAGCTCGACAAATCCCAGGCGTTGATCCTGAATTACTACGAGGTGTTTTTCTTGGAGGATTGCGCCCCGGACCTTTTTACTCTGCATTAATGAGAGAAACAGTTCATTCTTATGCTGACTTAATTCACAGAGTTGAAGCTCAAATTACTGCTGATGAGGCTATCAATGCTCATCGAAAACAATTTGAACAGCCTTCTAATAAGAGAAAGAATGGGCACGAAGCTGGAGTTGGAGCCCAAAAGTCTCAGAAGAGGAATCAAGATCTTCCACCACGGCCCCCTCAGCAAAATCGGGATTACAGGCCAAAGAAGGAGTACACTCCGTTGAATACAACTCGTGTTAATATTCTTATGGCTATACAACATGAGCAAACTGTTAAATGGCCCCAACCGCTAAAACCAAATTCTGGAAATCAAGATTATTATTGTCACTTTCATCGAAGCCGCGGACATACAACTGAAGCATGTAGACAATTGAAGGAAGAAATTGAAAGGCTAATTCAACAGGGATATCTTCGTCAATTCACTCAAAATCCACCAGTTCAAAATGAGGCTAATCCTGCTGGGGGGCAGAACCAACAGCAACATCATCAACAGCAACAAAGGCAACAACATAACAATCGTCAAATAGTTGGAGAAATTGAAACTATTGCAGGGGGGCCCTTAATATCCTCTCAAGTCTTACTCACCAGCCCGGAGGAACCGACTCTAAAGAAGGCACGATTTGATCACTCCATTACATTTGGAGATTCTGACTTAGAAGGGATTCGTACTCCGCACCAAGACCCACTTGTCATTAATGCTGGTATTGGAGATCCATGTTATAACGTTAAAAGAATCTTAATCGATAATGGGAGTTCTGTTGATGTCCTATTTTACTCAACTTTTCTTAGTATGGGGTTGGCTAGAGAGAAGCTTCAACCTGCTGCTGGACCATTGTATGGATTTGATAATCGTCCAGTAGGAGTAGAAGGAACAATTACGCTCCCTGTCACAATGGGGGAATTTCCTCGACAAGTTACTCATTCAGTTCAATTTATTGTGGTTAAGTCAGAATCAGCATATAATGCTATCTTTGGGCGACCTTTGCAATCAATTTTTAAAGCTATCGCTTCAGTACCTCATCTGAAGATAAAATTCCCAACTCCAGCAGGGATTGGAGAAGTGCGAGGAAATCAACATGAGGCACAATCTTGCTACCTCAGACAGGCTCAACCTCGCCCATCTGTTACTTTAAGCATTGAAAATTTTGATCTGCAAAATGAAGATGACTTTTATAGAGCTTCCCCAGTAGAGGATTTAATTTGTGTCTCTTTATCAGAAGAAGATCCAGTCAGAACGGTGCAGATCGGATCTTTACTTTCTGATGAAGAAAAGATACAATATACGGATTTTTTGCGGACAAATCAAGATATTTTTGCATGGAGTTCGGCAGATATGCCTGGAATTGACCCACAGATTATTATGCATTCTCTCAGGATAAATCATACGTATAAACCAATCATCCAAAAGAAGAGAAATTTTGCACCAGATCGGCAAAAAGCTATAGAGCAAGAAGTAGATAAGCTTTTGAAAGCTGAATTCATAAGGGAAGTATATTATCCAACTTGGCTTGCAAATGTCGTAATGGTTAAAAAAGCAAGTGGGGCATGGAGGATGTGCGTAGATTACACAGATCTCAATAAGGCTTGCCCAAAGGATAGTTTCCCGCTTCCTCGTATTGATCAATTAGTTGATGCAACGTCTGGACATCAAATGTTAAGTTTCATGGATGCATACTCTGGATACAATCAGATAAGAATGGATCCTGCAGATGAGGAAGCAACTGCTTTTCAAACTGATAAGGGGCTATATTGCTATAAGGTCATGCCTTTTGGGCTCAAGAATGCTGGGGCGACTTATCAACGCCTCATGAATAAAGTTTTTAAAGACCTCATAGGTCGTTCAATGGAGGTATATATAGATGATATGTTGGTTAAAACTCTTGAAAGGACAAAACATATTTTTGATCTAGAGCAATGCTTTATCCTCCTTCGACATTACAAAATACGACTCAACCCTGCAAAATGTGCTTTTGGAGTCACGTCTGGAAAATTTTTGGGATTCATGGTTACTCATAGAGGTATAGAAGCTAACCCTGAAAAAATCAAAGCTTTGAGAGATATGGTGCCCCCAAGGAATATAAAAGAAGTTCAACGTCTGAATGGAAGAATAGCTGCCTTATCTCGTTTCTTGGCCCGTTCAGGAGATAACTATTTGCCTTTCTTCAAAATACTAAGAAATGTCCGAAATAAAGGATTTCAATGGACAGATGAATGTCAAGCAGCTTTTGAACAACTTCGAACTTATTTGGCTTCACCCCCTCTTCTGTCAAAACCAATTCAAGGAGAAAGGTTATATTTATATCTGGCTGTTTCTTCAAATGCCATAAGCTCAGTGCTAGTCCGAGAAGAAAATGATATTCAACGACCAGTATACTATGTCAGTAAAATTCTTTCTGAGACTGAGGGACGCTACCCATTAGCCGACAAGACAGCTTTGGCGTTAGTATTTTCTGCTAGAAAATTAAGGCCATATTTTCAAGCTCATACGATTGGGGTTTACACAAATCTTCCGTTACGGAGTATCCTTCAAAAACCCGAAGCTTCAGGAAGGTTAATTAAATGGTCAATAGAACTGGGAGAGTTTGACATCCACTTCTTACCCAGACCAGATATCAAATCACAAATCTTGACAGATTTTGTGGTCGAATGTACTGTTCCAATTTCTGAAGAAACACCAATCCAGCTTTTCTCTTCTCCTTGTTGGACATTATATGTTGATGGAGCTTCTGGAAGCTCTGGGGCTGGAGCTGGAATTTTGTTAATCTCTCCTCATCATACCACTATTGAATATGGGCTGCGTCTAAAATTTCCTGCAACTAATAATGTCGCGGAATATGAAGCTCTTATTGCCGGGCTGAGGCTAGCTATAGAATGTGAAGTGCAAAATTTAATAGTACATTCTGACTCGCAACTTGTAGTCTCTCAAGTAAGAGGAGAATTTGAGGCTCAAAATCAACAACTAGCACAATATTGTGAAATGGCGAAGTCACTCCTCACCCGCATAGAGAAATTTGAAATTATTCACATACCTCGGGAACAAAATACTCGTGCAGATACTCTTTCGAAACTCGCAACATCACTAACCGGTGACCTTTTCAGGAGAAAATATATCGAAGAAGTACACTTTCCTAGCATCGAAGGACCATGGGTTTATACAATCAATCGACAAGCCAAAGGAGCTTTCTTGGATTGATTGATCCTATACTATCTTTCCTACAAGAAGGAGTGCTACCTGAAGATCCACCAACTGCAATACGAATCCGAAGGCAAGCAGCTAACTTTACTGTCATTGGTGGAGAATTATATAAACGAGCCTTCAGCGGGCCATATCTTAAATGCCTTCCGCCTTCAGAGGCCGATTATGCATTACGAGAAGTTCATTCAGGTATATGCGGGGAACATCTTGGAGGAAGAGCATTGGCCAACAAAATCCTAAGACAAGGATTCTACTGGCCGACAATAAAGCAGGATGCACTGGAGTTCACTCAGAAGTGTAATAATTGTCAATTACACTCCAATCTCACTCATTTACCAGCCACTGAACTTTCGACGTTTCAAAGCCCGTGGCCTTTCGCTCAATGGGGGATTGATATAATGGGACAATTTCCAATAGCCACCGGACAGCGAAAATTTATCATCTTGGCAGTGGACTACTTCACCAAGTGGGTGGAGGCCGAAGCTCTTGCAAAAATTACAGAAGCAAATGCAAAACAATTTGTATGGAAGAATATTATTTGTCGTTTTGGTATTCCGGCAAAAATCATCACTGACAATGGAACCCAATTCACTGGAAAAATCTTTACAGCATTTTGTAAAGACCTCCATATACAGCTGGTGCATACAGCTGTGGCTCATCCTCAAGCAAATGGACAGACGGAGGTTACAAATCGAACTATACTTAAAGGACTAAGAACACGTCTTGAAAAGGCTGGGGGGCAATGGGCTGATGAGCTCCAAAATGTTCTTTGGGCTTACCGCACTACTGCTAGAACTCCAACAGGAGAAACTCCATACAACCTCTGCTTTGGCACGGAAGCAATCATCCCGGTTGATATTGGAGTCCCAAGTCTCAGGGTTCAGACTTTCAACTTTAACAATAACGAAGAAAAACTCCGAGACAATTTGGATTTTCTTCCCGAGACAAGATACGTGGCATCCCTTAAATTGCGGCATATCATCAACGAGTAGCTCGCCACTACAATCGAAAGGTGAAACCCCGATGCATCTCAGTTGGAGATCTAGTTCTGCGAAGTCTTGAAGCAGCTGGAAAGGGCCCCCAACGTAACAAGCTATCACCATTATGGGAAGGCCCTTATATGGTGGCTTCCATGGTCAAACCTGGAACATTCAAGTTAAAAGATGGCGACGGAAAAATACTGCCCCGTACTTGGAATATTGGAAATCTCCGCAAATATTATCAGTAAAACTATTTTCAAATTGAACTATTATGTAGCATTTCTATTTCCATCATGAAATTTTGTACTGCCTTTTATATAGTAAAACTTTGCTTGATCATTATCATTTATGTCATCTTCTTTAAACAGAAGAATATAAGTGGTCCTAAAATAAAATATTAAGCATAGCGTTGATTTGAGAAAAACACAATATTCATTGTATCTCAATCAACAGACGATCAATCCCAGGGGGATTCGATCCAACCTCATCCACACAAGTTAATGTCATCAAGCGATGCTTTGACAACACAACTTTGGATAGGTTTAATATCCTAAGAGGATATATATATCATCATTTTCAAATTTTGACGATCAATCCCAAGGGGATTCGATCCAACCTCATCCACACAAGTTAATGTCATCAAGCAATGCTTTGACAACACAACTTTGGATATGTTTGGCATCCATAGAGGATGTATATCATCACTTCTAAATTTTTATGATCAATCCTAAGGGATTCGATCCAACTTCTTGTTGACCTCGATTTTGCCCAGAACTGGGCTTGGAGAGTTGACTTGGTCAAATTGACCAAGCCAGACCTCGAAACCCCCTCCACTGGGTTCAGTGAGTCGAGTCGAGCCTGTCGAGCCCGAGCTTGGACCCTGAGTCAACCCGGTTGACCAAGTCAACCAGGGTTGACCAATTTGACCCATTAAGCCCTTTTAGAGCCTAAATCATATGCAACCTTTTTCTTGGCTCAATCCTTGGACTCCCTTGGCCTAATTGACTGATTTGACCAAGTCAAAAGTTGACTTGGTCAAATAAAGTCATTAATAGGTCATATCAACCTATTTAGAGCCTAATTAAGGGTCATTAATTGGAATTAAAGCCTCCTATGCATTTGAATTCAAAATCACGGCTTAATTAGACTAATTTCCCTCCTAAATAGCTAGTGATTCGATCTCAGCCGTTAAGATTAACCCCAAGGCTTTAAATACCAAAAATTAGGTCATTAGGGGGGATCTTTTGCTCTTGCTTTCTCTAGAGACTTCCCCAGGCTCTGAGATTTTGTGAGAACGCTCCCACACCCTTTCTCTACCTTCCCCGACCAAAACCCGACCGCCTCGAGCCGCCGCCGGCCAGATCCCGGCGAGACCGAGCCGATTTTCGTCCCTCGAGGAATCCCGTCCGATCGAGGCCGTTTCGCAGTTGGAGTTCAAGAGGAGACTTGTTCTAGAAGACCCCACGAGTCCAACAAGACCAAGATCTCCCGAATCCATCCATTGGATTGAGGTATACCTCAAACCCTAGTTAGAACACTTAGGGTTAATTAGCATCGTAATTAGCGCGTTTTAATTCGAACAAAGTATTCCCCATGAATTCTCTTCATTACAAGAGCATGTGTGTTTAAAATTTCGTTAGTTTTGATCCATCCAATAGAGAGAATTTGCTAAAAAACGTGTTTAGGGTTCGGTTTACATAGACTGGGCGCCATGCATGATTCGGACCGTTGATCGCGCGATCAACGGTCCAGATCCGCCGATTCGCGGCCCTGTCCGAACCGCGTGAGGGATCCCGCGGCTTAGATCTCGGTCCGGCGAGATCTGGACCGTCGGTCCAGATCGTGTAGCGATCCGACGGCGCCCGCGCCGTCCTACGTGGATGAGTGGCTGACGCGTGGGTCCCACGCGTTTTCAATCAGCCCGCAATCATTGCGGGCATGATTGCGCCGCCTCCGGTACCGCGGGATCCAACCCGCTGCCGACACGTAGCCCTAGCCGCCGCCACGTGTCGCGCCCAGAGCATGCCGCCGCCGGATTAGGGTTTTAATTAGGTTTTAATTAATTTTAAGTATATTCTAATTGACAGAACTTTAAAAAAATTCATAGAAAATTCATTTTTTTACCCGTTTTTGACGCACAATACCTCGTTGGATTCGTATCGTCGTCCTCTACATGATAAATTTTTTTTTTTTTTTAAAAAAAATGAGCATTGAATATTAAATTATTTTAAAAACAGTGAAATTCCTTTTTATTATTTATTCAAATAATTATTAGTATATTAGTATTTTAGTTATAATTATATTAATCATTATTTTAATAGGTTAGTTACTGTTTTGTATTTATTACTATTATTATAATTATGTTTTACTATTTTAAGGTTATTTTAATTATTTATTAATATTTTCTATAATTAGTTATCTTAATTATCTCCTAACAATATTTAATTAGTAAATTAATCTAAATCACTAATATTTTCATAAAATAAAATAAAAAAAAAATTATTTAATTATTATATTTTCAGATTTGTTTCATAATCTCAGAACTATTAAATATTTTATTCTTTTTTTTTAATTATTTCTAAAGATTATTTCTTTTGAATTATTCTTTTAAACCTTTTTATTGTGTTTAAACTTTCAAAATTCATATCTCTCTCGTTTTTTTCGCTCCGTTTTTAACGCACAAACCCCTTGTTTTTAATCGTATTTTGATTCTGTACACTTTAGGATTGGTTTCACTCAAAATGTTTGGGTCTGTGCGCAATTATTTTCAAAACAGTAAAATAGCAATGTTTAAAAAATATTTAATTATCGTATTTGAACTTCGAAATTACATAACTTTGTCGTTTTAAGTTCGCTGTCGACGCACAGCACCTTGTTTTGGATGTACTGTGAATTCTGCATATTTTCAAACCATTTCCAGATAAAAATTTTGTCTGTATCTTCTGTTATTTCAAAAACAGCAAAGTTACACTATTTTAAAATATTATTTTATTATATTTAAAACTTCGGAAATTCATATCTTCGCCGTTTTAAGTCGGATTTTGACGTGTAACCCCTTGATCTTTTCAGAAAAGTGTGTATTTTAATTTTGAACCATTTCCAGCCCTTGATTTTGGCTGTCTTGACGGTTTTCTGTTTTATCCTATGATTCAGTTATTTTAGTATTATTTAAATTAACTATCATATTAATTATTTTTAAACTAAAAATTATTTTTAAATTATTTTGAAACCTCGATTGGGTGGTCAGTGGGTCTCCCATATACTTATTTACTATAATTTGACTTATTTTTAATTATCTTAATTTCCAAAATTTATATATATGTATTTAAGCATTTTAAAACTATTTTGAAACTATTTATATATTAAATCTTTTAATTCCGGGAGATCCGCTATTGCATGAAATTTTAAACATGGGTTCTAGATATGAAGAGCAATCATGGGGGAGTGGGTTAGTGAATGGTTGAGTCCCAATCATTCACTAATCCGTTCTTTAGGTGTCTGTCTTTTTTTTTTATTTTTCGTAGAATGCATGTATAGGATTGCACCACGAGCACTTAGCCTAGGCTCTCCTAGATCTAAGGACATGGTGTGTTTATTTCATTTTTGTACTCCCATGCATTTATTACCTTGAGGGTTAGCTAAAACTTCGATTCAAACCCATATAACGTAGTGACACCCTAAGGACAATAATTAAGGACTCGTCTAGCGAACTTAGAAGTTTTCTAGGAACTAGGATAGACCCCAGAACGACATGAAAACTACAACACTTAAACTTAGTGACATCTAAAACATCACTGAATTTTCTAGGAATTTTTAGGAGCTTTTAGAGCCCTTAGCTAACTAACCCTAATTAACCCGCTAATTAAGGCCCCGAGACCTTCCGAAAATTACAATAAATACATATTAGGTCAGAAAATTACCCATAATATCTCAAACTGACCAGAATCTGATCCCTGACCTTAGATAAATAGGGTTCCCTAGTTTGACCTCAGGTTGACCCCTAATTTGACCATAGGTGGAAATTACCGTTTTGCCCCTAATAAATCATTAAAAATTAATAAAAAATCCCAAATCTTCTCCAAATACTTGGGAACACTTTTTCTGGTCATCCCTGACCTTTGGGAGTGATTCCAATCAGTTTGGAGCTGATTTGGAGCAAAACAATAAAAAAAGGCTATTTAGTAGGAAATTTAGAAAAATTCCAATAAATACCCCGACCTTTAGAAATCCATAACTAATTGTAGAAAACTCCAAATTAGGTAAACTCACTTGCATTAGACTCCAATTAGGGACTAGTATTTATTAAAAATTTTAGGTTTTCAGAAAATGACTTAGATTAGAAAGTCAACTTTTTGGTCAACCGTAGTTCATTTAGGGCCCGAAACTTAGGAAATTCATAACTTGGCCTAGAAAACTCCGATTTCAGCCTACTACCTGTCTAACTACTCGTATTAAGGTCTTCTATTTTTCTAAGGTGTGAGGAATCCCAGATTTAGCCTTTTTCCCATAGTGACTTTTTGGACCTTTAGTCTAGTTCCTAGGAGGACCCGGGACTTTCCAAAATTGGCTAATGCAATTTGAACTTCAAATATGAATATCCCAAGCTCCTTAAAATTGATCAACAAACTGAAATAATTAAAATGGACCCTAATTCACTAATATTTGAACTTCAACAAAATTCCCTTTTCAGACCCCCAACAAACCTGAACTCTAGCTAACTTTAACTAATTATCCTACTTAGGATCTATCCAAACCACACTAGCCTTACACACACATAGAATTGTTTGCTAGGGCACCACTTCTAGAGCTAGGTTAGGCCGCTGGGATTTACTTTTCTGCTGTGTGCCGGAGCTTTCCGTGGATTTCATTGCATGCTGTTTGAAATTGTTGGTGTGTTTGCTTACTTTTTCTGTACTCTGTGATGTGATGAGCGTTAGACTTACCCATAGGTTAGGAGCGCTATATATATACTGTTTCTCCGTGCAGGTGGCCATGCTCAATGCTAATAAAAAGGGGGGCACCATTTATTTTTTCTAATATTGTTTTATGCAGGTGCTTGCTCAGCCCCCCCCCCCTAAATAAATGAGGGCTAAATTAATAATTATAATTGCACAGGTGGAGCTGCTTAGCCCTCAAAATTAAGAGCATGGCTTGGCACAGGGTCACTGGTGTTAGCATTTTCATTTTCATATAAACTGCTTGGGATGATTTTTTATTAGGATAACCTTGCAGGGATTCTTAGATTTACTGCTTTCCATAAATGTAAATTTATTTGTAATAATAGTTAAGAGTTGTGAAAACAACCTTGAGTTGGGATATTCTTATCCAGCTCGGATTCCAAAAAAAAAAAAGAAGGCATCCCTAAGGGGAGAGTCTTCTTCCATTTGGAAGATCGAGCTGGATGGCTTTAGATATCCAAAGAGAAAAGGCAATACCCCCATACTGGGGGAGTTGTCTCTTCGTTTGGATATTCAAGCCAAGACGGATCCAAGGAGTCTAAGGAGGAGAGATCCAAGGAGTCCAAGGAGGAGAGATCCAAGAAGTCCAAGGAGAAGATATCCAGGAGACTAAAGATTTGAAGACCCAATATCCCACTCAAAGTTGTTGGCGTCTGTCATAGGCTTAGAAATCCGGGTTGTTGGCAGTGGTGCCCGGCCACTTTATTTTCTGCAAATTCTGGTTGTAATAAGGGCAGTTTGCCTATGGACATTTAGATGATTTATTTTGGGATTTATATTGATGTGTTTACCTGATTGCGCAGTAGAAATTGCCTGCTTTTTCTAGGTTTGTTTCTTGCATGTCGTCTCTTGATTTCGCCTGGATTTTCGTTAGGCTCTTTAAGGACTACAAAATTTTTCTACTCATAACTAATTCTTAAAATTTTTAAGTTCTAAATAATATAGAAACTTAACGAACCTAGGGAATTGCCGGAACCGTCCGGGGTCGCATGCATATTACTGCATCTTTCTTCCCTTGTTATAAGACATCTCCCTGCCTGCCTGCGGGTTGAGTCCGGATAATCTGGCCTATGAGGATGAAGTGCCGGACCTAGGGAGACCCAGTCTTTTCAAAAAATTATTTTTTTATAAGCCTGTTTTTTTAAAATTCTATAGCATTCATGAGCTGACATTTCAACTAGCATGCATTGCATTAGTAACAAACTAATTAAAATTTAATTGCATTAGCTAGGAGCATCTAACCCACATAAGTCCAGGACCACTTAGGAAATTCTCTAGATGTCGGTCCTATTTCCAAAGAACTGTACCACCCACCCATCTATCATAAATGACTTGACAGCATGGTTTTAAAGCGATTAGGTGGTTAGCTGGCTCCCCCAATCCAGGCCGGGATAAGTCCAGGTTTTGCATCGCATTAGCTAGGACACTGGTCTTAGTGTGTGTCGAACACTAAGTCCAAACTAGATTTAGGATTCGAGGCAACTACATTCGGTCTCGTAGTATGCCTTAAATGGTAGGTAGGTCCCTTCTTTTCAGGGACCCTAAATCCTACTTATCCGCGTCACAGGATGACGCCACCTCCATCTCTTCTCTCACGTATGTGATCGAGTGCTTGATTTATTTTCTCCAGTTTTTGTTTAGTGCCCTAGAGCCTCCAGATGCTGGTATGAGCCACGCATGTTGACTGAGCCTTTTTGAGACATTTCTTTCCTTTGAGTAGGATTTCCTAGTCTATACCCTCGTGCTAATCCCAATTTAGAAAAGATAATGTATGATCCTTAATCGAGAGTTTTCTCGGGCTCCGGCCCGGGATGTAATTAACCACGGGGGCTTGCGCCCGTGGGAAACTTGGCCCCGCAATCTACTTTACCCCACTCGATCTCTCGTATCGAGTGGGGGGAAACCCGTGACTAGGTCGTGTATATTGCTACCCATCGGGGTGTGCTGGCGACAGCATCTATCCCCAATGGTTAGTCATATGCGCGATCCAATCTGCCCTCCCATCGACCCGTTCGTGTCGAGCGTAGAGGCCTACGATCGTTTTGTCCTACGGGATAGTGCGGCCGTACTCTCTGCATTCGAACCCCCGCGAGCGGTGCTCCTCCTTCGGAGGCCCACAGGTTTCTGGCGACCACGGTGGGACCAGTTTCTCTCTCTCCATCTTTGGATTATATATTATCTTTTCTTGTGTGTACTCCGGGATTGGTACTCCTTTAGATTAGGTCCGTCCCACTCTTAGTTAGGGTCTCTCCTTAGTTAGGGTTCCTTTCCCTTAGCTAGGGTTTTCTTCCCTACTCTACTTCTTTTTCCAGCCTAGCAGGCTATTCCGTCCTTTATCTATTTCTATCTATGTTATCGAAATCTCACTCGTCCGTTTCTTCTTGATTTACAGTCTTACTGACCTTTTCACTTTCTTTTCTTGGCAGCAGTGCCATGGCGTCCTTCGTACCTTCCGTTACTTTTGCCTTTGGTTCGGACGCGCGGGTGACTCTCCCTGAGTCCCTGCTCGCTAGTCCGCCAGTGGGAGGAATCACTTTTGGTTCCTTCACTGACTCGGCTTTCGTCACTCTTGGCGGGCCGACCCCGGCGGAGGCTGCTGCATTCTCTCCTCCTCAGAGGAGAGGACGCGCAGCCATGCGCCCGTTTGGACGTCCTGCTGCTCGGCGCCCAGTCCGAGCACCACGTCCTGTTCCTGTTCCTGCGCAGCCAGTGCGCCCTGTGGCTAGGCGACCAGTGCCTAGGCCACTTGCTGTTCCAGCGGTCAGGCGTCCAGTGCCTGTCGCTCCTGCTGCACAGGTTGCCCCGGCCCCTCTCAGCGCCGGCAGCCTGCTGTAGTTCCCCCCCGTTCGTCCAGCGGTCCGGCGTCCAGTGCCTGCCGCTCCTGCAGTACAGGTTGCTCCGGCCCCTCAGCGCCGGCAGCCTGCTACTACTGTTGCTCCCGTTGTTCCAGCGGAAGTACCTCGTGTTCGGGTTCCCCCTCCCACTCCTACTAGGAAGAGGGGTGCCCAGACCGAGGTGCCTTCGCCTTCCACTGGTCGGGTTTCTGTTTTCGCCCGACTTTCTCACCCCGAGGTTGTTGGGCAGACCCCGACACTTCCCGTTGTTCCTGTTCCCGGTCCTGATGTTCCTTCCTCTTCCACCTCCGGCCTTGGGAGAAGGGCCAGGAGGAATAGGAACAGGAGACTTCGTTTAGCTGCGTCAGAGGCAGAGAGGCAGCAGATGGCTGATGCCATAGCTCACCAGGAGCTAGTTGAGAGGACAGTGGCTCCCAGGCAGCGGAGGCCACGACGAGTTGCAGTTGTGCCAGTTCCAGAGGTTGTAGTGGCTCCCGAGATAGAGGCAGTTCAGGGAGGACGCTTTTCCCCGTTGACACATAGTGGGGACGAGGAGGACGTTGCCCGCATTGCGGCGGCTCCTCCTGTTACCACTACCCTACCCCGTGCTAGGATCCCTAGGGACGCTGCTGTTCGAGCCCTCACCCAGAGGATTCGAAACATCGTCCGCCTAGCAGGTGGTAGGGGTCCTGTCGATCGGCAGAAGATACTCCGTCAGATTTCTCGGGCCACCTTTCAGTTGCGAGGACAGACTGCCAGGAGACTTTACAGTTGGCAGAGGGGACAGACAGTTCAGCAGCCTGCAGACACAGTTCCAGTAGTCAGACCCCCGGCGGTTACTCCTGCTGCAGGACGACGCCCCACGTCGTCGAGGACGGAGACAGCAGCGGAGGCCTGCCCAGCCTCAGGTCAGTTCAGAGGTTGCAGTCCCAGAGCAGCCAGTTGCCCGTGCAGCACCCCCACCGTAGGAGGTGGGTTTGGAGGCGTCGGCAGGCGGACACCCCTGTCGACCCAGTTGAGCCAGTAGAGACAGCACCACCGTCAGATACAGAGCAGTTTGACGATGTAGATGATTTGATGGATATAGCAGTTACTTCCGGGGCAGAGGCAGTCCCGATGATGTGCGATGAGGAGGTGGCACCTACTCCAGAGGGATCTCCAGAGAGAGTTGAGACAGAGTCAGTCCGTAGCCCTCACAGGATTGGTTCCCCCATGAGTCCGTACATAGCAGCCCTCCAACAACATTTCTTGGAAAACGATGACACACTGACAGATGAGTTGGAGGAGGAGGTACCAGTTCACCGGGTATGTGTGGTTACCCGACGAGGTCACTCGGATGAGAGAGAGCCCGAGGACCAGGACGAGCAGGGAGACCCCGAGGTGGGTGGATCTCCCAGGTCAGTTGACACGGATGCTACCGTTTTACACTTGCAGACACAGATGGCAGAGATGGCCAGAGCCATGGCAGCCATGACAGCACAGTTGACAGCTCTGGGGGCGATGCCTCAGGTGACAGGTGTAGCAGCTACCAGTACCTCCAGAGAGCAGCCAGTAGTACCACCTGCTACAGTAGACCCCGTGGGAGTGGACAGGGTCCAGAGAGTAGTCCCAGCACCACCCACAGTACTTCCTTACACCACTTCAGTTCAGAGTCAGCCAGCTCAGATGTCAGCAGGTCAGATCCAGGATTTGATCGCCCAGAAGGTCGAGCAGGCCATTTCCTCCAGGAAGACTGGAGAGTCAGTCAGCAGGGGGCGTCCTTACCCAGTAGAGTACGAGCAGGAGCCTTACCCCCCTGGTTTTATCCCTCCTAGGTTCAGAGTTTTTGACGGGTTTGGGAACCCGAGGCAGCATGTGGCTCAGTACCGAGCCATATGTTGCAATATAGGAGGGAGTGATCCACTGATGTTGAGGTTGTTCGTCAGCAGCTTGGCGGGGGTGGCGTTTGCTTGGTACGCCGACCTCCCCAACGACTCAGTCAGGACCTTTGCAGAGTTGGAGCAGCTGTTTGTGCAGAGGTTTGTTAGCACAGAGCACAGAGTTACAGTGGGAGAGCTAGTGGTGACCAGGCAGCGTCCCAGAGAGAGTCTCACAGATTACATAGTCAGGTGGAGGAATCTCAGTTTGCAGTGCGAGCCACAGTTACAGGAGCAGCATGCAGTTGAGATCTTGTTGAAGAACATAGATGGTCCGATAGCACCATACCTGAAGGGTTTCACCATTAGAACCTTTCAGAAGCTCCTCACCAAGGTGACCAGCCTACAGGACAGCATACCCGCTGCAGTCCCTCCTAAGGTTGAGAGTCAGCCTTCGCGCAGACCTCAGCGGCAGGAGTTTTCAGGGGCACCTCCACCTAGGAGAGGAGAGGTTCACAGTACTCAGGGACCATCAGATAAGGGCAAGAAGCCCTTAGTCACTTCAGTACCCCAGCAGCCACGACCAGCTAGTCAGCCACACTCAGCCAGCAGGTCTTACTCAGTTGACCAGCCAGGGGACACAGCCCAGGACCTCCCGTAGGACTCCAGAGAGTCAGCAGTACCTGCAGGAGAAGCTTAGGAAGGAATATCCCTTTAAGAGGGAGAGTGTGAAGAAAATTTTTTAGATTCCTTACTAAGAATAACCTGTTGGTATTCCCTGAGAGCAGTAGAGCAGAGGAGGAGGGTCAGACTGAGCACCCCCTTTACTGTCCTTACCACAGACATGTCGGACATGTGTTGGAAGACTGCTATGTCTTCAAGGACAGAGTAGAGAGACTGATGATCACAGGACAGATACGCCTTCAGGACAGTGATCTAGTGCAGCCCAAGGGCAAGACCCCTCAGACAGTTCAGCTAGTCTCCAGCCCCAGTGATTGTCAGAGTGATGCTCAGGGCACTACTAGCAGTTTACCCACGGGTTTTGAGGATGATTGGCAGATCTCACTTTCCAGGAAGACCAGGAGGATGATAGACAGAGCAGTTCAGAGCTCAGAGGCAGTTGAGAGTAGGCCACCTCAGGCCAAGTCGACAGTTGCCACTGCAGTTACCACTCCAGCACTTTCTTCCTCCTCTTCTCCTTCTGTTGTAGTGCTAGATAAGCACATTTCCTCTTCTACTTTTTCTTCTTCTGGATGTAATAAGAAAATGTATGAAAAAGAAAAGTATGTTGTAACTGCAGAGGGGAAGACAGGGTTCCTTCCAGCACTTACGCTGAAGGACTTTGTTCTCCCTTCATTTGATGAGGAAATAAAAATAGAAGACGATTCTGAGTACTTTTGGTCTTCTGCACCTTTTACTTACGTTTCTACTGTTACTCCTAGTTCTTCTTCTTCCAGCACTCGCTCTTCCTCAGTACTACATGTTTCTTATAATATGGATGATTCTAATGATGAGTTTGAGTCTGATGAAGAACCTATTTTTTTTACAATTCCAGAGGGTGGATGTTACATGGATTCAGATGATGAGTCCGAGGACCCACTCCCAGTACTTGCCTTAGAACCAACACCTGCCACCACCCCTGAACCAAAGGAATCTCCTGTTGTTGAGGATGACTCAATACAGGAAGTTCATTTGCGTTCAGGGAAAGTTCTTCCACCCAGGTTGGCTAAAAATACAAAAGATAAGAATATCATTACCCAGCAGGATGATCCTATTCCTTCCTCCCAGGAGCAGCCTAAGGAAAAAGGGAAAGGCCCTCAGCTGGAAGTTGATTACAATGTGTTGGCACATCTAAGGAAAATTCCTTCTCTTCTTAGTGTCTATGATGCTTTGATGTTGTCACCTGACTTGAGAGAGACACTGGTAAAAGCCTTGCTTGAACCAGAAACCTATCAAGCATTCTTTACTTCTGACCCTGATGATGGGGCATGGCATTTATACAACACGCCATGCATTACTTTCTCTAGTCGTGACCTTTTGTTAGGGACCACTGAGCACAATCGTCCCTTGTATGTCACTGCTGAAGTCAATGGTTTTGAGGTGAACAGGGTCCTCATTGACCAAGGGGCTTCAGTAAACATTTTGACACATGAAACTTTAAAGAACCTCTCCCTCGGTCATTTGAAGCTTACTTCTGATAAGATTATGCTGAAAGGCTTCAATGACCAAGGCCAGCGAGCTTTAGGGTCTATCACCCTGCCGCTGAAGTTTGGAAGTTTTCTAACAGAGGCAAAGTTTCATGTGATTGAGGCTGATACTTCGTACAGGGCTCTCTTAGGAAGGCCTTGGATCCATGAGTATGGAATGGTGCCCTCTACCTTGCACCAATGTATGAAGTTCCTAAGGAATGATGTCGAGTATACCATTCCTGGAGATACCCAGCCCTTTTCCGTGCATGAGATTTCTATCTACGATGATGCCGAGTACTATGTACCTCGAAGGATTCGTAGAGCTCCACCAGCTCAGTCACCAGTGATGCCTGATACTGCCGTACAGGGTCCTGCGCAGTCACCTGCACAGGGTCCTGTACAGTCACCAGTACAGGGTCCATCACAGGTTAGTATTGAGCCAGGTGTTTCCACTGCCCATTCTGATGAAGATCCCTCTCAGTTTGCAGTGAGGCACGAGGGTCCCCCTAGTAGAGGTAGGGGAGGACGAGGTAGGGGTAGAGGTAGAGTGTCGATTCGCGAGCCGCGGAACCACGACACTCGGACTCCCCCTCCTCCACACCTTTACACTTCTTCTTTGACTGTAGAGTCCGACTCTTCCGACGATGAAATGATCGATATCCTTCAGCGTCCAGTCACTTCACCACTCCCACATCCCGTCGGTTATGATTCACGGCCTACCTTTCAAAGCCACTTGATACCTGAGGGTGGATTGGTTATTGATATTAGCTCAGACGAGGAAGAAGACTTCCGACGTCAGACTACTACCAGACAACCTTCCCCACATCAGGTACGCGGGATAGGAGTTGGGGATTCCAGTCGAAGAACTTTTAACACACCCCTATGGTTGAGGATGACATCCCAGTGTGGGGTAGTCATAATCCCATACCTCACTTGTACGAGACTTTTTCACCGGCGCGATCTGAGGAGCGCCCTTCTGTACCCCGTAGTATAGGTGCCCCACTGGGTCCTGTGAGACAAGATCTAGAGGAGACCGCTATGGATATAGAGGTCAGGAGTGCCCCTCGCTACTTTTCACCTACTGTAGAGAGCTTTGTTGAGCGGGGTCTAGTCCGTTCCACTTGGCCCGATGAACAAGCTCTACGGCAGGCCCGAGTCTGGCGAACTGATTTCCCCCAAGGTCTAGGAGGCATAGGTTATATGGGATCAAATCAGTCTAGTGAGGCCAGCATTCGTGCCATTTCCCACGTTTATCCGGTTGTTTCTCTTGCTGACGAAGAAGACCCGGATGGTGAGGAAGATGACATACTTGATGCACCACAAGAGTTCGAAGATGGCGTCACTTCCGCCATGGATGAATTGTGTGAGATAAACTTAGGCACTGAGTCAGATCCTAGGCCTATTTTTCATAGTGCCCTACTGTCTGATTCAGAGGCTCAAGAATACATCAAGTTATTGTCAGAATTTAGAGACTGCTTTGCTTGGAACTACACTGAGATGCCTGGTCTAAATCCAGAGGTAGCAGTCCATAAATTAGCCATTAAGCCTGATGCAGTCCCTGTTAAACAAGCACCTCGTAGGATGAGGTTGGAAATTGAACAACAGGTGATCGCTGAAACCAAGAAGCTCATAGAAGCTGGTTTCATTAGGGAAGAGAAGTACCCCACTTGGCTTGCCAACATTGTTCCAGTCCGGAAGAAGAGCGGGCAGATACGAGTCTGTATCGACTTCCGTGATTTGAACAAGGCATGTCCTAAGGATGATTTTCCTCTCCCAATTCCTGAGCTTATGGTAGATATAGCATCATCCCATAGTATCTTCTCATTCATGGATGGTTCATCTGGTTACAATCAGATAAAGATGGACCCTGAGGATGAGAAATTCACTGCATTTCGTACACCATAGGTGTCTTTTGTTACAAGGTGATGCCCTTCGGTCTCAAGAACGCTGGGGCCACCTATCAACGTGCCATGACTGTCATCTTCGATGAGATGATACATGAGCAGGTTGAATGCTATGTGGATGATTTGGTCGTCAAAAGCAAGGTTCGCGGAGATCACCTCAGAGATCTGCGAATCGTTTTTTGAACGCCTGCGCAAGTTTGATTTAAAGATGAATCCTTTAAAATGCGCATTTGGAGTTAGTGCAGGAAAGTTCTTAGGATTTATAGTCCGCTATCGTGGCATTGAGATTGACCCTTCCATGATCAAGGCCATAGTGGATTTAAAACCCCCTAAGAGTCTTACCCAGTTGAGGTCTTTTCAGGGCAAACTAGCTTTCTTGCGGAGATTTATCTCCAACCTTTCCGGAAGGTGTCATCCCTTCTCTGCACTAGTGAAAAGGATGCCCGATTCCGTTGGGATGAGCGTTGCCAGGAGGCCTTTGAGAGTATAAAGCGCTACCTGATGAACCCCCCTGTTTTTAGCTGCACCGATCCCAGGCAGGCCGTTGATTCTCTACACTACGGCCCTGGATGAGTCTTTAGGTGCATTGTTGGCTCAAGAGAATGAGGAAGGAAAGGAGAATGCCTTGTACTACCTTAGCAGACGATTGATTCCTGCAGAGCTTAAGTACCCAGCGATGGAAAAACAATGTTTAGCTTTGATCTTCGCGGTACAGAAGCTTAGGCATTATATGCTATCACATAAGATTAATTTGATCTCTAGAGTCAATCCATTGCAGTACTTGATGACCCGTCCGACCCTTTCAGGTCGTCTGGCACGATGGTCAATGATACTACTGCAATTTGATATCACTTTTGTTCCTCAGCGGGCCGTCAAAGGACAGGCTCTAGCTGACTTTTTGGCTGATCACCCCGATTCCTGCTGATTCCCCACTTAATGATGATCTACCTGATGAATCAATTATGAGTGTGGATGAACAGGAATCCCCTACTTGGGAGTTTTTCTTTGACGGTGCGTCGTCCGTTAAAACCTTAAATCTAAATGAAACTCCTATGATTAGGGTAGGATTAGGCCTGATTTTTGTGTCTCCTGAGGGTCATACTCTACGGTACTCCTATAGTTTATCAGAACCTCGTACCAATAATGAAGCTGAGTACGAAGCTCTGATTTTGGGATTAGAGTTGGCCATTCAGATGAGTCTTACGCGGGTGAAGATCTTTGGAGACTCCCAACTGATAATCAATCAAGTAGCTGGAGTCTACAAAGTACTTAAGCCTGAGCTCATTCCATATCACAATAAAGCTATGGAGCTCCTGTGCTTAATACCTGAAGTAACTTTGGCCAAAATACCTAGATCTGAAAATGGAAAAGCAGATGCATTGGCCAAGTTAGCAAAGGAGTTAGCTGACCCTACTGGAAACCCGGTTTCTATTTCTGTCCAGTATCGTCAAGCTCTGTGCCCCGCAGACTTGTCCTCCCCTGATCAGACCCTCACAGTTCTTGCTGTTGATGAGGAGTCAGACTGTAGAGAGCCCTTCATAGAATATTTAAAGCATGGTAGGCTCCCAGATGATAGGTCTCTCGCTGCTCAAATTAGAAAGAGAGCTCTATCATTCGCCTATGTAAATGAAACTTTGTATCGACGCTCTTTTGACCAGATGTGGTTGAGATGCCTCAATAAAGAAGAGGCTACTAGAGTCATGAGCGAGATACATGAAGGGCTTTGTGGTGCTCATCAGTCCGGACCTAAAATGAAAGGCAGAATTAAACGCCTTGGCTACTACTGGCCTACGATGATCCGAGATTGTATGGAGCATGCTAGAAGGTGTCACCAGTGTCAGGTTCATGGCACTGTGATTCACCAACCCCCTAATCCGTTGCACCCTACTGTTTCTTCTTGGCCATTTGAGGGCTGGGGCACGGATGTGGTGGGTCCTATAGACCCTCCTTCTTCTAAGGGTCATAGATTTATTTTAGCCGCCACTGATTACTTCTCTAAGTGGGCAGAAGCTGTCCCACTTAAGGAAGTTAAGTCAGAAGACATGATGCGTTTCTTCCGCGATAACGTTGTTTATCGCTTTGGTGTTCCGCGCCGTATCATTTCAGATAACGGTCCGTCCTTCAGAAGCACCAAAATTGCCGGATTTGCCCGCCGCCATAACATTAATTGGCGATATTCTTCGATTTATTATCCTAGAGCCAATGGCTTGGCAGAGGCATTTAATAAAACTCTTGTGCAACTAATAAGAAAAACCCTTGTTGCAAACAAGAGAGAATGGCATGATAGATTACCTGAAGCATTATGGGCATATAGGACTACCTACCGTACTCCTACTCAGTCCACCCCATATGCTTTAGCTTTCGGGGTTGAAGCAGTCCTCCCACTTGAGGTCGAGCTCCCCTCACTGCGTGTGGCAGTCAGTTACAATCTATCTGAGGAAGATAATGCCCGATTGAGATTGGAAGAGCTTGATGGTTTAGAAGAGCTTCGCCTGCAAGCTCATCAGAACCTTAAGCTATACCAGGCCCGAATGGCCCGGTCACACGATCGCCTTGTTAGACCCCGTGCTTTCCGGGTAGGTGAGTTAGTTCTTGTTTTGCGCAGGCCTATCATCTCACACCGTCGGCGAGGTGGTAAGTTTGAGCCTGTTTGGGAAGGCCCCTTCGCTATAGAGCAAGTTTATGAAGGTGGTGCCTACCTACTTGTTGATGCAAATGGCGTTCACCCAATGCCTGTCATCAACGGGCAGTACTTGAAAAAGTACTATGCCTGAGTTTAGTACTTCACAGGGGAGCCCCTCTACCGCCTGTAGATATCCCTCTGTACATGCAGCTCCTAAAAGGATTCCTCTTACTTTTCAGCAGTCTGCGTGGCCACGACGATTTGTCCTCTACCACGCGACGTTGCTTAGAAGAGTATAAGGATATCCTTAGAGGTGATGCACTAATACGCCGTAGGGATGTTTTGTACTTTTGTCTATGCGCACCAATTACGTTGGTGCTATCGCATAGAATTTTCAGCTTGTTCTCCCCTTTGTTGGACTTAGTCCCCCAGTTTCACCTGCCGCCCCAGGTGTGGTCTGGGATATCAAAATCAATAGTCCAAATCTAGTTTTTGAGAGGTGATACTGGGTCCCCACCGCCCTGTGACAGTCAGGAATGGTGACGGAGATCCACTGTCCCTAGTTGAGTTTCTTTTTCCTATCAGTTCCGATCTGATAGATATAGCACCTAGTCCATCCATATGAGTTGGATGTGAGCAAGGATGTTAGAGTCATTCGTTTAGACTCTTCTGAGATAGGATACAGGGTCCACACCATCCCATGCTAGCTAAATATGGTAGTGTTGATCCTCTATCCTGATGTTGATTTTAGTCGTACATCAATTACTTTATGATTGTGCTCCCCAGTTCGTTCACATGAGGTGAATGTGGTCTGGGTTATCAAAACCTTTCGCTACCCCCAATTTAAAAGTTTGTGTGATAAAGGAGGGGAGCTCTTAATAGAACAAAAAAAACCGGTTGCCCTTGTTACAGGAGGAACCCGGTAAAACTCTCCAAAAGCACAAATTTCCCAGTTCCGTTCATGTGGCGAACATAATCTGGGATACCAAAAAAAAAAAAAAAAAAAAAAAAAAAAAAAAAAAAAAAAAAAAAAAAAAAAAAAAAAAAAAAAAAAAAAACTGAAGCTCGTAGGAGAACAAAAAAACCCGGTTGCCCTTGTCACAGGAGGAACCCGGTAAAACTTTCTGAGAGCTCAAATTCCCTAAAATTTCTCTCTCTCCTCCCTTGAGAGTACTTTGACGATCTCTTCAAGGTTGAGTTCCCACTTAGTCGGTCGATGAAATTACAAGATTTTAAATGTATTTCCTCGTTAGTGATGTAGTACATCGTGTTTTGAGATGTAATCATCACTACGTTTTGGGCTGAGATCTTTCTGTAAAGAGAACGCCCCCTACTGCTCTCTTTTGGCAGTGTTACCTTCACTTCGCACAGGGTCCTACCTGATTAAGGTAGGTGTTACCACTGTGGTCTTATGATAATCAGAGAGCTCACTCATGATTATCAGACTAGGTGTCAGGAGTGCTCCCTTGTCACCTCAGAGTTGTGCTGTGATGTAGTACATCTGTTCTCAGGTGTTAGCACCATAGTTCCAGGAGCACCGGTTTTCCATAGGAAGGCCGACTCCTTGGTTTCTTTCACCGGCGTACTTTAGCATCCACTCCCTACTCTTAGCTGCTAGAGTAGCCCTACGGATGTTGCTTGGTTGTGTTCACTTCTCGCATGGTCCTACCCAGTTAGGGATAGTTGTTACCACTGTGACCCTTCTAGTAATCACTAATTTTGTTCGTGATTACTATCCTCGGTAGTGGGGGATGTCTCCTTACTACCTAGAGTTGCTTTCTTAGTTGTGGTGTGGTACACCTATCCTCAGGTGTTAGCACCACGACTTTAGGAGCTTTGATTTTCCAGTAGAAGATCAGCTCCTGGGTTTCTTTACACCCCTACTCTCCACATTCACACTCTACTCTTAGCTGCTAGAGTAGCCCTGTGGATGTTGGGTCGTTGCTTTTTCTCCCCACAGGGTCCTGCCCGGTCAGGGTAGGTGCTACCACTGTGATCCTTCCGATGATACTTCACTTCTACGCATGATTACCGTACTCAGGTGGTAGGTGTGTCCCCTTCACCACCTAGAGCTACTTTTCTCCTCGTGGTGTAGTATACCTTGCCAAGGATACTAACATCACCACTTTGAGAACTTTGATCTTTTAGCAGAAGATCAGCTCTTTTACTACTTTTTTTTGTGACCCGTGTTACCATTCATACTCTAGACTCGGTTGTCAGAGCCGTCCTATGAATGTGTTGAGGTCACCTTCACTTCCCACTAGTTTCTGTGGATGTTACCACTGTGTGGTTTTACTTACTCAGAGTTTTTTTCCTTGGTAGAGAGGATGATCCCTCGCTACTTTGGCTCTTTTCTTACCTGGTGATACGGAGCATCACACCTCAGATGTTACCACCACCTTTTCCTTGAGTTTTGATCCTCTTGTAGAGAGTCAGCTCTCTTTCAGGTACTTTTACCACTTGTTTTCCCATTGAGATCCAACTCCTAGCTGCCGGAGAGGTCCTTTGGATGTTTTGATCTTGCTTCCTACTTCTCACAGGGTCCCCATCACTTAGTGTGGGATTACCACTGTAACTCCTTTGAGGAGTGTTTTTACTAGGCTTAGTCCTACCTTCTGTAGTTGAGGTGCCCCCTCGCTACTCGAGTTCTCTTTACTCTGTTGGAATGAGATCGCCCCTTTACACACTTTACAGCGGGTATATCTCGTCCAGCTTTCTTGAGGGACGTCGTTCTGATGTCTTCTCCCCCTTTTTGTGTAGGGTTAGGTTTCCCTAGGAGATCTTGACGGCATCTGGATACTCATGGCCACGACGATTTGTCCTCTACCATGTGGTTACCAGAGCGCTAGAAGGGGTTCCCTAGGTGACTCTACCCTTAAAATTATCCCATTTACTTACCTCTTTTTCCCTCACATCCCTGCACAGATGCGTGTTAGGCTGAGGTTGAGGTGACTTTTGACCTTCTATTCTGCTGTTTGAAAATGAACAGACAGATAGTTGAGTTTACCTGGTAGAGAGGACCTGGCAGAGCACCTGGCAGGTACTCCTCGCCACGCTTTTGATTGTCCTGTTCTGATCAGACAGGCATCAGAGCCTGACTCTTTATTCACTCAGTTGAAATGACTGGGTGGGTATTGAGCCCTTCTTCATCTGCAAGACCGCACTGGCTACAGCAGATGTTGAAGATTACCAGTTGAGTGAGCCCGACAGAGTCCCTGGGAGGCGTAATTCCTCAACATTTCTTTCTTTTACTTCGGATGCCCTGTAAAAGACTACGCAGGCTTCCATTTCGTGGTTCATGAGCTTCTTGCTGAGGTCAGGCAGAAGTAGTGGCCACCCCAATCCACTGTTCCGGAAGGAGCAGGAGGGGCGGGATCCTTTCACCCTCTACCCGCTGTCCAGATGCGGACGGCCTGGTAGTTGGTTTTACCTTACCGTTGAGTGAGCCCGACAGAGTCCCTGGGAGGCGCAATTCCTCAACAACCCTTTACTTCGGATGCCCTGTAAAAGACTACGCAGGCTTCCATTTCGTGGTTCATGAGCTTCTTGCTGAGGTCAGGCAGAAGTAGTGGCCACCCCAATCCACTGTTCCGGAAGGAGCAGGAGGGGCGGGATCCTTTCACCCTCTACCCGCTGTCCAGATGCGGACGGCCTGGTAGTTGGTTTTACTTTACCGTTGAGTGAGCCCGACAGAGTCCCTGGGAGGCGCAATTCCTCAACAACCCTTTACTCGGATGTCCTGTAAAAGACTAAGCAGGCTTCCATTTCGTGGTTCATGAGCTTCTTGCTGAGGTCAGGCAGAAGTAGTGGCCACCCCAATCCACTGTTCCGAAAGGAGCAGGAGGGGCGGGATCCTTTCACCTTCTACCCGCTGTCCAGATGCGGTCAGCCTGGTAGTTGGTCTTTACTTTACCGTTGAGTGAGCCCGACAGAGTCCCTGGGAGGCGCAATTCCTCAACACCCCTTTACTCGGATGTCCTGTAAAAGACTACGCAGGCTTCCATTTCGTGTCTTCTTTACTTTTGCTGAGATCAGGCGGAAGTATCGAGTCACCCCAATCCACTGTTCCGAAAGGATCAGGAGGGGCGGGATCCTTTTCACTTTCCACCCCGCTGTCCAGATGCGGTCAGGCGGGTAGCTGGTTTTGCTTGGTAGAGAGGGCCTGACAGAGCACCTGGCAGGAACTCCTCGCCTCTTTTCCTGAGTGTCCTATTCTGATCAAATAGGCACCAGACTTCGTGACTCTCTTTATTTGCCGCCTTGAGTAGGTCGGGCAAATACTGAGTCACCCCAATCCACTGTCCTGAAATAGGCAGGAGGAGATGGGATCTTTTCACCTTTTATCCTGCTGTTTGAAATGAACAAGCGGGAAGCTGGTTTGACTTACTTGGTAGAGAGGGCCTGACAGAGCACCTGCCAGGAACTCCTCTCCACCCTTTTCCCTGAGTGTCTTGTTCCGATTAGGCAGACACCAGGCGTTGTGATTCATTTGTTTGCTGACCCGATTTTGACAGGCAGACACTGAGTCACCCCAATCCACTGTCCTGAAATAGGCAGGAGGATATGGGACCCTTTCACCTTCTATTCTGCTGATTTGATATAGTCAGACAGATAGTTGGTATGCTTTTGCTACCTTACTTTTGGTCCTTCTCTTGGCTCTGCCCCTACTACGGGGAAAGGCTAGAGGAGAATCCCTTTACCTTTTTCACCCCAGTGGTGATCCTTACTTTTGGTTCTCTTTTCTGCTCTGCCCCCGCTGAAGGGCAAGACTATAGGAGAATCCCCTTACTTTGTTTTCACCTTTTTGGGTGATCATTACCGTTGGTTCCATCCTTGGCTCTACCCTTGTCAAAGGGTAAGGCTAGGAGAAAACCACACTACCAGTTCACCATTTTGGGTGATACTTGACTTGTGCACTGCTGCTCTTTCTCCTTTCCTAGGCTCTACCCTCGCTGTGGGATAAGGCCAGGAGAAGAGTTTTCTACCTTTCTTTCACCTTTTTGGTACCCTTACACTCTTGTACTCTTTACTCTCCTTTCGGTGGCTTAGTCGGTCAACGCCAACACGAGCGGTTCACTAGTTGTTCGCCACTCCTGTTGGGGGTCCGTTTGTTGACCTCGATTTTGCCCAGAACTGGGCTTGGAGAGTTGACTTGGTCAAATTGACCAAGCCAGACCTCGAAACCCCCCTCCACTGGGTTCAGTGAGTCGAGTCGAGCCTGTCGAGCCCGAGCTTGGACCCTGAGTCAACCCGGTTGACCAAGTCAACCAGGGTTGACCAATTTGACCCATTAAGCCCTTTTAGAGCCTAAATCATATGCAACCTTTTTCTTGGCTCAATCCTTGGACTCCCTTGGCCTAATTGACTGATTTGACCAAGTCAAAAGTTGACTTGGTCAAATAAAGTCATTAATAGGTCATATCAACCTATTTAGAGCCTAATTAAGGGTCATTAATTGGAATTAAAGCCTCCTATGCATTTGAATTCAAAATCACGGCTTAATTAGACTAATTTTCCCTCCTAAATAGCTAGTGATTCGATCTCAGCCGTTAAGATTAACCCCAAGGCTTTAAATACCAAAAATTAGGTCATTAGGGGGGATCTTTTGCTCTTGCTTTCTCTAGAGACTTCCCCAGGCTCTGAGATTTTGTGAGAACGCTCCCACACCCTTTCTCTACCTTCCCCGACCAAAACCCGACCGCCTCGAGCCGCCGCCGGCCAGATCCCGGCGAGACCGAGCCGATTTTCGTCCCTCGAGGAATCCCGTCCGATCGAGGCCGTTTCGCAGTTGGAGTTCAAGAGGAGACTTGTTCTAGAAGACCCCACGAGTCCAACAAGACCAAGATCTCCCGAATCCATCCATTGGATTGAGGTATACCTCAAAACCCTAGTTAGAACACTTAGGGTTAATTAGCATCGTAATTAGCGCGTTTTAATTCGAACAAAGTATTCCCCCATGAATTCTCTTCATTACAAGAGCATGTGTTTAAAATTTCGTTAGTTTTGATCCATCCAATAGAGAGAATTTGCTAAAAAACGTGTTTAGGGTTCGGTTTACATAGACTGGGCGCCATGCATGATTCGGACCGTTGATCGCGCGATCAACGGTCCAGATCCGCCGATTCGCGGCCCTGTCCGAACCGCGTGAGGGATCCCGCGGCTTAGATCTCGGTCCGGCGAGATCTGGACCGTCGGTCCAGATCGTGTAGCGATCCGACGGCGCCCGCGCCGTCCTACGTGGATGAGTGGCTGACGCGTGGGTCCCACGCGTTTTCAATCAGCCCGCAATCATTGCGGGCATGATTGCGCCGCCTCCGGTACCGCGGGATCCAACCCGCTGCCGACACGTAGCCCTAGCCGCCGCCACGTGTCGCGCCCAGAGCATGCCGCCGCCGGATTAGGGTTTTAATTAGGTTTTAATTAATTTTAAGTATATTCTAATTGACAGAACTTTAAAAATTCATAGAAAATTCATTTTTTACCCGTTTTTGACGCACAATACCTCGTTGGATTCGTATCGTCGTCCTCTACATGATAAAAATTTTTTTTTTTTTATAAAAATGAGCATTGAATATTAAATTATTTTAAAAACAGTGAAATTCCTTTTTATTATTTATTCAAATAATTATTAGTATATTAGTATTTTAGTTATAATTATATTAATCATTATTTTAATAGGTTAGTTACTGTTTTGTATTTATTACTATTATTATAATTATGTTTTACTATTTTAAGGTTATTTTAATTATTTATTAATATTTTCTATAATTAGTTATCTTAATTATCTCCTAACAATATTTAATTAGTAAATTAATCTAAATCACTAATATTTTCATAAAATAAAAAAAAAAAAAATTATTTAATTATTATATTTTCAGATTTGTTTCATAATCTCAGAACTATTAAATATTTTATTCTTTTTTTTTAATTATTTCTAAAGATTATTTCTTTTGAATTATTCTTTTAAACCTTTTTATTGTGTTTAAACTTTCAAAATTCATATCTCTCTCGTTTTCGCTCCGTTTTTAACGCACAACCCCTTGTTTTAATCGTATTTTGATTCTGTACACTTTAGGATTGGTTTCACTCAAAATGTTTGGGTCTGTGCGCAATTATTTTCAAAACAGTAAAATAGCAATGTTTAAAAAATATTTAATTATCGTATTTGAACTTCGAAATTACATAACTTTGTCGTTTTAAGTTCGCTGTCGACGCACAGCACCTTGTTTTGGATGTACTGTGAATTCTGCATATTTTCAAACCATTTCCAGATAAAAATTTTGTCTGTATCTTCTGTTATTTCAAAAACAGCAAAGTTACACTATTTTAAAATATTATTTTATTATATTTAAAACTTCGGAAATTCATATCTTCGCCGTTTTAAGTCGGATTTTGACGTGTAACCCCTTGATCTTTTCAGAAAAGTGTGTATTTTAATTTTGAACCATTTCCAGCCCTTGATTTTGGCTGTCTTGACGGTTTTCTGTTTTATCCTATGATTCAGTTATTTTAGTATTATTTAAATTAACTATCATATTAATTATTTTTAAACTAAAAATTATTTTTAAATTATTTTGAAACCTCGATTGGGTGGTCAGTGGGTCTCCCATATACTTATTTACTATAATTTGACTTATTTTTAATTATCTTAATTTCCAAAATTTATATATATGTATTTAAGCATTTTAAGACTATTTTGAAACTATTTATATATTAAATCTTTTAATTCCGGGAGATCCGCTATTGCAAAAATTTTAAACATGGGTTCTAGATATGAAGAGCAATCATGGGGGAGTGGGTTAGTGAATGGTTGAGTCCCAATCATTCACTAATCCGTTCTTTAGGTGTCTGTCTTTTTTTTTTATTTTTCGTAGAATGCATGTATAGGATTGCACCACGAGCACTTAGCCTAGGCTCTCCTAGATCTAAGGACATGGTGTGTTTATTTCATTTTTGTACTCCCATGCATTTATTACCTTGAGGGTTAGCTAAAACTTCGATTCAAACCCATATAACGTAGTGACACCCTAAGGACAATAATTAAGGACTCGTCTAGCGAACTTAGAAGTTTTCTAGGAACTAGGATAGACCCCAGAACGACATGAAAACTACAACACTTAAAAACTTAGTGACATCTAAAACATCACTGAATTTTCTAGGAATTTTTAGGAGCTTTTAGAGCCCTTAGCTAACTAACCCTAATTAACCCGCTAATTAAGGCCCCGAGACCTTCCGAAAAATTACAATAAATACATATTAGGTCAGAAAAATTACCCATAATATCTCAAACTGACCAGAATCTGATCCCTGACCTTAGATAAATAGGGTTCCCTAGTTTGACCTCAGGTTGACCCCTAATTTGACCATAGGTGGAAATTACCGTTTTGCCCCTAATAAATCATTAAAAATTAATAAAAAATCCCAAATCTTCTCCAAATACTTGGGAACACTTTTTCTGGTCATCCCTGACCTTTGGGAGTGATTCCAATCAGTTTGGAGCTGATTTGGAGCAAAACAATAAAAAAAGGCTATTTAGTAGGAAATTTAGAAAATTCCAATAAATACCCCGACCTTTAGAAATCCATAACTAATTGTAGAAAACTCCAAATTAGGTAAACTCACTTGCATTAGACTCCAATTAGGGACTAGTATTTATTAAAAATTTTAGGTTTTCAGAAAATGACTTAGATTAGAAAGTCAACTTTTTGGTCAACCGTAGTTCATTTAGGGCCCGAAACTTAGGAAATTCATAACTTGGCCTAGAAAACTCCGATTTCAGCCTACTACCTGTCTAACTACTCGTATTAAGGTCTTCTATTTTTCTAAGGTGTGAGGAATCCCAGATTTAGCCTTTTTCCCATAGTGACTTTTTGGACCTTTAGTCTAGTTCCTAGGAGGACCCGGGACTTTCCAAAATTGGCTAATGCAATTTGAACTTCAAATATGAATATCCCAACTCCTTAAAATTGATCAACAAACTGAAATAATTAAAATGGACCCTAATTCACTAATATTTGAACTTCAACAAAATTCCCTTTTCAGACCCCCAACAAACCTGAACTCTAGCTAACTTTACTAATTATCCTACTTAGGATCTATCCAAACCACACTAGCCTTACACACACATAGAATTGTTTGCTAGGGCACCACTTCTAGAGCTAGGTTAGGCCGCTGGGATTTACTTTTCTGCTGTGTGCCGGAGCTTTCCGTGGATTTCATTGCATGCTGTTTGAAATTGTTGGTGTGTTTGCTTACTTTTTCTGTACTCTGTGATGTGATGAGCGTTAGACTTACCCATAGGTTAGGAGCGCTATATATATACTGTTCTTCCGTGCAGGTGGCCATGCTCAATGCTAATAAAAAGGGGGGCACCATTTATTTTTCTAATATTGTCTTATGCAGGTGCTTGCTCAGCCCCCCCCCCTAAATAAATGAGGGCTAAATTAATAATTATAATTGCACAGGTGGAGCTGCTTAGCCCTCAAAATTAAGAGCATGGCTTGGCACAGGGTCACTGGTGTTAGCATTTTCATTTTCATATAAACTGCTTGGGATGATTTTTATTAGGATAACCTTGCAGGGATTCTTAGATTTACTGCTTTCCATAAATGTAAATTTATTTGTAATAATAGTTAAGAGTTGTGAAAACAACCTTGAGTTGGGATATTCTTATCCAGCTCGGATTCCAAAAAAAAAAAAGAAGGCATCCCTAAGGGGAGAGTCTTCTTCCATTTGGAAGATCGAGCTGGATGGCTTTAGATATCCAAAGAGAAAAGGCAATACCCCCATACTGGGGGAGTTGTCTCTTCGTTTGGATATTCAAGCCAAGACGGATCCAAGGAGTCTAAGGAGGAGAGATCCAAGGAGTCCAAGGAGGAGAGATCCAAGAAGTCCAAGGAGAAGATATCCAGGAGACTAAAGATTTGAAGACCCAATATCCCACTCAAAGTTGTTGGCGTCTGTCATAGGCTTAGAAATCCGGGTTGTTGGCAGTGGTGCCCGGCCACTTTATTTTCTGCAAATTCTGGTTGTAATAAGGGCAGTTTGCCTATGGACATTTAGATGATTTATTTTGGGATTTATATTGATGTGTTTACCTGATTGCGCAGTAGAAATTGCCTGCTTTTTCTAGGTTTGTTTCTTGCATGTCGTCTTTGATTTCGCCTGGATTTTCGTTAGGCTCTTTAAGGACTACAAAATTTTTTCTACTCATAACTAATTCTTAAAATTTTAAGTTCTAAATAATATAGAAAACTTAACGAACCTAGGGAATTGCCGGAACCGTCCGGGGTCGCATGCATATTACTGCATCTTTCTTCCCTTGTTATAAGACATCTCCCTGCCTGCGGGTTGAGTCCGGATAATCTGGCCTATGAGGATGAAGTGCCGGACCTAGGGAGACCCAGTCTTTTCAAAAAATTATTTTTTATAAGCCTGTTTTTTAAAATTCTATAGCATTCATGAGCTGACATTTCAACTAGCATGCATTGCATTAGTAACAAACTAATTAAAATTTAATTGCATTAGCTAGGAGCATCTAACCCACATAAGTCCAGGACCACTTAGGAAATTCTCTAGATGTCGGTCCTATTTCCAAAGAACTGTACCACCCACCCATCTATCATAAATGACTTGACAGCATGGTTTTAAAGCGATTAGGTGGTTAGCTGGCTCCCCCAATCCAGGCCGGGATAAGTCCAGGTTTTTGCATCGCATTAGCTAGGACACTGGTCTTAGTGTGTGTCGAACACTAAGTCCAAACTAGATTTTAGGATTCGAGGCAACTACATTCGGTCTCGTAGTATGCCTTAAATGGTAGGAAGGTCCCTTCTTTTCAGGGACCCTAAATCCTACTTATCCGCGTCACAGGATGACGCCACCTCCATCTCTTCTCTCACGTATGTGATCGAGTGCTTGATTTATTTTCTCCAGTTTTTGTTTAGTGCCCTAGAGCCTCCAGATGCTGGTATGAGCCACGCATGTTGACTGAGCCTTTTTGAGACATTTCTTTCCTTTGAGTAGGATTTCCTAGTCTATACCCTCGTGCTAATCCCAATTTAGAAAAGATAATGTATGATCCTTAATCGAGAGTTTTCTCGGGCTCCGGCCCGGGATGTAATTAACCACGGGGGCTTGCGCCCATGGGAAACTTGGCCCCGCAATCTACTTTACCCCACTCGATCTCTCGTATCGAGTGGGGGAAACCCGTGACTAGGTCGTGTATATTGCTACCCATCGGGGTGTGCTGGCGACAGCATCTATCCCCAATGGTTAGTCATATGCGCGATCCAATCTGCCCTCCCATCGACCCGTTCGTGTCGAGCGTAGAGGCCTACGATCGTTTTGTCCTACGGGATAGTGCGGCCGTACTCTCTGCATTCGAACCCCCGCGAGCGGTGCTCCTTCGGAGGCCCACACTTCTCCCACCAAGATTAATGTCATCAAGCAGTTTTTTGACAACACAACCTTGGATAGATGAGAACAATCCAAAAGGGATTGATGTCTTTAAATTCTCATAAATAAGTTAACTCCATAAAAAATCTTTATATCGATAAAAAAAAAAAAAACATAAATTACTAAGAAAGTTCAACATTTCTTTAATCCAATAAATATAAGGATATATCTCCAAACACAAAATAGATATATAAAAAGCTCTAAGAAAATAGATGAAATACAACCAGTAATAAACATCTTATGCAATATCATCATCATCGCTGAAAAGAACCTTTTCTAGTTCACTTTCAATATCTTCATCGCTCGAGTCTGGAGAAGAATCCTCAGATGCTTGACTTGGGTTAAGCCCTTCAATATCAACCCCAGTCTTACGGTTAACCAACCGAACACCTTTTAGGAAACCACGAGTAAAGCCTTCTTCGAGATTCTGACGCTCCAGATCCTTTACTTCAATATCGAATAATTTTTCATAAGCCTCTTGAGCACGACTTTGAATCTCTTGATGATAAATTGCAGACTTCTTGAATTCCTCAATGGCCTTCAATGATGTGGCTTCAATATCCAAAGTGATCGTTTCTTTTTTTGTTGAAGATGATCTTGTAACTTCTTGTTCTCTTTCTCAAGAGCTTTCTTCTCTAATGCAAGCATTTTCAAAGCTTCTTTTTGTTGGTTAATTT
Organism: Dendrobium officinale; assembly: GCA_019514585.1. Classification (NCBI taxonomy): domain Eukaryota; kingdom Viridiplantae; phylum Streptophyta; class Magnoliopsida; order Asparagales; family Orchidaceae; genus Dendrobium; species Dendrobium officinale. Next base: position 18,102,306 of record CM033692.1, read on the forward strand.
CTGCATGAGCCTCAATTAACTCATGGCGAGAAAGGTCAGCTTCTCGATTTTGGAAAGAGAGAGATGTGGATATTGTTGCTAATTCAGTTCTACATTCTGTCAATTGGCTCTCCAAGGATGATATTTCTTTAATCTTTGCATCCAATCTTCGTTTATATTCTCCTTGTAAATATTTAACTTTTACAAATTCATCATTCCAATTATTCAAAATTGATTCAAATCGAGATTCCATATCCATCTTTTGAATCATCTGCAATAAGAAATTTAGTTATGCTAAAAAAAAAAAAAAAAAAAGGTGATGATTGGGCAAATATGAAAAAGGAAAGAGATTGAAATTACTCACAATTTCGTTGGCATGTCGTCGCCCACTACAAGTATGCTTCAATACATCTTCTGGTATATGTATTCTTGAGGATCGAGTTTCAATATCCGAATCAAGAGAAATTGCATCAATGGTCAAGAAATGTGCAGCTTCCTTACTTCCAACATCATCTCTCGGTGGGATCGCTTTATCATTTATTTTCCTCTTCTTTAGGTGGGAAGAGTCAGTTACTCTTTGACCTTCTGAAGGTTGGCTTGCTGGACGCTTAAGAGCGGTAGAAGTTATTTCACGAACCTTCTCAGATTTTTTCAACCGAATTGCATGGGATCTTCCTGCCTGAATGGAAAGGCCAACTTTAAAAAGAGATTCCTCTGTCACACATCGACTAATATAACGTAGTTCTTGTTGAAGACTTTCCGTATCAGGAAAATTCAAAATTCTCAAAATATCTTCCTCTCCTACATGTAAAGAGCTTGGCAACTCTTTCAATTTATCCCATTTTTCAGGAAAACCCCACTCATTCTTCACAAAAAAGAATGAGTTACACCAATTTTTTTGAAGGGTCCCTCGTTACAAAATCTAACCATTTCTTATTGGCTCGGCACGAAATCCGGCCATAAGAATCACTTGTAAATTTACACATTTTTGACAGATGTTCTACGGTTAGAGACGCTCCACGTTCTCTAAAAAAATACTGTCAAACCCACTATAATTGTTATCGCTCTACATAAAAAATTGGGGTAAAGCAACGCCGCATGCTTTGAAAATTTCAAGTAACTCGGGTGCTGGAGGAAATCTCAAACCAGCACGCATCGTCATTTCATATACTGCTACAAATCCTTGTGGAGGGGCATGTGCCCTGTCGGTTCTCTTTGGAGCAATAATCAACACCTCATTCGGCACATGAAATTTCTTGCGAATTGCTGCCAAGCTATCAGATGTAATAATGGATGCGACATCATCAGATCTCCTCCTATCACCATCATGAGCAGAAGGAATAATTTTTGAGGCATCTGTCAATCCTCCACCTAAAAATATGTAGTTTTTTGATGAAATAAGATATCAAGACTCTTGAGCGAAGAAAATCAAAATATTATTACCAGAAGTATTCTCCAGATTTTTGGATGAAGGCCTTTTTGATGCGATATCCAAGGATCTTCGTTGATTGTTAAATATGGGATTGTCGGCCATATTTATCTCCAAATTTGAAAAAGACTAACAAATGCCAAAATTCTCCGAGCTACCAATCCAAAGAAAATTTTGGACCGGCACAAGAGAGTTAGGCTTTTTATCGCCACCAATATTCGCTTTGATCTCCACCTACACTCCCCGAGCTACCAATCCAAAGGAATGCTAGGACCGGCACAAGAGAGTAAGGTTTTGATCGCCGCTGACAATCTCCGAGCTATCAATCCAAAAGGAGGGCTTGGAATGACACAAGAGATTGTGATTTCCTCCACCTCCTAAAGAGGTATTTATAGGAAGAAAGATGGGGTAGATGAAAAGTCATTCCATAAAATTCTTAAAAATTTTATTAGAATTTGAAAGGTTGAAATTAAATGTAAAATGAAATAATAATAATTACAATTAATATATTGAAACAGCACTATGCCGAAACCTTGAATATGGCTTGAAGGCCAATCGGCCAGAAGGCCAAACGGCCAAAAAAAAAAAAAAAAAAAAAAGAAGAAAAGTCTTGGAGACTTCAGGGCTTACATTAAAACTAGTGCACGCATTATCCTTTTAATACTATGCACGTTATAACTCCATCTAATATTGAATTGGTCTGAAACAGTTTAATATTAATTAATAACTTCTTAAAGTTATAATCAATATAATAGCAGAAGTTGTAATCTCCATTTTATCAATAGTATAAATTGAACCAAACAATATCCCTTCTTCAATTCATTATAAATAAATGCAAAAATTCAATAAAAACTTTATTAAAATTTCGTATATACATAAATTGATATTTATCTAATTAAACAAATATGTTATGAATTTGGACAAATTAATTATGACTAGTATTTGTCATTCTTTGATATTTATGCTGACAAATATTTATGAGAAGGTAGAAATATATATTTTCGGACTTTGCAAGCATCAACTTCCGAAAACAGGGGGGCAACTGATACATCATAAGAAAATTATCTTGATCATGCACGAATCTTGAGGCAAAATTAAGTTGGAAACTTCAAAGATTAAATTAAGGACCATCTGAACTCCGATTTCAGCGAGCTTATAGTCAAACTGAGCGTCTCAGAAATACGAACCCAACGACATCAAATTCAACCCAATCCGAGCCCAAATGGGTCCAAATCAAGGACCCGAAGCGCTGTTGGGAGGTTCAAACCACAATTTGAGTTACCAAACGGTCTCCGATTTTCACGAGCTTATACTCGAATCGAACGTCTCGACGAGACGAATCCAACGAGCCCAAGATCACCAAATTCCGACATCATCAAGGCCTTCAAATGTCTAATGAACGGTCCACGATCAAGAGATTCAATATCGACCGTCCATTCAAACCACTCCCGATTCGCCCTTGATCTCACACCTATTTACAAGTCATGCCACTCCAGAAAAACTATAAATAGAGCCCTCATTCTTCACAAGAGGGCTCAAGTGAAGAGGAAGAAGAGGAGAAGGAAGGGAGGAATTTGGGAGCTCTCTTGCCACCGACCACCGCCGCCGGAGTTTCTTGCCGACCACCGCCGGAGTTCCTGTCGACCACCGCCGGAGTTCCTGCCGACCACCGCCGGAGTTCCTGCCGACCACCGCCGGAGTTCCTGCCGATCACCGCCGGAGTTCCTGACAACCACCGCCGGAGTTCCTACCGACCACTGCCGGGTTTTCTTACCGACCACTGCCAGTTTTCCTGCCAACCATCGCTTGAGTTTTTCTACTGACCATCGCTGGAGCTTTTCCCAATCACTGCCTTATTTTGGTCGGTCCATTAATCATCATCAGATTTTTGTCTGTTATTAACTTGCTGTAATTCTAGCATCTCCAAGTAAAGGAGCGAATCAAACGTTGTAACTAATCCAGATATAGTGGAAATTTCTCATCTGGGCCAGGCCCCGTAGTTTTTCCCTTTTCGGGTTTTCCACGTAAAAAAGTTTCTGGTGTTTCTCTCCCTTAATTATCTGTTGGTGTGCTGGATATACGTATATTGTTAAGACGCTATATTTTTACTCTACCGCCGCGTATATTCTAGTCCGCATCAATTATAATCAATAGCAATCAATAACATCAATGAGCAATCATCACTTTTACAGCTTAATTTTATTTTAATAGAAGTGCTCCAAATTATATATATATATATATATATATATATATATATATATATATATATATATATATATATATATATATATATATATATATATATCGTACCTTATCTACCTTTGTATAACAACTATTACTCTAGAACTATAACTAGCATATCATTATCCGACCACTATCGCATGATTATCGTAGCTCATCCATTGTCATCCGGCTATTATCATTCTAGTAATCATAGCTCATCCATTATCGCTTGACTACCATCATTTGATCACTATCTTCTTATCAGGCATCATCAATCACTATTACTTCTCTAGCATTCACTACTAATATAATGGTTTGTTCTTATAATATCTTCTTCTATAGTTAAGAGAAATAACAAATTTTTGTAACTTTAAGTATAGAGTAGATCATTTTAATTGGATCGTTTTGCTTTTTTTTTTTCTTTTTGTAACTTAAAGTATTTTCCCTTTAAAAAATTGTACGGAATAACTTAATAATGCAATAATGTTTTTCTCATTAAATTTTCTGAATATTGACCGCAAAACATAAATTTTATTTAAGCGAAATTAAATTCTAAAATATTGAGAACATTTTTTTTATTTTCTTATCAGCAAAATTAGTTGACAATAACATTTTATTTTACTTATTATTTTTATTTCTTAAGAATCTTAGTATTATAATATTTTCTTTAAAAAAAATCGAACATTACCGTTCTTAGTGCGTACAAATTCCAAAATGTTTTATTTTAAAAAAATTCAAAAAGCGAAAAAAAAAATTTACCGTCCCTCGATTCCCACCCGAGGCCTCGACAAAGGGCGGCCACCTCGCATCGACGCCTCTGATCATGCCATGTCAGCACGAGTATTCCGTTTCCAGTTTTTTCTTTAAACGTAAAAAAGCAGCATGTTTTTCGCTGACTGGCCGCGCCTCCAGGACAATTCTCTCTCTGTCGCTTCGAGCTCACACTGTGAGCAGCTCTTCAGTCGGGTTCTGTTAATGGCAGATTTCGATTTCGTCGGCTCGATTGGAGCGGAATAGACAGCGGCAAGGGAGTAAAACACATCCGATGGTCCTTTCTTGCTCTTCTTCTCCTCTGCGGTCTTCTTACTGTAGATGGGATCTCTGGAAAAGAGCACCTCGCTGAAGCGAACCCCGCCGGTCCGCTCCGCCAGCTTCTGCCGTTCGTTATTCCACCGACCGAGATCCAGACTGGCCCGCTTCCTGCTCTTCGAGAAGGTCGACTACTTTCAATGGATCCTGACTGCTGCGGCGTTTTTCTTCGCCGTCATTCTCTTCCAGGCCTTCCTTCCTGGCTCTGTTCCGGATAATCTTTTGCCAGAGGCAATGTTGAGGGGGATCACGGACCTTTGCCGGGGAATTACTGGGATTTGGACTTCGGGGAGGGGATACGGTTCGTGCCGGCGAAGCTTCTGGAGAGAATCGAGAGGGAGTGGAAGGAAGCGAATTCAACTTTGATGGCGTTAGGCAGGCCAATGAAGCGCGCGGGGATTAGAAAACCGCGGCTGGCACTGGTCGGTTCCTCGCTTTCTCTGCTTGCGGTTTCTTGATTGAACTAAATTGTTTCTTTCTTGGTTGTACTTTTGTTGGTTGATGTTGTGGCTTTACGGGAAATTTGGATGACAGATAGTTGGAGGGTTTTCAGCGGATGCCATGCAGCTGCAGATGATCAGCATTGCTGCTGCTTTGAAGGAGATAGGATACGAGATAGAGGTATGCATTTGAGTAAGCCATATGTTCTTGAATTTTGGTGAGCAAAATTTTGTATGTATGATTAACGTATGGTGTTTTTGAATTGTGGTAACACGTAGTTCTCTTAGCACACTCCATTTCAATTTTTGAATGTTTTTTTATATATTATTGGATACAAGTTTTAGGGCTTTTATAATTTTGAATGCAAGTCATAATCTCTATTTATAGAATTAGTTTTGCGAAAATGATGTCAAATATTTTGAATTCAAATATAATTTTGTATGAAAAATAAATTTAATCCTAACCAAATATTCAAATTAAAACCTAATATTATTCAAAAGGATAATTCAATTTATTAAAATAAATCTAATAAAAACATGAGAAATTCAACCAAAATTAAAGATGGGCATAAGAAGATCTAGAAATTGAAAAGTTGCTTTCAATTTCCAAGGGATATATGATGTTATCAGTATCTCTATTTTCTAGTCGTATATGCTTTCAATTTGATTGAAATTTTTGATCTTGCACGTGGTCATTTCTTTCTTTCTTCTAATATTCGTGACATTCTATTTTGTTCCTTCTTGAATTTGAGCAATTTCTTTTGATATATGTAGTGATTTAGTTCACATGTATTTCACTGAGCATTGCATGGATGATTTTGTTTGTGATAATAGATCTTGACATGTACGTGTTCTCTACATTCTTCAGGTTTTCTCATTCGAAGATGGCCCTATGCGTACAGCTTGGATAGGGATAGGGATGCAGTTGACTGTCCTACTCAAGCACATGAAACAGGAAATCACCATAGATTGGCTAGAGTAAGGAAATCATTCAACGTGTACTATTAATTTATTATAAAATTATATCAAGAGCTATCTTGTGTTTCAAATTCACCCTTGGCTGTTTGAAACATCAAACCTACTGAAAAATGTTTGATTCCAATTAAAGGCAATACTTTGTGCAGTTACGATGGCGTACTTGTGAGTTCTGCTGAGGGCGGCCTTGTTCTTTCATGGTAAATGCAGTTCATCTTTTGCATCAGATTACTGTCTGAATTATTAGTTGGATGTCCCTTGTTTTAGGAGGATTTGCATATGTATAACGGATTTGGGGACCCTCTCCAATTACCTTAGTAATTGCACTGTGCAACCCATCCTTGCCCTGCAAGCATTTTTCTGGCAGCTAGGACTTATTCAATAAATCCATGTAGTCAAGTCAAATTCCAACTACCAATCGGGCGTGGTTGTGATGCGATAAGCACCATGGAATTATCATGTCGATTGGAGAGAACCTGAATCAGTGCTTCTACTTCTTCTTGTTTCCTTAGGAAATGAAAGGCCTTCAACTGTCTTTGTTGAACCACTTTTTATGAGTTTTGATTATCAATCAACAGTGCATCATTATGAATAAAATAGGTTACATAGATTCAGATGATCTGCATATGGCATGCACGTTTGCTGACTAGGAACACTCTGCCCTTATCTCATATAAACTTATATTCAAAGAGTTCCCATCCTCTTACATCCTCTTATGTTGGTGAAATTATTACGTGTGGACGCCGAATACCATTCGGAGACCAATCAGATTGCACCACATCTCCCACTGTTGGTACCGCGGCTCGGTACTCGGCTCGGTACCGCTACGTGACGCATTCTGGTTAGTCTCCGGATGATGAACTGCGTTTGGCATCCGCACAAAATAATCTCTCCTTCTGTTGCCCCTTGCGAGTAGATTAGGGGCAGCATGATCCAACTTTTCATTGCCAATTTCACACATTTTTGGTTCATCTGGAGAGCTCTATGCTTTAAGTTCCAATGCATGTAAAATAAAATTTTTGGCTATTAATGTAGCCGACCACACGTAGTAGGATAAGGCTTTATGTTGTGATAATTTGCTTAAGGTTTTGGTTTCTTTGATCTTGCTAGGCATCGTATTATTAACAATATGAGGCTGATAGTCTGCCTGCTTATTGGCAGTGACGAGCTCTTCAAACTTGTCATCCATTGAGGTGGACAACTCTACCTTATTTTAGGTCAGATCGATTTACAATTAAAATAAGTATGTGGAAACTCCAGCAGATCTGAAAAGAACAACGCTTTTTGCATGAAGTAATACGTCATTGCCACTAAAATCTACCCGTGCTGTACGCTGTAAAGTTAGAAGTTTACTTTTCATCAGGGAATTTCTAGCGATAATTTCTCTGTAATTTGAGTTATAGTTCAATTCTAGATCAATGAAGCATATTCTACTTTATTATATTTGCAGTGGGTTCTGTTTTTATTTGTGGTAGTCAGTTGCAAAAGAACTCTACAGTTGCCAAGGTATTCGCCGCAAATCTTAACACGTGAGTAAAGACATTGATAAGCGGAGTGGGGCACCTTCCGACTAGCATGATCGACCGAATGGGTCACGTAACTAGAGTGGGGAGAGTCAACATGTTTTTACTTCATGGTTTTAGTCATAGAGCCACTAGATTAATAAGATCATCCAACTTCTTTTGAAGTCCTATCGGGTCCATTGGGAAGCGCTAAGTAATACTTAAAGAAGATTGGGTGTCAGGGACAACACTCTACAAGGAGAAAACATAATTATGACTCACTATATGGTGCAAGAAATTATTGGACAACAAGCTACAAGTGAGACTTAAGTAATCTAGGCAATTAGGATGGTTGTTGGGTTGAGGACAACACCTAAACACTTAATCAAACTCACCTAAAGGTCACTAGATGGTGCATTAATGGTTTGGACAACAAGCTACAATGGTGATTTAAGAAATCTAGGCAATTAGGAAGGTTGTTAAGTTAAGGACAACACCTAATTAATTAAGAAACCAGCCCAACATTCACTAGATGTGTGTAGAAATGATATGGATAGCACGCATAATAGTAATTTAAACTAGTTTAAATGATGATATGCATGCAACAATACATAAGAATGGTTATGTAAGCTCTTAGGATGACTTCTAACACATGTAACGCATGCTAGCCATGCTCTGATACCAAGATGATGTGAAACCAAACATGCAAGGATGATTATATTAAGGAATTTGCATGCTTAATATTTAGAGCACAATAATTATATCTTTATAGTGATTTCAAATGACAACATAAAACACAAAGAGTGGTGACATAAGCTTAGGCTAAATCACATGTGTAGGAGTTAAGACCATAAAACAATCAATTAGTCTAACATTGCATACATGGAAAGTTTCAACAAGAAATTCCTAGACTTAATACTATGAAGGATTCCTCATACAACTCTATAATTTACTAGGCTTTAGCGGAGGACTAGCACGATCTTAGTGAATCAATTAAATTCCACAATTGAAAGTAACGAGGAAAATAAAGAGCGAGGGAAAGAGTTCACCGAAGGTAGCTGGCGACGGATGGATTGGTTGACGTCCCACGATCATCCACAATCCGGTTGGGAGGTGTTCCTCAATTGACGGGGCCAACGTGAAGATGATGCGTTCAATGTAGCATTCCACAGAGTCGTCAATGTCCAAATTGAAATCGAAGAATGGAGATCGGAGAATGTCGATTCGATCCAGAGAATCCTCTACGAACCCATGATCAACATCTGGGTCGGCCATGCATGATTGTCTAAGAGAGAAAGTAGAGAGTGAGAGAGGGAAGGGGTCGGGTAGGTTCGGCCAAGCAAAGGGTAAGAAGGGAAAATGGTTAAATATGAAAATAATTTCATGTCTAGTGAGTAATTAGAGAGTAATTTCCTTGAAATTTGAATTTGAAATGAGTGGGAATTATGAAGGAAAGTGGGGATGGGATTGAATTAATTATATCCTTAATTTATAAGACTTAATTAATTAGAGAGAGGAGGGGGAAGGGGCTGGCCAAGGAGAGAGGAGAGAGAGAGGGGTTAGGCGTGAAGGAGGTGGGCCCAAGCAATTAAGGGGATTCAATACTTAAATCTGAAATTAATTTCATATTCAAGTTAATTGGGGGTTTTTCCTAAATTAAAGGAGAAGAATTTAAGAAGAGTTTTGAAATTCAAATATTTTGCATTTGAATTTAATTCTCCTCCTAAATTAAGAAAGCATTTATGGTGGATTCAAATTCAAAAGTTTGGAGGGAATTATGTGGCCGACGGCTATTGTGGGGGAGAAGGACATGGCCGGCGCTTTAAGTGGTGGAGCAAGGGGCCGACGAGTGGAGGCTTCATGCTGGCGGCTAAGGGCTTGGGCTAGGTAACTTAGATCCATGAATTGAGCAATTTTCTAATATGGATTATGTCAATTTAGGAAATAATTCAAAATATGAAATTGAAATCAGTTTTTGAGTTGGATCTCCCTCCTAATCTTCATGCTCCACTTTTGGAAAGAGGCAAGACAATCAATTTTGGATCCATGGGAGGGGAAGGTCGGCGGTTAGGGTTTGGGTGGCGTTTGGCTAAGGAGGAAGGGGTGTGAGTTAAGTGGAAGGGATCTTGTTGAGGTTGACCGGCGGCTTGGATACTTGAAGTGGCTGGCGGGTGGTTGGGGAAGAAGAGGTGGCCGGGTATAGGGGAAAGGAAGAGATGATAAGAAAATACTACGAGTACTAACCGCGAGCCCAGGAATCCACCGACGGCTGACGGGTGATGCGTGGCTCTCCTAGGGTTTCTCCTCTCAAGAACTCTCAAAGAGATCAAGAACAAGAAAGCTAAAATTTTTATTCATATTCATCATTAACCCATAATACAAGAGAACTAGCTTATAAATAGGCCTCATGAAAAGAAAAGAAATAATGACTAAAATGTCATTTGGGTTACAACACCACATGACTACCCCCAAGGGTAAAATGGAAAAAACAGAAATATAAAATAAACTTGTCACGACCCGGCCCGATAAGCTCGTGTAGACGAGGAGGGAACGGATGTCGGACGTGCAGAACATAAACTTTTCTTACAACATGCAATAAATAATCTAAAACACTTCATAAGAAACTAAAGGCGCCTCTAAATATTTTCCAAATTGTATTAAATATTGCATATCAGTTCAAATATACAAAGTTGGCTTTAAAATTTCTCAAACATGCCAAACCACCCAAAATGAAAACTACAACTAAAAAAATCTGGTCCTCTACGACTATTGGTGAACCAAGGGCGGTCAGCCATTCTTTGCGGTGGGTTCTCTTGAAAATGTCCCAAAACGAGAGAAAAAGCTAAAACTCAATAGAAAACACTAACTTTAACATCTCCACATGCCTTTTAAATGAAAATTTACATGTATGCTAGAAGTAAAATATCTTGATTGTTTTGCTATACATGATAGTTCTTTTGTAAATATTAAATGTGATATGATAGTTCATCTGGATATGCTTTCAATTATATCATATGTCTTATGTCTATGCTTGCTTATACTTTATCTTATACAGTCGTACCGGAGTACCAGAAATGTACTGATCAAGTACACAAACATATTTTTGGTCATTCTTTTCCTTTCCTCTTTTGTCCCAAAGGGTCATATTGCTCATAAGAGCCGTATTTGTGCTTTTGCACCATATTTGGTACTCTGCCTTCAACATGCACAATCATTTACATATTCTTTCTATAGAAACATATGTATGTAGTGTAGCATTTTCATAACAATCATATGCATTGAGTATGAAGCAAGTACATGAAATAGGCTTCTATGAAATGCTTACTAACAATTAATGAGAATTTAATATACTTGAGATCGTCAAATATGCATTGATTCATAGAAACATTTCTACATTTCCATCAAATAATAAAGACATTTCATATGCATTTAATATGTATCAAAATCAACTAATGAGATATTTCAAAACAAAAATATAAAAGAACATGAATATATAGAGTACGTTCCTACCTCAAATGTCGCTCCTTTGAAGGTGTCGTTTCCGATCTCTCCTTAATACCTCTTTTCAAAACCTAAGGGAAGAATTTAAAACATAAGTTTTTCTTATATCAATCTAAAATAATTTTTATCTCACTAACTCTTACTAACCCTACACATGTCATTCATTTATTAATCTCCTTAAGCTCATTAATACTCTCTAACTTATCCATAACCTAAAGCTAATTTATTTCATATCTAATCGTGTTCATCAACAATTTCAAATCTCATGTTTCAAATATGTTCCTTCATGAAATGCATAATAATTTCTAATTTTTGGATTTAAAATAATGTAAAATTTAGGGAAAAAATATTTTTTTTTATAAAAAATTTCAATTTTCCTTAATTAGAGACCCGTATGACCCTTAGAAATAAATTTAGTTAACATGCAAGGTTAAAATTACAAAATTTGGAAAACTTAAAAATCTTTTAATAAAAATTAATTTCATTGCTTATTCATGCTTCTAAACATCTCCTAACAACATTCCTAAACAAAATTTAATTTTTAAAAGAAACCCTAATTTTGAACATCCTTTAATAAATGTTCAAGTTTTCATGGTGAAAATCCTTGCCTCATCTTTCCCTACAACTTTTCTTCTAGGCTTTGAAGTTTTGAGTAAATCCTAAAATTTCTCTCAAAGAAACTAAGGGAAAAGAAACTTTTCTTGCATTAGAAGCTTACCTTTCTTCTTCCCTAAGCTTTCTCTTCCACTTCCCTCCAAAAGCCTGCCGGAAACCACCGTCGATCACCGGTTCGCAAGCACCCGTCGCTCTTCTCCTCCTTTTCCGCCCGCTCCTTCATTCGGTCCCTTAAGTGTTTGGGCCTTAAGAAAACAATTAAAATGCCAAATGACGCATGTGCCCCTCCTCCCATTAATTCCTTAAGGCTTCATGATGTATCATGAGGGTAATTTGGGCAAAACTAAAAATTTTACTTAAACGAACTTCTACGATTTTTAATTTTCAAACCATGTGAAATTTGGTATACGTTCTTTATACTGTTTCGATCAAAATTTCGTGTAGAATTTAATAAAATTTATTGCGTCGAATTCTGACGACTTTGAAATTTCACCTAAATTCGTCGCGGCGCATCGAAATGCGTGCGACACAGCCGATTGACATATTTCAGGTTTTATAATTCTCCCCTCCTAATAAAAATTTTATCGTCAAAATTTAAATGAGAGAAAAAATAAACATACCTTACTCAAAGAGATGAGGATGTCACTTCCTCATTTCTGACTCTTTCTGCCAAGTAGCATTCTTCTCCAACCCATGCTTCTATAGAACTTTAACAAAAGGTATGTCCCTGCTCTTGAGTTGTTTCACACTAAACTCCAAGATACGATCCAGTTCTTCAACATAAGTAAGATCTGACTGTAAGTTTACATCTTCTGTTATGATCTTAGAAGGATCTTTTGATATAAACTTTCTTAGAGAAGACACATGAAACACATTGTGGACAATATATGTAGCTGGTAAAGCCAATATGTAGGCTACTTTCCCAATCCTTTCCACAATCTCAAAAGGACCAATGTAACGAGGACTGAGTTTGACAACCTTGCCAAAATGGAGTACACCCTTCATAGGCCTAATCTTTATGAAAACAAAATCCTATATACTGAATTCCACAAAATGGTGCTTAGCATCATAATACTTCTTCTGTCTATCTTGTATTGCTAGCAACCTATCCCTGATCATTCTGATCTTGTTTGCAACATCATCAATCAAGTTTGATTCAATTATCTTCCTCTCACATGGCACTGCCCAACATAGAGGTGTTATACATTTCCTTCTATAGAGTGCTTCATATAGAGCAATTCTTATGCTGGCTTGGAAGTTATTGTTGTAAGCAAACTCTATCAAAGGAATATGAGATTCCCAACCTACACCAAAATCAAGAACATACAGTCTCAACAAGTCTTCAAGGTTTTGAATAGTCCGCTCAGTTTGTCTATCAGTTTGAGGATGGAAGACCATACTAAAAGTCAATCTGGTGCTAATAGCCTCTTGAACTTTCCTCCAAAGTCTAGAAGTAAATCTATCATCTCGATCAGATACTATAGACTTAGGTACACCGTGCAAACGAACAATCTTAACCAAATATAATATTGCTAGCTTCTCAACTGAGTCAGTCAGTCGGATAGACAAAAAGTGAGCAGACTTTGTAAGCTTATCAATGATAACCTAAATAGCATCATGACTCTGTTGAGATTTGGATAAACCTGACACGAAATTCATAGCAATATCATCCCACTTCCACTTTGGAACCAGTAATGCTTAAAGTAATCCACTTGACTTTTGATGCTCAACCTTTACTAACTGACAAGTAGTACACTTAACAACGAAATCAGCTACACTCATTTTCATCCCAAGCCACCAAAATAAACCCTTAAGGTCTTGATACATCTTATTACTACCAGGATGAATAATATAAGCATAATAATGAGCTTCATAAAGAACATCTTTCATCAAATCACCAACATTAGGCACATAAACTTTGCCCTTATACCATAAAAGATTATCTTCATCAATATTGAAATCCTCTTCATGACTTGCCTTTACTAACTGAATGATCTTCACATAATCTGGATCCTTCCATAAAGATTCAGCTATCTCACTCCTCAAATCAGATTGCACTATCAACTGACCTAACCATCATACATTTTCAGTTGTAGGAAGTACTACAGACAACTCCAACCGTTCCATCTCTTCAATTAGCTTCTCTTGCTGAGTTACTAAACCTTTCAACTTCATCGACATTTTTCTGCTTAATGCATTATCAACAATATTGGCTCTTCCTAGATGATATTGAATATATAAATCGTAATCATTAAGCAGTTCCATCCATCTGCTTTGCCTTAAATTCAGCTCTTTCTGAGTGAAAATATATTTCAGATTCTGGTGATCTGTAAATACTTCACAATGTACGCCATATAAATAGTACCGCTAAATCTTCAAAGCAAAAACTACAGCAGCAAGTTTTAAATCGTGGGTTGGGTAGTTCTTCTTATGACTTTTCAATTGCCTAGAGGCATAGGCAACTACTCTCCCATGTTGCATCAAGACACAACTCAAGCCCTTCAGTGATGCATCACTAAAAATCTGAAATCCTTCAGTACCTGAAGGAATAGTAATAATCGGTGCAGTCATCAAACGAGTCTTCAACTCTTGAAATGCTTCCTCACATTGACGGCTCCACTCAAACTTAACTGCTTTCTGAGTCAGTCTACTCAAAGGTGCAGCAATCTTGGAAAACCCTTCTACAAACCTTCTGTAGTAGCCAGCTAACCCAAGAAAACTCCGTATCTCAGTCACTGTTGTAGGTTTGGGCCATTCAGCTATAACCTGCACCTTATGCTGATCCACAGAAATACCATCCTCATTAATTACATGACCAAGAAAAGTCACACTCTTCAGTCAACTCACACTTAGAGAACTTGACATACAATTCATTGCCTCATAGAGTTTGTAACACTGCCTAAAGATGATTGGCATGATGCTCTTTATCACAAGAATAGATCAGAATGTCATCTATGAAGGCAATGAAAAAACTGTTGAGCATTGGCTTAAACACCCGATTTATCAGATCCATAAAAGCAGCTCGGGCTTTTGTTGGCCCAAAAGGTTATACTGTGAATTCGTAGTGTCCATACCTTGAGCTAAAAGCTGTCTTTGGGATGTCTTCCTCCTTAATCTTCAACTGATTATAGTTAGACCTCAAATCAATATTGGAAAAGACCGTGGCTCCAACTAGTTGATCAAATAAATCATCTATCCTTGGAAAATGATACTTGTTCTTAATGGTAAGCTTGTTCAACTCCCTGTAATCAATACAGAGTCGCATGCTACCATCC
Source organism: Dendrobium officinale (assembly GCA_019514585.1). Taxonomy (NCBI): domain Eukaryota; kingdom Viridiplantae; phylum Streptophyta; class Magnoliopsida; order Asparagales; family Orchidaceae; genus Dendrobium; species Dendrobium officinale. The sequence goes on from CM033692.1 coordinate 18,117,334, forward strand.
TTCTTCTTAACAAAGAGAATTGGTGCTCCCCAGGGTGAGGTGCTTGGGCGAATAAATCCATTCTCCAGCAGTTCTTGTAATTGTGACTTCAGCTCATGAAGTTCCTTAACTGTCATACGATAGGGTGCTTTTGAAATAGGCTCAGCACCATGTATAAGATCGATAGAGAAATCAATCTCTCTAACTAGAGGCATTCCAGGTAAGACCTCGGGGAACACCTAAGGAAAGTCCCTTACCACAGCAATCTCCTTCAGCTCTGACACTTGTTTTGAAGTGTCTCTTATATGAGCTAGAAAGCTTGGATACTCTTTCAAAATTAAACTACAAGCTTTCATAGATGAGATGATCATAGAGGATGCACCTTGATTACCTTGAAAGACAAGCTTCTCTCCTACAAGAAGCTTGATCTTCACTACCTTCTTATTACATCTATGGAGATGAACTGGCTAGACATCCAATCTATCCTTAGAATCACATTGAATTCATGAGTGATAATACAATCAACTCAACTTCAAATTCCCTCTTGCATGAAGAAAGTAATGGTGAACATACACTTGAGGCAATCATACTAGACCCATCAGGTAGCAGAATTGATAGCGTAGTGGGCATAGTGCGGACATTCAATGCATGCTTCTTAACAAACTCCAGACTAATGTATGAATGTGATGCTCCGGTATCAAAAAGTACTCTACTAGGTAGATATTGAACATAAATAATACCTGTGATCACTTCAGGAGATTCTTTGGCTTCTTGCTGCTTGATAACATAGACCCTTGGTTGTACAACAGGTCTCGTAGCTGGATAACTAGGTGTCGATGCAGAAGACTTTTGAGCTCTAGGTCTACCAACTGTCGGATATCTCCCAGTACTCTGCTGAGGTGGAGGAGCACTAGACCTCCCCTCCCTTGGACCCCTTGGGCAGTTCCTAGCCATGTGCCCAGGCTGATGGCACCAAAAACAAACATTGGAGCTATATAAACATTCACCTATGTGCAACTTGCCATACTTATCACATGTTCTGACACTGGATGAACTCCCACCACTATCAGATTTGGTCTTCTTCATACTAGGTCCTCCAGAATATGTATGGAAACTCATAGTCTTCTCAAAACCCTTCTTCTTCTGAAGGAAGTCCTTTCGTTTCCGAGTAGCTTAAAAATCAATTTCTATCCTCCTTGCTCTCTTAACCAAAACAGTGTAATCATCAAGGCCAAAAGGAATCAACGGCTGTCAAATCGCATCACGAAGCCCTGACAAAAATTTATGGCATTTGTCTTCAACACTTGAGATAATATGAGATGCGTAATGGGACATCATAGTAAACTCAGTTTCATATTGTATAACTGTCCGATCCCCTTGTACTAATCAAATAAATCGCTTCTGCATCTGCCTCCTCACAGAAAGAGGCATAAACCAGTCTCTGAAGACTTTAATAAAATCACCCTATAGGGGTAAAATGGGAAAAATAGAAATATAAAATAAACTTGTCACGACCTGGCCCAATGAGCTCGTGTAGACGAGGCGGGAACGGGTGTTGGACGTTCAGAACATAAACTTTTCTTACAACATGCAGTGAATAATCTAAAACACTTCACAAGAAACTAAAAGCGCCTATAAACATTTTCCAAATTGTATTAAATATTGCATATCATTGCATATCAGTTCAAATATACAAATGTGGCTTTAAAATTTTTCAAACACGCCAAACCACCCAAAATGAAAACTACAAATAAAAAGAAATAAGAGAAACCTGTCATCTGGTCCTCTACGACTGTAGATGAACCAAGAACGTTCAGCCATTCTTTGCAGTTGGTTCTCCTGAAAATGTCCAAAAATGAGGGAATGAGCTAAAGCTCAATAGAAAACACTAACTCTAACATCTCCACATGCCTTTTAAATGAAAATTTACATGTATGCTTGAAGTTTTGAGCAAACCCTAAAATTTCTCTCAAAGAAATCTAAGGGAAAAGAAACTTTTCTTGTATTAGAATCTTACCTTTCTTCTTTCCTAAGTTTTCTCTTCCACTTCCCTCCAAAAGCCTGTTGGAAACCGCCGCCAGTCATCGGATTTCGCAAGCGCCCGTCGCTCTTCTCCTCCTCTTCTGTTCGCTCCTTCGTTCGACCGAGAAAACACAAGGGACCGAATGAATTTGGTCCCTTAAGTGTTTGGGCCTTAAGAAAACAATTAAAATTCCAAATGACGCATGTGCCCCTCCTCCCATTAATTCCTTAAGGCTTCATGATGTATCTTGAGTGTAATTTGGGCAAAACCTAAAAATTTTACTTAAACGAACTTCTACGATTTTAATTTTCAAACCGTGCGAAATTTGGTATACGTTCTTTATACCATTTCGATTGAAATTTCATGTAGAATTTAATAAAATTTATTGCGTCGAATTCCGACGACTTTGAAATTTTGCATAAATATGTCGCTGCCATCGAAATACGTGCGACACATCCGATCGATAGATTTCGGGTTTTACAAAACTAGAACATAAAACACATAGAAAAAAAATAAACTCCTGATCGTAGTCGCTGATCTCTGATGTCCTCATCACCTTGAGTAATATGTTTTTTGGAAAATGAATATTAACACATGCTTACAGTCTTTTGCAGGAGCCTTTCAAATCTGTACCTGTCATATGGACCATACAGGATAGGTCTCTTTCTGTTCGTTTTAGTGAGTATCTTAAAAAGGGTCAGACTGGACTTGTCAATTATTGGAAGAGAATTTTCGACAGAGCTACTGTTGTAGTATTCGCAAACTACTTTCTACCGGTATGGATTGCAATTTTCTTTAAATGATGCTATTTTGAACGATTTAGGAAATTATGCTGAATTTAGATGTCTAATGTATTTAATCTTAAAATCTTGTAATTTTTTTCTTATAAATTATTGCAGATCTCGTATTCAACATTTGACACGGACAACTATTTTGTTATTCCAAGTTCTGCTGCTGAGGCATGGGAGGCAGTTTGTTTTCTTGCCTCAAATAACCTGACCGATTTGCGAATTAATATGGGCTATAAGTCAGAGGATTTCCTTGTTGCTATTGTTGGCAGTCAATTTGAATACAGCGGTATGTGGCTGGAGAATGCACTTGTATTACAAGGATTAGCGCCACTTCTCCTAGAATTTTCTTATGGCAATTCTTTTTCTTTGCTCAAAGTTGGCGTGTTAATTGGGAACTCAAGTGGTTCATATAAGTCGGCTTTGAAGGTACTGTGCTGTTTGGCTATTGTGTGCTCTATTTATTGTGAAATTCTGTTAAATCATTCAAGCTGAATTTTTATAATATCCTTTTTATTGATTGATTTCATTTTCATGTTTACTGTTGTAGGCTGTTGCTCAAAACTTTGGTTACCCAAGGGACAGTGTGCAGCTAATTAGAGGCAATGGGGATGAATACAGTTTCCTTAGTACAGCAGACCTTGTGATATATGGATCATTCCTTGAGGAGCAAACTTTTCCACAGGTTTTGCTGCGTGCTATGAGTCTTGGAAAGTTGGTTGTTGCGCCTGACCTTGAAATAGTTAGAAAATATGTACGTTATTGCATGTCTAGTTCTTCTGAATATTCTATAACGTTCTTATTTTATCTTTTGGAATATGAATTTAGTAACTGTTTTTTGAAACACTGCAATATTAGGTTGTTGATGGGGTGAATGGTTTTCTTTACCCAAAGGATGAGCTTAACAAATTAACACTGGTTTTACGTGAAGCAATCTCGAGGGCAAAATTATTTTCCTCAGCCCAGCAAATTACATCGTTAGGGAACGCCAGAAATCTAATGGTCTCGGAAACTATTCAAGGCTATTTATGGTTACTGGAAAAAATCCTTAAACTTCCATCTGAAATTTCTTCTCCTAAGGCAATTGCAGATTTACCTTCAAAGTTGAAAGAGGAATGGCAGTGGCATCAATTTGCTAATCTAAGAGAGATGAATGATCCAAATAAAACTATTCGAAGTTATGAAATTCTTAATAAGATAGAAGAAGAGTGGAACCAAACAAATGTGACTTATTTTCACTCCAGCTTTGGTGAACAAATCTCCAGCATAAACTGGGAAGAAGAAAATATAATTCAGATGGTAAATGCTAAAAAAAGGTTAGAAGAAGACGAGGTCAGAAATGATTTTTTTGAATGATATTTTGTTCCTATCATTGCTGATCTCTATATCTGCTTTTTCGTTATCTTTTAATAAGTATCTAATCTACTCAAACATCAATCAGTTGAAGGAAAGAAGTGACCAGCCTCGTGGAACTTGGGAGGAAGTCTATCGAAGCGCTAAAAGAGCTGACAGGGCAAAAAATGAGTTGCATGAAAGGGATGAGAAGGAACTTGAGCGGACAGGCCAGCCTTTGTGTATATATGAACCTTATTTTGGTGAAGGAGCTTGGCCTTTTCTGCATAATAATTCACTGTACCGTGGAATTGGCTTGGTATGTTTGTCTATATGCACATTTATGAATCATGCCGTTAGGAACCTTAGGGCCCGTAGGAAGCAAAAACATGCTCTTGGTCACATCATTGCAAAAATTTGTTCTAAGATTTCTATGTTACACATACATTTTTGATTTAGACTATATTGTCACTAAATGTTATTACATGCTTTTCAACTAAACATTTACGTGGTATTACAATAATCTCCTTATCAAGTGACTATTCTGGCGACAAAGTTTCATTCTGGTGTGGTATATATCCTCATGATGCATATTCTTTTATGTGCTGCATATGATATTTTTCAATTCATAACACGTTCAAATTCATAAATAAATAACCAGCACCCATGCATTTCAACAGATTATAGGCTTACTTTCATTCTCTTTTTACTCATTATGCTTTTCATCCTTATTTTAGATGCCACAGGAACTGTCATTTTGAAAACAGGAAAACAATTAACTTCTAGATGATTTTGAAAGCAGGAAAATAATTAAATCCCAGTGCTCTCTCTAATTTGTTTCAGTTTTATTTTATTATGTTTATTAGTCTATTAAATATATACTACCAGATCTTTTCTCTTGCTAACGTGTTTTCTCTTTGGCTTAGTCATCCAAAGGGCGCAGACCTGGAGCTGATGACATAGATGCTAATTCCCGTCTGTCTATTCTTGGTAATGCCTATTACCGAGATGCCTTGAGTGAATATGGAGCATTTTTTGCTTTAGCTAACCGGATTGATAGAATACACAAGAATGCTTGGATTGGTTTCCAGTCATGGAGAGCTGGGGCTAGAAAGGTAAGGTCAAGGTATCTATTATACCAATAAGTTTGATGACATTTTGATTTGTTACCATTTAGATTTGAAAGGGTAGTGTCTTTGACATTAAACTTTGAAAGCTCTTGGTCTAGTTGATATTATCTTATGCATTATGATTATTAGGGAGTTATGGATCTATTTCTTTGAGTCATTTTTTATTTCATTGACAATATACTTGTGAAATATTTGGGGAAAGGCGTTCGTGGTGGTGGCAAATATAGAGCGACATTGTGGAAAATAAAAGCATTGCACCGGAAACACCTAAAAAGGCTAAAATTTGTGTTCAATAATATTCATTCGCTCAGAAATTTCACCAATCCAAAAACTAGCTCAAGATACAAAATATTCACTAGTATATTTTTCTCTCTCTTACTGTTTCTCTTATTCTTTTTTCTTGAATCTCACCTTTTCCTATCAACCTCTTTCTCTTTTTTCCAGTAAAAGAAAATATCCTAAGAAAATATGATGAAAAACATAGCAATACATAGACTATATATATATATATATATAATAATAAGTTATAGGATATTTATACGTTTATCTACGAGCCATCTCGGTTGAATGCAATGTTAATGAGGATTAACAAACATATTTTGATAAAATATTGACTCAATGATAAAATATTGACTCAAAATGTCTTTCATTCGAACATCAAAGCAGTCCAAATACACCAGTTGAAACATGAGGCTATCATGGAATGAAATTTATAGAAGTGTTTGCATAAACTTATATTTTTATTAAGAAACAAAAAGTTAATAATAATAATATCATATAATAAATGATAATAAATTTAAATATATAAATAGGAAGAAAGAGGTTATCAAAGAAAAAAAGAAAATTAAAATAAAACATTAATAACTAATACTAAAGCATACCATAAAAAAATAAATAGAATACAAAATTACTAAATATTATTTAGATACCCTATTTATTTTTTTTAAATAATAATTTATAATATATTACAATAAATTTAAATATATAGATTATAAAAAGGAAAAGAATTAATATAATTAATTTTAAATTTATAGATTATAAAAAGGATGTTAAAAATGAAAAGAATAAAATTAAAATATAGAATAATTCAAACATATAATAAAAATAAGTTAAATGAATATTAATTTCATTGATATTCATATCCTATATCGAACAAAAAAATAAAAATAATTTGTTCGTAATAATTTATACAAAAATAAGAGTAATAATAAAGTGCAAACTTAGATGTTCCCTTTGCTCTTAGCCTTTATCACTTGGTTCGTACTTGCTAGGTGATGGGAAAAACATTGTTAAATGAAATTGAAAGTCTTATTTGGTTGGGAACCATTGCTTATACCTTAATGTTTGTATTAAGCTTTTTGTTAAACTTAGTAAGAAAAAGCCTAATGCTACATGGAGCTACTGCAACACAAGTTTAAGTACTAGAAAAGTAAATTAAAGAACACATTTTGGGGAAAGAGATCTAATTTAAATTTAAATTTGAGAGGGAATTATTTAAGAAAAGGGGGTTGATTTGGGAGGGAATTAGGAGAGCCTATTTAATGCTAACTATGTGGTGATTTCAGATTATGCTTTATTTTGCTGGAATTAGTTTTGTTTAGGTTGAGTGGGCTCTAGTTGGCGGCTAGGGATTTGGGAGAGCTAGATTGATGCTATCAAATATTCAAATGTTTATGTAATTTTATTTTTATTTGAACAATAGTATATTTTATGTTCTTTTCTTTTTTTAGCTATCCAATGATGGGAAGGTTGTGCATGAGGCTTGGTAGGTTGTGCATGAGGCTTGGTAGACCTTTGGTTTGCTGGCTTGATTGGTCCATTTACTACTGCTGGTTCACGGGTTGATTGGAGGAGGTTTGGATGGAGCTCATTCTCTTAGTTGCTTGAGCTGAAATTTTGTAGCTCATTATTGTCCAAAAGGTAGCTCATTATGAAGGATTCATTGATGGGGTGGACTTGTCCCTTCTCCTTCCCCTTTCTTCTTGTCTCTTGGAAAACCGTGGCTTGTTTTAATGTTGGCTGAATTCTATGCATTAAAATTCATGAGGGGAGTTATTGTTTTCCATGCTTTGACTTTTGGAAATTGTTAGACCGGTCCTCCCTGGACCGGTCCAGCCGGCCCAATCCAGCGGGCCGATTCGCGTCTACCGAAGGAGGCGGGCGGAGAAAGGAGCGGAAGTCGCAGGGAGGCTAGAGGTGGGGCCCATTTGAATTTCAAATGGTTTCTTGGAGCCAAAACGAAGGGAAGTGAGGGCAATTAGGTCCTTTTGTGTCTATTTTGAATTGTATGCATTAAGTAGGGAGTAATGGGGTGGTTTAGGGTTATGTGATTGTTTTGAAGTTTTCTCTTGTTCTTCTTGTTGATTTGGGCTCTAGATCGTATTCTAGAGACTTGGGAGAGTGCGATCCTCCTCTCGAATAGAGGATCCTTGTATCTTTGCTATTTTCCTTTCATCTTCTAGTAAAATACAAGTTCTTACTTCGTGTTTCTATCTTTTTTCTCGTGTTTTTCCCACTGTTTGGCTGATTTCCTGCTGTGGACAGCAGTTTTGCTGTGAGATCTTTGGCTAAAGTGATTAGGAAATACTTGGAATCAAGTATTTCCTATCAGAAATCCAGCCGGCTGCTGGTTTTCCGAGCTTGGGTGGTTTCCCGTGATGTTGGCTCCTTGGTTCCGTGAAGCCTCCTTGATTCCTGTAGCTGCTCCTTCGGGTTCTTATGCTGGGCTGTTTTCCGAAAAAAGCATTTGGGAAATCCTATGAAATATGGTGCTTAGGTTCTTGTGGAAAATTAATATGTGTGACTTTTGGCATTCCCCTACCTTGCCTATAAATGTGAGAAGATTTTGTGAAGGGAGTTGATTATTGTGAGCAAAATTGCTATTGACCTGCGGGTTATTGGAAAAGCTTTCGAGCTTTGTCCGCCTTCTTTCTCATCCCCTTCAGAAATCTTGCGAGCTCTTTCCAACCTTTCGTCTCGACTTCTAACCTCTTTCGTCTCTCCGCAAGTGACACTCCATCTGTATCCTTCTTCTCAAAGTGAAGCAACTTTAGGGTATCGTGTCTTGGTTGATTTGGAAGCATTTGTTGGAGAAATTGGACAATCTTGTAGTGGTGGACCATCGGTTTGCTAGTCTTATGCACTTATCTTTTTTACCCTACAATTCGATGCATGTGAGGAACCCGCTATGACGGTTGTCTGAGGATAGCGTCTTTTATTTTTCTTTAAAATCTCTTAGTGTTTTCTTGTTGGATTTTGAAGTTTTAGTTATTTGCTTTTATTTTAATAAAGTTTGGTTTAAGTTCTATCTATTGTTCCCTTTGTGTCGGTTTTCTTACTTGTGTGTCTACATCATAGATCTTCCTCTCCAATTGAAGATCAAACATTATCTTGTATTTTTCTTTCATATATCTTGCAATAAAAAGAATTTTGATGGGTTCTTCTTCCTAATTTTTCATTGCAGTTCACTGATTTTGAGGAAATTACATCCACTTCCTATCAGATTTTCACACTAAGAGATTTTTTTCTCTTTAATGACAGACTCTTTTCGCTTTCTTAAGCCTGTCTATTTCTTCTTTCTATTTATGTTTCTTCTTCAAATATTTTATTTATAGCAGTGCACATTTTATTCAAATAAATTCAATCTCTATTTCGCATATGCATGTGCATTCATTAATCATTTATAGAATTTAATTAGTTTATTTATTTAGTAAGTTCATACATCAATGAGAATACATTTTTGGAAATTAAAGGCACGCTTAAGTAAGAAGGCTGAGATGGCGCTCATAGAATCCATCCAGGCACGGAAACATGGAGATTCATTTTACTTCTGGGTTAGCATGAATGAGGATCCAAGGAACCCTCTAAAACAAGATTTTTGGTCTTTTTGTGATGCAATCAACTCAGGAAACTGCAGGTTTGTTTCTTCAACAGGAGGATCTTAATTTCTAGATTTCTCGAATCTATTTTGCCTGAAACTTTATTCCTTTCATTAGCTTGTAGAATTTAGAAACTTTTGATGCTTGATCATACAGGGCAATCGCACTGGTTATTGTTCATACGATTACAACAGTGAAATCTATGTTGAAAGGAAGAGCTGCTTGACAAGGCTTAATTTTCAAATAAAATTGCTCAAACTTATTAATTAAAAAAATGAAAATAGTTTATTTTGAGTAGTTGAGACTATAGAAACAGGAATATTGGGAATTGTGCTGGTTTGTTGCTGGATCAGATGGTCCAAACTGACATGCTTTATCGAAGAACACTTTTTTTAAATGGTCTGTTTCTCCAGTGCTTTCTCGTTAAACATAAATGGCAGTCAAATTAGTTCGTGATTTGACACTATAATATTTTTAATAAGCATCATCTTCATTGCCCTATTTCTTGATGCTCTTCCTTTCTCCTTCTAAATGCTCTTTGCTTTCCTTGGTGGGGTACATGCCACAATTCCAACTTTTTTGGTGGAGCTGATGCAGCATAAATATTAGATTGTTAGACATCAGATTTAAAATATTAGATATTGCGAAGCTTGGAAACATAAGAATGTTTTGCCAATGACCTTCACTGTTGGGTAAAATTTATGTCTGAATATAGCTGAATCAACTAATTCTTGTTAATTGTTCTTTTATAATGGCATAAAAAAAGAAGAAAGTTGATTTTGAAGGAGCGATAGATGCCTTTGTGCTATTTGAAACAAAAGAAACTTATTGAGACCCATTCTGATGTCATGAAGTAGAAGTGATTTCTTGATTTGTTCTTTGTTATGTATTGAAAGAATTTCTCTCTTAACTATTGTATTGATTTGTAAACACTGACTTTAAAATAATTAGAGTGTGCTGTTCAATCAAAGAATTTTTTTAAACTTTCAGTTATTGATTCTAAGCTATCTCGTCCCAAGTTATTTTTAATACCTCAAGCAGTTGTTGCATGATCGCAACAATAGTGATGCCAAGCAAACAAATGTTCCTCTTACATTCTGGTACTGCTTGGGGTACCTTAATCAATGTTTATGCAAAATTGGAAGCAAAATTTACAATCTTTTCCGCACGTCTTTTTTCACCATATTATTCAAATTGTTACATTTTGCTTTTTTTCTTTCTGGTTGACTTAAGGATTTAATGAACTGACTTTTATTTACATCTATTTTTCTTTGAAGGTTTGTTTATTCTGAGGTGCTGCGGCGGTTGTACAATGCTCCACAAGTTTGGGATTCTTTGCCTGAAATGCCACAAGATGGGGATACTTGGTCTGTTATGCACAGTTGGGCATTGCCTACAAGATCTTTTCTCGAGTTTATCATGTTTTCAAGGTGACTTCCATATTCCTTAATTTCTACTACTAGGAATACAAGGGGTCGAGTTGGCTCTCTTTTAGTCCAAGCTATGAACTCACCTCTATGCTAATCTACGTTGTATATTTTGTGTCAGACTCATCTAAATAGAAACTCACCCAAACAGACAAAGCAACTGGATCCAGCCTATTGAAATGTGATGATAATTTAAAATATACATGCGTTATTTAGAACAACATAAGCATTTTTTTATGAACAGACTTATAATTGCATTGACATTAACTAAATTATATTTAGTTTATATTTGTTTGTTATATTCAATTATATGTACTATTAGTATGCATACCAATTCTAATAAGTTTGCCTTTTTAATGTGCATCCTTGCCATCAGATAGTGCTTATGTTTCAATCTCAAAGGTAGTTGTTGATTTCAGCCGTTCACTCTCTTGCATTGGCAACTTAGAAACCTAAATTAGTCTAAGGTTCATCTATGACCTTGTGACCTCACTCATAAGAGAGCTCTAGTCTCAAAATAAGTTCTAAATGAAAGTGATTTTTAGAGTTTGTTTAGTGACATGAGAAAATAAATAAAAATAATGGGTTACATTTTAAAATTTTCCCCCAGCTATTTTTTTATGGTCATTTTAGTTCCAGAGTATAACGTTGCTCTAATTTAGTCTCTCAACTATACAAAATTGATTCAAAATGATTCTTTTGGGACTAATTTGGGATAAATTTTATAAAGCCGATGTTGACTAATTAAAAAAAAAGAAGACAAAATTACATATATATATATATATATATATATATATATATATATATATATATATATATATATATATATATATATATATATATATATATATATATATATATATATAAACTGAAGAGAAGCATCTCTTCATAGAGCCTCCTCCGATCCGGCCTCACCTCAAGTAGTTGGTCACCAAATGATGCAACTCTTCATTGTTATAAATGCTCTCATCAATCCAATTGATAAGAGGATGAAACAGAACACAAAAAGAAAGAGAGACTAAACTTACACTTTCGATTCTACTTTTGTGCTTGTCGTATGCTCTATTCCGGTTGTTTCCTTCACAAGCCTGCAACAACAACATTTGACTTGTCTAATTTTTGTTGATGTGCGTGACTTCCTATGTGGAATCAACCCACTACCTTCAAACCAATCAAACCGAATCCTCCACTCCGACCACACCCAACTGTCCAAAGCCCACCGCCTTCCCCTCTATCTATGCCTACTTGCTCGCATGCCTTACGGCGATGCACTAGCCCTGCTTACCGTGTCGCCTTGCTCGTTCTGAATCAAGGACAATTCCATGCTAGACATGCCTCCCACGTCCGACACTACCCAGGCATACTCGCCCGACACCCCGCCTCTGCTTCTTACGTGAATTTGAGCCTAGCGCGACTCACAACCCTCTATGTCATAATCCAGTCATACCATGCCAGATTGTGGCAAGATTGACCCTAAGATCTTGTTAGAGAAGTATTGAAATAAAACTTCCAATTTATATATTATACAGAGCCACTATTGAATGTAATATAAAGTAGAAGACTACTGAATCTCAATATGATTTTCTATATATCATCTAAAAACATGTAATATGAAGGTTATTTATAACAGCGCTTGACAACATAGAGCATAACAAAAATAAAAGCCAAGTTTACAAAAATCAAAACCAAAACATAAATACAGCACAAATCGGAGCTTGCTATCAAATTACTCAGTTCGCTCCTTACCCTTCCCCAGGCTTGAAAACAAAGCAAAAGAAGGGATGAGCTAACGCGGCTCAGCCAGGCTATTATAACTTAAAACAGAAATCAATAACCAAAACCAAAAGAACTGAAAACTAATCTGCATCATATAATGAAATTGAATACAATTAAATAAATACAAAATTAACTGAATTATAAACAAACACTTCGTAATGATGATCAAAATAGCTCTTAAGCCCAAGTTTTCATATATCTTTGTGACATAATCCCACCTCGGTTGCCCATTCTTCACATCATTTTTTAAAATGTATTTCATTAATTAAAACAGAATTGGATTGAATTTAGAAATTATTAAATTGTTGTAACAACTAACGGTAGACAATAAAAATACTAATGAGTAAAAATTTCTAATTTTGGAACATAACCAAATTATCAGAGATTATGTAAAACATTATTCTGAAGTTTTAATTGAACTGAAGTATTATTTTTAGATGTCAAAATAAAATTTTGAGTTGACAAAAATAGTTGCTTTTTCAAAATCACCCGGAAAAATTTATAAAATATACTTAAAATATTCGTAATCACAATATCTATAACATATCAAAAATCAAGTGATGAAAATTTTATCAAAACAAAGTTATCCTCATTTTTCGACAACGAAAAAATATTTTTCATTGGAAAAATACTAAAAATATTAAATTATTGAAAATTGAAATAGGTAAAACGTAACCTACCTGGAGACGAGCAAATTTTTCAATTGGGCCGACGGATAAAATCGCTCTACGATCACCAAAATCAAGCTTTTCTTCTCTCTCCTCTTTTTTCTCATTTTCTCCCAAACTTTCTTTGTTAAACGAATTAAGCTCAGGAAATGAGGCTTTAAAAATATATATAAGTGGATTTAGATATTTAGGATGAAGTAATAATATAATCTTATTATTATAATAAATTTTCAGCATAAAATTCATAGAGATTCTTTTAGGAATTGAAAAGTTATGGAAAAATATCCATAAATAACTTATTTAATTTAGAAAATTCTGATGAAATCAGTTTGTGAAATGGATAGCTCACGGTCCTAAAATCCTCACTTGTACCAACAGGTGTAATTTCTTTAGGGAATTTCACAAGTGCCCAAAAATTATAAAAAAATTTAGAGAAACTGAAACACAACAATAGATATGTTACGGGGAAGACGGTTTATGATTTGAGCTTATACTGACTCCTGAATAAATTATTGACTGTTGTAGGTAAAAATATATTTATTAAACTTTTGAGTTAATCCATCCGCCTTTAAAAAATGTCATCGTCGATATTCACAGATCAAAATCATTTAAAATAAACTTGGATAGAGCTGTCTCATATCAGACTATTTCTATCAAGTAGCCTCTTTGGCAGTATGGTGCTTCCATTGCACCTTAACCAAAAATCTGTTTACTTCTCAATTTCTTGACATCGTACTTCAAAATCCTATAGTGCTCTTCTTTATAATATAGGTTCGGATGAACCTCAACATCATTAGTAGATAATTGATAGAAAATACTTGAGTTCACAAGTAACCCTAAGGGTAAACTTGAGTTCTCAAGCAATCCTAACACCAAACGAAGAGCAAACAACAGTAAATCTGCTGTCCACAGCAGAAAAACAGCAAAAACACAAGAAAATCTGAGAGAAAACTCAAAGAAAAGCTTGTATTCCACTTTTCGATGAATAAAATAGCAAGATACAATTGATCCTCAATTCGAGAGGAGGATCGATCTCTCCCAAATCTCTAGACGCCGCTAGAGCCCAAAGAAAACCTAAATCTAAGAGATCTCAAATTTTCAGCCAAATTCAAGATGCTCAAACCCTAGCAAAATCAACTATTTAATGCATACAAATCAAAAGGAATTCCCTAAACAGTCCATATGTTCAAATTTCGCTCTCAAAACGCTAAAAAAAACTTCCTAAACGGCTCTACGGGGGCGGACGGGCCGCTCGATCTTCGCATGAGGCGGAGATCCCGCCTCAGTCCCGAAGTGCTGGTCCCGTGCGGACCGGCTGGACCGGTCTAACAATACTCCCCTTCCAAAAATTCACCTTGTCCTCAAGGTGGAGATATGTTCGTGTTCCGGTGGAGGTGTCCATCCTTTAGGTGACTGTAAATCCTTACTGTATTGCTGAACTAAGGGCCACACGGAAAGAGAAACATCCCCCCCCCCCTCTTCTAATCTGATCGCATCCAGCCTGTGTAGTCCCACCAGATAGTCTTCCCCCACCGCTTGTACGCCCCTAACCATGGTCTTAAGTGATGTGATGGCTTTGGATAGCCCTGCATCTCTCCTTATGACCACCCTTCTCCCATCCACCATTAATTCCATCGTGAGTGCTCCCCAATTGTCCTTGGTTTCCCCCAAGGTTTGCATCCACTTCATCTCCAGGATGACATCAGTGCTTCCTAACTCTAGTGGGAGAAAGTACTCCTTTACTTGAATCCCCTGGATGGTCAACACAACACCCTTACAGATTCCCTGGCCTTTCTCCACCTTCCCTGTACCCATCATCACCCCATAACAACCGGTGTCCACCAATTTCACTCCCAGTCGGTTGACAACCTGAGTGGAAATAAAATTGTGGGTAGCCCCACTATCAATTAGTACAACCACCTCACGGCCTGCTATCTATCCTTTCACTTTCATAGTGTGACTCGGAGTGAATCCCACTACTGAGTTCAGAGAGACTTTTGCCACATCCAGGTGCAACTTCTCCTCCTCCTCTCCAGATATGCTCCCACCTCCCTCCTCGTTTTACTCTTCACAGACAAGGATAACCTGAAGAGTTCGGTCCTTGCACTATGCCCTGGCATGTACTTCTCATCACATCTGAAGCACAACCCTTTTGTCCTCTTATCTTGCACCTCCTTCTCTGTCAGCCTTCTTGAAATTTTCCCCACTCTCTCCAACTGGCTTCTCCCGGGTGGTCTCATTACTGTTGCTTGATGCAGGCCCCTTGGGTGTTAGAAGAGTGGTCGTCGTCCTGTTAGAGCCTCCTGAGCAGTTTCCTCGAGCCCCTCTTTCTGCTTTATTCTGATCTTCTACCAACTGCGCCAGCTCCATAGCCTTTCCCAGGTTCCTCGGCTCCAGTACCCTGACTGCTGTTCGGATCTCTGGTTTCAGCCCCTTCATGAAGTTCCCTTCTAAGGCTGACTCTGAAATGTGATCCAATATGCTAGCCAAGTACTCAAACCGATCCCGATAATCTGCCACAGTCCCTTCTTGAGTCAAGGCAAAGAATTGCTCATAAAAGTCTCCTCCCCCGTCGATTTGGAAACGCTCTAATAAGCAATCTTTGAACTCTCTCCAGTTCCGGATGAGCTCCCTCCTGTCACGCCACTGATACCATGCCAGAGCTTTCCCTTCCAGACAGACCCGCCGCTGTCAAAATTTCATCCTCTGTCAACCCGTTGACAACAAAGTAACGCTCCACTTTGTAGATCCAGCCATGGCCATCTTCGCCCTCAAAGACGGGCATTTTTAGCTTCCTCACCTGTGGGTCTCTTCCGTTACCCCGGTACTCTCCATAACCTCCCATTCCTCGAAGAGGAGGTGTACCCCAAGTGTCCCGGTCGTCCCTCCGGCGATGGTATCCGAATCCGTCGTCATATTCCCCTCTTCCCCTTTCAAAATCAGCACCTCGACGCTGAAATTGAGCACATCGACGCTGAAATTCTTCTCTTCTTCTGCCAAAATTTGCACTTTCATCATATTCCCCTCTTCTACCTGCAAAATCAGCACCTCGACGCTGAAATTCAGCACCTCGACGCTGAAATTCCTCTCTTTTTCTGCTAAAATCAGCACCTCTTTGATCATTTCCCATGCTCATCTCCTCCCTAGAAAGTGGTTCTAGAGGTGGCATGTCGTCTTCTCCCTCAAGGATCTCTACATCCGGATTCCTCCTCCCCCTAACCGGGTTTGGATTTCCTCCTACGTCGTGGTCTCCGGTAGTCTCTCTTGCTTCCGACGATGTCGGATTAGTCTTCATCTCAAGTAATTTCTTCATCATTTCTTCCATGACCATGAATTTTCAGCAGAAGATACATGAAATACACTATGTATATTGAACATATAATCATGCAACAATAACATGTAAGCAGAACGATCAATCATCTCAACATCTCAAAATGTCTAATGTATCTTGGACTCGGTTTACTAATTATTCCAAATCTACTAACAACTTTCATCAGACAGACTTTCACATAAATAAAGTTACCAATCTGAAATTCCACCCGCCTATATTTTTTATCAATACTTCTTTTGTCTATCATGTGCAGCTCTTAATCTTTTCCTAAAACAATCGGGCTACTTACAACAAAAGCCATAAATCCCAAACCAATTCAATTAACTGAGTAACTTCTAAGTGAAGTCATAAACCTCAAACTAAATCACTACTGAGTATTCTAATAGATGTAAACCCTATATCACCATAAAACGATAATTTACATTTAACCACCTCAGTTTACTCGGGATCCCTGAGAATAAGCAACCCATGGATGGTAATCAGATTTCCTAGATACTACGATTAACGATCACTAATGTTGGTAGACTGAAACTTACGGTATTCTCAGGGCAATGGAACTATATGATCTTGATCGGGTTTACCTCTATTCCCCCAACAAACGAGACTAAAACACTTAAATTGATCATCCTTAATCGAGAGTTCTCTCTTACACAATAAGTGAGGTAATTAACTATGAGGGATTGCGCTCATAGGAAGTAAAGACCCAGATCTAACTAAACACTGATACTATCTTCAAGAAAAATCTGGTTAACTACAATCTTCCTTAAGTAGAATGAAACCCTAAGTCTGCAAAGAGGGATTCATGCTTACACGTCATTTTTTTAGCAAACTGTCGATGGATTAAATTGGAATCAATTTTATATCATAATTATAATATGAGGGACTATTTTTGATCAATTTTGTATAGTCACGGGATTAAATATAGCAACGTGATACTTTGGGACTAAATTTGCCATACATAAATAGTTTGTGGACTATTTGAGGATTTTTTTCTAAAAATAAATTTTTAGAGTTTGTTTGTTGTCATGATAAATTAAAATTTAATTATAAGACTCCAATGAAATTGGTAAAATTCAATTTCTATTACACATTAATAGATTAATTAAAGATTATATTTCTAAATCTTGGAGTGCATGTGGACAAATAAATTACGGCTCACTAGACCTTTTCTTGTTTGATCAAAGAATGAATCAATATTCTTTGCTCCAACATTATTGGAAATATTTTGATAATAATTTTATTTATTCACAATTAAATTAGATGATAAATGCAAGCCAGATAAGGCAAGATCCAATTTCTATCTTTAGTGTGAAACTATAAACCCATTCCATGATGAATTTGCCACTACTAATTCTCTGAAGTCATTTCTAATACTCGTTCGCTTACACTTCAGGACAGCCAGATAGAAGTTGTCTCAACACAAACTTCATTGTGAGCCTAAATTTAAAGAGTAAGTTTTTTATAAAAGAACCAAGCAAGTCCATATGCCTCTATTTGTTCACCAACTTTATGCTTGTAGAAAAAAAAAAAAAAAAAAAAAAAAAAAAAAAAAAAAAAAAACATTCCATTTCTCATTTCCATTTTTGAGCTGCCTGTAAGACCGAAAATATAATTGTATGGGCGTAAGTCCATTCTACCCTTTGGATAATGATAATTATTTTATTTAAAACATTTAATAAAATTAATAAGGCCAAGCAAATTTGCGTGAACTTAACTGCTCCAAGTGTAACACTCGATCAAGAATACAAAGGAGATTTGTCCTCTTACCCAATGTTGCGGTCGTCCATTGGTTCATTGTCATTCATTTTGCTTTATCTTTATTCTCTACCTTTAATATTCTCCCGGATTTCTAGCTACTGGTATAAATCAACTGGTCGAAGTTTTAATTTATTCAGGTGTTAATTCGGAGTGAACAGGTTAATGTAATGATCTTAACCCCATCCATTTGTTGACTTTCTTGGTATGTTCATATGAAGATGTAGAAGGATCTATTTGGTATCATTTCGGTCGTTTTATTTTTGTGAACATTAATATATTTGCATAATTGTTCGCAATACTTGGGATAATGATCTCTGAGTGTTGCTTGTTCATATTGAGTGTAGAAACTATTACTCTCAATAGAAACTAGACGTGTATATTATGACATATGTATGCATCTTGAACTTCTACTGCCTCAAATATGAGAGTTTGGGCTAATGAGTCTATAATCCTCACTTCATCTCTCTTTTGGTTTTTACGTTTTGCAATAAATTTGAAGTACAAAAAGAACTTGGATTGGTAAATCAATTTTCCCCTATATTCTGACTGAAGTAGACCAAGTTGTTTTTCAAAACTAATACTGGATGAAAAAAATGGCAGACAATTTTAGTTAATTTTCTTTATCTCAAGATATTGATTGATCCTTTGTTATATTTCTTTTCAATTCACTCTGATTTTAACCAGTCACGATCTTTTTATTGAACATTGAATATTTTTCATTGAGATGAACAATACGCTTCAATTTCTTTCTGGTTAAGTTATGAAAATTTTTAGTCATATTGACTGTCTTATTTCTATAACTTTGACCGCTTGCATTGCAGAATGTTTGTTGATGTCCTGGATGCATTGATGTTTGACGAGCACCATCGAAGTGGCTATTGTTACTTGAGCTTAGCTAAGGTACACTTGTCTTGGTAATTTAGTTTCTCTGCTTGATTTCATTCCATGCACCTCGACAGTCATCCTTATATATGTCCCTTCATAAACAGAATCGCCAGTTGAAAAAAAGATGTCTAATTTTTTTCACTCAATCAGCTCATGTTTTTTCATTGGCTGTGTTTCTACCATTAAAGTAGGTAGAAAGAAGAAAGTGAACGAAGCCTAGGTTACTTTAATAGGCTGCAATATTTTACTTGGTTTTCTTAATTGTTTTTAAAATGACAATTCTGCCATTATTTTGATTTTTTTTTATAATTTCATCCTTATTTCATGGGTGAATATTTGAAATACTATATTTGCAAATGATACATTATTTAATATTAGTAGCGTTTGTTCTTTTTATTTGTTAGTTCGGTAACATTACCTTTCTTATTATTGTTTTATGAAATGACTTTTTGATTCAGAGATAGCTTATTATGCATAGAACAAATAACATGGTTGAGGCAGAATTTCTTCGCAATGCCTTCTATTAACATTTTAAGTGGGCTGGTATTGTGGGTGAAGTTGCCACTATTTGCGTTTTAGCATGTGTTATTGTTGTTTCCTTCTGCTGCTATTGCTGGACTGGAGCATGTGACATGAGATCTTTTGTCCAAGCACTGATTGTGGTTGTTTACTCTTCATCAGATAAATTGCAGCTAATACCTTGTGTTCACGTGCGATCCTATATTTCTTTTTGAGGTAGCCGTTGACTGGTAAATAGTCTTGTGATTCACGTGTGCCTTTTGAGTTGTTTGGCTACTTTTGCGATAATGTTGTTTTGATCTTTGCAACTGCTTACAATAATAGATTATAATATTTCTTCGGTGTTAGATCTTGAATTGATTATTGTTGTTTCTGCGATAATGTTGTTTTGATCTTTGTAGCATGAAGAAGTGTTCACCTTGAGTTCCTTCACTCTTGATCTAATCTTGATTTTGAATTGGAGCTTATATTTGAAATTGAATCTACTTTTAAACATGAAGTTGAATGAATCATGTATATTGTATTTTGATGAGTTAACAAATCATCTCTCCTATAGTTGATGCATCAATGAGCAAATTTTTGAAGTAATTCTTAAGATTTTATCTACTAATATTATTCCTATGATGAATGTTCAATATCATATGGATTTGTCTTAGTTCTTTGTTTCTAGATGTATCAATTCCATAGCAAAACCTTATAAAAATGTTTTTAAGTTATGCCAATTTCTAAGAGAATTTGTAAATGAGTTGTGCATTAAAAGAAATTTAAAATTTAAAACTCCATCTATCTGGTTGGATTAAAAAAGTACAACTAATTACAAGTTGATATACAAGTCATTTGAGTTTCGTTTCTTTAAATAGGTTGTCCGTTCATAGTCATAACATATTTGTATGGTTTATATGCTTTGAATTTTCCTTATCATCTCATCTTTAAATGGTTGGATTAACATATTTGTTCTTATTAGTACACCTTAGGTTGCATATCAATACTTTGCTATTTTCATTACTGTCTTCATATTATTTGCTTAACTTTTATAATTTAGGTTGCATATCATTTTGTTCCGGCTTAGGTGGATCATCAAATTAGTAATTTCTATCATAGTTTTTTTTTCATCCAAATGTTTTAGGGTTTGGTTCTGCACGTGTGATTAATATTTGGTCAAATTTGTTAAATGATTGTTTTATTTTTTGTGGTACGAACCCTGCATTTTCATGTGACAAAGTTTATTGATAAATCTTTTATATATTGTTTTTTGTAAATTTTTTTATTTATTTTGATGATATTTAAATTATCATTCAATACATCTTTCACTTAATTTAAAATCAGTCCTCACCCTAGCCGTTACCCTTCATTGTTTGTGAATTGACCAAATATTCACACCCTGAAGGTGGAAAGGCTGTGTTGAGATAATAGATCACCATAACGTGTGTTTTGATATCTTTTATTTTAATTTGTGTTATGTTATTCATTATAGTCTTCTGCAAAGGTAACTAAAGGAATATTTCTTGTTATTAATCTTCCCAAAAATTTCAACGTCTTATTGGGCATATTTTGATTGCATTAGCTGAATGGGTTCAATAGTGCGTTGAGTGACAATCTTCTTCCGTTTAGTTGATGAACTGAAGTCCTATTCCAAATGAAATCTCAAGTTATGAAAAACTTGATCACATTACAAGTCATAAGTTCACTGTAATCTTTGAATGAAAATTTTGATGAAGTTGCTTATTGTAATTGTGGGCTCCAAAAATTCAGCCCCGGCCTCCCCGCCGCGCGATTTCCTTCTTTTATTCTTCCGGCGAGGGAGTTTTAACGAACTAAGTTCCGGGGTAAATTTTGGAAGGCAGATGGGTTTGTAGATAAGACACTACCCAGAGATTTCGCCCTCATTTTGTGAGGACTTTATGATCTGGTTCTAGGTTTCCTATAGGCGCAAGCCCCTATAGTTAATTACCCCTCTCGATTACGAGAGAGAACTTTCGATTAAGGCTAGTCATGAAGTAGGTACAACATACCTAGCATATAGTAGCAACATGTGAATTTTTTTTTTGTAAATTTATTTATAAATTTATTATTTTTATACTTAAAGTGGATGGTGGGGGGAATGATGATGATCCCGATCAAGATCCCATGGTTCCATCGTCCCGGGTCATCGTGGTCCCATGATCCCATGATTCTCTCCTACCGTGCTACGAGAGCGCGTATAGGTGATCCGCCGGCTCGTCGCAAACGTCGAAAATGGGATTTGAGATTTTAGAGTTTGACGAACAATATACCTTGATGAGCGAGAGAGGCGACGACGACAGAGATTTGTGGCTAGGCTGATTTTTTTTTTTTAAATTATATTTATTTTCTGAATTTTTTTTTTATATAAACATAAAGAGAAGAGTTCGATGTATGGTGTAATGATGATTTGGAGTTGGGTTTGGTAAGTAATAAGATGTGGCTTTGTATAAACAGAGAAGTAGTGAGGTTGGTTTTGAATGTAGAAGATGGAAGTGCAAGTGCTGTAGGAGGCTTTTGAGTGAGTTGGAGTTGCGAGAACTTTGGATGTAATGGCTGAATAGAGTGGAGCGGCTTGCTGTAGTTCAGAGAATGGTAGGCGTGAGAGATAATTGGGTAGCTAGAGCATGAGCTGAGAGGAGTTTGGATAGAAAAGGTTGTGAGAAAATGTTTAAACAAAGAGAAGTTGAGGCTTGCTGGAAGTTTTTGCGGGAAGAGATGTGTAGGATTGGTGAACAGCAAGAGGAATGAATGTTGGCGACTTGAGCTGTAGAAGCTAGAGGTTGGATTGCTTTGTGAGGTTCGGCTGCTTAGGAATATCAGAGAGTGAGAGGAGGCGGGCAGCTAATAGAATGAGCAAGTGAGATATGTGTGAATGATAGAATAACGTGTATAATAGATTTACATTTTTTTTTTAATCTCCTATTCCGCGGTGGGATACATGCAAGCCAACACATAGGTAGATGAATTTGGCCCTTGCTGTAGCAGAAGACACATGGATTTAAAGGTGGCATGCAACATATTGAATCAAGTGGGTGTGGCTACATGCAGGAGAACATGTGTTTTATTATATAATCAAATATATAAATATAATATCATAGTGTTATAAAGAGATTTATGCAAGAATAAAATAAAATTTTATTTTATAAAGTAAAAGATGTCCATACCGTAATTTGAAAGATTTCATAGTGGAATTTGGACACATGCATAAAAAAAAATGATATTAAATTACTATCTTTATATATTAAATAATATTTATAATAACATATAATATGGTTTAGAAACTTAAGTATGGAATTTATACAAGATAAGGATTATTATTTTTTTAATGGTTAACAGCAGTTAAATATAGTAATTAATATTTACAAAATGTATTTAATATATATATATATATATATATATATATATATAATATCAACCTTCGCTAATTTTTTTGTTATTCTGCATTTCATTTTTCATGTCGTCGTCGTCTCATAACTCATGCCAAAATTTTATATTTCGCACGCCGAATATCCAAATATTATTGCAGTCATTTGCCAATGTTTTCGACGTTCTGAATATAATGGAGACTTTATTTTGCAAATGGACGACATTTGAGAAATATTGAGTATGTTCGTAGTCCGTCGATTTCTATCACTTTCATTCAATTTGATTACGAGGGATCCCTCCTTGGTTAGATTCGATGATCTAAACCTATCGACGAAGTTTGTTTAACAAGTAGATGCCATTTGGATAGTGTTTTGCTAGCGTCGCATCCACTAACACATGGTCGTTCGATCCAAGTCACGTACGAATAACTTCTATTTGATATATTTGATGTCCTGAATGCATCGATATGATCCATTTTGTAATCGAACAAAATTTTAATCATTTCATTATGATCGAGGCACTGCGATCTTTGTTCTGAACGATATCTTGTTTGCCAACAATAATCGATCATCACCTCCGTTGCTTGCATTGATCATGGCAAATATACGGAGGTCAACAGTAATAGGTATTAGAAGTCTTTACACTTGCATGACAAGCGCACACCCAAACATAGTCTTTCAACTTTCAAATAGTTCCTTTCTCTTCTGATTAGTTTTAGGTTTTATTTGAGACCGTTTTTTACCGTTATTTTTTTCTGTTTATAAAATTCTTTTTTATTAAAAAATAGTTTTAGTAATCAGTAAGTTAAAAAGCATCCTTAATGAAGCCTTAATATTAATGCTTATTGGCTTTCTTCACAAAGAAAATTAGATTAGAGACTTCTGGCATGACGGACCAACACTCTAACCCATTGATCTATTTCCCCCTTCGACACTACTGTCGATTCAAAAAGTAACCTACCGGTTCGGTTACCTTTTTCACTAGCAAAAACTAACTGTACAACAAAATGCATTCTTGATACTTTTTTCTTTGATTTGAGTAGTACGACAGCATAAACAAACGGTTCTACTCGCTTAGACTAGGGTCTCCGCGCTCTGCTCTAGCTACCAGTTAGTTCGAGTTGGGCGCGTAGCGCGACTTCAGTTGAAAAAAGTGAACAACATAGCGCTAGCGTCCGCTGACCAATCTATATGCAATTTTTATTTAAATTCCCTATTGAACTCTAATCTTAGACTATAAAATAATGACATTCACTGGAGCATGTTGTATACAGGATAGGCACTGCTATTCTCGAGTTCTCGAGCTGCTCGTTAACGTGTGGGCATACCACAGTGCACGTCGGATCGTGTATGTGAATCCAGAAACTGGAGCCATGCAGGAACAGCACAACCTGAAGAGCCGACGAGGTAAAATGTGGATCAAATGGTTCTCATTCGCCACCCTCAAGAGCATGGACGAGGACTTGGCTGAAGAGTGGGATTCCGACCATCCTGACCGCCGGTGGCTGTGGCCGTCAACTGGCGAGGTTTTCTGGCATGGAATCTACGAGAGGGAGCGCAACATTCGCCACCAGCTGCGGGAGAGACGGCGGCAGCAGAGCAGAGATAAGCTCCGCAGAATGAGAAGCCGTATCCGCCAGAAATCTCTCGGCAAGTATATAAAGCCACCGCCTGAGGATATTAGCGCTGTGAACGTTACAGGTAGCTGATCTCATTGTGTTTTTTGCGATTGGATTTATAGTTTTCTTTTTTTTTTTTTGGTTATTTGATTTTTGGTAGTGCAGCATTCTCTGATTCTGTTCTTAAAACCATTGGTAATTCCAAATGTGTAGATAGTTGTTTTCAGTTACCTTATTGTGTTCATTCAGAAGCAAGTTTTGTGTTTTATTTTAGCCCAGATCTATCAATTGATCCTGTAACGAAGCAAGGATATGCCTATGGGATTTCTGTTGTATATAGGGGCGGAACCATTCTTAATTTTTACGTGGACAAATTTATAAGTAATTGTTGGTGTTGATTTGAATTTGGCTCGACCCTTCACTACAAAAAAAAGGGTCAATAGCGATAAAAAAAAATAGAGACCAAAAGAAAATGGATGCTACAGATATCTTTTAGCTACGGAAAGCCTCTAAATAAAAAAGGAAACTTGATAGTGGTTTATATCCTTGATCTTTGTACGCTTCTCAGATATATCGGGGGTCAAGGGGCAGCATGCTGTTTCAAATTAGTAAATAAAATGATGATCGTTGTACTCACAAATTTTGATTATAAGAATATTTTTTGAATTCAAATTAGTAAATAAAATGATGAAATCTTTTTATTGTTTCTTATTGTATTTGATTCATCGTTCTCTAATAATAACACTTCTGCACAATTTGAAGGCAATTGCCCTCCTATGCTAAGGGGGATCAGCCCCTAGTTGTATAGGCACTTGTGGTATCATTTTGCTCATAGTTGCTTGGTTTTACAATTTTAATGTGAAAAATGTTAAATTGAAGGTGAGTTCTACGCCTTGTAACTCAAGTTTTATTAAATAAGTCAAATGGATATTTAAAATTTTATTTACTAATATTTTTAATAATTTTTTTTTAAATATATTGTAAGTGCAATTAAAATTTTAAATTTATTTTATGAAATAATAGAATTATACTTGTATCATTACGTTTAAATGATTTTTTTCGATTATTTAAATTTTCATATGATATCTATGTATATTTATTTAATGATAGAAATCAGTTATAACGTAATTTTTAAGCTCATCATATTTTTAAATTATAATAATTTGAAAAAATATTAAAACCGCATGCATGCTCTCTTAATTTTCTTAAAGTCATGAGTTTTTTTTTTTCCTTTAAAAAATTTAATGACAGTTACTGCAAAATTCAAATAGATCTTAAAGCATTCGATAATATTTAATATAAGTCTTATATTATCTTATTTTTTATGTAAGTAATACAACTTGCATAGACGATACTGTCTAAAAAATATTAATTAGGCTATTATTTTTTCAATTCATGCATGAGAGTATTTTATATAAATATTCGGATATTTGTGGATGGATTTCTGAGTTGCATGCAAAATAAATAAAACAGCCCCATAATCAGATATGCGTATCGGTTCTGTTTGAGTCCAAATTAACTAGTATTTTAAACTGGATCAAATTTAACAATTTGATTAAAGGCTAGACCAAAACTTAGCTAACTATTTTTATAAGCAATTTAGTTTAATTTATTTTAGCAGATTTGTTTTTAATTGATAGATGGTTAACATAGTTTAGAGATATTATATTATTATTGACTAATTTGGTTATATACTGTTGTTAGTCGGATGATGTGGAGCATGTTGGTTGGTCTCCTATGGTGACCGTACATAATAATTTCTTCGAGGAACGATGAGGTTTCTTTGAGGTGATTTTTTCGCCCTCGTTTCGGGAAAATTATTAGGTGCAGAGATCGGACATAGATATACGTCTGGACATTGACTTAAAATTTGACACGTGGAGTGCACTTTTGTTGCGATTTTTTGTGCGTTATATTTGTGCTTTATCTGCACTTTAGTTGCACTTTGATTAGTTTATATTATATTTTTTACTATGCTTTGATTATTCTTTACATGTGTGCTTTACTTATACTTTAGTTGTATTTTGACAGTTCTTTTGATGTGTTTTTTTTTATTCCGCTTTGATTGTATTTTATCTACATTTTTCTTGTAATTTACCTACGCTTGGATTATACGACTTAAAATTTTACTAATAAATTAAATATATAAAGGAAAAAATAAATTATTTACATCATTAAATATTTTATTGAAGTACAACGTTCTCTACGTCCGGTCTCCCGACCTAATAATTTTCCCTCGCCTCGTGTACTCGGCGATATCGGGGCGGAAGAAAAAGCGTAGGAAAGCGAGCGACCGATCGGAAGAACGAGCGAGACGAGGCGATGGGGGTTACGCAGGCGATGAAGCGGATTCCTCGTATCAAATTCCCTCAAAGGCATCCCAAGCCCGCATCAGGTACACGTTTTCTCGCCGTGAAATTTCGCCTGTTGCTGCATCTTGTTAATCTGCTATCTTGTCTGGTTTATTTTTTTTCTTCTCATTATCTAATGAGTTCTTTTTTGCTTTTTTTTGCTTTCGGCCTTTAGGATCCGGAGCATCCTCACAGTCTGACCTGAAGGATTTGTTCAAATTCGGTCAGTTTTAACGCGTTATTGTTTGTGGAATTAGTTGTTTTCTATTTTTATTAGATGCCTGGGTTATCTCTAATTTATCTGTGGTGTATTTGGACCCTACTGATCTTATCTTAGTTTTTATTAGTTCTTTTTGAAGCTAACCAATTTACAGTAGCTGAAAGCTTTGTTTTTTTTCCCTCTCCGGGAACTTGCATACTTGATATTCGGGAGATTCAATAATTACTTTTCATGTTCTAGTCTTTGGTTGAAACTTTTTGCAGAAGCTCCAAGGAATGCATGCATAGATTTAAGGCTGTAGAAGGTAACCTGTCACCTTCAATTGGAAAGTGCTAAGCTAGTTGAAATAGAATTGTCTATGTGTACATAATGTTCTGAGCTTTAGCTAATCTATCATTTTACGTTAAGGCATGACGCTTCTAGTTGTTTGAAGAAAAGTTTATTTTCTTTTAAATAGTCTGCCTTTGAATTCCAAATAAAGCATATTTTAAAAACTTAATGAACATAGTAAACATCTCCGTGTGGGATTAAAGAACTAAATTTCAATAAGTTGGGATACATGTACTATATTTAGTCTCATGCATCAGGTAGGTTTTCATTATACAATATGATGAAGAACTGTTAAGGGTATAGGGTTAGGATGAACTACACAATGAAAATGTTTAAAAATCATAATTTGTAGGTTACAACTACTAAATTCAGCAAATATCAGTCTTTTTTTATGATGCAGGGACACGGACACGGCGACACAGACACGACATGGACACAGGACATGGAATTTTTTTAAATATAGGGCACGAGTGTGGGGGCAATGGTGCGGACATGGCATAATAATTTTTTTAATATAATATATAGAAATTAAGGTAGCATCATATTAGAAATGACAAACAATAATAAATCAATATCATTATAAATTATTTAGCTTATAATATAAAATGTTTAGGACAAAATATCTAATACAACAACAACAACATCAAGCCTTTATCCCACTACGTGGGGTTGGTTACATGAATCCTTTTTTCTCCATTGTGTCATGTTAAGAGTAAAATTCTCATTTAAATTTAATAAAGAAATGTCATTTCTAATATTTCTAACCAAATCTTTTTAGGTCTACCTCTACCTTTTTTAACATAGGCCAAATCTAATACATATACTCTCCTAATAGAGTCATCGGAAGGCCGCCATTTTACATGACCAAACCATCTAAGGCGACTCTCTCTCTAACCTTATCTGTCACTAGAGCTACTCAACCCTTTTCACGAATATGCTCTATTTGTATTCTGTCTCTAAGAGTAAATACGCTCATCCACCTGAGCATCATCATCTCAGCAACACTTAACTTAATATTATGCTTCTCTTTTAATGGCCAACATTCTGCGCCATAAAGCTCTGCAAGTATCACCAACATTTTATAAAAAATTTCCTTAAGTTTGAGTGATATTTTTCAATCACACAACAAACCTGAAGCATTCCTCAACCTCAACCATCCAACTTGAATTCTACTAATAATATCCCCATCTATTTCACCATCACGCTGACAATAGATCCAAGATATATAAAACGAGCACATTTAGTAATGACTTGATTGCTCAAAGTCACAAAACCCCCACTAGATCTATTACTACAAAAATTATACTCCATTTATTCAATTTTAGATATACTCAAACAAAAATATTTAGACTCTAAGGTTGACCTCCATAATTAAAGTTTACCATCAACTCCCTCATTAGTTTTATCAACAAGAAGAATATCATCATAAAAAAAGCATACAACAGGGTACATCTCTTCCAAATGTCTAGTAAGAACAACCATGACTAAAGAAAAAAGATACGGGCTTAAGGCTGATCCTTGATGTACTCTGATGTAGACAAAGGGGAGGACAAAATATCTAATACAACCACAAAAATATAATAAAAAAATCATTTAGTACAAGTTTCAACTGCTCAGTAGAGGGAATGATAGCATTAGCTTTAGAGGTTTATCTTTGTCTTGAATATCATCATTATTGAATATCATTACTTCCAACTCTAGTTCATCAAGAGAAAGTTTTACAATATCCAATATTCTCATATCATCAAGGGACTCAAACCCATCTCCAACAACATTTCTCATATTGTTATTACCTTTCATGTAAAATGGGGCCTTCCTTGATAGAAGACGAAGATTTATATGCATATAAACTAAATTTTTAGCCCCTTGTGGAGTAATTTTATTCTTTTTCATTAATTAAATAAATGAGTATGGCTCCAATCTCTCACAACAAGAGGATGATGAAACTTGACCAAGAAGTTTTATTGTTATTGTTTGAAAAAATGATGCTGAAGTTTCATGAATTAACCACCACATCTTTGGATTCACATCCATCTATCTACCAAAGATTTTTTATCACCAAAATCCTTTAAATATCTAAAGAACTTTGCAAGTTCTATATTAATTTTTTTTCTCTCCTCATTTGAGAATTATTGTTTCAAACATATCTTTCTCATATTTGAAACTTTTAAATCTATTTGTGGCGAAATATGTTGAGGGTCTTCTTGAAACTATTCTTTACTTGAATATCTTAAAAAAAAACAAAGAATGTAAAATTATTAATTCATCAGCCAACAAATTAAAAACTAATTTTGAAGATATATTTAAATTTAACTTAGGTTTAATGAATGAGTCAAACAATGAAGAGGTGTGTTACTTTTCTCCACGTATCCTCAACAATAGTATAGACAACACTCCAAAAGTTTGAGTTTTCATCATTTGTCTTTCTTGTATATCTTTATATAATTTCTTTCATTTTTGCTAACATAGAGTCCCACATCTCATAAATCAAATGTATGCATGATTTATTTTAGAGTCTCACATCTCATAAATCAAATATATGCATGATTTATCTATGTCAACCTCTCTCAACATATCATAAATTGGATTACTAAAAGATAAAATATAATCTATATTATCCCACCACAATTCTTCTAAGACATTTTTTTTAATGTATCTTTCCTTTCCATTGTCATTTTCTCAATAGCAAGACCACTTCTCACTAATCATCATAGATTGAATAACATTTTTTATTTGTTTGAACTTTCTCAACATGATTATTACAGAGGCAAAATGGTTTCTACAACACCTAAAATTCTCAAATGTGAGAAATCATTAAAGATTGAAAGTTTTATTGAGTGGTTCATAATGAAATTCTTGATTAGAATAACATCATCTGCAACCACTATTATCCAATGAGATTCAATATAAACGATTTTATTAGTCTCTATATTTTTGACTGCACAAATATTTTTTAAAGCAAGATTTAAAGTATACACAATATATGAAGTCCAGAAGATATGATGATATATTTGCTCTACTAGCAATCTTATAACTCTACATATTGGTGCATTATCAGTGATAACCTGCATAACATTTAATGATCCAATCATCACTATCACTTCTTTAATCAAATTGAAAATGAAATATTTATCATTGTATTCACTTTCACAATTTACACCTTTGATGAACATTGGATAATTCTCTGTAACAATAATAAAATTGATGAGTGATATTCTTTGAGGATCAGTCCAACCATCACACATCAAACTAACACATTTTTCTTTCCACACTCCTTTCGTTGGTTCAAGCAATGTCTCCATATTTGTTATTTTCCTTTCCAATAATTTTGATCTTCCTTTGGTGCTTTCCAATAATTTTATCCATAATAGAAACAGGATTGGAATCGCCAAAGGAAAATGTTAGACATCAGCATATGGGATTGGATCTAAAAATCAAATGCGAAGCATGGGCAACAAACATGATGGGACAACCAACAACTATGAAGCCTATCAAAGTAGAAGACACAAACGCATCCGCAAACATAAATGACAAATGAGTCCACATATATAATTGTACACCTTTGATGAGCATTGGATAATTCTCTGTAACAATAACAAAATTGATGAGTGATATTCTTTGAGGATCAGTCCAACCATCTCACATCAAACTAACACATTTTTCTTTCCACACTCCTTTCGTTGGTTCAAGCAATGTCTCCATATTTGTTCTTTTCCTTTCCAATAATTTTGATCTTCCTTTGGTGCTTTCCAATAATTTTATCCATAATAGAAACAGGATTGGAATCGCCAAAGGAAAATGTTAGACATCAGCATATGGGATTGGATCCAAAAATCAAATGCGAAGCATGGGCAACAAACATGATGGGACAACCAACAACTATGAAGCCTATCAAAGTAGAAGACACAAACGCGTCCGCAAACATAAATGACAAATGTGTCACATATATAACAAAGCACTAGCTTAGTCTTTCGTTTAACTTTGGTTAGGTAGAGTGGTTATATATTATAAACTTGATCTATCCAAGTATTATAAATACATCACTGATTGTAAGAAAAGGATGGAATGAAAATATATGAATTGATTTCATAAGAAGTAAAAAAAAAAAAAGATGGAATGAAAATATTTATGGTTTCTCTATCTCTAGTCTCTCTCCTTCCCCCTCTTCTTCCTTAAGGATTCTACACCTACTCGATCCCCTTTTTTATGTAGATCAAGAAGCATAACAAATGATTCTCTTGCATCCCTATCCAACCAAAGGTGTTCCTACTGTCCAGCCTTTCTCCATTTTAAGCACCAACGGCCACTTGCCAACAACAACAAAACATCAGCTGTTTTCCTTTCTTGATCTGCAACTAACGCAGCCATCATCTGCAAACAGCAGTAACCATCAGCCACAGCCGCTGCTCTGCTTCAGAAGAGCTCTCAGAAAAACTGCTTGCAGTTTTGAAGAAAAGCTGCATTCAACACAGCATTTTGCCTTCAGAACAGTGCAGTTTTCAAGAATCTGCGCAATAACACTTACCAACAGATTTTCAAGATCTGCCATTCTCGTCCTCCTGATATAAATACCTGCTGTTTTGAAAAATTTTCCATACAGTACCGGGAAGAATTGCAAGAATAGCAGCTTGACATCTTGCACCTAAGTAAACAGCACCTTCTGACATTCACGCCATCACCAAAAAACAATTCCAGCAGTCCCTCCGCCATCATAAACAGACCCTTTGGGCCAACTGCAGCCATCCAACGTTGTATTTTTCAGGTTTTTTTCGATACTACATCAGGTCCCTATTCTTGCTATCACGCATCACATCTTTTATGAGCCATCAAAGAACTCTCACCATGAAAAATGCTGATTTGGTTGAATCTGTCCGGTCAATGCAAACCAATCAAGAATTACATTTCTCCGAAATACACAAATCTCTACAACAAGTGAATGTGCAAATTGCCTCCATTGGCTCATCACTTAATATCCCCATACTTTTATGCATTCTATTGATTCTAAACTTAATAGTTTGTGCATTGACCACTTATTTTCTCCACTTCATCATGATCCTTTCTCTTCCACAGACATACTTGATTCCTCTGAACAAATCCCTTCTCCACAACCGCCACCTTTTCCGACCATTGCCCATCATATTCATCTTCCATCCTTATATTAACCTGATAACATTTGTCCTTATCATTCTCCAAATTTTTATAGGAATGTTATTCATAATCCTAGCTCTTTTTCTATTCGAATATTATTTCTTCCTAAGCTAGATGATATTTGGCATTTTTGCATCAATTCTAGATCCCTCAATATACTCACCATTAAAGATCAGTTTCCTATTCCAATATTACATAAATTTTTTATGAGAGTTTTTTTTTTTTTTCAAACTTCATCTTTGTTCTACCTCTCACAAGTTAAAATACATTCTAAAAAAATGTTCATCAAACTATTTTTGACAGTCACCTTGAATTTCTCCCCCTCTTTGGTTTTTTCTTCTCTCAATCTTGAGGACAAGGTTGTTTTCTATGACGGTGGGAGTGTTAGCATATGAGATTGGATCCAAAAATTAGATGTGAAGCATGGGCAACAAACATGGAGGTACAACTAACATCTATGAAGCCTACCAAAGAATAAGACGCAAATATATTCCACAAGCATAAATGACAAATGGGTTCACATATATAATAAAGCACTAGTCTAGTTTTACTTTTAAGTTTGGACAGGTAGACCAGTTCTTTATTGTAAACTTGGTCTATCCAAGTATTATAAATACACTACTTATTGTAAGAAAAGGATGGAATGAAAATATTTATGATTTCTCTCTCTAGTCTCTCTTCTTCCCCTCTTGATGTAGATCAAGAAGCCTAACAGAATAATAACAAGGAAAAAAATGCTCGATAGCTAATTTGGTTTTAACTGTTTTGCTAAATAGTTTAAAAGAAGAGACAAGCGCTTGGTCTAGCCTCCTTTCATGTAGATTACAGGTCTTGGTGCTGGCCTCTACCTTGACTTTTTGCATCTAGGAGAAGCTGTCATGGACTACTAGTCTTCTTCCGTCCAATAATGCTTCTTTTAGACCGGGCATTCTAGCTATAGATTTTTTTTACATGATGAGAATTTCTTTTAATGTTGTTTCCCTCACTTAAAGTTTGAACAAGTTTCATATCTGCCTCGGTTATGATGAAATTTAGAAGTCTTTCTCTATTTCGGCTTGTCTTTTTTGGTTCTGTATTTAACTAATATCTCTCATTTATCCTGAGAGAGTTCTTAGATTTTCTTTCAGAACTTGTTATCTTCAACTTGCAGTCTGACTTGTTGAGTTATCCATCGTTCGTTAGCCTAAATGGTGTTTGATGGACAGGTTCTCCTCCAGCTCAACCAACACCTGCATCAGATGGTGGTGGGACTCGAGGCTACAGATTTCGTTCAGATGTGCCAGCTCCGCCTACCAATGCTGCTATAGGAGGAAAGGCTTCACTTTTACCAAAGCGTACACCAGTCTCAAAAGAAGAGATTGAAGCTATTTCGGTATGCAACGCTGTATGATTTTGTATGATATAATTGTTCAGCATTATTAAAGAATTATTTTTTATTTGATATTTTATTGTTTGGATATCAAGAAAGTTTTGTTTAATTGTCAAAGCTTAGTGCTACTGTAACCTGAAGAAAGATCATTTGTTACTAAGAGCAGGTAGATCATGGTAGCAGTTGGTTTTTGTGTCCATTGTTCTCGTTTTGGCTAGATTTCTGATAGAGAACACTTGTAGATCTCAAGTATTACCTATCAATCTTCAGAAAACGGGGAGAATTCTCCACAAAGATCCACACAAAATCACGAAACAGTAGATAATTTGTATTATTTGATGAAAGGGAAACGGAAAATACCAAGATACAATTGATCCTCTATTCGAGAGGAGGATCTATCTCTCCCAAATTTCTAGACGGTGCTAGAGCCCAAAGAAACTAAGAGATCTCAAATTTCAGACAAATTCAAGATGCCATAATCCTAAGAAAACAAACTTTTTTAAGAAAGATTTTTGAGGGACGTAGGAGGGCGTTTGACATGTACAGGAGGTGGAAATGTCCGCCTCTATTCGCATAAGCCGGTCCCATCGGATTGGGTGGACCGGTCTAACAATTTCCTGGTTTCTTCATTGTTGGTGAAGCTTTCAGAACTTTCTGCATTATTCACCAAGGAAAAGAGGCTGCATGTTCAGAGGAGAATGACAGAAAAAGTTCGTTTTTTTGTGGTTGGATATGGTTTTGGCAGGAAAAAATCATTTTTCTTTGCATGGTGATAGCTGTGGCTGAGAATAGATTTTTAAGAAGGTTGGGCAGGGAATAACTTTAGAATTTTGTTTAATGGTAATTTCTGTGGCTAGATCTTGGATTTTGGGGATGATCTTGAAGCGTCTATGATGATTACACTGAACTGGAAAGTATTTAGTCTATGATGATTACACTGAACTGGAAAGTATTTAATCATGTCATGTCCCGCCATCACCAGTTGGGGTGTGGGACAAATTATTATTTGCAGAGTATGGACATCGTTCAGAGGCCAATAAAAATGCGTCAGGTCACCCCAAAAGTGTACCGTGTTCAGTACCAAGCGGTACCGAACGGTTCTCCCGTCCGGTATCCGCACAAAATAATCTTTCTGTGCCATTCGAGCCATCAACCAAGAAATGTGCATGATTTGACTAATCTTATCTACTGAAGTGACGGTAGTTGATGATGAATTTTTCGATAGCCAAAGAGGCCAAGAGGGTTAGTTTTAAGCATGGTTTTTAAAACCAGATCAAACCGCTCGGTTCAACCGTAAACTTTCTTGCCTTATATGGCACTATAACAGTGAATTCAAGTACTGCTGAAATGAACATTAATTCATTCATAGTTCTTTTGATGCAAATTAAAACTGAAATGAAATGTATTCAAAATTTGCATTAATTAATTCCATTTACTTAAATTCCTCTTTGCTTAATGCAGATTCCTCCTCTAACATAAACTCCACTATTTTTTTTGCAGCTGGGTGGTTGTTTCTGATTTGCTCTCCCGTTTCTTGTGGATCTGAACGCTGTCTTACCCTTCCATGAAGACTTTACAGGAAATAATAGAGATTTTAGCTCCTTATTGAGAATTTTTATGAAGATTCATTCACCTTGGAATGTTTAAGAACCAAGAATTCTTTCAATCAGCCAAAAGGTTCCTTTATCTTTTTGAATTCAGCTGTAATCACTAACATTTTACTGATTTTTAGTCAATCTTTCTGCAAATTCTCGGTTAGGGCGATGCACTTTATTTATCTCTTTAACGAAGTCATAAAGCTGTTGATATGCATTCAATTCCTTAAACTCAAACAATTACGTAGCATTTGAATGACAATATATCCACGAGGCTTAGCATATCGAATCCGGAATGGTGGGCGAGCATGATTGGGAACCCCCCATTCTGGATTCGAATTCCCTCTATTATGGTCTTGTCTTTTCGAAAAATTATTAGGTGCGGAGTGCGTACCGTCCGCACAAGCACTGGATATCCAGCGGTATCGAGTGCGGGTACCGCTAGGTATCAAATGCTTGTGCGGACGGTTCTCCCCGTCCGCACTCCGCACCTAATAATCTCTTCGTCTTTTCAGTGGGCAAAGCAAGTGTGGGCCTAATGCCGGTGGGTGGTCTCGCTAGGTTCCGTCGAAAGATTAGTTACGCCGCAAAGTGACAGCGAGTAGATACCCTCGTTCAAAAAAAAAAGACTATATTATCTGCTTGCAGCTTTTCTAAGGATATAGTGCTCACACCCGCATTAACATTTCTCCTTAATTCATATTTTAGGCTGTCTACATCGCAAAGTAGTCATTTGATCTGCGAGTTGAGCCAAATTTGCTTGAAGTTTTGTTTGATCTGACCTCAATTAAGATAAGGTATGGTTAGTTCGTTTAGTCAAATTGATCCAATCATACATTTATTTTAATCTGATTTTGTGGTAGTTTGATTTAGGATTTGTTTGGGGGAGTTTTTTTTTTTGCTTTCAAAAGCAATTTTTTATTATAAAATATGTAGTTTATGATATTTTTGTATTAGAAAATTATTTTAGAAGGCAACAAAAAATTGCCCCGAGGCTTCATTCGATACCGTTTTTTTGTCACTATTTTTTTTTCAAGAATTTTTTACTTAGAAAATTGTTTTAAAAATAATAACAAAATTGTCTCAAATGAAACCTTAATTTAAGCACGACATATTTCAAATGGTTGCTTATTGATCTTGATTTGAGCTAGAAGTTTATTATGAATTAGAATTGTGGGTATAAGTATGAGAGACGACTTTTTTTTATTATATTGAAATGAGAATTGGATTCTTAATATGACACAATGGAGTCGATCTACACAACACGGTATTTGACTCATGACTTTACAAGTAGATGGGGATCAACAATTAAGTGTTTGTGATGAATATTGAAATTATTTAAATATTGTCTAAATGATATAATAATATAAATGTGATTAAAAAATAAAGAGAATTTATCCATAATGTTTTTTAAATAATTTGAATTTTAAATATTTTTTTGATTTATTTAATTAGAACCCTAAACTCATTGCATGCAGAGTTAATAATGTTGGAAGAATCAACAATAGGACCATTTGCATGATTTTGGGCATTCTAAAGCAGTCAATAAATAATAGAAAATATGACATTAGTCATATGAACTAAATATGTGAATCATTTTATGGAGATTAGATCCTAGGATTAAATGCCATAATTTATGCATTTCTATGCATTTTAAGTTATCAATGTTATTCAAGATGAACAATGCTCCATTTAAGATTTTTATTTGAAGTCGGTGACCAATAAAGTTTACAAGACAATTTAAACTCTTAAAATGTGAATCATTTTATGAAGTCTAGGCCATTCGATTAGTGGTCATAATTCTAGGCTTTTAAGCAGTTGAAGTTTTTCAAGATGAACAATGCCTTATATATGTTTTTTTTTTTTTTTTTTAAATGTCATAACCCTAGTTTTCACATGATTAAAGTCCTGTAAATGATTGAGATTATTTTTTTTGCATGCATAAAAATCTGGGTGGGAGCATTGCGGATCTATGTTGTCGAGCTCTACAACGCTGCCCTATATGTACTTTGAGGTATGGCTATGAGAACACAATGGCATTAGGACTTGGTGTTGCCACAATGTCTTTTCTATTATATAATAACATGGGCGAGTGTTGTAGCGATGAGATTTGGAGCATCGCGGTGCTTGCATTATCAAGCTATTTTTTATAGAAAAATAGCTCAATCCATTTATTTAAAACTCACCGCCACCATTCCCTACCCACATATCATATGCATAGTTGGGTGAGGATAGAGGAGAAAAGAGAGAGAAAGTGAGACTCAGGCTAGTATTTTTCATTAGTCTAGTTATGAAGAGTAATCTAATCATGGTAAGTAATCTTTATCCTACGTTTGTTTTTAGTGATTATGATTTTTCTCCCTCCTAAACTTGAAAAAATATATTTTCTCCTAATTTAAACGATTCCTTCTTTGATATATGATAGATATTATTATTATAAGCATTTTGATAAAGGCTTGTTGAAATTTCACCAAATTGTTATGTATATATATTAATTTGAATGAAATAAACAATATAAAAACATGTATAAAATGTGTAGGAGCTAGTGCATTCAAATGTAGGCATGAAATACATGACTTGCATAAAGTTACTATTTATTAATCTAACATGCATTTTGATAAGCGCACAGGGTGGATTTACATGTTATGCTAATTGTAGTAGATGTATACATGATAATTATATGTGTTTATATGATTTGACATATGTATGAAAGCAAGAAAGGCTAGCTGGAAATATTTAACTGATTTAGGTTAGTTTAA
This sequence comes from Dendrobium officinale, assembly GCA_019514585.1. Taxonomy (NCBI): domain Eukaryota; kingdom Viridiplantae; phylum Streptophyta; class Magnoliopsida; order Asparagales; family Orchidaceae; genus Dendrobium; species Dendrobium officinale. Next base: position 18,155,587 of record CM033692.1, read on the forward strand.
AACATATTATCCTATATAGGAGGGTGGACCAACAGACTTTTCTTTAAATATGATTTGTGGTATGATCCTAAAAGATATGAAAAAAGAAGCATAATGAGATTAACTGATATGATATGCTAAACCGACGAGTAAGAAGTAATGACTTTTATATGAATGTCATTTAACTTGTGATTGAGAATGATATTACTAATATTTTTTACTAGATTGATATTATTAAAATTGATTCTTGTATGGTTTACCGATAGGACTTGATAGAGGGAAAACACTATAGGAGCCAGATGTCTTGGATTGCTTGAAACATGATAAAATTGTATATAAATTGATAAAATATATCATGATATGATAATTGAATAAATGATATGATATGACATGAACATAATAAATGACATAACTGATATAAAAATATGATAAGAATGATAAGATCGATACCAGAACACCTGATACACATGATATATTATATTTGTACTTGTTATACATGAACATGATACACATACATTAAAATTATACAACATATATATAATATATATAGAACACTTATTATTATATGATAGACATATTAACACATATAATATGATATAGAGATAGAACAACGGTGTAAAATATAAACACACACAGATTCATGATTTCACCTATTGTGTTGTACTTTATACAAGTATATGAATGATAGAATGTACTAATCCTATATATAGTTATTGATTACATTGATTTACATTGCTTATTAATTTATAGTTATTGCATTAATTTCTACTATTCATATTGACTATCACATGTCTTACTATTACATGTTTATTCTGATATAATGAATGATTACATGCATATTATTTCTACTTTTGCACATTGATTATAATTGTAGGTTCGGTTAACCTACTGGATTGTTAGCATATTCCGTGATTTACATGCTTTTTAGGGAAGTGTAAGGATCCAGTGGAGTGAGACTGATCTAGGGTTGTTACAATGATAGGTATTTTATTTTGTTTTTCATTTCTTTATAGCCAGAAAATTTTGTGTAGACTTATGTGCTAGGATTTCTAGCTATATTATATGACTTTTGGGATAGAAATATAAATGTATATATTGATGTTTACATATGAAATGAAATGATATTTTTCGATGCTTTATTTTTTTATATGAATGATTAGTAGCTTTGGTTTGTGAATACAAGATAAAAGATGTAACTCTTCCAATTTAAATCTTAAGGCGTGACATCTTATTATTGCTATCAAGTACAAAGCTCTAAAGTGGGTGACCAATGAAGTTTGTAACAACTAATGCACCTAAATATATAGGATTAAATACCACAATTCAAGAGCACAACATTTATAGACATCTAACTTTTCAAAGTTATTCAACATGAATAATGCCCCATATAAGATTTTTTTTTTAAGTATAGTGGGCGACAAAAGTTTTTAGGATAATTAATATTGATAAAGAGGATAATCATTTTATTGGGATCAAGTTGTAGGATTAAAGGCCACAATTCTAGGCATCTATGTCATTAATGTAATTCAAGATGAACAAATGCCCCTTATAATATTTTTCTTATCATCATTATCAAGTATAGATCTCTAAAGTGGCCGGGACCAATGAAGGTTATATGACAATTTATTCTCCTAATGATGAGAGTCATTATATGAAAGCTATGTTGTGCTATTAGAGGCAACAATTGAGGGGTTATCCTTAAAAACATTTAAGTCGTCAAAGTTATTCTAAATGAATCACACCCCATACATGATTTTTCGACCAATACTATCATGTATAGTGTACTAAAGTGGGCAGACAATAAAGTTTGTAGGATAATTAATTCTCCTAAAGATGGGAACCATTTTAAGAGGAGTATGATATATGATTAAATGCATAATTCTAGGTTCATTCCTAACATGTTATACATCTATAGACATATGAGTTGTCAAAATTATTCAAGATGAATTATGCTTGATATAAAATCTTTTGTATTGTTACTATCAAATATAGAGCTCTAAAGCGGGTGACCAAAGAATTTTATTAGACAATTAATACTACTAAAGATAGGAGTGATTTTATGGGGACTTGGTCATAGGATTAAAAGCCATAGTTTTTATAAGAAAATAATTCTTTATGCTTTATAATTGGGGTCATAGCTAAATAGTATATAATCTCATCAAATGTAAGAACATCATATTAAACGTGTTTATCAAACTAAGACTAGACCATGCAAGATTGTTTTAGAGTCTTAATTAGCCTTGAATACTTAGTATTGGTGTTACGACTAGACCCAATATGACCCGACCCAACCTCCCAGATCATATCGTACATGATCATGGCAAGAAGCAGAAGCTGACCCCAAGATCTAATTGGAGAAGTGCTAAGAAATTAAACTTCCAATTTATATACGACACATAAGCACTACTAAATATAATATAAAGCAGAATACCATTGAATCTAAGAAAATGTATATAGATATCATCCAAAAATTCAATCTGAGTTCTACATACAATAGTTCTTGGCAACAGAAAAGTATTACAAAAGTAAAAGCCAAGCTTGTACGAAAAACTAATCAAAAGTGTCCCTACAACAAAGATTAGCGTTTGATATCAAAACTACATACCTCACTCCTTATATTTTTCTTGCCAGAAAATGAAAGCAAAAGTATAAGTGCGCTAACACAACTCAATAGGGTACAACAAGGAGAAAGTTTGTTATATAGAAGTCACAAGGTTATATAATTGATTTTATACCCCTATTAAATGTGAGTTCTAAGTGCATCTACATATCATTATAATTATTAATTTATTTTACTAATTCATTTATTAATATTATATTTGATCTTATATAGATTTAGTTCCTATAGCACTTTTCAATAAACTACACTAAGTACCCTAACTTACCCAATTCCTTTGATTGGGTATATATATATATATATATATATATGCCCAAAAAGCCTCCAATTTATATGATACGTTAAAGAAATGCTAGGTTCACATATAGATTTGTCCTTGGTCACATTTCAATTAATGCACATATTATTGAAGATTTGCTAATAATGTATGCATATTTATGTGCATATTTTTTATGTTATCCAGAGAGTAACTCAAGAGGAAATAAACAACTTACTAGATGACTGCACTGTCATCCATAACTTCCAAACACTAAACTCCTCTCATTATCCTCGGCAAATATCCTCTCCAGCAACACAAAAAGAATTCCCCACCCATACCCCTCATTCTCCCCATCAAACCCCCACATTCTCCGCAGTAATTCCCCCCTCATTCTCCCCAGGAAGCCCCCCTTTCTCTAAATAAAGTTCAGGATTGGGCTACCATCCGGGAGAAATTTTTAACAACACTCCATACAGCCATACAATGTGCACAAATATGTTCAATGACCTTGAAGATAGCCTGGGCACGAGGCTTGAGCAACTAGAAGCAAATGTTGATTCTATTGAATACAAGCTTATCCATCATATTACTAAATGCAATTTTGATCTTGAACAAACTCTTGCTTCCTCATCCTTAACCTACTAACAAGCCCATCCACCCCAGCTAAAGCACTTCCTTGACATCAATAAGCAAGTCCCACTTCTTCTTGTCAACAATAAGAAGGAAGATCCAAATGATCAAATTCCTCCTTTTGTCGATGATAGGAGGAAGCCCCAGCTAATGCACTTCCTTATTTTGTCGACTGTAAGGAGAAAGCCCCAGCTAATGCAATTCCTCATTCGATCGACGACAAGGAGAAAGTTTTAGATGATATAGTTCCTGAGGATGAGGATGAGTATGACGATATAGCATGAAGAGTAAAGAAAATGAGAGATTAAAAAAAAAAATCATCAAGACACCATTCACAACTCTTGAAAACTACATTAAGTAAAGAATAGAGCCCCCAACTGATCTAATTCTGGTGGATGCATTTCAAATAGTTGCTTGATCTGCAAGTAAAATAATAGAATTCGTGGATAAGGAGATGCTAAGTAAAGAGAAACAATTATTTATAGATATTTATTGTGTTTCTACTGCATAATTACTGTATATTCACTGCATATCAACTGCATATTTGCTATATATTTTATGCATATTGACTTTGGTTGCATGACTGACACAATATTTGCTTCTAGGAACATTATAATAAGTAGATCTAATGTTGATGAAATTATAATAAAATAATTCTTGAATAATAATCATGTGGTTGCCTTCTCTATATTAATATCTTAGAAAATAAACTTATACCTGGCCTTTGCCAACCTTTTTTATACGTCTCTTCAATGCATTGGATTAGTATTCACGTAATAAATAATTTCTATATAATATTATTTGCTCAGCTATTAACCATGTCCTTATTAACTTCTTGCAGGGATACAAACAAAACAATCAGAATGCCTATTTGTAAGTTCAACATGTCAATATGGTTTCGACGAAGGCATGCAATCTTCTGCTTCAACCAATCATCCACAATCAGTATTGGACCTTTTCTGATAGGGAGGTTGAAGGAAATATTTGAAAATTTTACAATTCCTTACCCAATCTGGTGCACAAGGAAGTCCTTCCTATCATCATAAGTGAGAGCAGTATGACATAATATTAATTTTTTTCTTGTATGGCTAGTTAAGTAATTTGTGTTCGATATAATGTTTAGATTAAAAACTTATATGAGGAAAAAAAAAGAGCTTTTTAGAGTGATATAAAATAATGTCATGTTTATAGTGTTCATGGTTTGTCAATCCAGCCCAACAATTTTGATTGCAGAATATTTGTTTGCAAATATACAGAAAGAATTATTCTTCAAAAGAATGTCAACTAAGTAGAACATAAAGATAGACAAGCTGAAATGTTAAAATTTAAGGCCGAATTTGCATACACTATATCTTGTTCATCGATGAAATAAACATTTTGTGTACACTTTGTATTGACATAGATTTATACTTTATTCTTTGATTATTTTTTTCTATAAAATAATATATATTGTAAAATAACAATTATACCATTTATAACATAACAAATTTAAAATAAAGATAATTTTGTATTGAAATTGATTATTATATTAATAAAATATTTAATAAATTGTCATTTGATACACATTGAATATGTAGTTGATCAATTGATGCCTTCACAGCAAAGTTATGTTGACAGTTTATCAAAAAAATTGTTCCTTACAAAGTAAATACATAGTGATGTTATCTTAACAGTTTATCAAAAATATATTTTATTATAAGTTCAATTTTAAATGCAAACTCGACAAAAATAAATTTTCTTACAAGTTTACACTGAATGCACATTCGATACACAATTGATATATAGTAAATACATAGTTGATATACAATAATACGTAGTAAATAAATAGTAAATACATAGTTGATTTATAACAAATACATAGTAAATACACAGTTGATATATAATAAATATGCAGTGAAGTTATCTTGACAGTTAATCAAAAATAGTTTTCCTAACAAGTTCAATTTTGAATGAACATTTGATATACCATCAATACATAATAAATACATAGTTGATACACAATAAATAAGTAGTTGGTAACAATAAATATGTAGTTAATATGCAGTAAATACATACTGAATATGATTGTTGATACACAATAAATATGCAGTAAATACACAGAGAAATTACCTTGATAGTATATCTTGAATGTTTATAAAAAATAGTTTTCCTTGTTCAATTCTGAATGCACATTCAATATACCATCAATATATAGTAAATAAATAATAAATACACAAAAAATATACAGTAAATACACAAATAAGTTATTTTACAATATAAAAAAAATTGTTCCATATATAGTTAATACATAGTGAAAGCACATGTTCAATAACATGACAATGAACAAAAATAACCCATGCTATTACAATAAATGAAGAATGTTTGAACTAAAATAACTTAAGTTAAACAAAATTTGATATAATTATTAAAATTAAATTAGTTATTATAATGAATATTTTAACTTAACATTCAATCATTACAAATAAAATTAATATAATTATTTCTCTCAAGCAATGATATCCATCATTATCTTCGTGTACTCAAGCCCCGATTGACAGGTATTTGCCCCCTTTAGGAATGCTTTATTGAAGCTTCCCGACATGCTTGAGAAATTCACCTATCTTGAAAGTGAAGACATTTTTTGTTGTATTTGCCTTGATGATAGGTTTCTTTATTGAAAAAATTAATCTCATCAAAACATATATTATTTCATAATATATAATGAAAAATAATTAGTATATAAGTTAAATCTTATTCTTAGGCTTATTCTTCTTTTCCCAAAGGCCCTTCAACCTTGCATTATATATGCCTTTAGGCTTGCACTTTACTAGATCTTTGAATTTTGCAATGTCACTCTATGTATTGCCTATAAACTTATGATTATTTTTCTTGCTATCAAGAATGAAGTCGATACTTTATGTTATGTCCTTCATTACAGCCAACATGTACTATTCAGCATCCTCATTTCTTTGTGCTCATGTGCTAATTTTATATATAAATATGACCAGAGAATTTCTGAATATTAATATACTATTAACTCAGATGTTTTTCCTATACCTATAAATATACGACTATCATATATATTTTTCCTACCTCTTGCTGACCATCACATTAGAAGGTACTTCTTAGTGATATTCATAATATCTAATTGATTCAAAACTCTCATGCAATGAGAATATAATAAACTTTTCACAGGTGAATTAGATCCTACCCTTTTTTGCATTAAAATAAACAACCCAAGGGGTGGACTGATCATTATTCTCTTCGCTCTTGACAAAAATTACTAGTTATTAAACTTGGTGGCTTTGAAATGTCATGACATACATTATTAGTAGACTTGCTATGTTGTGTGGATAGAATGCCCATGCTAAAATAATCTGTATTGAATGTTGTTTACCGCTCATTTTTTATCCTATAAAGCTCCTCTAACCAAGCATTGCTATGGAAGCTCCCTTTTGTGATCATTTTAGCTCATATTTTGTTGAACTCCTCCTCAAAGTCATCCTTGCTAAAATATTTATAAAAGAGTCCCGTGACATTGTCGTTGTTATTGAAGCACCAAACTTTTAATGGAACATTCTTAGAGATGTGCCATTGATATAATCTATGATGTGTGCTAGGTAATGCAACTTCTATGACTCTGGCCATTGCCTGATCTTTATCAATAAATATTATTGTACGATGTTTATTATTCATTATTTGCACAAATATTCTAAACAACCATATATATTATTCAATTATTTTCTTTAGTAAGAATGTTACCCCAAGCAAAATATTTTACCAATGATTGTTAACCCCGACAAATGATGCACAAACAAAGTTATATTTATTAAGTCTATAACCAGTATAAAAAATTATCACATCTCCAAAGTAGTCATAGTTTATCATACCTATCCCATCAACCCAAAAAAAATTGAACAATATATCAAATTGATCAATTTGGACATCCCATAAAAATATGTTGTCATCATCTTTACAATATTCAAATAATTGAATCAAAGAATTAGTGTCAACATATTCAGTTTTTACTCATTTATCTTTTTGAATAAAGTTATATGCATTCATCTTAGAGAATCTAACATTCTAGATATCTTCAACTTCATTTACAATATTGAAAAATGTATCAACGATTCTTATTCCTGCTTCTGTCATTGATTTAAGAACTGAAACTTTTTAATCACCCACATTCCTAAATGATCTAAGAAGATGCTATTCTTCTGGCCTAACCAATTCATGATTGTGGCAATAAATTTTTTCACCTTTTAATTTTCAGCTTTATTAACTAAAAAACTAATAATTCCTGGACAATCATGTATGGTATCTGATTTGTGATATTTTATTTGGGAATTTGAATTAAATCCTTTCTTGAAATCAAAATTTGAACATATAAAGTCATTACATTTTATCTTTTTAGAATTTGACCAGTAACTATGATAATCCTTACGAGCACTAAAACCAACATTATGTGCATAGCTGCAGTAAAACTTGTATGCCTCTTTCTCATCCTTATACACCTCTTGGCACACAACTTATAAATACATTATTTATATACAATAAATACGCAGTAAATTTACAGTCAATATACAAATAATACATAGTTAATACACAATAAATATACAATAACTATACAAAAAATATATAGTAAATACACAGTAAACAAATCGTAATACACAATATATACATAATTAATATACAATAAATACACAATAAATATGCCGTAAATACATGATAAACAAACAGTCAATACACATTCAATACGCATTAAATACACATTATACATAGTGGCTACAAGCTTCTATGCAATTAATATTGATTGTGTGTTAACTGTCTATAAGCTTGTTTATAATTTATTGTTACAGGAACACCTAATAATTTGGAAAGAGTTTGAACTTTATCGATAAGTTGAAAGTTATAACACCTCCAACTAAAGTAACTTTTGTTTTATACCCTAAACCTATCATTCGTTAAGACCGTAATTTTTTCAATTTCAAGTCTTCTTCTTCTTGAACATTTGCATATCGTCTATCTATCTCCAAGTTCTGTAGGCATATCATTTGCTCGAAGAATGTATTGTTCTCCTATAAATTAGTCTTCTTATTCATTGACGTTTTCTCTATTTTTTTCTTTCTCATCATATATCAAAAATTTCTTGAACTAAAATCCTAAAATTTTGAGAGTTTTTGCAATTTTTTTTTTAAAGAAATACCAATTATAAATCCAAAATTTAAATGGGATGGTAATTTTTTTTTATTTTTAAAATAAAAGACCTCTGAACCAAATACATCGGACTAACGGGAGAAAAATTAGAAACCCATACACGTCCGGACGCAATAATTTGCCAAATCGTAGGTTCGTAGCTCAAACCCTACCGAGCTTCTGGGCAAATTATTGGGTCAGGTGACCGAAGCCATTTCTCCGTTCGGTCGCCAATAAAAATGCGACATCTGTTAGGCATTTTTTTAATTTAATATTAACGCTTTATGTCTTTTCAGAGTTAGCGACCCGATCCGATAACGCCTTTCATTTGAATTCCGGAAAATAAAGAATGGAAACGCCGCGCGACCTCTTCACTGTTTCTCCAGCTCCAGCTCGCGCTCTCGGATTCCTCCATTTCCTTCGGTTCTGCATTAGCTTATTCCTGCCGGAAGTAGACGACGAACTTGTAGAAGATCATAAATCAGGAAGAGGTATGGTTGCGCCTAACTTGCGCTTGACTTGCGCTTTCGTTGCGTTTAAGTTAACCATTAAATTTTAGGGTTTAGGGTTTGGTTATAATTTTTTCATTATTTGTTTAATGTAATGTACTGTTCAAATGTTTATTTTCTGATTTTTCACGCTTCTTCTCTTCGTAAATGGATGATACGAAAGGTTTACGCTATCTTCTAACTTTTATGGTTTAGTAATAGTTGTATAACTAGCATATATGTTCAATGAGGTGTTAAATTTTTGTTTTTTTTTCGGAATTTGAAACTTCTTGAAGCTCAATAATTAAGAAATGTAAAGTTGCGCTATGGTTGCGCTATGGTTGCGCTATGGTTGCGCTATGGTTGCGCTATGGTTGCGCTATGGTTGCGCTATGGTTGCGCTATGGTTGCGCTATGGTTGCGCTATGGTTGCGCTACGGTTGCGCTACGGTTGCGCTATGGTTCTGATTTTTCTTCTTTTTATAGATGAAGACTCCGTATCAAAGGCCAGTTACATCTAGATGTTATGTTACATCTTTCCGTAAACATTGTGATGCATTTGTCGAGATCATTGATGATGAAGTGGAACAAACACTAAAGGATCTGAACATTCATCAATTTCTGAAGTTCCCGGCTTTTCAGCAGTGCATACCACTTCTTTTTGAAATTCTTAAATTTTGGAGTCCTGCTGATGAAGGCTTCATCGTCCTGGGTCATGTTTTGAAATTCACTGCTGACGAGGTTGCTTTGCTGATAGGTAATATTTTGAATATGGAAATTTTATTGCTATATGTTTTTTTAACTTTAACGACTGATATTTTCTGACAGGGATGCCAAACAGAGGCATTGATATAAAATGGAGGATTGATCCTCTAAATGGACCTCTGTCTACTGAAGTTAAATCAGATATTGCAAAATTAGACAGATTAGCTGATAATCCAACAAAAATTAAGACCTTTATTATGTTTTTGCTATCTAACCTTTTCTTTCCCCTAAATAGTCATAAAACCCCTAGAAGGCTCACAACTGTTGCAAATAATTTAAGTGAGTTTGCTTCAATTAATTGGGCTTCAAGCTTAAGGAACTTCATGGTTGAGGAGTTCAACACAATTTTTGAGAAGTATAAACTCCAAAGACCATTGGGTTACATCAATGGTTTTTTTCCTCTTCTACTGGTACGTTTCCACTCCTGGTTATTCTACATGTTTAATATTTTTTAATGCTAAATTTAAAATTTTTATGTTTGGAATTATACATACAGATTTGGTTTTTGGAACATTTTCCTTTGAATAAACCAACAGATTCAGAATTAAGGCCCCGTTTTCTGAGATGGCAGGGGTATACAGAATTATACTTCACTCAAGAGAATGCAGCAAAATTATTTAAATTTTTAAAGAATACTGAGGTAATTTTTTAGCTTACATGATGCAATTTGCGCTAAGGTTGCGCTATGGTTGCGCTATGGTTGCGCTATGGTTGCGCTATGGTTGCGCTATGGTTGCGCTATGGTTGCGCTATGGTTGCGCTATAGTTGCGCTATGGTTGCGCTATGGTTGCGCTATGGTTGCGCTATGGTTGCGCTATGGTTGCGCTATGGTTGCGCTATGGTTGCGCTATGGTTGCGCTATGGTTTCGCTTTAACAAATTTATATGTTTTTTGCAGATTTTTTCTTGTCTTGAAAATTACTAATGAAGAGGCCGAAAAATACGGGGTTGATATTATTGCCATACAGAACTCTGAAACCCGTTCAGGCCATGAACCACTTAAATTGCAGTCACCCCAAAAAATAAAGGCTTCCGCAAGCAAAAAACTTGTCACCACCCCACCTCCATCCCCACCTCTCTCTCTCCCCCTCTCCCCCTGATTCTCCACAAATTGAACCACCAGAACCTCAAACTGTGCCGCCGCCAACTCAACCGTCTACTCGTCCACCGACTCAAAAAATTTCCATTAGTCAACCTTCTGCTGAACAGCCACCTATTACAAGGGCAGATTTAGAGGCTGTTCAGAATAAATGTTTTGAAATATTTGATAAAATGTTGAATAAAATTCAAGAAAATGTTGGAGCTAGGTTGGATCGGCTTGAAGATATTGTGGAGAAACTGCAGGCAGATCAAGACTCAATGAAGTACAAATTTATTGAATTTCAAATGCAGTGTGATCACAATCAAGAGAAGCCGCATATATCCAGTTCTGCCTCCAGCTTCCAATCAGTGAATAAGACGGCTTTGCATCCTTCAGCAGAAGCAACAATAAAAGTTGTTCCTCCACCTTCCCCAATGGTTAAAGAAATTCCTCCACCACCAACACAAGTTGTTCCTCCACCATCACCAATGGTTAAAGAAATTCCTCCACCACCAACACAAGTTGTTCCTCCACCAATACAAGAAGTTCTTCCACCATCGGCCAAAGATGTGCCACCAACAAAAGCTAGTTCATCACAGAAAAGAAAAAGAGAACATGGTGAAAAAGAGGAGATTTCATCAAAAAAAGTAGTTCCATACGTAAAGAAGAAGACCAAAGAGGTTATATCTGTAGATAATATAATAGTTGAATCACATCCTGCATTGGAAATAATGGACTATCCAGGGAAACCTTTTCTAGCAGAACAAAAACAACAATTTATGGATGAATGCTTCAAAAAATTTAATACAAAGTAAGTTTAGTTGCATTAAGGTTGCGCTAAGGTTGCGCTATAGTTGCGCTATAGTTGCGCTATAGTTGCGCTATAGTTGCGCTATGGTTGCGCTATGGTTGCGTTATGGTTGCGCTATGGTTGCGCTATAGTTGCGCTATGGTTGCGCTATGGTTGCGTTATGGTTGCGCTATGGTTGCGCTATTGTTGCGCTATAGTTGCGCTAAGGTTGCGCTATGGTTGCGCTATGGTTGCGCTATAGTTGCGCTAAGGTTGCGCTAAGGTTGCGCTAAGGTTGCGCTAACATTTGTTTTTTATTTTTTTGTAGGGAGCACAAAATATTTGTTTCTGGAAACATCGAAATAAAAAGATCAGATATTGACTTTCTGCTCACAAATGATTGGTTAGGTGATAACCATGTTGATGCATTTGCTTACTTTTTACTTGAGCAGAGTAGGTTAATGTCAGAGAAATTTCAACGTTATTTGTATATTTCTCCATTGTACAGGGTAAGTATAAATAATATTTTAATATTTTTATTTCACGTTTCTTTTTCCTTATGGAACTGAATTATTGCAGGTATACAAGTCATTCAATCAGGATTATCAAATTTTTATCGAACACATTAATCCAGTTTCAGTTGAAGAAAGCAAACTTATTGTTCAACCCATAATTTACCAGAAGCACTGGGTTCTTCTTGTTGGGAAACTGAAGGAGAAAGTCTGGAAACTGTATGACTCATTACCTAATCCTGAACACAAGCATATTTGTCATGAAGTTGTAAGTGCAATTTAAATTTTAAATTGAATCCTGATTACTATGTTTATATACATAATAAATGTTTAAAATGTTTTATTCGTACAGATAAAATATTTGCACGAGGACACCGTAGGCTGCTTTTCTAGCGATATAACAAAATGGAAACTCCAAACGGTTCGTGGAATTCCAACACAAACAAACAGCTACGACTGTGGAATGTTCGTTTGTAAATATATGGAAAAGGCAGTTCTACGAAAGAAAAACAGACTGGATTGCTCTAAAGGATTGGCAAAAGCACATGCCAAAAAATTTCGGGCAGAGCTAGCTTATTTTCTTTTTCTTCAAACAAGGAAGTAACATGTGCATATTCTGTAAATTCTACTTTGTTATATTCTGTAACTTCTGCTCACAAAATCTGTAAATTCTACTTATTGTAAAATATTGTTCATGACTTATAAATGTACATTTTATCATGTAATTATATAGTTTTTGTTTGTTAAGTAACATGTGCATATTCTGTAAATTCTACTTTGTTATATTCTGTAACTTCTGCTCACAAAATCTGTAAATTTAATATTTTCTTTCCTTCAAAAAATGAAGTAACCATAGCGCAACCATAGCGCAACTATAGCGCAACCATAGCGCAACCATAGCGCAACCTTAGCGCAACCTTAGCGCAACTATAGCGCAACCATAGCGCAACTATAGCGCAACCATAGCGCAACTATAGCGCAACTATAGCGCAACTATAGCGCAACTATAGCGCAACCTTAGCGCAACTATAGCGGCATGCTTGAAAAGTTCATCTGTGTTGAACTAGGATGTGTTGAAGAAGGTTCATCTATTGGGTTATCCCCCACCAAAGGCTTCTTATCTGTAAGAAACTAGAGTTTTAGTCTTAGGATTTGGAATTAAATAATTAACAAGTTATTAAAAGCTTACTCTTAGGTCGTTTCTTCTTTTCCCAATGGCTTTTCAGTCTTGCATTTGATATGCCTTTTGGTCTACGCTTTATAGGATCTTTCAAATTAGCAGTTCCACCCTGGGAATTCGCAACGTCCTTCTCATTTCTTTTCTTGCCACCAAGAATAAGGTATAATTTTTTATACATGTCTTGCAATGAGGAAAGAATAAACTCCTCTGCCTCCTCATTCCCTTGAGCTTCCGTGCTCATTTGATATGCAAACCTGCTCACCTGATTTCTGAATATGAATCCCCTACAACCTTGGAAATTATTACTTCTTTTAGAATTAAGCAAGTAACCTGAATAAAAAACTTGTCGAGCCCTTGCTGACCAACGAAGTAATAAGTACTTCTCAGGAAATTTAGCCATATCCAACTGTTTAAAAACCCTCAAACAATGAGAACACAGCAATCCCATGGTTTCATACTTCTTACAGCTGCATTGAATGTTACCTTCTGTTGCATCAAAGTGAACAACCCAAGGATGGTTTTGATTCTTTTTCTCTATGTAGTTGACTATATACTTTGAAGAATCAGTTGAGACAAAATATATACTCATTTCTCCCACAGCCTTTATAAATTCTTCCTCAAAAATTGAATATATTCTTCTTGAGTAAAATCTAGCAGCTTGTTTTAATATTGAGCTGTTCTTTATCACGGGAACAATTTCAGATTGACTACATTTGTAATCCTCATCTTGCTCATTTCGCCGCCAATTCTTCAGTACCTTCTCCAAGCCAAGAAAACAGTCAGTTATTGAACTTGTTGGCTTCGAAATGCCATGACACACATTATTAGTACACTCACTACGCTGCGTTGATAAAATGCCCATGCAAAAGGAATCCTTGTTGAAAGCAGTTGACCACTTTCTCCTAATCTTATAAAGATCCTGCAACCATTCATGGTTATGAAGATTCCCTTCCTTCATCATTTCATCCCACGCTTCCTCAAACACTTCCTCAGAATCACACCACCTCATACACTTATGGAAGAGTCCTCTAACTTTATTATTGCTATTGTAGATGGAAACTTTTGATGGAACCTTTTTAAAGATGTGCCATTGGCATAATCTATGACGAGTATGAGGTAATGCAACTTCTATGGCCCTGGCCATAGCTTGGTCCTGATCAGTGAATATTGTTGTTGGATATTTATTACCCATTATTCGTACAAATGTTTTAAACAACCATGTAAAACTTTCAATTGTCTCTTCTGACAAAAAAGCAAGCCCAAACAAAATATTCTGCCAATGATTGTTAACACCAACAAATGGCGCAAAAACTAAATTATACTTGTTCAGCCTGTAACTAGTATCAAAAATCAACACATCCCCAAAACATTCATAATCAATCCTGCTTCTGCCATCAACCCAGAAAAAATTTACCAATCTATCCTCATCATCATATTGAACATCCCATGCAAACATGTGGTCCTCCACTTGTCGATCTTTAAATAATTGAATCAAAGAATTAGTGTCACCAATTTCAATCCTAGCTCTTTTCTCCTTCTGAATAAAATTATATGCATCCCTCTTAGAGAATCCGACATTCTCACATCCACCAACTTCCTCTGCAAGGTAGGCATATGCATCAACGGTTCTAATCCCTGCATCTGTCATTGATTTCAGGACTGAAGCTCTTTCCTCAATAATATTCCTACATGATCTTAAAAGGTGTCGGTCGGCTGGGCTAGCTAATTCATGGTTGTGGGATTCAATAAATCTTTTGACATGCCAGTAACCATCTTCATCTGTGACAAACCTCACCATGGCTGGACAACCGGTTCTGACAACTGGTCTAGTGAATCTCTTTCTCTTTCCTGAAGTATGATCATCACTTTTCTTGAAACCAGCTTTTGAACAAACAAAGTCCTTCGATTTTATCTTTCTAGAATTTGGCCAAAAACTGTGATGATCCTTTCGGACACTAAATCCATTATCGTGAGCATAAGTGCAAAAACATTCATATGCTTCTGTCTCATCTTTATAAACAGCCTGAAAGAAACAGTAAAGCACAAGTAAAGCGCAAGTAAAGCGCAACTATAGCGCAACCATAGCGCAACCATAGCGCAACCTTAGCGCAACCATAGCGCAACCATAGCGCAACTATGGCGCAACTAAAGCGCAACTATAGCGCAACTATAGCGCAACTATAGCGCAACTATAGCGCAACTATAGCGCAACTATAGCGCAACCATAGCGCAACCATAGAGCAACCATAGCGCAACTATATCTACAAGTTCAGTTTTTTTATTACTTAAAATCAATAATAAAAGCTAAGAAACAACAACATTATATTTTTTTTTTTTAACTTTTTCGACAAAAGAAATTTATTAAAAATCGCAAAATCAGAGATCCTAAGACTAATGAGCTGAAACCTACGTCTTCTATCTGCGGCGATAATATTAAAACTGACTGTTTACAACTTTCTAACTTACCGAAATGTTGAAACCAGAGGAATTTCCGGCTACGTTAGGTTCCGATTCCGATTCATGCACTACCCCTTGCGATTCATGCATCCTTTCCGATTCGTGCATCCTTTCCGATTCATGTACTCCCTCTTCCATTACCTCTTCGACCTCCCTCTTCGCTGAGCAGTCCATTTCTTCTCTGCAATTTTCTGGCTCATTTTTTCTTCTACAGCAGTAGATATTTGCGTCTTTCGCGGCTTTCAAAATGAAAAAATAGGGCGGCAAATGCTTAAAAGTTCAAATGAAAGGCGTTATCGGGTCGGGTCGCTAATCTGACAAGACATAAAGCGTTAATAATAAATTAAAAAAACGCCTAACAGATGTCGCATTTCCATTGGCGACCGAACGGAGAGATGGCTTCGGTCACCTGACCCAATAAATTAAAAAAACGCCTAACAGATGTCGCATTTCCATTGGCGACCGAACGGAGAGATGGCTTCGGTCACCTGACCCAATGCAACTTCTATGACTCTGGCCATTGCCTGATCTTTATCAATAAATATTATTGTACGATGTTTATTATTCATTATTTGCACAAATATTCTAAACAACCATATATATTATTCAATTATTTTCTTTAGTAAGAATGTTACCCCAAGCAAAATATTTTACCAATGATTGTTAACCCCGACAAATGATGCACAAACAAAGTTATATTTATTAAGTCTATAACCAGTATAAAAAATTATCACATCTCCAAAGTAGTCATAGTTTATCATACCTATCCCATCAACCCAAAAAAAATTGAACAATATATCAAATTGATCAATTTGGACATCCCATAAAAATATGTTGTCATCATCTTTACAATATTCAAATAATTGAATCAAAGAATTAGTGTCCACATATTCAGTTTTTACTCATTTATCTTTTTGAATAAAGTTATATGCATTCATCTTAGAGAATCTAACATTCTAGATATCTTCAACTTCATTTACAATATTGAAAAATGTATCAACGATTCTTATTCCTGCTTCTGTCATTGATTTAAGAACTGAAACTTTTTAATCACCCACATTCCTAAATGATCTAAGAAGATGCTATTCTTCTGGCCTAACCAATTTATGATTGTGGCAATAAATTTTTTCACCTTTTAATTTTCAGCTTTATTAACTAAAAAACTAATAATTCCTGGACAATCATGTATGGTATCTGATTTGTGATATTTTATTTGGGAATTTGAATTAAATCCTTTCTTGAAATCAAAATTTGAACATATAAAGTCATTACATTTTATCTTTTTAGAATTTGACCAGTAACTATGATAATCCTTACGAGCACTAAAACCAACATTATGTGCATAGCTGCAGTAAAACTTGTATGCCTCTTTCTCATCCTTATACACCTCTTGGCACACAACTTATAAATACATTATTTATATACAATAAATACGCAGTAAATTTACAGTCAATATACAAATAATACATAGTTAATACACAATAAATATACAATAACTATACAAAAAATATATAGTAAATACACAGTAAACAAATCGTAATACACAATATATACATAATTAATATACAATAAATACACAATAAATATGCCGTAAATACATAATAAACAAACAGTCAATACACATTCAATACGCATTAAATACACATTATACATAGTGGCTACAAGCTTCTATGCAATTAATATTGATTGTGTGTTAACTGTCTACAAGCTTGTTTATAATTTATTGTTACAGGAACACCTAATAATTTGGAAAGAGTTTGAACTTTATCGATAAGTTGAAAGTTATAACACCTCCAACTAAAGTAACTTTTGTTTTATACCCTAAACCTATCATTCGTTAAGACCGTAATTTTTTCAATTTCAAGTCTTCTTCTTCTTGAACATTTGCATATCGTCTATCTATCTCCAAGTTCTGTAGGCATATCATTTGCTCAAAGAATGTATTGTTCTCCTATAAATTAGTCTTCTTATTCATTGACGTTTTCTCTATTTTTTTCTTTCTCATCATATATCAAAAATTTCTTGAACTAAAATCCTAAAATTTTGAGAGTTTTTGCAATTTTTTTTTTAAAGAAATACCAATTATAAATCCAAAATTTAAATGGGATGGTAATTTTTTTTTTAATTTTTAAAATAAAAGACCTCTGAACCAAATACATCGGACTAACGGGAGAAAAATTAGAAACCCATACACGTCCGGACGCAATAATTTGCCAAATCGTAGGTTCGTAGCTCAAACCCTAGCGAGCTTCTGGGTGGGCAACCCTCACCCTTTCGCATCGGCAAGGTAGCTCCGGCGATGTCTTCCACTCTACTTGAGGTCACGCGGTCGGCCCACGAGGACGTGGAGCGCCTAGAGCGTCTCGTCGTGAAGGAGCTCCAGCGCGAGCCCGCCTCCAACCGCGATCAACTCTTCCAGAGCCATCGCGTGCGCAACATGATCGATACCTTAATCAGCACCACCCATAAACTCGTATAAACTTTTCTCTCACTATTTGTTTTTCTTTTGTTTTGGAATTCTCGTTATGTGTGGGTTTCTTCAAGGTTGAGGTATACGAGGACAAAGATAACGCCAGGAAGGACGAGATTGCTGCGCTTGGGGGTCAAACAGCAAGTGGCGTCAATCTTTTTGGTGCCTTCTATGACCGATTAAAAGAGGTATGCTGTCTTTGAACTCCTAATGCCAAAACTGTTTGTTTCACTTTTAAGGTCTTCCGTTAATGTTCCTTTTATTTTTGAAAATGATGGCTGCTGGGAATTTTTTTGGGCAGAGTGATTCATGCTTTTTTTTTTTTTTCTTCTTCTGCCTATGGTTTCTCTCCTGTGTTGTCTTGCCCGGAGTTCCAGACTTCCAGTTGAGCTTTCCAAGTTGGGTTGTGTTATATGACAAAAGCGACTTAGCTGGCTTCTTTTTAAGAGCTTGTGTAAATATTTGACTTGTAGATTGGTTGGCTATACTTTAGCATAGTTGAATGTTCACTTTTTGTATTTCAACTATTCCTGATCACATTTTGCTGGTTGAAGCATGTTCAACAATTAAGCTTGTTTTTTTTTAGTATTTGAGGAATCTGGGTGAATTTTTATCAGCGAAATAATTCTTTCAGGAAATTTGTCAACTAATTTAGTGCCTGATGGATTCTTATGATTTCTTAGCGTCTAGGGACTTCTGACGCATGATAACCCAAATCAGAATCATTGGTTTGTTGTTTTTGTGATTCCTTGAATTTGAATGTTAGGAACACCAATGGATCCAACACTTAGATATACGTGTAAAGTGAACTGTATGCTAACAAAGCATATATTCATTTAACACCTGCATATTTTCCTTTAATAAACAAAATAGAAAAAATACTAATTGACTATATCCAACAAAATCAATAGATTCTATTTACACAGTTAATGATCTAACAGGTTCTCAAAAATATTTTTCATAATCAACCTTGAAAGGATTGATTTACAAATATGAATTGAGTGGATACTTGATTTCAAAAGAGAATTATAGAAATTAAACGAATTTCCCTCACAAAATTCTCCTTTTTATCCTTAGGGCTGACCACCTTTTAAGTAAGGAATTTAGGAGTAAATTAGCTGTAACGGGTAACTCCCATCTTCTAGTTTTTTTTTTTTTTTTTTTAATTTGAACAATTATTAGATATTTCTTGGATTTTTATAAATAAAAATCAACTTGTAATATAAAATTTATTTTTAATTGATATAAACTTCACACAAATTCCCATCTCTCTCTCTCTCTCTCTCTCTCTCTCTCTCTCTCTCTCTGTCATTCCCCCTCTCTGTCATCAAGCAAGTGCAACATTCATAAATCCTGCAAGTATTTTCCTTTGCGTGTAATAACTGGAAACCTATTCCATCAAATGTACAATTGCTATTTGCTCATTTTTTAAAATTAAAAATAGCAAGTTACTTACTATTTACAGTTAAAAAATGGTGAGAAAACCATTATACCTCAATGTATCCCATAGAAAGTCTGATTCACCTTTCTTAGATACTTGCTGTCAATTCCATAAGCCTTCCACTCACCCAATTATGGATAAATTTTTTGTTTCAAAGCTCTAGCTTAAACTTGCATGAAAAATTCTCATGGTTAAATTAAGGTTTGAGATTGATGCTCTTGGTGATTCAATAGAGCCTGAGGATTACAACTCTGATGGGAAGTTACAAACATGAAAGAAGTGATGACCAAGTGTATGATTGATCAGTTGTCCATAATAAAATATCAAATGGCCATAATGATGGCTTCTTTTGAAGTTCTTGTTGGTTAGGCATGACTACTAGTGTCTGCGCCTCCACCATTTTTCCACAAAGAAGGACGATCATCCACTTAAAGAAAACAACTTGTAGAAGAGAATTTGTCAATGAGAAAAGAACACAAAAAGGAGAGAAGAGGACCTTCTCTTCAAGGTAGAGGCAAATGCTTAGTTACATTACTATGGTGGAATTCATGATATGTCATCCTTGATATAAGTTTAATAGGTTTGTTAAAAGCTCAATCATATCCCATTGAACATCAAGAAGAAAAGTGGATTTGATGGCATAATTTGAAGTAGAACAACTTGAAAAATGTGTAATAATACACAAAGGAATTTAGAAGGGTGACTTATGATTTAGAAATTTTTTTGAATGAAAAAATTGTGTTCATGAAATATCTAGTAGGGCTTTATGAAAGTCTACACATAGAGTTGATGCTTTTTTGAGCTGTTATTATCTTTGAAGCCTAGTACAAAAGCTATATCACTTGAGAGAAAAGATATAATTATTTCAGTTGGACAAAAAGCTCAACTTGCTAATATTTAAGAAGTTCTTCCTATAAGGCCCAAGAAAATAGAACATCATATCATTATTGCAAAAAATAGTACATAAGTTAAATGAGTGTTGGAATTTTCTCTAGCGAAGAAACCAAAATGAGAGGATTGGAGGAAGCAATCGAAGTGGTAGGAAGACCCTTCATTGGTCTTTAGGTTGAATGCCCATGCCATCGAGGAAGCTCTGGTGGAACTTTTGCCAACTTAAGCTCATGTGAAATATCCTGACGTTGGTGCTATTTTATATACATTCATTGAAAAACAATCTTTTTAAAGAAACTTTGGTTGAGAAACAAAGGTTAATCAGTAATAAGAATTTAAATTTTGTTCTCGGAGTTAGTTTTAAAAGAATGGTGTTTCTTAGAACCTATATAATGCGATCGTAGGTTTGATGTTTTTAGTGATTTCATTGATGAATTGTTTGTGAAATGGTACCATTGGATGCATGCCATGTAATATTTAATTGTCTATATCTATAGAATAGAGATGATATATTTTTTAGAAGGCAACAAAATTTTTTGCTAATAAAAGAAAAATTATAAATTCAATCAGTCTATTGTTCTACCTTTAGAGTCAGAGAACACCAGATTTGAGGGTCCTACCAATTGGTCAAAGACTTTCTTCTTCATTAAAAACACAATGAACACCATTCCAGTTGCTGATTTGCATCAAATAAAGGAGAATGTATCACTCCAAACTACTTGGAAGCCTTCGGCAATATGAAGAAAGAGAAGAAAATATAGGTCAACGAGATAATCTAAGAAAAAAATTATTTTTAGTAGAAAAAAAAAGAAGAATACTAATCTATGAGTTTATTAGCTATTTTTAAGAGGTAGTTCTTATCTTCAAGTTTCTTTTGAATTTGAATACTTCTAGATGTTTTTTGGATCTTTTTAAACAAATATCAAGTTTTAATAGAAATTTAGTTTGGATTGAATATAATCTTAATTTTCACTTCCAAAACTTACTCTAAATACTTGCTTACCCTATCTCTATCTCTTCTCTCAGCTTCTAGTTTCTAGCTATTCTTGTAGTTGTAAGGCCTACAACACCTACAAGTATCAACCTTCACCTCATATATTTGCAAGCTCTGTTTTCCCCCGAATTTCTTAAATTTAGGTTTAGTCGAATTTGCATTGTTGAATAAGGGTTCAATCGATATATTTAAGCCTCTTTATCATGAAACTATGGCTTAACTTAGTTTTGCTAAAGCTCAATTAGTGTAGTTAAAGTTCAATTAACCTATTTTGGATTTAAATTATTTAATTAGGCCTAATTAAGCTTATGCTCCAATTTATTCAGCATTTTTTATGCAATGTTTGTGATTTGTTAAGTTCAAATGAAAAAAAAAGTGGAGTGTCGTATTTGATTGAATCTAACATGATCAATTTTTATCAACATCCTCATTGCATTGGGCTACACATGGCTTTTATGAATCACCCACCCTAACATACATCTTATAGCCAAAGGAGCCACAATTTTGTTTCTGCACGTGGCTAAGCCGAACCCTTTTCTCTCTTGCTAAAGAAGAGCCACTTTTGTCCTGTGTGCCCTCTTGTTATCTTTTAAAAAATCAACCCCAACAATGGCATGACCTTTATTTTGTTCTGAGCCTCAACAACCTCCCCTCCCTCTTTGCATGTCTTCTTTGGTTTTCTTCTTGCGTCAGCTCTCCATCTTCCCATTGTAGTTCCCTTGCATGTGCTTTTTGCCTCCCAAGTGTTTTCACTCTTTGGCCCTTGTCATTGACCAATTATTTTCTCTTAGGTGCAACACTTAAACCTTTCAACTAGACTTATTTGTTCCATCATCGTCTCTTTCACCGATAGCCTCTCTTGCTCAATGGCTCATGTAATAGCTCGCGTGTGATCCACAACCTTGATTTCGATCTTTACATCAATGCCCTCCCCTTATGTTTGCCTTCATACATTTTGTTAAATTCAAAAAATTGGAGAGGGAAAAGCTTAATTTATTATACAAAATTATCCTTATTTATAGATCCATACAGGATGTCTTAATAAAGAAACAAATAACTATAGAATCATGCATAATTGTCTTAATATATTCCTTCCTAAATCAGCCACTCAAATATAGAAGGTTATTAGCGTGATCGAGGTGAGCCTCCCTCGGATTCCCATCATGGCTGTGGGATTAAGTGTCAGGGGACGACTATGATTTAACAGAGATCGGTATGGGTGTCAATTTCTGGTCACGGGTCGAACCCGAAACTGACTTGACACTATACGGGTTAACCCGAACCTGACCCGCTTCGGGTTAGGGTTAACCCGACATGACCCAGTGCAAAAAAAAAAAGATAGTTTTCGGGTCCAAAACCGGGTCAATCTTCGCTTTTCAGGTAAAAAATGGGTCAATCTCAGGTTGTCCGGGTCAAAACGGGTTTTCGGGTAAAAAACTGGTCAATTTCAGGTCAAAGAGTCAACTCGAATCCGACCCGATTCGGGTTCTGGTTGACCCAAACCCAAAATTTTCGGGTTGGGTTCGAGTCGGGTTTTCGGGTCATGTCAAATATTGACACCCTTATAGATCGGCATGATCCAGGTGAGCCTCCCACTGATTCCCATCCTGGCTGTGGGATCAAGTGTCAAGCGATGGCTAAGATTTTAACACTCTCCCTTAAGCTAGGGAATACAAATATGTCATTCCCAGCCTGGTAAGTAGTCGCAGAAAAGTAGAGTTATCAAGTCCCTTGGTGCACCATAGAGTCCTCCATTTGATCAAAACTTTGGGAGGAATTAGCTTTAGATATTGTGACAACGGCAAATGATAGCCATGAAGGCTATATTAATCAAGTCTGCAAGGTGCGGGGTAGCAATGAAGGTTATGTTTAGTAGTGGCCCTCAAGATACTGGAAATGACAATAATGGCCAGTGGTGGGACAACAGGGAAAGTGGATTAATTATCCTTCAGGTCCGTCTCTTTCTCGGTTCTCAAGGGAAGGCCGACAATGAAGGCATGACAGTAAAAAAGGAAAACAATATTTTTAAGGGTTGCGGCTAGCTTCAAAGACAGGAGCAAAAACACGCATCTCAAGCGAATTAGCACTCAACACGCAAATCTCCTCCTTCTTAGGTCATTCGACTCCATGTGAATAGATTCATGTTCGATAGGCCAGTACAGGTGCACTCAAAGCCTATGATCCCTCTGGTCTGACCGTAAGAGGGAGTGCAGGTCTTGCACTCTTGCTTGTCCCTCCCCCCACATGAGAGGAAACTCTCAGCTCTTTCCAAACACACACAGGAGGGCTTCCTGCGCTCGCTTATGCTCGGTCTACTCTTGACATCGCATGCAAGAGGAGCCCTCCCGCTCGATCTCTCCTTGGTCTTGAATGCACGAAGATCCTCAGAATTCTGGCAATGAAGGCCATAGATGGGAACCTATCATCAAAATTCTAGTAATGAAGGATGTTGGAAAGACCAGTATTCCTCATAATTTCTGGCGATGAATGCCGGTGGCAGGAATCTGGATTCCTCAGAATTCCGGGAATGAAGTTTGGGGGTGGGAACTTTTATTTCTCAGAATTCCGGCAATGAAAGCCGATGGTGGGAACCTGGAGAACCAGCAAATGCTAGCTCCTTCAGGGTAGGATGAAGTGTTTCTAATCTCTCTATAGCCTGACCCTCGATATCCACAATAGACTCCCTACTTAGGGAAGTAGCGCACTTCATCATATGCGTGCTTGTCAACTCTTCGATGATCGTAAGCATGCATTGGACCGTAGTAGTGAACTTCCTTACCACCAAGAAAACCATCTTCTTCCCCTCCGCGTGCATCGTCTGGGCAACTCTACATGTTAGGACCGTTCCATCAGCGAGCTTCGAATCCAACAAACTAACTTCAGTCCAAATTCGACCGGCAAGGTTGTCAGATGATGATTTCGTCAGTGATAGTAAATAAGGCGAGAACATGGGTTATGAAGTGGCGTTCGTTTGATTTGAGGGATTGATCCCGGTGGTGGAGATCTTGAGAGAGGTTGACTTCTTTTGCTATTTAGAAGGAGGCTTCAACTTTCTTGTACATCTCCTAGATCTAAGTGTAGTGGATCCGGAACATGTAGAAGCGGTCAAGATTTGGGTCAGGGGAGGATTTGATGGCATGCACAACAATTCTTCAACTACTTGTTTCTTGCTCGGTTCGACTCCAACACACGCACGAGGGTCGGTCGTCCCTGCTTAGGACATTCGTACGAAGTTCCTACTCACTCCCTCTTTTAATACTCTTTTTCACTCAGTTCAGCCCCTAGGTAGGCACTAATGTGCCTTCTCTAGCCGCACACAAAAGACCGAAAGGGGAAGCCCTCTCACTTGCTCGGCTGCTCTGGATGTATGCTTGTAGGAAGCAGAACGTAAGAACTGCTCGCCCTTGATCACACAAAGCATTGAGCATAATCCCACTCAATCAGCTCTTAGGCACACGTGTAGAATCTTCTGGCCGCATGCCTCTCTCGTCCCGTTCAATCACATGCATGTGAGAGGGGTTTACGAGACATTCGTCTCTCTTGATCGAACGCAGAGACTGCGGGGCTCTCGCTTGACTCCTCCAGACGAGACGCACTAGACGTTCGTCTCCCTTAATCAAACGAAAAAGATCGCAGGATGAAATACTCTTTCCCGCTCGGTTGGATGTACGCAGGAACGAACAAGCTGGCATACGCTCCCCTTTTGTTTCTGAATGGAAGGGGCCTTCCCTTCAGAAAGTCCTGCAGTAAAAAAAACTCATAATTCTGGCTAAGTTAAGGCTCTGATACCATGTTAAATCCAAAAAAATTGGAGAGAGAAAAGCTTATTTTATTTTACAAAACTATCCCTTTTTATAGATCTATACAAGATGTCTTAATAAAGAAACAAATAACTAAATAATCATGCATAGTTGTCTTAATATAATCCTTCCTAAATCAACCACCCAAATATAGAAGGTGATTAGCATGATCCAGGTGAGCCTCTCACGGATTCCCATTTTGGTCGTGGGATCAAGTGTCAAAGGATGACTGGGATTTAACAGAGATCGGTATGATCCAAGTGAGCCTCCCATGAATTCCCATCCTAGTTGTGGGATCAAGTGTCAAGGGACGGATAGGATTTTAACACATTTCTCTTTTGCACTTGCAATTGAGTCTCACCTCCATATAAATGGAGCTCCTCACTTCTTCCATGCTAACATACTAATTGTAATCTTTATAAGAGGTGAACATTAAAAAATGTGCTATTATGTCAGAAATAATCTCCTCGAATTCTCTCTCTCTCTCTTGAATTTCCATCACATAAAATGTACCTCACCCCATTATGGCAGTTAATAGGGTGAGACGAGTGGTCTTTCATATGATGTAAATTGTGCCATGCTCCAATGTGACATCTATTGGAGCACGCATTATAGCCTCATTGATGCAAAAAATATTAAAAAGTCAGGAGAGGTTCTTCCCATTTACTTTTACAACATGCAAAAATACTCTCTATTATAATTTCATTAACATTGGTGATACTGATACTAAGCATGTGCAAAACTTCATAGAACTTTTAAGTTTTAATGAATATATCACTAATAACTTTTTGTATTAGATCTTTGAATTAACCATGATTTTAAATATATTTAGATTTAGATTGTCTCAAATGTTTAAATTGCATGAGCAATAATAATCTGAGTTTATTTAAATTAATATGCTTTATAATTAACTGTGTTAAGGCAACATAAACTTGAGTTACGAATCTTGTGGTTTCGTTAGTTGTCGAATTAAAAAATGATTGTAGTTTGTAACCAAGTTTTTGATCATGAAAGTGCTTACATTTGCATTCTTAGCAATTACCGAGAAGCATGTGCTACCAAAACTTTTAGAATTTTTTCATCTTTGAACAATTTAAACAATGTTTTAAAACTCGCGCTATTGATTGTTTTATAATAATTGAATTAAGCCAAGTAGAAATGCAGGCTCTTACAAAAAAGCCCTTAACCAGAAAATAAGAAGTGACTTTGCCCTCAAACTTGTTAAACATAATAATAAATAGATAAATAATATACTTTTGAAAGTTATACCTCTTTTGATAAATGAGAAATAGACAATTATGCACGCTCCAAGTACAATATGTTTATCCTCTATTGAAGAATATAAGATAAAATAAACTTCGTGCACTACCCCAAGTTCTTTAGTTATGAAAATCATGCTACTACTCCAAACAATTTGAAATATATTCAAGGGTAGGCATATTTTATGGAGATGATTGGTGTTCGTAAATAAAGTACAAACATTAAGTATCGGTGTTAGCGAATCCTTGATCACGATTATGCATCAAAATGTATGCAATTATACTCTCTATTTGTAAACGTTCTTAAATTAAACCAAAGGGTTATGATGGATACTTGTGGTGGCCCAAGAGGACTATGATGCCCTCCTAGGGGTAATGAATCATCAAGTGCCTATTTGAGGACCAAATTAAGGCCAACACAAAATCAATATGCCTTGTAAGCCATCTTAATTAATTAGGACGACACAATGCCAATGACCTCATCAAATCATTCAGATTAATTTGAGTTGGGATAATGCGAACAAGTCTGTTAAATCAAATATTGAGTTTTCAAGCATACGCAAGCTCTAACCCATCCTAGACTTTGGCCAATTCCCATGCTATTAGCCCACTTAAATCAAATCCACTTATTCAAAGTTTCAAACTACATAAACAAAAAATTTGATGTCTTAGATATGCTCCTTTGAGTCAAACTATCATTTGTGGGCAATTAATAGTCTTGTCATGCCTATGTGCTTTTATTGGTCATAACCAGTGCCATGATAAACTAAGTCCGTTGCCATTATATGATTTGGCTTTTACCTTAAAAGCACGTCTTTGGTACACATGCACCCTTCCACCTTAAATTTGTTTGGAATACCTAAGAGGAGACAACCTATGGTTGATAATCAAGCTTCCTGGATCTTATGGTTCAAAGCCCCTTAGATCCACTGGTATATCCATGATGATAGAATCATTGGATTTTCATTAGGTTCACCTCCATCACCCCAATCATTCCCCACTCAATTAATTCACATCTAACTATTGAACTAAACTTAAGCTACCTCCTTAATTGAAAGTGTTTTCTTGTGTGAGGGCAGGGTTATTAATTATGAAGCTTATACCCATAGAAAATCTTGTCCCTGGATCTAAGTAAACCATCGCCTAGGATTAGGAAAAACCTAATTTATCTTATGAAAAATTACTCTGGTGTTCACGTACACTGCAAGGAGGCTTGAGGATATG
Source organism: Dendrobium officinale (assembly GCA_019514585.1). Classification (NCBI taxonomy): domain Eukaryota; kingdom Viridiplantae; phylum Streptophyta; class Magnoliopsida; order Asparagales; family Orchidaceae; genus Dendrobium; species Dendrobium officinale. The sequence goes on from CM033692.1 coordinate 18,183,599, forward strand.
GGTTGGTTTTTTTCTGAGTTATCATTAGTTCAATCCAATGCCGATTCAACTGATGGAAACCTGTTCTAGAATATTTGCACTGCTGTTTGCTCTTTGTTTTGTAAAAAACAAGAAGGTTACGCACTGTTTAGATCCAATAAATAATGAGAAAATAATTTTCCCTCAAGATTTTCAATATAAAACCTAAATCCCTTGTTCTAGTTCCTATTGGTTCCGTAAGCTTTCCACTGATCAGATTCACGATCAATTATGTCATATTTAGGTAAACATAAGTCAACATAAACAAACGTTAACATATTGTATATGTCCCTACAACTAAACTCACCTTTCAATAAAAATTTTTCTTTTAACCTTTTGGGTAGCTTGTTAAAGTCAAATTATATAATTTAACTTTTTTTAACTAGTAATCAATTAATTTAATTGCACCATTTTTTTATTTTTTCTGACATTTTTGCTGTTCTGTCTACTTAAAATTGATGAATCTATGAATGTATATTATGGAAACCTGTTCTAGAATATTTACACTGCTGTTTGCTCTTTGTTTTGTAAAAAACAAGAAGGTTACGCACTGTTCTAGTTCCTATTGGTTCCGTAAGCCTTCCACTGATCAGATTCACGATCATTTATGTCATATTTAGGTAAACATAAGTCAACATAAACAACCGTCAACATATTGTATATGTCCCACAACTAAACTCACCTTTCAATAAATATTTTTCTTTTAACCTTTTGGGTAGCCTGTTAAAGTCAAATTATATAATTTAACTTCTTTTAACTAGTAATCAATTAATTTAATTGCACCATTTTTTTATTTTTTCTGACATTTTTGCTGTTCTGTCTACTTAAAATTGATGAATCTATGAATGTATATGAAAGTGTAGGTTTCGTTGCGATTATTTTTATTAGCATAATTCAAGTGCTTTATTTGTTAACTTTTTTTTTTACATAGGTGGTCTAATGTTATTTTCCATGCTTTTTTATTCACCTGAAGATTCGTGAGTACCATAGGCGTCACCCACTTGCACGAGTTATTGATCCAACTGAGGAGTTTGAGGAGTTGCTTAAAGAAGAACCACACATTGAGTTTAGTGGCGAGGTAAATATCATCTTCTATGGGCATCTTCATACCATCCTCATTGTCTATATCCTATATCCAAATTTATAGCAATTTTAGAATTTTTTGCTAGATATTTCATTCTTTAATCATTTTAATTGTGCAAAATTAAGATTGTCAAAATATTACTGCCTCAATTGGAGAAGCTTCTTGGACTAGTCATTCCAGCATATTCACTAATATGAAAATGCATCTAGCTCATTTGGCATCTGCATATTTACGTATTGTTTTCTTTGGTTAGCTCTAAATGCTCTTCTTGCTTATGATGTTAATGGATTTTAATTTGTGGTGGCGCTTCTATGCTCTTCTTCTGTCCATTCTCCTCCCTGCTTTATTTTTGCAAATTCTCTCTTCAGAAAGGGCGTATGGCACATAGCATTTTGAGTACTAACAGCTTTTTGACTGACTGCATTTTGCATTTATTTATTGTGGTTCTTGTGTTATCCTTAACTGCTTGGATGTAATTGTTTATGTATCTTAGGTAGTCTTGCACCGTGATTTTCGTTTGAACACATACACTAAAAGGGGGCACTGTAGACGCAAGGATTGTTATGCATTTCTTTGTATTTTCTTTTGAATTTTTTATGACATGTTGTGGGTTTATCATGAAGGAGCCTGGAAAATGATGTCAGCGTCTTATCTTGTAACAAGTTGTATATACGTTCCACTTATGAAGGGCCTATAATTGAAAAGTCACTTCGTATAGTGTGGTGATTATTCTTTTGGCGGGGCATTCCATCAATGCATTTCAATTGATCAAATATAATCAATAGATTTCTATAACATCTTGCGATAAGTATATTGAATTCAGCTGTTTCATCTTGGAGAAAAATGATTCATGTAGTCAACCCCACATAATGGGATAAAGGCTTGATGATGTTGTAGTTGTTGTGCATCAAATCTTAAACCATCACTATATTCTAGATATTTTGACCAATTCTTGAGATAGACATTTTGGTTTACTGTAGTTGTTGTGCATCAAATCTTAAACCATCACTATATTCTAGATATTTTGACCAATTCTTGAGATAGACATTTTGGTTTACTGTAATCTGTGATTACTTGTTTTGATTTGTACATTATGAAAGAATAATTTTGGCTGTCACCATTTTTTTTCCATTTTAGCCATTGTATGCTGTTCTAGCGCTAATGGTTGTTACTTTTACTTAGATTTGTTAGTGCAGAGATATAAATTTGGAAGCTGTGTTGTGATATAAGTATTTTAATTTCTGCAGGATTTTATGATTTTGGGTGTAGGATCATGCTGGCATGCGTGGTAAGATTTAGGCTGCTGTTGACCAGCCCTAGAACCAACAAATGATCTACTTGGATCTATTTTATCTTGTTTCACAATGATTTTTTCCTGCTTTTTACCTATCATTTACTGGTTAAAGTATACATTATAAGCCCAACCTGCAATCTCCGACTCTAAATATTGTTGAAGTATAAGCTAACGCTAGTTCAACGGATTCTGATATTTACACAGGAAGCTTTTGGGCGGTACCTTGACATGCATGAGTTATATAATGAATATATTAACTCGAAGTTTGGGGAGCCTGTTGAATATTCAGCATTCCTGGATACATTTTCTCAGTTTCAGAAGGTTCCTCGCCATCTAAAGCTAACAAGGTATACCAAATACATGGAATTCAATGGATTATTTTGATTTCCTCTATATTATATAGTAAGCACGTCTGGTTTAGATTTGCTTGTTGCTTGATTTACTTGGTGGGTTGATGACAATTGAATAGTTGGCTGGTGGATCCTTCAGTTATCTCCCTTCCAAGTGACAACGTGATAATCTACTATTTTCTTTTGCTTTCTAAATAGAGCTGAAGGGTTCAAAACGTCTCAAAAATACTTTTGTTCGCAATATTTAATCTATTTCCTGTGTTTGATTGTAAAATTTTCATAGTTTACCTTCAGTAAATCTTGATTAAGTCAGCTTTTGATTGCTGTGAGATTCCACATGAAACCTTGGGTCAGAAAAATTAGCTTTTGCCGAATTTCATCGATGTTAAGACTTCAAAATAATATTTATATCGGTGTATAGTTCTCGTTGCAGTGCATTAATATCTGCAATTAAAAATGCAGGCAATACAAAGACTACTTGACACACCTTCTGGAATACCTACTATCATATTTTGAGCGTACAGAGCCCCTGCAAGACCTTGGAAGAATGTTTTCAAAGGTTCCTTTGCATTCTAGCTATCTTATTTTTGGCCCTGTTTGTTTATTTATTGCCACTAACCTGCAAGCACAATATCTGCTTTTCTTTAATTATTTTATATTATTTTGTTTAGCGATCTCAAAGAATGAGAGAACTTTTTGACTACAGAAATTTCTTATAAAAGTGAGGAGTGATTACAAGTAGTTGATATGCATATAGTTTTTGAATGGTTTTTTATGAGGGATACTTTCGCTGCATCCTACAAGCACTTGATATAGTGACCACGTTATACATTTTTCTCCTTGCGGTTCTTTTCAATGTAATTGGATTCCTATAATTTTCATTATTTAATTGTGCTTCAATTTAGGACTTTTTATTTTGAAGATTAAAAAGATACTAGATGATTGGAGAATGAGTGTGTTGATCCCTATTTTTAGATGCACAAGAGTGCGAATTATAGAGGAATTAAGTTAATGCGTCATACATTAAAACTAGGGGAGAGAGTTATTGGGCATAGGTTACGACGTGGTTTCTCAAAATCAATTTGGATTCATGTTGGGTAGGTCTAGGGGTGTAAACGAGTTGACTTGAGCTCGAGTAGCAGCAAACTCGAGCTTGACTCGTCTCTCAAAATAGCAGGTCGAACTTGAGCTCGAGCTCGTGTCGAGCCCAACGAACGAGCTCGACTCAACATTTTCTCTCAGGCTCGAGAGCTCGGCTCGAGATGAAATCGAGGCTGAAGCTTTTGCTTCATCTTTGCTGAGGATGTTCTGGCTATAGAGAAGGAAGATCAGAAGAGCTTCGTCGTCATTGGAGAAGAAAGCTCGATCGAAAAATGAGGAAGGACAATGCTGGAACGTGGATCTCGAAGAGATCTCCTTTTTTATTGGTTCGGACTTTAGTCTCTAAGAAAGCTGCTTTAATTAATTTAGGAAAACTAAACTGTTGACTACTGCGGCGGCTTTTTTTCAAAAAAATAAAAAGGTAACAGCTCTTAGGCTTTTTTTTTGGAAATGGTACAGCTGTTGTACATAATGGAACTCTTCCATATATATATATATATATATATGTTGAAAAATCATAATTATATGTTAATTACTAACTAGCTTTATTACAGGTGGAGTCTGAGTTTGAGGAGCTATGGGCTGATGGCAAGATCACTGGATGGGAAAATAAAGATTTGGCGAATGGACATGTTCAGTCACAGGAGTCTATTATTGATCTTGATTATTACAGTACTGTTGAAGAGCTCATGGAAGTGGGCCCAGAAAAGCTGAAGGAGGTATGTTTGTGATGCAACCGAAGAAAGTATATTTTAATTTGTTTTCAGTATTTTAGAATTTATTTTATTTAAATTAGGAATTTAAATTTATTTAATTATAGTTAATTTTCCTCTTTGATAATACTAAGTCATAATCTTAATTAATGATGAATTGAATTAAAAGTGTCATTATTATCTTCTTATCTCCTCTTCTCTCTATCTTTCCCAATGATTTCAATTTCTTCTATTTTCTCTCTCTACATTTGTTGATATTAGAGCTTCGTGGATCATGTATTTTGTGGCACTTATTGGCCTTATGTCCTTATGTCTTTATTTGCATTCTGATGCGAAACAAACAATAATTGTAAGGAAATAATAAAATTATTGTAAGCTCGCTACTTTAAGATTAATGAATCACAGGAAATAATTTTAAGAATTATCCATTGAGGTTTTGCTCTGGCATGCAGTTACACTTTTAGGAGAACAAATCAATTTAAAAAATATCAGAAAATACAATAAATCTAGATGTACTCTAATAATAATTCACATGTTAATATCAAGAGCTTTCACCTCGAGTTTCCCTTTCGCACTCACACTCTATGAGGGCTTTAGCAGAGAGATCTTTAGCAAGCCAAACGATGCCACTAAGAGGGTTACGACATCGATGGTCTTGATCACAGGAGCGTTGATCACGGGAGCGTAGTCGGAGAAGGAGGCACAGGTGGACGTCCGATGAGTTGCCACTGTTTGGATGGTCGTTGTTCATCGATCGTTTCGACGAGATGAAAGAGTATGCAATCTACGTAGTCTTCGACTGAATTTTCAAACTCCCAGTCAGGATCAAAGAAGGGCGATTGAAGGATGTCGATTTTCCCTTGAGAATTGTACCCAAATTCGTGGTCGACTTCAGGATCAGCCATCCGTGAATCTTGGAGGAGCCGGCAGTGAGCGAGGGGAGAAGGGAGGATGGGCGGCGGATTGGGGGATCTCGGGTGGAGGAGGGGACGGCTAGGGTTAGGAGGGGTTTGGGGTTTTGGATGGAAGAGGAGGGGACGGCTAGGGTTAGGAGGGATTGGGTTCTTTTAAGTTAATTACCAAGGAAGGTAATTAATTAAACGAATTAATAGAGGTGGAGGGAAATTATAATTCAATTCGAATTCCAAAATTAGGGAGGGGCCGACGGCATGCTTGGAGGAGGGAGGGGATTGAGGGGAAATTAAAGGTTTCCTAAAGCATGAATCTAATTTAGGAATTGACTAATCCAATCAAATCTAATTTAAAATTAAATTAGACCCAATTAGGAGACTTTCCTATTTTATGTTTGGTTAATTTAGGAAATAATTTGAAATTCAAATTTAATTATTTCTTTCCTAAATCAATTGGGACAATTTTGGTAACCATTAATGATGATTGAAATCATCATTAAGAGGGGCATGGGGGGTTGGGGCTAGCGGTGGCTTTGGGGAAGAGGATGGGCCGGTCGGTTGTGGGGCTTGGCTGACGGCTAAGGTGGGGAAGGGGATGGGAAGTCACGGCAAGGGTTGTTTGGAGGATGGCCGGCGGTTGGAGCAAGAAGAGGGGGTGGTCAAAGGCAAGGTGAAGGAGGGGGCCAACGGCTTAATGCAAGGGAAAGGAGGTGAGCCATGAGCCGGGGACTCTTCCGCCGACTGGTGGATGTTGCTTTGCCCACACCTTGGGACTTCACCACTCAAGAACTCTCAAGCTCAGGAGGAAATCATAAATTTTATTAATCAATCATAAAAAAACAATACAAGGTCTAGGGCATCTATATATAGGCCTCCACAACGAAGAAAACTCAAAGACAAATATGCCATCCAGGCTACAACTCTCTAAACTCCCTCATAGGGTACAAAGGTCAACTAAAACAAATAATGAAAATAATACTAATACAATAACATAAAATAACTCATAGATAGATGCTCATGATCGTGACCGTCGATCTGCAATGTCTCCTGTGATAGACGCGCTGGAACCTTCTACTGATGTCCTCATCACATTCAGTCTTTTGCATCATCCTTTTGCGCTCATTGCTTGAGCATTTCAATGTTACATTTGTTGTAGGTCAATTTGTTGCACTAGCTACCCATCTTTCTCTCTCATGATACATGCATTCATAGCTATGCACACTTTCACTTTAACTACCCGTATGCAACTCTTTACCACTTCCTTAGATATGACCTAGGTTTGGCTAAGGATGATTAGATAATCAACTAGGAAAGTCCACCTCAACCCTTAACTCTTTTTTATGTGTAAGAGAAACTAAAGAATAATTTTATTTAAGATATATTAGGTTTGTTTTATCTAGGTTTCTTCGAATGGTATTGTCAGGGTTTATTTAGATCTATAATCGAGACTTCCTATCATCCTATAGGCTATAGGTACAAGCTCTTATAATTAATTACTTCTCATGCTTGTAGGAGAATAATTTTAATTAACGAGTTTGCTTAGAAAATTTCAACTTGGTATTTAAGTTTGAATTAAATTAATGGGGAACAATTTGGAGGATGGAGACAAGCCACCTGGTCTTGATCTCGTGATTTCATTATCCTAGGTTTGTCAACGAAGATTGTGATAGGAAATACTTGAGTTCGCAAGTAACTCTAAGGGAAATACTTGTGTTTGCAAGCAAACCTAACTGTAATTGGCGAAAACAGCGAGAAATCCTGCTAAATTCAAAGAAAAATCAGCAAGATGAAGCAGAAATTTTAGAAAAACTGGAAGAAAAACACAAGGAAACTTCTTCTATTCAATCCACGAACAAGAAAACAAAACAAGATATAAGTTTTTTCAATTCGAGAGGAAGAAACAACTCTCCAAATCTCTAGCAAAGCCTAGAGTCCAAAAGAACAAATCCTAGATCTCAAATCTCTCTTCCAATTCAAGTTGATCCAGACCCTAACAATACAAGACTAATTAAAGCAAATGATAGAAGTTAAATCCCTGAATATCCCCTAATTTGAATTTTCCCTCAAATACAATATTTAATTAGTGTGCGGACCCCCTCTACTTAGCCTCTCTCTCTCTCTCTCTCTCTCTCTCTCTCCGCCCCCCTCTTGCCCTTCCGCCTGTAGACAATAACCGGTCCCCCAGAGACCGGTTTAGCTGGTTTAGCCGGCCTAAGGGGGGCTGGCCTAACATATTGTTTGTCAATATTTTTGGGTTTTGAGCCGCCGTAGCTTCTTGAAAAGTCGATTAACTGTGGTTTAGATACAATAGGCATGAATAACAATAATTTAGAGGTATGATGGGATGTCCATGAGTTCCAGCATAAGTTGAAGAGGCTTATGTGAGATATATAAGTTTTGTTTGTTTGATTTAGTTTTAACTTTTAATTTATGGGCTTTTTAATGCATGAGTTGGCCTTAGTTTAGTTTGAGACTTGCATTCTTGGAAAGCACAATAAGGGAGGGGTCTTATGGCCAAACATCATTGATTTGGTGGAACGATTAATCAAATTTATTTGAGGACTTTTATTACTTATGTTAGGCCCTTAATGGGGTTTTTGGTTTTTTTTTTTTTTTTTTTTCATTTAAACATCGATAAATAGGACTTACAACTTCGAAGATTATGAAAGCCTTGGAATGACTTATAGCTTTGTGCAGTGTGTAATTTGGCTTGTTAATTGAGATGATAACTCACTAGGTCCCTTCGATAGATTGGGAATCAATAAGGTCAAATAAATGTGCTCTGCCTATCTGTCTTATCAACTAGGTAGATTTCATGATTTTGAAGATGAGTCTGAAGGGGTCTTTGTGATCATTTGGGTTATTTAGAGATTTATTGAAATTCTTTTCACAAGTTTGGCGCTATTTGGGAGATTTGAGTCGATTTCCACACCTTTTAATGTAGCAACATGAATATTAATATTGTTTAGTCATTTATAATCATCATATAAGAGGATCCATAATGCTTTTCAGTATTTGAACATTTCTTTTATGATATATGCCTGGGCATCTCTTTTGATGCATAGACACACCTTACGGTGTGTTTCAAATTTTGAAACATGTCATGTGGTGAACATCTAGGCATGAAATATGAAAATATGTCTCCTTGGTTTCATTGCTGGAATATTCCAATGGCATTGTGAATGCCAAGACCTTCATCTATAAGATCCCCCATACCATCAAGAATTGATGACTCCAAAACAATGTTTTGGGTCAACATAAATATACTTGTAGATTATTTCTTTCCTTCTCACGTTTGTAAAGAAAATCTAATGCATGATCAAAACTGTAGATGCATCTCTCCCTCTCTCGTGCTCTCCATATTTCTTTCTATCTCACGTTTGTAAGGAAAATCTAATTTACGGTCAAAACTATAGGCAAATTTCCCCCTCTCTCTACCTCTTGTCCCAGTTCTCCCACAAATAACCTGTTTATTTGTACCTCTCTTTTACTTATTCTTGTGCATCTTTCTTTCACTTAATTTCCCTCTTTTGCTTCTAATCGCTCACGCTTTTTGGCTCCCTTTAGCATCTTAAGATGAGCATGTTAGGTTTGACAAAAATATAATGGTAAGATGAGTATGTGGTATTCCATTGAAGGATAAATTAATGAATGCTTATGTTAGAGGAATTATTGGAGTGTTATTTATTAAATATGAGATTGTTGAAAAATAGAATTTGATGGATTGGACGTGTAAAATAAATGGTACAAAATGTACCTGTTGGTTGAGCAGAGAAAAATAGTTTTTTGGGGGATTAGGAAAGAAAAATGATAGATCGTAAATCAGAGGTAAAGTGACTAGAAGTTGTTTGGAGTAATTTGTGAAGAATGGTTTTATTATCTAACGTTGAATTTAACATGAATCTTGGAAAATAAGGAATTCATAAGCTAATCCTAAATAGTTGAGATAGGTCTAATGAAGACGATTAGAGATAGGGAAGGGTTTGAATGAAGAAAAGCCACATTTTGGATTTCAATATTCCAATGTTTAAATTTCTTTTCTCTGCAAGAATTCCATCATAAGCATTTCAAATTGTATTCTCTATCACATTTATACAAAAATTCATACATGAGTAATTTAATTTGATGAGAGGAACACCTTGGACTTTTGGTAGGGTGATGGGACCTTATATTGCCAATTTAGAAATTTGGGGTAGAACATTATAAATGAAATTATAATGGATTTGATCCTAACAATTAACATTCATGGTTTTTAAAGGTACCGATTTTTGTGAGTGTTGTTTTTAAGCAATTGGATTGTATGAATATGCATTTTGTAAGGTAAGGAGGTTTTGATGCAAGCAGTTCATGTTTAATAGACATGAAACTGTAATTCTATGGCATTATTTTTTGGGTGGAAGCATTTTGTTTTGATGTTTGATTTTCTTTAGGGTAAGTGATGGAAATTGTTTGAGAGAGGAAACTTAGTAGCCACATTGTACAATATGCATACCTAGTTTTTCAAAACTTACAACACCATATATTTGCAAGGCTCTTATCACATGCATTTCAAATTGTATTTTTTACCACATTTATGTGCATGTATACATGGGTAAGTTTTTTGGTATACAGTCAAGACAACAGGAACACCTTGGAATTTTGGTAGTATTGTAAGGCCTTAGGTTTCCAATTTTGAAAATAGTAACATAATATGATAATTTAAATTTCAAAGGATTCGATCTTAATAAATCTTCCTTGAAAAAAAAAAGATGAGCTTTGAATTCTCATCTATGTTGCACCGATACGGATACGGCGACACGATACGGATACGGGAAACGTCAATTCTTAAAAATAGGAACATGATATGTATGTGCATGTATACATGGGTAAGTTTTTTGGCATACAGTCAAGACGACAGGAACACCTTGGAATTTTGGTGGTGTTGTGGGGCCTTAGGTTTCCAATTTTGAAAATAGGAGCATGATATGATAATTTAAATTTCAAAGGATTCGATCTTAATAAATCTTCCTCGAAAAAAAAATGATGAGCTTTGAATTCTCATCTATGTTGCACCGATACGGATACGACGACACAAATACGACACATTATGAATACGGGACACGTCAATTCTTAAAAATACATGATACATGTACGACGCGGACACAACATTATAATTTATAAATCATACATAAAAAATTAAGAAAGCAATCAAAACATAATATTTGAAATTACAAAAATAAAAAAAGAAAGCAACATCATTTGTAGCCTTGTAGCTTATAATGTCAAAATAAAGTAACCATTAAATGTTTAGTACAACAACAAAAGCATAAATATAAATTGTCTAGCACATGAAGTTTCAACTATTCAATAGAAGGAATGATATGATTTGCTTCTTCAGTGGTTTGTCTTTGAACTTCTATATCATCTTCAATAAATATCATAACTTCTAATTCAGGCTCATCAAGTGAAAGATTAGCAATTTCTAATATTCCCATATCATCAAGAGACTCAAATCCATCTCGGAAATGAGAGAACCTCGCTTGCAGCTGTCGAAGTAAATACGACGCGTTTATTTTTTCAATGGACACGCGTATCGGATACGTGTGTCCTTTAGAAATTAAATAGTATTTTAATTGGATATGACTTTGCCATATCCGACACGTATTAGTGCCGTATCGGAGGCGTATTCGTGTATCGGATACGGCACGCCTTCATAAATAGATGTATTGGTGCAACATAGATTCTCATGACCCCCTTCCTAACTAATTATGATAATCCAATTTTTATATAATCAAAGCAAAGTAAAACATGGATCCACCTTCCCACTAAACCGTCCTTCACATGCAATGATGGATGTGTGACTCAATGTTACTGCCCTTTCTCTTTCAAAATGGAGATATTTTGTTAGAGTACTCTAAAATATTATTTCTACTTAATTTGAACTAATTTCAATTAGGCTTACTTTGACTTGAAAGTTGTTATCTTTTCTTTTTTTCTAAATACTTATACTTGCTCCTTACATTTGAGAACAATAGTTAATTCTGATTTGATGAGATACCACATGAGTTTTGAGATCTGGCTATAATTGCCCTCTCTCTCTCTCTCTCTCTCTCTCTCTCTCTCTCTTTTCCCCCCTCCATCTATCTCTATCTCTTTTCATCGCTTACCAATTTTCTCTTAGGCCTTAGCCACATAAATAACCCTTCTATTATCATTTCATTTTATGATTATGTATTGTTCTTTTTTTAGATGACTATTTTTTCTCTCAACATTACTTACTCGCCTTTCTACATTGTTTGTCAACTAAGTATTATCCAAATAACTAACCTTTTGCTGTTATTTTAGTTTAGGGTCATCTATTGTTTTTTTAGATGATTTTGCATGCAAGATCTTGCGTACGACATGATGTATACAACATGGAGATGTGCTATGAAATGATTATCCAATTTCCTATTTCTCACTTTTTGTTTTCTCTTTGAAGTTTCTACTAGTTATGTTAGCTTTTTATCCTTGTATTGCACATTTCTCATGTATGCTATTTCAGGCTTTAGGGGCTCGAGGTTTGAAAGTCGGTGGCACACTTCAGCAGCGTGCAGAGAGGCTATTTCTTATGAAGGTATTCATCTTCAAAGCTGATTATTTTATTTTTTATCTATTCTTTATGAAATTTGTAGTTGAAGTTTTTTCTTTGATTGCCATGGTACTATTTATTGCTATGATGATTTATACGAAATTTCCTTAACATATTCATCTGTAATGTTTCCATGAAATTTCCCTCTATAGCACACACCTTTGGATCAACTTGACAAAAAACATTTTGGCAAAGGTTCTCGCACGTCCCAAGAAAATGGTGGATCCATTGTTTTACAGCAGAACTCCATGAAAGAAATTGCTTTGATGGAAGCTAAATTGCAACGAATGTGTGAATTTTTTAAGGAGGTATGCTTCTTACTCTGTTTGCAAGGTTATAATGAATAATGATATTCATATTAAACTAAGTTCTTGGTTTCATGCATAGCATATTTGTCTTTGTTCATACTCCTGAAGGACATTTGGAAACTAGTTATTTTATCTGCCAACTCTTAATATCGTTGGCCTCAACACTGCAGCTATTTTTTGTTTATGTTAATTACTTTACATGAGTCCCTTTTATAGATAATTATCATTTGCATTTTTGAAATAATTTCTCTGTAGTTGGCATGATGTGTGACTGGTGAGATTCTTCTTAACATTTAGTCATGCAATTCTTGTCATTTGCATTTTGTTAACCTTATCTTAATTTCTTGTTGCTTGAACCAAATCTAGTAGCCTTATCTAGGATTGTAAATGAATTGAGCTGTGCTAAGCAGGAACTTGCTCGAGTTTGAGCTTGTTTGCTAAAATAGAGCTCAAGCTCGATTTAAGTATTTGTGCAAGTGTTCAAGCTCAGTTTGTCTAAAATTATGATTGTTTGATCTTGGTTTGAGCTCGGCTCGTTAGCTTATCAAGTGAGTTATATGGGGCCTATAAACAAGCAACACCATGGAGCAATTTATTATTCTGTGCGGAGTCCGAAGGATGTCCAGAGGCTAATAAAAATGCGCCACATCATCCCAAAATATACCGCGCTCGGTACCGCTCGATACCGAGCGCTTAACCGGACGAGAGACTCATCCGGTGTCCGCACAAAATAATAGCTCCCATGGAGCAGCTTGTTATTTATGTGAATAAACCTTATTTAGCTTATTGATGAGTAGCCTATTGAGCTTAAAAATGAGATTTTAATTGAATGAATTAATAAATAAGAATCTAAATAGCCTAACATATTTATTGTGTTCATGAACAAAATCAATTTAATATAGAAGAGAATAAGACTTCTATTTAATCACTTATTAATTAAAATTGTAATCAAGTCTTGAATGAGCATATTATCAAGCCTTAATTGAACTTCTTAATGAATTTGTTTATGAGCTTTAAATAATATTATTCATGATCATAAATGAATCAAATACCAAGTTGATAAATTAGTTCATTTATCAATCTAGTCTTTATAAAAGTGTTCACGCTTATTCGATAGTTAGTTAAATGATCATGAATGAGCTCTAATGAAGTCGGGCATATTAATTTATTTGCAACCCTTGCCTTGTCGCTCACATTTATACTTAAGGTTCTTATATCTTTGAAGAAAGTTGAGTGCTGCTCATACACACACATGCCAATTCTTGAACGCAAGTCCTTATGGATGGTATTAAACCATCAAGCAAGCACATAAATACATATTTACATCAAGGTTATTAAAACTGTGCTTTTGAAGAGAAGCACTGTGAGCTTGAGCCCTAACACTTCACTACGTTGATGCGCATTTGTTTTGCTAATCATCTGTGTCGAAGTGCCAAGATGAAGTGGTAGACTTGCGATTCTACTGGACGAGGGATCATGTTCGGACAAGTGAGGAGCTTTAAATGTAAGCAAGTTCCAACAATGACTTGTTGCTTGCAGTGTTTTGGGATAGATAACTTACATGCTTTTGTAGCTTGGCGTGAGATGGATTACATTGTCTTTGATGCTGATGACATGGATGAAAAGGATAGGTCGGAATAGAGAGAGATAAACAAGAGGGAGAGATTTAGGAAAAAAATATCATAAATATATCTAGATAACAAAATAAAATAAAATATCGTGAATTGATTTTGATCCAATCTTTGACTTGGAACAAACTCTAATTCTTGATGTGGTTTAACTTTGGTTAATTAAATAAGCATTATATTTGTATACTTTTATATAAGTAATGATCACTTTGGTTAACAAAAAAGCCACTTTTGCTTTGCACTTTGTACAATGAAACCAAAAAGACCTTTTGCACATCCCATTGCATTTTTAATCTCTGAAAACACAAAATGCACTCATAAATTTATGCATACAAGATTAAAAATGGTCCTTCTTCTTAGCATATTTAATACTAAGGGTATTTACATTTTTAATATTGTTTGATTATCAATCATGAGCATTATATTTTTACAATTGATGCAATTGATTGTATGTGAACATAATTGAGATTTAAAAATGCATAAAATTTCAAATGTCTTGAAATTAAATATATCAGTTGTTTATTATCATGGTTTTGAAAACCGGACCGGACTGGCCAGTTCAACCGTGAATCAGGTATGTGGTCGATTCGGTCCTTATGAAAAACCGGCCCAACATCAAACTGGTGTGAACCGATTTGAACCCGTAGGTTCAATCGGTGAACCGGTCCCGGTTTTTAAGAATCAGTTCAATGCATAATTTATTTAAATGCTTTAATTTAATATAAATATTTTATTAAATATTAAATTAATTTAAGTATAATATATTAGTTAATAAGTTCGAAAAATTATATCATAAGTATCAATTAATTATACCCACATGGTTTCACCTCCCAATATGGGCTCTTTACTAATGGAAAGAAAGAAAGATATATAAAAAACACAAGAAAAGTCTCCCAAGTGATGTGGGACTAAACAACTAATTGTGTCATGTGCGTGCATGATAGAAGATTACTTTCAAGTGATTTTTTTTTGAAAAAAATTTGTATACAATATTCAAATAAATTTGATACATATTATATAGATATAAATTATATATAAGTATATAACATAAATTAATAATAGTTTATATTAAATTTATAAATTTATATGTGAATTACATTTATATTAAATGTGATTAAAATTTAAGAATTGGTTTAAATTTAAAATTATAGAAATTAGAAACTATTATTTTTTTTCATTTTTTAGTAATAAATTTTTATTTTTGTATGATAATTATATCATTATTATTTCATTTAGAAAATATTTAAATTTAAATTTATAAGTATAAATTAGTCATATAATTTATATGTATAAATCATTTTAAATTAGTAATAATTTATATTAAATTATATACTTATATGTAAATTAAATTTATGTTATTTTTTTTAATAATATTAAATCGTGAATCAGGCATGTGGTCGGTTCGATCCTCATGAAAAACCGGCCCACATCAAACTGGTGTGAACCGATTTGAACCCGTAGGTTCAATCGGTGAACCGGTCCCGATTTTTAAGAATCAGTTCAATGCATAATTTATTTAAATGCTTTAACTTAATATAAATATTTTATTAAATATTAAATTAATTTAAGTATAATATATTACTTAATAAGTTCAAAAAATTATATCATAAGTATAAATTAATTATACCCACATGGTTTCACCTCCCACTATGGGCTCTTTACTAATGGAAAGAAAGAAAGATATATAAAAAAAAAACAAGAAAAGTTTCCCAAGTGATGTGGGACTAAACAACTAGTTGTGTCATGTGCGTGCATGATAGAAGATTACTTTCAAGTGATTTTTTTTCGAAAAAAATTTGTATACAATATTCAAATAAATTTGATACATATTATATAGATATAAATTATATATATGTATATAACATAAATTAATAATAGTTTATATTAAATTTATAAATTTATATGTGAATTACATTTATATTAAATGTGATTAAAATTTAAAAATTGGTTTAAATTTAAAATTATAGAAATTAGAAACTATTTTTTTTTCATTTTTTATTAATAAATTTATATTTTTGTATGATAATTATATCATTATTATTTCATTTAGAAAATATTTAAATTTAAATTTATAAGTAGAAATTAGTCATATAATTTATATGTATAAATTATTTTAAATTAGTAATATTATTATTTATTTATATTATTTTTTTAATAATATTATTATTTATTACATCATCCGGTTCAACCTCGATTATACCGGTCAAACCATGAACCTCTCTTTTTTCGATTCATTGTCCAGTACAGTTTTCACAACCTTGTTGATTATTACATCTTTTGGATATTTTTTTTGTTGATGAATTACATGGGTGAAAGTAGATGGTTTGGTCATCCTGGGATTTTCTTACATACGTGATATGGTTGAATCATTATAAAAATTAGTTTAACTTGTTCTATATGTAATTCTTATATTTAAAATCATAATCAATAATGTGATATTGAGTTTGAAGATTATATAAAATGATAGATGAAACAAATTGAGTGGGTAATAGTCATTATCCAATATCCACGTAGGAGGAGAATTATCTTTTTCCATCCAATTTGATTTTAATGTTATGACATTATGCCTGATGCATACCTTCCATTCTCCTTAACATCATTAAAACTAGTGGCATGTGTGATTTAAAGAATTTTTAAGATCCTTTGATAAGCAGTTAAATGCTTAAAAATCTTCATAACGGATGGCCATAATTGCATGAGAAAATTACAGTTTCAAAATGTCGAGACTTTCAAATGACTTGTGATTGAAAATAGGATTTGTTGATGATTTGTTGCATTATTGGACTGTTTTGATTGTCAAAATACATAGGTAAATTAAACTTTTAAAAGAACTTTTATATACCATTTGATATTCCGTGTTATCCACATACTCGATGAATTGTTAAAGCGTCATGAAAATTGATGAATTTAATTGCTTATGTAATATCAATAATGCACAAATGCTGACCTTTCCGTCAGTTTTGAACTTGTAAATGCATGACATCATCTGTTCATCTGTTTTTAAACTTGTAAGGACCAAACGTTTTCATGACATCTCATAAATTTCCATTATGCACGCCCATGCATGGTTATTATATATTTCTCTTTTTTCTAAATGTGCATCTCATGCATGGTTATTATATGTTTATCTTTTTTTTTTAATGAGCATCTACATGCATATCTGTGATCACACCTGATCTCTGCTTGTTAGTTTTGTATGGTTCATTACATCCTGCACAAAAATGGGCACAAAAATGGTATTTGAGAACCTATTGCTTACCTGTTTGCTCTTTGTTCAGCGAATTATACAAACAAAAGAAAATGTTGAGAAGAAGCAAGCCTTGACATATGAGGAAATGGAAGCAGAGCGTGAGGAGGTAATGAAATTTGTTGTATTATGGATTCTTTAATATATGTGTCTCGGGTCATGACTATTTTTTAACAATATTGAGCATTTCAAAGGCTTGTTATTTATTGCTGCTTTCGTTAATGGCTGATGCAAGCCCGAGTCTACAATCATTTTGTTGCATATGGTACTACAATTAAGTTCTTAAGTGCTTTTGAATTCATTCTCTCTCTCAATATTAATACTATAGCTGACGCATAAAATTGTGTGATTTTAGTTCGTGCTAGTATCAAGTTAGACCCTGATATTAACATAAATTTAATTTGTTCACCGAAATTGCTTGTTCAAAGTTTGGTTCATAGGCTGTGTAAAGTTTTATCAGTTTGGTTCTTTTTGGCGGTTACTATGTTAAATATTTTAGCAGCATCAAGTTCATCAAAACCGGCTTTGCTGGTCTCAAGCATAGATGAGAATTATTATGAAGGCATTTTTTGGTCTAAGGAAATTAATAATAAAGAGCAGAGAATTTTTTTTGTTTAATTTTAATTATTCTTGAAAAGACGTGATTTGATATCACATGAATTCATTTGATGTGTATTAATAAGAAAAAAATGTGCGTTTTCAAGTTGTGTTGAAGTTATTAAAGGTATTTATGAATACGATATGTAGATTTTGCCTTGGCATGCAGTTGCAAAATTAAGAGATAAGAATACGATAAGACAATTTAGAAATTATCACAATAACACTATATATGCTGTAATTAAAATCCAAAATTTAATATATAAAAAGTTCACCAAGAGTTATCGTTCTCACTCACAGTCAATCTAGGGTTTTAGCGGAGAGAAGCTTTCAGCACACTAAACGACACCACTAAGATGGTAGCAACAACAACGACTTTGATCCAAGAGAAGGTCGTCGGTGGTGGAGGAGTGGATCGTCCGATGAGAAGCCAAGGTGCTCGGGGTTCTTGAATCTCAATCGTCTCGGCGAGGCAGTAAATGATGCGGTTTACGTAGCTTTCTACCGAGTCTTCGTTCTCAATCCAGTTTGTACAAAGGTGACTAGAGGATGTCGATTTCTCCACGTGTGTTGTAGGCAAAACAGTGGTCGATCTCAGGATCGGCCATACAACAATGAGGAGAAAGAGGGAGGATCTTGTCTTCTTCTTTTGGCTTCAATGCTCATGAGGGAACTGGGGTTCCCAAGGGAAGAGAAGCAAGAGAAGGAGAAGAGGGGGGGACGGTTTGGATGAGGGGGGAGAAGGGGTCGGTTTAGGTTAGAGACTAGGTTGGAGAGAAAATCTGAAGTTAATTTCAGATTTCCCTAGTTTAATTGGGTTAAAGGAATCTCAAATTATGAATTTGAAATTAAGGATCTGAGAAGGAAAGTTGGGAGTAATAGGGCTTTAATTGGAGCTTTGATTTAAGCTTCAATTAGGGAATTAATGATGGGGGCGGGTGTAATAGGTGAGAGGGGGGGGGGGGGGCATGGGCACGGGGCCGACGACAATTAGTGAGAGGGAGGGATTTTAGGGAGAGGTTTAAAGTTTCCTAAATTAGTTATCTAATTTAGGAATAGAAATATTAAATCGCATCTAATTTAAATTTAAATTAGAATGAGATTTAATACTTTCCAAAATTAGAAAGAGTCATTAAAGAAAATATTTGAAATTCAAATATAGGATTAATTTCAAATAAAGATGCTTCACAAAATTAACAAGAGTATTTTAGGAAAGTATTTAAGGGGGTTTGAATTTTGAAATTCAAAATTCATGGGATGGGAAGGAGTGGTGGTGGCGCCCAAGGGTCGACGGGTCTATAGGGGTGGTCGGGTAGGAGAAGGTGAGAGGGGTGGTGGGGTGGAGTAAGCCGGTGGTTTGGGGAAGAGAGGGGGAGATCGGAGGAGTAAAGAGGAACAAGAATTAGAGCCGCGAACTTTGGACCCTTCCGAAGGTTGACAAGAATTGCGATTTCCCACACCTTGGGTCTTGTTCTTCTCCCAAACACTCAACTTTTGAGGGAGACAAAGAAAACTCAAAATTTTATTAATCAATCATCATCCAAATATATAAGAAGGGGCCATATATATAGGCCTTGACATGACTAAAGGAAATAGACTAGAATGCCCCTTGGGCTACAAAAGCAAACAAACTACCCATGGGGGTAAAAACGGAAATAAAAAAATAACTAGTACATAAAGTGCATCAAAAGTAAAGGCTCTCCATCATGGCCATTGATCTCCGATGTTTCCTCTGATAAACGCGTCAGAATCTCTTGTCGATGTCCCCATCATAATGTGAAGGAATTAGAAAGGAAAGTAGATAGACCAAAGTTAACATTGGTAAAGCTTGTATAAAAAGATTTATGAACAATAAATTTAACATATAAAGTAGTATTCAACAAGATTGAATGAAGAACTTGGATTCATAAAGCCTATTCAAAATTGTTTGGATAAATTTAATGATGATGATTATGAGGATGACGAAGTTTTTGACAGTATGTTTTAGTTTTTGTTTTAAACAGTTAATTTTTTAGGCCTTTTTACCACAGCATCATAAAAATTTCGTCCATAAACAGTTGTTCTGATTGTCCTTCCCATCGTGCTTCACTCGTTACTATAATGCGCTTCACAATATGCTTTTGGTATTTTTATGCAGAGAGAAGGGTCTGCAAGGGAATTGCTTTGCTTCTAACATTCATGCCTCTGATTGCTTTTAGTAGCACTCATGTCCAATGTTATAATACTGGATAGGAAATTTGATTGCTTATTCAGTCTAAAGTGAAGTGTTTCAGCTGGTCTGTTTAATAAAAAGGAGCAGTATTATGAACTCTAAAGATCACGTCATCACTAACAATTTATTTTAACCTTATTCAGCGGCACCCCTCCCCTACCCATGCATTACTTGTAGCTGCCATTATCATAATTTTTAAATCATGTAAACTTCGAATCTTAAGCTTCACAATGCCATTTTGCATGTGCAAGACAGGCAGAGATGAAGATCGGTAACTGCACAGTTCTCAGGGATCAAATAAACAACATGAAAACAGGGGAAATAGTTTCACTATATACCCATTAGGCTTAGCAGAAAGGCCAAAAGAGGTGAAATAACATAGTTTGCTTTTACTTGCAAACGTTAATCTTCTAATCAAAACTAGAATTTACTTGTTATATGGAGGGATTATAATGTCTAGCGTTGAAGAAGCAGCGGCTAAAAAGCCTGGATTGTTTATTCATTCCATGGCTATGTACGGAAAAATGATGTCTATAAATAGGAAATTGTAGAATGTACAAGGAGAGAAATAATTATATTGCATGGACAACAGCCCCACATTATACATATATATATTCCATTCTAGTACTAAATACTCCTTCAAATTACTAATCCGTGGGAGTGCAGGCCTTCCCTTTTTCATTTTTGCTACATGTAGTAATACAATAATTGAATAAATGGGCAATCAATCCATTTAATATGCTTGAGCTGATTTTGTTTATTCTTTTCTTATTTTCACCAAGTCATCAATCCGTGGGATTTTGTATTCTGAACACCCTCAAATTGAATGGTTGAGATCTACCATTCAAAGTTTACATATAATATTTTTGAATGCAGAATTGTAAAGAACTTGGTGAATATGTCGGCGAGTCGACTACCTTTAGGAACATATCGAGTACAAATTAATCAACTTTTTAAATTTTTCTCTGATGAAATGTTTATCGAATTCTACATGTTTGGTTCGAGCATATTGTATTGAATTATGGGTAATGCTGATGCCTAAATTTATTATCACAGGATATTCTCATAGGTCATTCCCATTTGATTTTTAATTTTTCTAGTATAACTTTGATCCATAAAAGCTTATTAGTATCTTGAACTTACTCTTGATTTGGATTTTGCACTTGGGCTTGAGACTATGTTTCTTGCTTCTCCATGTTACTAGATTTTCTCTCATAAGTGTGCAATATTCTGAAGTGGATCTCTTATCCACTGGTAATCCCGCATAGTTAACATCAGTATTTGCTTGCTTCTAGACCCGTGGAGCAGCCTACTACTGTGTGCCCATCAATGATTCAAGAGTAATAGACAGTTAAAAAATTCATGCTTCCATATCCCATGTAAGATTTTCTAAGGGTGGTCCTATATAGCCATCTGCGGATCTTGTTGAGATAAAAATATTTCTTGATGAATGCTGTAGTTCCTTCTAACAGTTGACAATGAGAGAAATTCTAACTCTCCAATATGCAAATTTAGATTCAATTTATAGCTCTTCTTACCTGCCTTGAACATTGCAAATTACTCAATCACTAGAAAAAAAATCTTTAACAGAAATTTGACATTTGTTTTGCGTTGACAGGAGGAGGTGCAGGCTGATAGTGAAAGTGATGACGATGAACAGCAAATTTACAACCCTCTCAAACTTCCTATGGGCTGGGATGGGAAGCCTATCCCCTATTGGCTTTATAAACTTCATGGTCTTGGCCAGGTATGCATTTTTTCGGGACTTGTAATTTAATCACATTTTATAAGTTTTTTAAATAGTTCCACTATTAACATCATTATCTTTTAGTTAAACTGATGCTTATAAGATAAGCATTTGAAGTTCTTTATTCCATGTTCTAATAGTGATGTCTTCATTTGTAATTTATTATGATAATCTTTTATAAAAATATCTATGAAAGTTAGTTTCAGGTTCGCACCTCCCTAGCCTGCTCCTAATGCTGGAGTCTTAGTTGTATGACTTGCTTAGTTTGTGCTCTCTTTTGTGCATGCCCATTGATAGAGGAAAAATTACTTCTTGTTTATTATTTAATATAAGATCCTTTCATATATAATAGAGTATTATTCAATAGTGGATCCTTCTATGTATAATATAGGAATCAATACGATAGGATAAGGTACAATTAAATAGACATGCATTGGTGGCTATATTTAAAAAAAATCTAAAATAATATTTCCTGCTCTATAGTCCTTGAGATGAATCATATATATTAATTAGTTTCAGTTTGTCACTTAGCTTGGAAAACTAAAGTGGTCCCAAAATAATGATCTTTGATAGCACCACATCTCGATGAAGTGACAATCAACCTCAATATATTTTATTATTTTATGAAACACATGATTACTAATAATGTATTTGCAACAATATCTCCATAATTTAAGATTATGAGTTGTTCAATTACAAAATTAAATTCCCCCTACGAGGCCTTAACTCTCTTCATCTGACAATTAGAGTGTTATGACTATATATTTTGCCCCAACATTTGATCTTGATGCCATTGTTTGTTTCTTACTTTTCCATATAGCCAAGTTGACTTTCACAAATAGGCATCGCTATCAAATGAATCACTATTGTTAACATCTAAAAAGCTTTGACATTAAGATGTCCATTCTTTGTGTATAGTAGTTCTTTCTCAATGACTTCTTGATATGTCTGAGGATACACAAAGCATCTTCCTTGATCGAGAGTTGTTGACTCACAACACTTATAATAAAGGAGATCTTGTTCTAATGATGGAAAAATCAATTTACCATCCAACCTCCTATAATCAAAGAAATACACCAGCAATAGGATGAGAACTGAGTGTCATACAGGATAAAGTGCTACACCATGGGAATCACCTCTTGAATCCTATATGGGATAAAGTGTTATATGACAGGAGCCATCACTTGAATCTATATGGGCCACTTATAGAATATTATCTATCTGGTGGATGATTTTGGGATAAGGATACTAACGAAGATGTTCGTTACTTAAGTGGGGGAGATTATGAAATCCCTTTAGTAGAAAAAAACTAATCTCTTAAACATCAAGGTGCCTTTTGATGTAATGCTTAAAATTTCATTAATAAACTCCATAGTTAAGTATGCTCGTATTGAAGAAATATTGGAATGAGTGACATTCTAAGAAGTTAATTAACATGACAAAATTGTGAGGCTATTAAACCAATGAGAGGCATCTTAAAAAATCATCTGCTTATTTGCATCCTTATGAGTGTCAGCGTGCTTACAATCTAACACTCAAGTCCTCTCAAGCTTGGTGGCGTATTTTCTTTATGATTGGAAAATTCTTTATTTGTTATTTTGTTGTACTATTTCCAAAGTATTTGATAGTTCGTAATTATCATTTTTTTTTATATAACCTTATTTTGATCACTCCTTTTAAGTAGGATGTCATTTATATAGCCTGCCAAGATAATAAAACTAGATGAATTGTCTCTGGCAAAGAGGAGTAATTTGTTTTATTTCTATAGAGGCTAACTTTAGTAAGAACTTTTCAAAATTCATCAAATCAACAGATTTAGTGACTCAAGAGTGATCATCAACTAAAGTAACGAAGTATTTGAATCCTTGGTGGGTGTGGATGAGACTAATATCTATTAGAACTCGATGTGGAAGATGAAAAAGACACTCAATAATGTTCACCAAGCTGATTCAACTTCAATATGGAGGAGAAAGGAACAAACTCTTGCAGGATAACCTAAACAATAACTCTATTAATTCAACGTGCTGGTGGAAAAGCAAGCAAACAAAACAACATTTACGTGTTTTGCAATAGATTTCACCAGCTTAAACATATCATCCAATTGTTTTCGTTGTATTGAGTTCTTGAAACACACTATGAGATGGATAAATATTGCAGAGCAGCTGTGAGTATTAGTAAGATAGTAAATGAATGATAAATTAATAGAAAATTTGGAAATATATGAAACAAATTAGGATGGATATGCTCTTAGATGTGATATATATCTTTTTCTAGACAGGAGTGAGTAGGAACATAAGTACCAATGACAACTAAGAGAGAAGACATGTTTATGGAGGTGAATAATTGGCGATTACCTGTGGCATACTCGCATGTGAAGAGGCATTTGTCTAGAATCTAGATGGTATTAATGAAGCGTCAACAACAAAAAACCAGAAATTGAAATGGCATGGGAGGTAGACTCAAATATTTGAAAGTGAAATAAAGATCATAATCTTCCTAAGATAAACTAATCGATTTAGAAGAAGTGGTGCGAGTGGATCTAAAAATAATACTCATAAAGCGGTTAGAGGCAATGAGGCATATAAGGAGTAGTGGAGGGATATCCAAACTTGGCCAATAATATTCTGAGAGATGATTTGTACGGCTGCAATACGTGCAATTGGGAAAAGTTTCTTTACTCCATGACAACCATAACCACTAGATGCCCTTAGCAATGGTAGATTATTTAGAAACCAATAGAGAGGGAATCAAAAGCTCAATGACTCGAAGAATTTGGGAAGAGAGCATTTGCAATGCAACGACTTCAAGAATTAACCATCATCTAAGATTTTAAGTGCTGGAGAGTATAAAGTTTAGAGAGGAATTTTGCGAAAAAAAACTGAATATTGATATTAAAGATCATAGCTATTTTGTAATATCAGGAAGTATTGTAACTCTTTTTTTTCTTATTAAATATTAGTATGAGATATAACATAATTAGGTAAATTTCAAGAAAGTTTTTTGTAATTTTTAAATATATGATAACAATAAATTTATATGGGAATTAGTGTTCAGGATGAGTTGATAATTATAATGCTAATATTAATTACTTATCATTCTTAATTTTTTTTATGTTGCTAAAGATCTGATATTTGAATAATAAGTTGTTTAAATAACAAATTGATCATTTCTATAATAACTAGTTATTTTATATCAAGTCAAGAATTTCAGATATTTACTAAATATTTTATAAGAATATATACTTGTATGAAGCCATGTTCATCTCAATTCTAACAATTTAATGATGAAAGAATCAAGGTTCATCTGAATTAATAATTATGATAAATATTCTACTGTTACTAAAATATAATTTTAAATTTATTTAATTTAAAATATGATATTTAATGTCATGATGTTTATTTACATCTTTTTAAATTATGTAACTTAAAATATGATGTTTATTTAATGATTTGTTTAAGATATTAATTTTCTCACGTGTACAGATAGTTCTTATTTTATATCACAGCAAAAGTTTTTTTTTTTTTTCGTAGCCATATAATTTTTTTAATGCTTACTATTATATTCCATGATAGAATGAATAATCGGGATATATTTGTATTTAAAAATAACAAATGTTTTCGCTCCATTTTTCCTGGCATGATTTAACTTTTTTTAATGACTTTGGTATGTTTAAGTTCAAATTAATTCTAAATTAGTTTTGATTTAAAATTTTTGTTTATGTTGTATTAACCATCCAACGTGTTTAAGATGCAGACTAATTCTCTTGGTTTTTAAGAGTTTTACCATATATTATTTCTTTTTTTAATTAAAAAATGGAAGAAAAAAGGAAATGGAAAAAAAAACCCTTAACCATACCAAAATAAAATGAGAAAAAACATGGCCTAAGCATTTTTATTTTTGTATTAAGTTAGAGCGGACAAATTTTATGGTACTGTTAGTTGAATTTTCAAATTTTTATATTATGTCTTGCTATGTTATCTTTTTATTTCCCTGCATCTCGCTCATTCTTTCTGCTATCACCTGATATAACATCTATATCAGGCTTGCAACCCATGTTCATTATGTAGTTTGGTATTGTATGCGTTTATCTCAATGCTTCATATGGTTTTTGGAATTGGGGTGCATATACATTGAAAGAAAATGTTTTGCATCTTTTTACACGACTAGAGGCACTGAACTTGGGAATGCTTGCATCTACCTTATCATTATTTTTGCAGTTTTATGGATATTTTGTTTCATTGATCATATTTGATTATCTGCTTACAGCATTTGTTGGCTTTACGAAGTTGACTGCACTGGATCTTCATGTAATATTTCTTCTTATTCTCTATAAGAATTTTAACTATCAAATTGCACTCCATATTTTTCGGTAAATGTTTTCATGTAATATTTTGGGAAAAGAGGTTTCTTAATTCAAACTTTACCCTGGGAAGCTATGTTCCCTATTTGGTAATTGACTAACATTTAGTGCATATTTTTCATATGCTTTGCACTATTTTAGTATTATGCAATTAACAGTTGTCCACTGCCCTTCTCATTTCTACACGCTAAGTTGCTGAGTTCTGCTTCAGGAATTCAAGTGTGAAATATGTGGAAATCACAGTTATTGGGGCCGCCGTGCTTTTGAGCGCCATTTCAAGGAGTGGCGACATCAACATGGAATGCGGTGCCTTGGTATACCTAACACCAAGAATTTCAATGAAATTACTTCTATTCAGGTGCGTTTTTAAAGGTGGTATTGTAGAACAAATCTCCGAGTTATCATGTTTAATAAACCTTAAAATTTAGTAAATATGAGCTCTTTTACATATTGATTCCTTGTTTGTGAAATTAAATATAGTTTGACATCTGATTTTCTTTGTATGAAATGTCATATGTGACTTTGCGGTTCTATAATGCCTTAATCTGATAAAATGTCTGTGAAGTAATTTGTGGTTTCTACATCGATCTATTATTATTGCTACTAATAATAATATATCGTTATTATTTTACTGTTATTATTATTACGACTTTTACTATAATAATAATTATTATTACTACTAATTATAGTTTCCGCTCAAATAATGTTGTTCACTCATCCCAAAGCACTCCAGTGATTTTTCATTTTTTTAACCATTCAATTGTATTTCATTTGCATCATATAGGTTCAAGTCACCTTGACATATACCTTTATTGCTTTTTAATCATTTTAATATCCTCCAGAATTCCTTAAACAGAATAATGGTTTTCTACGAGAAATTATTTTGTGCAGACATCGAATCGGTCGGAGACCAATGAGAGCGCGCCACATCACCCAGTGCACAGCAACGATACACAACAAAAAAAATGACGTTGCACGCTCTCATTCGTCTCTGGACGCTGTCTGTCTGCACAGAATAATTGATCGGTTTTGTAAATAATCAATTCAAATGTCGTTTTCTCAGCCGAGCTGGTGAAAAGTGTGATATCATGTTTAATCGCCTTTTTTCTGCACTTCGTGTATGCAGGAAGCAAAGGAGCTGTGGGAAAGAATACAGGAAAAGCAAGGATTGAACAAATGGCGACCTGACCTTGAAGAAGAATATGAAGACAAAGAGGGCAACATCTACAATAAGAAAACCTACACAGATCTGCAGCGCCAGGGCCTGATCTAGGCCACATCTTCTTTTAGCAAGTTGTCTCTGCTCCTTAAACTTGGTCTTGGTTTTGTAGTAGGAACCTGTAGGGGACAATTTGTGTCTTGTATCATATTGGAGGACTCTTTAAGTGTTCTTCAATTTCATTTTAGGCTTGAAATCTTGTAGAATTGTGCTTCTTGGAACCAGTACCATGATAAAGTTAAGAGTTTAATGAAAGGAATGCTGTTTAGGAACATTTTCCAATAGGTTGTTGTACAAATATTTTGTGATCCAATTGCTCTGGTCATCATGTCGCCTTCATTTTGAATCTCGTATGTTGTTTATGGAGGTGAGAGTCGAAGGCTTCATTTGGGACAGCTTTCGTTATGTTTTTTAAAGTGATTTTTTAGTATAAAATTTTGTAAATCAAGAAAATTTTGTACTATAAAGCTGTTTTAGAAAACAATAAAAAAATTGTCCCAAAGGGAGCTGAACTTTATTTATAAATTGCTTTAGTCTGCTGATGTGTGAAGCATTCTTTTGTCATTTAATTAGACTGTTATGGCTAATCCTTTTTAGGTCTCATTTGGTTGTTTGTAGATGAATAGGAAATTTATGAAAATATTAATTTTTATTCATTTATTTTGCGTAAATTATTTTATTTGAGGGATTTTTTAGATATTTATCATCATAAAAAATCATATTCATTTCTAAGTATATTACTTTTTCAAAATGCAGTAAATATTTAATAAATATTCAACAAAAATTCATTAAATACTCATCAAATACTCACAATTGAGAATTTGTTGAGTATTTATTATGTATTTACAAATACGCAGTAAATAAATAATAAATACTAAGTAATATGGACGATTCTCTATGTCTGCACTCTGCAAGTCCACATAGAATAATTTCTCCTTAAATGAAGTCTTACTTTGATTATATATTTTTTTATGATTTTTTTTTTTCATACAAAGCTATTAAAATGTGATAGCACTAAAAAAACTATTATTTGATTTATATTAAAAGAAAATTTTATATAACTCCTCTTAATTTTTAAAATATTAATTTCGAATAACAATTTTACAATCATTTTTATTTTAAAAAAAAAACTACAATATGATGAAATAGACCCTTAAACTCTCTTCTTTAATTGCCCATAACCAACTTTATTTCCCATATCATTCATCATTCAATTACTTCCATCAATAAAATTAAGAACTTTCCTCTTCTGCACTAAGAGTTTCATACTTCTTAGTCCTTACTCCTTACTCCTTACCATACATAAAGAAAGCAAATAAATGAACCTATTTGCTGGTTTATGAAATTGAAGGGTCTTGCTGTAATTCCAATAAATATTGGATGGAAAATGAAAAATGCCCTTGCAAAAACACTCAAAAAAGAAAGGTAAACACTGCCAGGTATCACAGTCAGGTCTCATAGCTTAATTAATCAAATTTCTCAGTTAGCTCCAGCTGTTCAATAAAATAGGACAGCACATTGGACAAAATATTACATGAATGCATTGCTATGATTATGGTCTCATTTGGGACGATTTTTTTACTGCTTCTTAAAATAACATTTTAATACAAAAGTTCTTTTTTCTGTATTAGAAAGTTGTTTTTAGAAGCAAAAAAAAAACTGTCCCAAATGAAGCCTATGATAGATATATATACATAAATAAATAAATATATATAAATTGAAATCTAAGTTGTCTTCAGCTTTATTTCCGATAGTTTTTTAATTACTTTTTTAAAAATAATTTTTTAATTAAAAAAATTTACTAAAAAAATACTTTAAAAAATAGTATGAAAGCTCTTCCAAACAAATGACAGTAGAAGAAGAGTAATGCAAGCAAAATAATTTTTTACTTATCAAAGTACTGGAGTGAAAAATAAAATAAAATTATTACAGTCTTCGCTCTCAGGACAGGATTCTTTTGTAATTTATTAGTTATCATATTAGCTGTTTGCAACTACGTAGCTCCCTCAACTAGTTTTATCTGGATGGATGTTTTGCCCTTTTTATGCTACCTTGAATGACAATCCTCGCTGAATCAGTCCATTTTAGTTGCTATTTTTTGGGTTATTCTAAGCTCTGTTATTTTATTTTCTTTCAAACTATTTTCATTCATATTAGTGGTCCCTGGCTATAACTCTTTATGTAATATTTTGACCACGGAGTGGCCCTCTAATTATTGTGTCCGGACACCGAATGCATGCAGATGCCAATAAAAAAAGGTCACGTCACTGGACGTTCGGTACCGGGCTCGGTATCACTCGGTATGCTCGATATAGAGTCCGGACACAATAATTTTTCCAACTTTACACAAAAAAATATACCCTATTCATAAATGGCACTTAGACTTCAAAATCTTTCAGAAATAGTTCGGGAATAGGCCCGATGATTAACCTGACTCAATTTATTCGATTTTACATTTATCTTAGCTTTATCAGAGCGATTTTATCCAGCTTATGGAAAGATTATTCTGTGAAGAGACCGGATGGCAAAAATCATCCGGATTTGCTATTTTTTTGTTGTGTTTTTGCAAATACTCAACAAAATGATAACAAATATATGATTATGAATGCACTTTTATTGAGTATTTGCTGCATTTTTACAAAATGGCAGAAAAATGCAACAAATATCCTAAACATATCAAATCTCTAATTAGCAGGATATTTGTTGCGTTTTTGTTGCCCTTTTGTAAAAACACAATAAATATTCAGTAAAAGTACATTCATAATTGTATATTTTTTATCCTTTTACTAAGTATTTGCAAAAGCACAGTAAAAGAGCAGCAAATTTGGATGATTCTCACCATCCGATCTCCGCATAAAATAATTTCTCACTCTCTATGAGGGATCATTGCTTACTAAAAAAAATTTAATTTTTATATTTAAAAATTACTTTAAGAAGCAGGTAGAAAAGCCTTCCCAAACGAAGTCTTAGATTTGATTTGTGACAACCTTCTTATTACTTTTAGAGTAGTTTTTTTTTCACAAAATTTTTAAAAAATTGTCTCAAATAAAACCTTTTGCTAAACTTTTAATTTAAAACTTCTTGATCAATTATATTGGTTCAATTGAATTGTATTGGTTGAAGAGCAAATTAGATTTAAAAATATTTATGTGAGTTACCGATTGAAATCCTTTCTTTTTGTAGTATAAATTTTCATTCTAACATTCTCAATATCTTATTATTTTCATGATTTTTGGTAATTTTTTAAATTTATTGTTTAAGAAATTATAAAAATAAATTACATAAATAAAATGAGATTCGTTTTTGACATTTTTTCATGTAAAATAAAATTTATTCTTAAAAAATTAGTCCAATGAGGCGGAATCTGACCCGAACTCTGTCCCAGCCTTTCAAGAATCTCGACCTTCGAGCTCGACCTTCGAGCCCTTGATCCCGCGGATATCTGGCTCGTAGGGAAAGGCTGCGCACGCGGCCGAGAAGGAAATCCCGACGCTGCGTCGCCGCCGGCAGCGTCGGAGATCAGGCTGACGTCTTTCCGGCAAGGTATGGCCCTTTTAATCGAATTCCTCACTTTTTCTTTTTCTTGGGGTACAAAGTCTTCTTTCCTCTTCTCTATTGTCAATAGTTCGAGAAATTCTGTACTTTTGTTTGGGTTCTTTTATGTTAGATCTTCTTTTTCTGTTCCTAATAAAGGAATTTTTTTTATTGCTGTAAAAAAATTTGGTTCTACATCGTCGTGATCACATTAGGATTGCACAATGCCTGTAGTAGGTTGTTACGTTGTGCATCTACTATTGATTTGTTCTCTCTCTTTTTTTTTTTTTTTTTGATTGATCTTGTTTTTTTTTTTTTTTCACCTGTTATTTGTAAATCTGATCTGCCTCCCGGTCGCCTGGGGTAAATGGAGAAAAAATACTGTAGGGTTTCTAGGTGATAGTAAAGATGGAAAAATAAAAAAATAAAGAAGAGATAGAAGACTACACTAAGAAAAATATGTGATCTGTAAGCTACAAATTGCGAAGAATTCATAAATAGAATTAGTCCATAATTCTTTTTTATTGGATCTTTGATGATTACTGTTGGAAACTAAAAAATCTTAATAAATTCAGGACTTGATTCCCAAAATCATTTGATAAAAGGACAACATAATAGGATTTATTATAGGATTAAATTGGAATATTTTTTATTTGATTTAACGGTGATATTCCCATCTTTTGGACATCCATGTCTCAAAGCAGCTGCATTTCCATATTATCTAGAAATTAGTTGTCCTCTTATCCATTCAGAGGCCATTTGTAAGATCCAACACCGTTGAAGTAAAGGTCTGGAGAGAGGAATCTATTTCTTTTGATAGAATATTTGTCTCCTCAGTTTGCACACTAAAGTGAGCTGTTTGCCTGGCAGCATAAATCTGATATTTATTTATTTATTTTTGTTTTTTTTTTATTCTAACTCCTAAATCATTCAATTTGTATTTTGAATATCCTTTTTTATTTGCTGGAGAAGTCGTCAATTTGTTACCATCAAATGAAAGATATGTCTTATGGTATCTTAAATCAGTTGATAATCATCTTCTTTATATGACTTTTTTTTTTTTGTTTTTCGTTGAATGTTTATCAGCTTTATTTCTATAGTTTTGTCCTTTAGTCCTCCCAAACTTTCGTCTTTAGTTGTCTCAAAATATTCCGTTGTCTACTCAACCCTTTTACTACATTCACTCGAGTTGAAACCTCTAGTGATTGGACTTTGAGCATAAGGCATCTCTCTTCTTTTTGTAAGTTATCAGAAGATATTTCCTTTTTCTTATCTACAATTTCTTTGTCAGATTGATTATTTGGCTTTAATATCTACCACCTCATCATCTTCCTAACTTGTTATTCTAATTTTCCTCATTCATAGAAGCTCTATGAGTTATTACTACAAGAATTTCATATTATTGTTTTACCAATGATTTTCTTTGCCATATAAATCAGTTTTTTTTTTTCATTATAGTAGATTTTTGCTTAAAAAACATCCATACTTGGTGGAGCAATAAATTGTTTTTTTGTTCTAAATTTTACATGCATCTTGTTCTTGATGTTTTTTTCTCGTCTCTTTGAATGAAAAAAATTGATTAAGTTCTTTTGCAAAGTTTACCTATCTTCTACATGCCGCAATTATTGGAAATGTGATTATCACCATTCACATTTGATGCGTGCTAATGTATATGTAAATCTGTTTTAAGGTTTGAGGGTGGTGAGGTGGCATGAAGCAAGAATATTGTTGAAAATATTAGGTGAAACACTATACTTGTTTGAATTTTGGGTCAACTTGAGATAAACTCAAGTCATTTTGAGTTGAGTTACAAGCCTTATTAATTATTATTAGCTCGAAAAAATTGTTAGCCTATTTTGAGTTTAGGGCAACTCATTAGAAATTTGATTCAAATCAACTGTCATATATATGTGTAATATTTTTGATAAGAATACAATTCTATGACGGTTCAAAAATATTTATATTTATTTTTAATTAAAAATTAAATATTACTTGAAAAACCAAACATAATCATATTTTTTATGTGCTATTTAATTTGAGCTATTTTAACTTAGCTCAAATTTATGTTTAAGTCATAATAATATTATTGAGTTATTTTTTATAATTTGAAGCATAACGTGATTTCATTTTGAGTTAACTCAGAATCAAAATTGACTATAATTGAAAATCCAATTAGAGTTGATTTTGAGTTTAGACTAAAAACTTAGGGGCTGTTTGGTATGCAGAATTAGCAGGGTAAAGTAATCAATTTACATGTATTTTTGTAAATTAGGTCGTTTGGTTGGTTTTGAGGGGAACAAAAAGTAATTCCTCGGAAGCATCAGCGGTGTATTACGACGGGGCCGTTCGCGTGACTTCAAAACCCGCTCAAATTGAGCGGGTTATAAAATCTCTCGCACAAAATACTGCCATTGCCTGTCGCTTGCCATTGCCTGTCGAGGATTTGCTTTTCCTCTTCTGCATTTATTCGTTGTTGTTCTACTGCGCGTGAAGTAGAGTTCTAAAAGAGCCGAAGCTTCTCCACCTCCTCCTGCGACGTTGTTCTTGTCGGATCTGAAGTCGCGCCTCCGGCTTTCCGCGTAAGAGGTTCTTGAAAGCAAGTTTGGATTCAATCTCTTAACTGAAGGAGAGAAGAGGCTCGGATGGCTGATGAGAATAGGGAATGAAGAAGAAAAGTTGCAGAAGAAGGTGAAAAAAGAAAAAAAATTGAATCTATTTCTTAAGTATCCTATAGTGTCGGCGCTGTGTCGCTTTCAGCCGGAATTTTAAGCTTTTGGAAGGATGATCCATTTGTGTGGGTTGCCGACTTGCCCGTAAATTATTGGTCGATATAAATACAGGGCTACCCTTGCGGCGCAGGAAGATTGGGAAGCTTGGCTTGGATTTTTACGTTTCGATTGGATTTCTGATTGATTCCTATTTACCTGGTCAATTCATTGTTTCTATGTATAATTGGTGAGGAGAAACCCTAATAGAGATCTGAGAAAGTCATGATGCGTAGGAAAATAGCTGTTTTTGTGTCTGGTCTGTATGGGAGATGTAATTTTCTCTGACGATTAGTCAAGACTGTCTCAAGCCATGATAGTTCTATCATAAGGTTCTGCAGGTAATGGATTGATGCTAATTTAAATCTTTTTCAGGTTTTCTGTGTATATTTTCAACTGGAATTCCTGATTTGTTTCTCAGATTTTGAAGTTTTTGAGTGTGTATTTTTATGTGCCGTTAATATGATAAATGTGTGATATAAATGCAGATTTTGCTAAATGCATTTTTATATTGCTATTGAGGATGCATGTCATCTAGTTTATCATGGACTTCTCTACTGTTTAGTTTTAAAAGATTTGGAAATCTGCTTGTGAACCGAGGATTTTGTCTAGATTTTGAGTTTCCTTGTTTATTTAATATAGTTGTGCATGTCATTTTGCAGTGTCATTTAATACAATCATTAGCCTTTTAGCATTTATTTGGTGTCAGCTTTGAGCTTTAAGAATTCTCCTTTGTTCATTTCAGTTTATTGCACCTTTTGCCACAACTTCTAGCCATGTCACATTGTTAGCTTTCATCTGCCCATTTTCCTTCTGGATCCTTCCACACTATCATCAATACTTTCCTTGGAGATGAATCTTCTATCTAATTTATATGCCCAAATGATCGAAGACAACTTCACATTATATAGAGTTTAGTGGTTATTTTTGTTTTCTTTCATTCATGCTTGTAGTAATGAGAATAGAACTTAAAAGGCTTCGTTTGGGATGGATTTCTTCCTGCTTCTTAAAACATCTTTTTAGCATTAAAATATTAGTTGTAACCCAATGCATGAAGCTTTTGGCTTTTGCTAATACAGAACCTAGGGTGGAGTTAATTTACTCAACCTTAACCTTATATTTGTGTAAAAATTTTCTCCATTACTCAAATTCATCAGCTTTGTATCATCAAATTTTTTTTCTTTTTTCACATTCTTCTGTAATTTTAAAATATCTTCTACCTTTTGTCTGATTGCTTGTTTGTGTTGCATATTTTATGGTATTGAATGGTAGTTAGATTTCATTTACATTTTTAACATTGGCAAAATTTTAGACCATAGAAACAACTTTTTTGATGGTTCAAATCCATGGAATGTATTTTAAATGAATGCAACTTTTGTTTTTTTGACCGATGTTTGCCTTTAATGCAATCTAAAAATAAAGGATGATGATTAATAAAGTTCATGCAAAAAGTTTTTATGCTCTGAAAAGCATGGTATTCGTTTTATGAGACACATAAATAATTTATTGAAACTCCACTTAAGAAATACTTTCGACTCCCTATGTTACATGGCAAACTTCAAGAAAGTAACTTAAGGGTAGGATCTGATATGACGATAAAATTCATAATATTATGATATTATCTAGACTTAATATTCCAAGCATATCATATCATTGGGCATCCTATTGTTGATTATATGACTATCTTGATAATGGTTTTAAGATTTAGGTATAAATCTCAAATATGCATGTTCTGTATGCAATCTTGGTCATTTATGTATATGAGATGACTTTATCTTTTGATTGATAGATAATTCCTGTGATATAAAACAATCACTTCTGTCTCTAATTGAAGAAGTTAATCATATTGTCAAGATATTTTTTTAGGATGTTTTACCCCTTATTAGAAAAGTGAAAGAAAAAGAGATTTATTTTCCCCTCTGAGTCAACATCCATACATTAGATATAGGGTGCATTTGCGTGGTTTAGCTGTAATATTGAACCATTGGCACAAACTTCACCTTGGAGATGATGTACTATTTGAAATTGTTGGATTTTATTTGATTTCAGTTGCTCTTAAATGATTGTATTGACATTTCACATTATATTTGTTTCTGGTTGTTTTATAAATGAGAACTTTTGGTATTAAAAGCTACTCCTTTGTGTTTTCTATCTAGATAAGATTATGTGGGATTTTCATTGGAGAAGGTGCTTTCTGCTGATATCCATTTTCGGGATAGTGCTTGTGCAACTATTGAAATTGTTGAAAAAGGATGGATTCTGATGATAATGTCCTCCTTAAAGGTTATTTTTTCCATTCTTTATACGTCTTCTGATGGTTTATTACGATAGTGAAAAAGTAGTAGGTGCATGTTATGCACACTGTTCAAGTGAGCTCAGAGCAAGTTGATGTTGCTGATCAAATTTTCACATGATGTGTTGTTGCTTTGTTTTTGCAGAGCATGGGTTCTGGGCCCTTTTATCTATTACTTTTAGCTTTGGATAGTAGCTTCTCTAAACTTTTGAATCCCCCTCAAATTTTTCATATGTTTGTGTTGATTCGTCGCTATTCACAGAACTTGGTGCAGAAGATAATGTATTTTTAGCGTTGTATGGAAATAATGAGATTACTGTTACTGCTAATCCATATTTCCTTACAACTATAAATATATGATGAGAGTTTTGTGCAAGAATGTTGTTATTTCATTTACTCTTTCAATGTAAGCTTGGCGTGTGATCCCATCCTTGTTTCCCAAGTGAAAAATTCTCTAGCTGCCAAATGCTCTCTCATCTGCCACCTTATAGTATCATTGTACTATCTTCACTGGTTTATATTGTAATTTATATAACGTAAGCTCAGATTTCATTTAGTTGAACTAGTAATATATGTATAGCTAAATAACTTCAGCCGGCTCAGTATGTTATTAGCTTGGATTTGTTATTGGCTGCCAACCTTGTGTTAATGCTCACTGATGATTGGAGTTTGATAATTATGATGTAGTTGAGAAGTTGAAGAATACTATTAAATTTTGAACTAACATGAAAACATGTTTTGTTTAATTCTCTATCTAGACTTATCTTTTGTAAAGATTTGTCTTTGGTGAGCAATTCAATGCTTTTAGGGTTTATCGTCATCTAAATAATTTATGTTTTAATGAACAGACTTCATGCTAATTTTTGTTGTTGTAATTCATATTTGATAGGTACATACGAGGGCAGTTTTGAAAGTCAACATATCTAAAATTAAATTAACACTCAACCTTCTTGATCACATGAACGGACTTGATAACAAATTTTAATGGATATTAGGCTTTAGGTGTCACTTTGAAGACATTGAGCTAAATTGGAGTCCTAAGTTGACATGCTAAAAAAAGCGCTAGAGACCCAAATGTAGGATCTTATGAATGTTGCTAAGTATGGCTTAAACCTCAAGGAGCTAGATGTAATTTACCCTTTTTTGCTTTATATATGATGTATGTATGTTGTGTTTAGGGATTTACACCCTTGGCTCTTACATATATCATTGGCTCTATCGAACACTATCGTTGTCATGTCCCAAGTACTAGGTGAAAAAAGTATAGGTTTGCATTAGGTAGTTGACAACCAACGTAAAAATTGTTGAATAATAACGAGATGAATTTTTTTAATGCATTGTGTTAATGCTAGAATGTTCACTGGAAGTGACATGTTGTATGGCCTGAATACCCGAGAAGTGTGCAAGGTTCATTGCACCGGTGCCTTGGTGTAGTGTTAAATAGGTAAGGTGATGCTGGACTAAAAATGCTTTAGATGAATGCGATAAGAATTTGCACAATTTAGATAAGAGCCAATAACAATTAAGACTGTTAGCCCCTAATGATCATAGAAAATGTAAGAGGGGGTAGCTACGCTTAGGCCAAATCACATGAAGAACTTAAAATCATCAAAGCAATTAAGAATCTCAACAAAAAATGAATTAAGTAGTCATTCAATAAAATTCCTACGTTAACAATGAAATTAGATACATAGAAAGTAAACTCAATTTCTACGATTACTAAACAGAGGGCGAAGCACGACTCCTTGCGATTGGATCACCACCTACAAGATTAGCGGGATAAGAAGATAAATGAATAGGGGAAGAAGTTCACCCTTGTTGATGTCCGGAAACAATTTTCCATTGGACGTTGGCAAATTGTTCGTCGATAGCTTCAGAAAGTGTGAAGATGATGCAATCCAAATATTCTTCAACGGAGTTATCGACCTCCGGGTTGACGTCGAAGAAGGTTGAGTAGAGAATGTTGACGTTCCATTGCTCGTCGTAAGCAAATCCGGAATCAAGTTCAGGATCGGCCATTCATGTGTGGAAAGAGATGTAGGCGGACGGCTTATGATCTTCCCTTGTCTTGAGAGAGAGCAAACTCAAGAGACTAGAAGATGATTTGAGAGAGAAGGTGAGCAAGGGGTTCGTCCAAGATTAGGAGGACCAACCGTTGTTATAAGAGTTTATGTTTGGAGAGAAAGAAGTTTAAAATCTGAAGTTAATTCTCAGATTTTAAAATTGGAGGGATTTGGGTAGTTGAATTTCAATTTAATTCCAAGAAAAGAAAAGGGGAATTAATGGAGAGGGAGAGAGAAATAGGGTTTGAATTGTTTCCAAGAGAGAGAGGCTTGCTTTGGAATTAATTCCAAAAGAAAAAGAGGTGAGATTTGAAAGAAATAAAGGAGGTGGGGACCTTGGGGATTTTTTGCCAAGAGAGAGAGAGAGGGGTGACTTGAATTCTTTCCAAGACAGTAACTTGGATTTTGGAAATAATTTCCAATGGAATCCAAGAATGGGCCGGCGGCAATAGGGTGAGGGAGGTGTGATTTAAGGAGGTATTCAATGTTTTCTTAAATTAATAAATTAAATTTGGAATGAAATATTTCATTACAATTTAATTTCAAAATTCAAATAGGTTATGAATTGGAAAGTTTCCTAAAATAGGATTTATAATTTAGGTAACTATTTCAAATTCAAATAGATTTGAATTTGCTCATTAAGAGAGTTACCTAAAATATGATAAGCTAATTTAGGAAAGGCTTGATGGTAAGTTGAAGATGGAGGGAAAACCAAGGGGAGGGGCCAATGGTATGGAGCTAGCCGTTGGTGAGGGTGAATGGCTATGGTGGCCGGCGGCTTAGGGGTGGTGGAATCCTTGGCCGACAGCTAGTAGGCGAAGGGAGAGGGGGAAGAAAGATAGAGAAGAAAGAACCACGAACCCAGACACTTCTAAGGTTGGTGAGTGATCTGATTCTCTCTCTAAGGGATCTCTCTTCAATCTCTGTCAATCTCTCACAAGAACTCAAACACGGAAATTTTTTTATCATTTATTCATTAACCATGAAAAGAGAACATAAGAGCTATATATAGCCTCATACAAAGGACTCAAAAAAATAAAAGACAACTATGCCCTTTGAGCTTACACTTGACCACCCTTAAGTAAGGGGTAAAGGGGAAAACAACTAAAGCAAATACAAACATAAATAAATAAAAGACAAATACATATGACAACTTAAAAATACATCAGCATGATTGTGGCCGTAGATCGGCGGTCACGCCTTTGATTACTTTCTAGGCTCCGATGTCCCCATCACAAGGGTTCCCACATCATGGATGGATGTGGGCAAATAAGCTAGTCCATGAAACTTGAATTAGGATAGGAACTTGAAATATAGGTTCTCTTAAGGGCAAATTAGTGAAATTAGTATATATTATGGTTTATAGGCATATAAATTTTCTATGCATTTAAAAAACTAAATTGGTTGGAGAGAAAGCTAAGGAGATTGATAGTTTTGGATTTAAACTTTGGTATTCTAGTAGGAGTTGTTCTAGAAATAGTGTAGATGTGATTATAAATCTGAGTTTGAAGGATAATGTTATAAAATTAATATGATTTGAGATAGAATTATAGCTTTGAAGATTATTGTTGATGTTAAGATTATTAATATTATAAGGGCTTATGCTCCTCAAGTAGGTTTAAATATATGTTTAAAGTTAAAATTTTTTGAAATGACATAGAAGAATTAATGCAAAAAATATCTCTTGAAAAAATAGTTTTTATTGGAAGAGATTTAAATGGACATGTTGGTAGAGAGGTATATGATTTTAAAAGCATATATGATGACTATGAGTTTAGAGCAACCAATGAATGTGGTCACACAATATTAGATTTTGCTTTAGCTTATGATTTTATAATTGCTAATACAATTTTTTAAGATAAGAGATGAACATCTCATCACATATAAAAATGGATATAGTAAAATTTAGATTAATTATTTTTTTTATAAGAAAAAATAAATCGTTCAGATTGCAAATATTATAAAGTCATTCAAAGTGAAAGTTTATATACCCAGCATAATTTATTAGTTTTGGACTTTAAGATAAAGGGTTAGAATATGAAAAATAAATTGAAGCGGTGTTCTAGGATTAGATGAGGGGTATTTCAAGAACACAAATAAAAAATATTTTTGAAAGTAAAATTCGAGATCTTATGATTTTATTTGTGCATGAGAAAGCAAATGTTATGTGGAAAAAAGTAGCTAGGGATATTAAGAATGTTGCAAAGGACGTGGTAGGAGCCTAGGAGTATCAGAAGGAAAAAAACTCATAATAATTAAAATAATTGGTGGTGGAATCAAAATGTACAAGAAAAAATAAAAAAAATTAGAAGATTTATTATAAAAATTAGTTTCAATGTAAATATAAAGAGGTTTGTAAGGAGTATAAGAAAGTAATATGCAATGCAAAGATTTTAGCTTTTAATGATTTTTATAATATATTAGGTACTAAGAAGAGAGAAAGATATATGTATGAGTTAGCCAAACTAAGAGATAGGAGCTGTAAACATTTAGTTCAAGTGAAGTGCATTAATTGTGAAAATCAAAAAGTGCTTTAGTAGAAGTGGATATTCAACAAAGTTGGATGAGATGTTTTACTAAGCTTTTCAATGTAGATTGTGAGAATACGATTGACTTTAGTAACCTTAACACTCACGAAAATAGATAGATTTATTTTTATTGACGTATTAATAAAATTGAGGTTAGAGAGGCTTTAAAGAAAATGAAGTGTGAAAATTGTTGGACATGATGATATTCCAATAGAGGTGTGAAAATGTTTAGGAGATGAAAAAATTTTCTTGGCTTACTAAACTTTTTAATATTATTTTGAAGACTAAAAATATGCTAGATGAGTGGAGAATGAGTGTGTTAATTTCCATTTTTAAGAATAAAGGTGATGTACAAGATTGTGCGAATTATAGAGGAATTAAGTTAATGTGTCATACTTTAAAATTTTGGGAGAGAGTTATGGAGCATAAACTACGTCATGATACTAATGTTTCTCAAAATCAATTTGGATTCATGCCGGGTAGGTCTACTATGGAAGCCATACATTTATTGAGGTTTGATGGAGAAGTATAGAGAGAATAAGCAGGATCTACATATGATATTTATTGATTTGGAGAAAACATATGATAAAGTTTTAAGAGAAGTGCTATGGAGAGTTATAGGAAAGAAAGGGATTAATAATGTTTAGCTTTTAGTCATGGATGTCCTTACTAGACATGCGCAAAAGGATGCATCTTGATATATGCTTTTTGCTGATGATATTCTTCTTGTTGATAAGGCTAGAGAGGGAGTTGAAGGTAAACTTGAATTATGGAGGTCAACCTTAGAGCCTAAAGGTTTTTGTTTGATTAGATTTCTATTTAAAATTGCGCAATAAGAGGCGCGCCTCTGCGCAATTTAACCAAAAAACGCCTCGAGGCTTACGCAATTCCTCACATGGCAGAGGCGTACGCCTCACCTGGTCTGAGGCGCGCCTCAGAGGCGCAATTACGCAATTCTGGGTGAGGCGTACGCCTCACAGAAACGGCCCCACCTACTTAAAATGAATCTCTTCTTTCCTTCATCCCGCACGGGTTCCCTGTTTTCCAAAAAATTTCCTTCTCTGTTCGCGAAAACAGACGGCATACCGCACCGTCGGCTTCCCTTCCCGCCGGCGCCACCTCTCTCCGGCGAAGTTGAAGTGTCCGGCCGCCCTCTAGGAGTACTCCACAAATGATTTTAGGTATTTTCTTTTTAGTTTAGGGTTAGATTTTTCAAGTGAAAGAAAATCTAGTTTTTTTTTATTATTATTTTTTTGTGTTTTTTTATTTTTGCTTTAGGAAACATGGTTAGAGTCAAAGAAAAGGCGAATACCTCTATTTGTACTTTGGGACATATTTTATTGCATCTATTTTCTTATTTTCCACTATTTTCATATATCATTTAGATGTTTTTATTGTAAGATAGAATATTGCTATTATTTACCTGCTAAAATCCTTAATTTCTCATTTATGCAATTCTTTGTCCGTGAGGCTTACGCCTCGCCTCACGGATGAAAACCGCCCCTCGAGGCTTAATTACGCAATTTTAAAACCTTCGAGTATATCTAAATCAAATACATTGAGTGTAATTTTAATAGTAATAGATCTAGTGGGGGAATTGTGACTTTGGGTGATCAAGGCATTAATAAGAGTACACGTTTTAGATATCTTGGATCTATTATCCAGAGCGATGGTGAAATAGATGAGGATATTATTAGTAGAATTCAAGTTGGATGGTTGAAGTGGATGAATGCATTGGGCTTGTTATGTGATAGAAAAGTATCCCTCAAAACGTATGGGAAAAAATCTATAAGATGGTGGTGAGACATGCAATGCTTTATGACATAGAATGTTGGCCATTAAAAAGAGAAACATATTATTAAGTTAAGTGTTACAGAAAATGAGGATGCTTAGGTGGATGAGTGGCTTTACTCTTAGAGACAGGATACAAAACGAACATATACGTGAAAAGGTTGGAGTAGCTCCAGTGGCAAAATAAGATTAGAGAGAGTTGTCTTAGATGGTTTGGTTACATAAAAACGGTGGCCTTTCGATGACCCTAGTTAGTAGAGTAGATGTATTAGATTTGTCTTATGTTTAAGAAAGGTAGAGGTAGACCTAAGTATAGACTTGGTTGAAAATATTAGAAATGAACTTTCTTTATTAGATTTAAAATGAGAATTTGACTCTTAATAGGCAAAATGAAGAAAATGGATTCATGTAAGCCGACCCCACATAGTGGGATGAAGGCTTGATGTTGTTGTTGTCATCATCGTTGTCGTTAGCTCAATCAGAGGTATATAATGTAATCTCGTATCTATTCATTGCTGCTCTAAATCTTTGTTGAATGTGCTTCTTGTGGAAGCAAATGAAGGTTTTAAAATCAAATGCTGGCAATGCTAAATTTCAGTGCTGCTTGTCATTTGGACCTGATACTGAAATTTTTATGCTGTAGTATTTTGTCATTAGTTTTTTTGTTTTCTAGATTAGGTTGTTAGAAATTTCTTGGTTTCCAATTTCATCCCACAAATTCTTTATTTTAATGCTTTCATTTGGTTTTTCTAAAACATGTGTTACCTTGTGATGTATCTTACCGCAGGGGGGTCGCATACATATTACTAGTTGCCCTAAAGACTCCGAAGCACTGGAAATACAAAAGATAAAAAAGGCTCAAAGTTCGCATGCGTACTTTAAAACCCAATGTTCACAAAATGGGACTAGTACCATAGCAACTCATGCGAAGATCTAACCCCTCCCCACTTGAACACAACATTCAGAAGGGTGAAGCAATAAAACAAAACCTTGCAACATCCCGGAAAAACCTGACTTAAAGACTCCCTATGCCATAATATAATCTTCCCCATCCCTACACACACTCATCGCTCCCTTCCTAAGCCTTGATCTTCTTAAAACTCATAAATTTACCATCCATCATTCCAAATACCCCCAAATAATACCTTCACAAACCTAATTTCAACAACAATACCTTATATATAATCCAATCAAAAAATCATCCCCCTTCCTAAATTATTAAATATAACTTCACCATCAACTTATTTTGAGATATAACATAATTAATTTCAAATTACAAGAAAGTTTTTTTCATTTTTTAATATATATGATAACAATAAACTTTATATGGGAATTATGTTCAGGATGAGTTGATAATTAATAAATGCTATATATTAATTACTTATCATTCTTAATTTTTTTTAGGTTGCCTAAAAGGAAGAACTGATAATTTGAATAAATAAAGTTGGTTTAAAATAACAAAATTTATCATCTTATAAAATAAATAAATAAACTAGTTAATTTTATATCAAGTCAAGAATATTTCAGATATTTACTAAAAATATTTTATATAGAATATATACTTGTATGAAGCCATGTTCATCTCAAGTTCTAAGCAATTTAAATGAGATGAAAGAATCAGGTTCATCTGAATGTTAGACAATTATGATAAATATTCTACTGTGTAATAACAATATAATTTTTAAATTTATTTAATTAAAATATGATATTTAATGTCATGATGTTTATTTACATTCTTGTTAAAAATTATGTAACTTAAATTTATGATGATGTTATGTAATATGATTTGATTTAAGATATTAAATTTCTCACGTGTACAGATAGTTCTTATTTATATCACACAGCAAAAGTTTTTTTTTTTCCGTAGCCATATAATTTTTTTAATGCCTACTACTATATTCCATGATAGAATGAATAATCGGGATATAGTTTTGTATTTAAAAATAACAAATGTTTTTGCGCCATGAGAGTTCCTGGCATTGATTTTACTTTTTTTAATGACTTTGGTATGTTTAAGTTCAAATTAATTCTAAATTAGTTTGATTTAGAAAATTTTTTGTTTATGGGGGTATTTGTATTAGAACCATCCAAGACGTGTTTAAGATCAGCAAAGACTAATTCTCTTGGTTTTTAAGAGAGTTTTTTTTCCGGTATTAGTGTTTTTCTTTTTTTTATTAAAAAAATGGAAGAAAAAAATGAAATGGAAAAAAAAAAAAAAACCTAACCATACCAATAATAAAATGATAAAAAAACATGGCCTAAGCATTTTTATTTTTGTATTTAAGTTTTAGAGCGGACAAATTTTAATGGTACTGTTAATTGAAT
Source organism: Dendrobium officinale (assembly GCA_019514585.1). Classification (NCBI taxonomy): domain Eukaryota; kingdom Viridiplantae; phylum Streptophyta; class Magnoliopsida; order Asparagales; family Orchidaceae; genus Dendrobium; species Dendrobium officinale. Next base: position 18,228,297 of record CM033692.1, read on the forward strand.
TTTCAAATTTTAATATTATGTCCTTGCTATGTTATCTTTTTATTTCCCTGCATGGCTCGCTCATTCTTTTTTCTGCTATCACCTGATATAACATCTATATCAGGCTTTTGCAACCCATGTCTCATTATGTAGTTTGGTATTGTATGCGGTTTATCTCAATGCTTCATATGGTGTTTGGATTGGGGTGCATATACATTTGAAAGAAAATGTTTTTGCATCTTTTTACACGACTAACGTGAGGCACTGAACTTGGAATTGCGTTTCATCTACCGTATCATTTTTTTTGCAGTTTTATGGATATTTTTGTTTCATTGATCATATTTGATTATCTGCTTACAGCATTTGTTGGCTTTACGAAGTTGACTGCACTGGATCTTCATGTAATATTTCTTCTTATTCTCTATAAGAATTTTAACTATCAAATTGCACTCCATATTTTCGGTAAATGTTTTCATGTAATATTTTTGGGAAAAGAGGTTTCTTAATTCAAAACTTTACCCTGGGAAGCTATGTTCCCTATTTGGTAATTGACTAACATTTAGTGCATATTTTTCATATGCTTTGCACTATATTTTAGTATTATGCGCACTTAACAGTTGTGTCCCACTGCGCTTCTCATTTCTACACGCTAAGTTGCTGAGTTTCTGCTTCAGGAATTCAAGTGTGAAATATGTGGAAATCATAGTTTATTGGGGCCGCCGTGCTTTTGAGCGCCATTTCAAGGAGTGGCGACATCAACATGGAATGCGGTGCCTTGGTATACCTAACACCAAGAATTTCAATGAAATTACTTCTATTCAGGTGCGTTTTTAAAGGTGGTATTGTAGAACAAATCTCCGAGTTATCATGTTTAATAAACCATAAAATTTAGTAAATATGAGCTCTTTTACATATTGATTCCTTGTTTGTGAAATTAAATATAGTTTTGACATCTGATTTTCTTTGTATGAAATGTCATATGTGACTTTTGAATCTGATAAAATCATTGATAAAATGTCTGTGAAGTAATTTGTGGTTTCTACATCGATCTATTATTATTGCTACTACTAATAATATATCATTATTACTTTACTGTTATTATTATTACCATTACCACTTTTACTATAATATAATATTTATTATTATTATTATTATTATTACTATTATTATTATTTATTATTAATAATTACAAATAATTGTAGTTTCCACTCAAAAAATTGTTTGTTCGCACATCGCCAAAACACTCCAGTGATTTTTTTTTTTTAACCATTCAATTGTATTTTCATTTGCATCATATAGGTTTAAGTCACCTTGACATATACCTTTATTGCTTTTTTAATTATTTTAATATCTTCCAGAATTCCTTACAACAGGATAATGGTTTTCTACGATAAAATTATTCTGTGTGCACACCCGGAATCGTTCGTAGACCAATGAGAGTGTGCCACGTCGCCCAGTGTACAGCAACGATAAAAAAAAAAATTGACGTTGCATACTCTCATTCGTCTCCAGACGTCGTCTGGTGTCCGCACAGAATAATTTATCGGTTTTTGTACTTATTCAATTCAAATGTCGTTCCTCAGCCGAGTTGGTGAAAACTGTGATACATGTTTAAGCGCCTTTTTTCTGCACTGTTCACGCATGCAGGAAGCAAAGGAGCTGTGGGAAAGAATACAGGAAAAGCAAGGACTGAACAAATGGCGACCTGACCTTGAAGAAGAATATGAAGACAAAGAGGGCAACATCTATAATAAGAAAACCTACACAGATCTGCAGCGCCAGGGCCTGATCTAAGCCACATCTTCTTTTAGCAAGTTGCCTCTGCTCCATAAACTTGGCCTTGGTTTTGTAGTAGGAACCTGTAGGGGACAATTTGTGCCATATATCATATTGGAGGACTCTTAAGTGTTCTTCAATTTTACTTTAGGCTCTCAAATCTTGTAGAATTTGTGCTTCTTGGAACCAGTACCATGATGAAAAGTTAAGAGTTTAATGAAAGGAATGCTTTTTAGGAACATTTTCCAATAGGTTGTTGTACAAATATTTTGTGATCCAATTGCTCTCTGGTCATCATGTCGCCTTCATTTTGAATTCTCATAGGTTGTTTCTGTAGGTGAGAGTCCGAAGGTTTCATTTGGGATAGTTTTTCATATATGCTTTATGTGATTTTTTAGTATAAAATTTTCTAATTCAAAAAAATTTTATACTAGAAAATTGTTTTAGAAAGCAATAAAAAAGTTGTCCCAAACGAAGCTGAACTTTATTTATAAAACACTTCAGATTGCTGATGTGTGAAGCTTTCTTTTGTCATTTAATTAGACTTTTTTTATGGCTAATCAATTTTAGGTCTCATTTGGTTGCTTGTAGATGAATAGGATACTTAAATATATTAATTTAATTTATTTATTTTGCGTAAATTATTTTATTTGAGGGATTTTTTAGATATTTATCATCATAAAAAATCATATTCATTTCTAAGTATATTACTATTTTCAAAATGCAGTAAATATTTAATAAATACTCAACAAAAATTTCATCAAAATACTCATCAAATACTCACAATTGAGAATTTGTTGAGTATTTATTATGTATTTACAAATACGCAGTAAATAAATAATAAATACTAAGTAATATGAACGATTCTCTATGTCCGCACTCTGCAAGTCCACATAGAATAATTTCTCCTCAAATGAAGCCTTACTTTGATTATATTTTTTCTATGATGATTTTTTTTTTCATACAAAGCTATTTAAAATGTGATAGCACTAAAAAAACTATTATTTGATTTATATTAAAAGAAAAATTTTATATAACTCCTCTTAATTTTTAAAATATTAATTTTGAATAACAATTTTTACAATCATTTTTATTTAAAAAAAAAACTACAATATGATGAAATAGACCCTAAAACTCTCTTCTTTAATTGCCCATAACCAACTTTATTTCCCATATCATTCATCATTCAATTACTTCCATCAATAAAATTAAGAACTTTCCTCTTCTGCACTAAGAGTTTTCATACTTCTTAGTCCTTAGTCCTTAGTCCTTACTCCTTACCATACATAAAGAAAGCAAATAAATGAACCTATTTGCTGGTTTTTGGAATTGAAGGGTCTTGCTGTAATTCCAATAAATATTGCATGGAAAATGAAAAAATGCCCTTGCAACAACACTCAAAAAAAGAAAGGTAAACACTGCCAGGTATCACAGTCAGGTCTCATAGCTTAATTAATCAAATTTCTCAGTTAGCTCCAGCTGTTCAATAAAATAGGACAGCACATTGGACAAAATATTACATGAATGCATTGCTATGATTATGGTCTCATTTGGGACGATTTTTTTACTGCTTCTTAAAATAACATTTTAATACAAAAGTTCTTTTTTCTGTATTAGAAAGTTGTTTTTAGAAGCAAAAAAAAACTGTCCCAAATGAAGCCTATGATAGATATATATACATAAATAAATAAATAGATAAATTGAAATCTAAGTTGTCTTCAGCTTTATTTCCGATAGTTTTTTAATTACTTTTTTAAAATAATTTTTTAATTAAAAAAATTTACTAAAAAAATACTTTAAAAAATAGTATGAAAGCTCTTCCAAACAAATGACAGTAGAAGAAAAGTAATGCAAGCAAAATAATTTTTTACTTATCAAAGTACTGGAGTGAAAAATAAAATAAAATTATTACAGTCTTCGCTCTCAGGACAGGATTCTTTTGTAATTTATTAGTTATCATATTAGCTGTTTGCAACTACGTAGCTCCCTCAACTAGTTTTTATCTGGATGGATGTTTTGCCCTTTTTATGCTACCTTGAATGCAATCCTCGCTGAATCAGTCGCATTTTAGTTGCTATTTTTTTGGGTTATTCTAAGCTCTGTTATTTTTATTTTCTTTCAAACTATTTTCATTCATATTAGTCCCTGGCCATAACTCTTGATGTAATATTTTGACCACGGAGTGGCCCTCTAATTATTGTGTCCGGACATCGAATGCATGCAGATTCCAATAAAAAAACGTCACATCACTGGACGCTCGGTACCGGGCTCGGTATCACTCGGTATGCTCGATACAGAGTCCGGACATAATAATTTTTCCAACTTTACACAAAAAATATACCCTATTCATAAATGACACCTAGATTTCAAATTCTTTCAGAAATGGTTCGGGAATAGGCCCGATGATTAACCTGACCCAATTTATTCGATTTTACATTTATCTTAGCTTTATCAGAGCGATTTTATCCAGCTTATGGAGAGATTATTCTGTGCAGAGACCGGATGGCAAAAATCATCATGATTTTGCTATTTTTTTGCTGTGTTTTTGCAAATACTCAACAAAATGATAACAAATATATGATTATGAATGCACTTTTATTGAGTATTTGCTGCATTTTTACAAAAGGGCAGAAAAATGCAACAAATATCCTAAACATATCAAATCTCTAATTAGCAGGATATTTGTTGCGCTTTTTTGTTGCCCTTTTGTAAAAAAAACAATAAATATTCAGCAAAAAATGCATTCATAATTGTATATTTGTTATCCTTTTACTGAGTATTTGCAAAAGCACAGTAAAAGGACAGCAAATTTGGACGATTTTCACCATCCGATCTCCGCATAAAATAATTTCTCAACTCTTATGAGGGATCATCGCTTACTTAGGCTTCGTTTTAGGACAATTTTTTAATGATTCTTAAAATAATTTTTTACTAAAAAAAAATTAATTTGTATATTTAAAAATTACTTTAAGAAACAGTTAGAAAGCCTTCCCAAACGAAGTCTTAGATTTGATTTGTGACAACCTTCTTATTACTTTTAGAGTAGTTTTTTTTCACAAAATTTTTAGTTCAAAAAATTTTTGAACTTAAAAAATTGTTTTTAAAAAATAGAAAAATTGTCTCAAATAAAACCTTTTGCTAAACTTTTAATTTAAAATTTATTGATCAATTATATTGGTGCAATTGAACTGTATTGGTTGAAGAGCAAATTAGATTTAAAAATATTTATGTAAGTTACCGATTGAAATTAGGGGTGTCAATTCGGGTCAACCCGACCCGACACAGATCTAAACGGGTCAACCCGAACCGGACCCGTTTGCAAAAACGGGTCGAGCATTTCAACCCGGACCCGACCCGGCCGGGTTGCCGGGTTGACCCGACTCGACCCGCGACCCGGCAGTGGGTGACGCTCTCGGCAGCAGCGGGGCAGCGGCGACGGCGCGGGGCGGGCAGCGGATCTCGGCACTAGGCACGCGGGCAGGGGGCAGGGCAGCGGCCGGGCAGGGTCAACCCGAACCCGGATTGCGGGTTGACCCGGCAACCCGCCGGGTCAACCTGAACCCGTCCTGTTTATCAAACGGGTCGGGTCCAACCCGAATTTTTCGGGTCGGGTCTGGGTCGGGTTTTCAGGTCGGGTCAAATGTTGACACCCCTAATTGAAATCCTTTCTTTTTGTAGTATAAATTTTCATTCTAACATTCTCAATTTCTTATTATTTTCATGATTTTTTGGTAATTTTTTAAATTTATTGTTTAAAAATTAATAAAATAAATTACATAAATAAAATGAGATTCGTTTTTGACATATTTTTATGTAAAATAAAATTTATTCTTAAAAAATTAGTCCAATGAGGCGGAATCTGACCCGAACTCTGTCCCAGCCTTTCAAGAATCTCGACCCTCGAGCTCGACCTTCGAGCCCTTGATCCCGCGGATATCTGGCTCGTAGGGAAAGGCTGCGCACGCGGCCGAGAAGGAAATCCCGACGCTGCGTCGCCGCCGGCAGCGTCGGAGATCAGGCTGACGTCTTTCCGGCAAAGGTATGGCCCTTTTAATCGAATTCCTCACTTTTTCTTTTTCTTGGGGTACAAAGTCTTCTTTCCTCTTCTCTATTGTCAATAGTTTCGAGAAATTCTGTACTTTTGTTTGGGTTCTTTTATGTTAGATCTTCTTTTTCTGTTCCTAATAAAAGGAATTTTTTTTATTGCTGTAAAAAATTGGTTCTACATCGTCGTGATCACATTAGGATTGCACAATGCCTGTAGTAGGTTGTTACGTTGTGCATCTACTATTGATTTGTTCTCTCTTTTTTTTTTTTTTTTTGATTGATCTTGTTTTTTTTTTTTCACCTGTTATTTGTAAATCTGATCTGCCTCCCGGTCGCCTGGGGTAAATGGAGAAAAAATACTGTAGGGTTTCTAGGTGATAGTAAAGATGGAAAAATAAAAAAATAAAGAAGAGATAGAAGACTACACTAAGAAAAATATGTGATCTGTAAGCTACAAATTGCGAAGAATTCATAAATAGAATTAGTCCATAATTCTTTTTATTGGATCTTTGATGATTACTGTTGGAAACTAAAAAATCTTAATAAATTCAGGACTTGATTCCCAAAATCATTTGATAAAAGGACAACATAATAGGATTTATTATAGGATTAAATTGGAATATTTTTTTATTTGATTTAAACGGTGATATTCCCATCTTTTGGACATCCATGTCTCAAAGCAGCTGCATTTCCATATTATCTAGAAATTAGTTGTCCTCTTATCCATTCAGAGGCCATTTGTAAGATCCAACACCGTTGAAGTAAAGGTCTGGAGAGAGGAATCTATTTCTTTTGATAGAATATTTGTCTCCTCAGTTTGCACACTAAAGTGAGCTGTTTGCCTGGCAGCATAAATCTGATATTTATTTATTTATTTTTGTTTTTTTTTTTATTCTAACTCCTAAATCATTCAATTTGTATTTTGAATATCCTTTTTTATTTTGCTGGAGAAGTCGTCAATTTGTTACCATCAAATGAAAGATATGTCTTATGGTATCTTAAATCAGTTGATAATCATCTTCTTTATATGACTTTTTTTTTTTTGTTTTTCGTTGAATGTTTTATCAGCTTTATTTCTATAGTTTTGTCCTTTAGTCCTCCCAAACTTTCGTCTTTAGTTGTCTCAAAATATTCCGTTGTCTACTCAACCCTTTTACTACATTCACTCGAGTTGAAACCTCTAGTGATTGGACTTTGAGCATAAGGCATCTCTCTTCTTCTTTTTGTAAGTTATCAGAAGATATTTCATTTTTCTATCTACAATTTCTTTGTCAGATTGATTATTTGGCTTTAATATCTACCACCTCATCATCTTCCTAACTTGTTATTCTAATTTTCCTCATTCATAGAAGCTCTATGAGTTATTACTACAAGAATTTCATATTATTGTTTTACCAATGATTTTCTTTGCCATATAAATCAGTTTTTTTTTTTCATTATAGTAGATTTTTTGCTTAAAAAACATCCATACTTGGTGGAGCAAATAAATTTTTTTTTGTTCTAAATTTTACATGCATCTTGTTCTTGATGTTTTTTTTCTCGTCTCTTTGAATGAAAAAAATTGATTAAGTTCTTTTGCAAAGTTTACCTATCTTCTACATGCCGCAAATTATTGGAAATGTGATTATCACCATTCACATTTGATGCGTGCTAATGTATATGTAAATCTGTTTTAAGGTTTGAGGGTGGTGAGGTGGCATGAAGCAAGAATATTGTTGAAAATATTAGGTGAAACACTATACTTGTTTGAATTTTGGGTCAACTTGAGATAAACTCAAGTCATTTTGAGTTGAGTTACAAGCCTTATTAATTATTATTAGCTCGAAAAAATTGTTAGCCTATTTTGAGTTTTAGGGCAACTCATTAGAAATTTGATTCAAATCAACTGTCATATATATGTGTAATATTTTTTATATAAGAATACAATTCTATGACGGTTCAAAAATATTTATATTTATTTTTTTAATTAAAAATTAAATATTACTTGAAAAACCAAACATAATCATATTTTTTATGTGCTATTTAATTTGAGCTATTTTAACTTAGCTCAAATTTATGTTTAAGTCATAATAATATTATTGAGTTATTTTTTATAATTTGAAGCATAACGTGATTTCATTTTGAGTTAACTCAGAATCAAAAATTGACTATAATTGAAAATCCAATTAGAGTTGATTTTGAGTTAGACTAAACTTAGGGGCTGTTTGGTATGCAGAATTAGCAGGGTAAAGTAATCAATTTACATGTATTTTGTAAATTAGGTCGTTTTTGGTTGGTTTTGAGGGGAACAAAGAGTAATTCCTCGGAAGCATCAGCGGTGTATTACGACGGGCCGTTCGCGTGACTTCAAAACCCGCTCAAATTGAGCGGGTTATAAAATCTCTCGCACAAAATACTGCCATTGCTTGTCGCTTGCCATTGCCTGTCGAGGATTTGCTTTTCCTCTTCTGCATTTATTCGTTGTTGTTTTCTGCTTCGCGTGAAGTAGAGTTCTAAAAGAGACCGAAGCTTGTCCACCTCCTCCTGCGACGTTGTTCTTGTCGGATCTGAAGTCGCGCCTCCGGCTTCCGCGTAAGAGGTTCTTGAAAGCAAGTTTGGATTCAATCTCTTAACTGAAGGAGAGAAGAGGCTCGGATGGCTGATGAGAATAGGGAATGAAGAAGAAAAGTTGCAGAAGAAGGTGAAAAAAGAAAAAAAATTGAATCTATTTCTTAAGTATCCTATAGTGTCGGCGCTGTGTCGCTTTCAGCCGGAATTTTAAGCTTTTGGAAGGATGATCCATTTGTGTGGGTTGCCGACTTGCCCGTAAATTATTGGTCGATATAAATACTGGGCTACCCTTGCGGCGCAGGAAGATTGGGGAAGCTTGGCTTGGATTTTTACGTTTCGATTGGATTTCTGATTGATTCCTATTTACCTGGTCAATTCATTGTTTCTATGTATAATTGGTGAGGAGAAACCCTAATAGAGATCTGAGAAAGTCATGATGCGTAGGAAAATAGCTGTTTTTTTGTGTCTGGTCTGTATGGAGATGTGTATTTTTCTCTGACGATTAGTCAAGACTGTCTCAAGCCCATGGTAGTTCTATCATAAGGTTCTGCAGGTAATGGATTGATGCTAATTTAAATCTTTTTCAGGTTTTCTGTGTATATTTTCAACTGGAATTCCTGATTTGTTTCTCAGATTTTGAAGTTTTTGAGTGTGTATTTTTATGTGCCGTTAATATGATAAATGTGATATAAATGCAGATTTTGCTAAATGCATTTTTATATTGCTATTGAGGATGCATGTCATCTAGTTTATCATGGACTTCTCTACTGTTTAGTTTTAAAAGATTTGGAAATCTGCTTGTGAACCGAGGATTTTGTCTAGATTTTGAGTTGCCTTGTTTATTTAATATAGTTGTGCATGTCATTTTGCAGTGTCATTTAATACAATCATTAGCCTTTTAGCATTTATTTGGTGTCAGCTTTGAGCTTTAAGAATTCTCCTTTGTTCATTTCAGTTTATTGCACCTTTTGCCACAACTTCTAGCCATGTCACATTGTTAGCTTTCATCTGCCCATTTTCCTTCTGGATCCTTCCACACTATCATCAATACTTTCCTTGGAGATGAATCTTCTATCTAATTTATATGCCCAAATGATCGAAGACAACTTCACATTATATAGAGTTTAGTGGTTATTTTTGTTTTCTTTCATTCATGCTTGTAGTAATGAGAATAGAACTTAAAAGGCTTCGTTTGGGATGAATTTCTTCCTGCTTCTTAAAACATCTTTTTAGCATTAAAATATTAGTTGTAACCCAATGCATGAAGCTTTTGGCTTTTGCTAATACAGAACCTAGGGTGGAGTTAATTTACTCAACCTTAACCTTATATTTGTGTAAAGATTTTCTCCATTACTCAAATTCATCAGCTTTGTATCATCAAATTTTTTTCTTTTTTCACATTCTTCTGTAATTTTAAAATATCTTCTACCTTTTGTCTGATTGCTTGTTTGTGTTGCATATTTTATGGTATTGAATGGTAGTTAGATTTCATTTACATTTTTAACATTGGCAAAATTTTAGACCATAGAAACAACTTTTTTGATGGTTCAAATCCATGGAATGTATTTTAAATGAATGCAACTTTTGTTTTTTTGACCGATGTTTGCCTTTAATGCAATCTAAAATAAAGGATGATTAATAAAGTTCATGCAAAAAGTTTTTATGCTCTGAAAAGCATGGTATTCGTTTTATGAGACACATAAATAATTTATTGAAACTCCACTTAAGAAATACTTTCGACTCCCTATGTTACATGGTAAACTTCAAGAACTTAAGGGTAGGATCTGATATGACGATAAAATTCATAATATTATGATATTATCTAGACTTAATATTCCAAGCATATCATATCATTGGGCATCCTATTGTTGATTATATGACTATCTTGATAATGGTTTTAAGATTTAGGTATAAATCTCAAATATGCATGTTCTGTATGCAATCTTGGTCATTTATGTATATGAGATGACTTTATCTTTTGATTGATAAATAATTCCTGTGATATAAAACAATCACTTCTGTCTCTAATTGAAGAAGTTAATCATATTGTAAAGATATTTTTTTAGGATGTTTTACCCCTTATTAGAAAAGTGAAAGAAAAAGAGATTTATTTTCCCCTCTGAGTTAACATTCATACATTAGATATAGGGTGCATTTGCGTGGTTTAGCTGTAATATTGAACCATTGGCACAAACTTCACCTTGGAGATGATGTACTATTTGAAATTGTTGGATTTTATTTGATTTCAGTTGCTCTTAAATGATTGTATTGACATTTCACATTATATTTGTTTCTGGTTGTTTTATAAATGAGAACTTTTGGTATTAAAAGCTACTCCTTTGTGTTTCTATCTAGATAAGATTATGTGGGATTTCATTGGAGAAGGTGCTTTCTGCTGATATCCATTTTCGGGATAGTGCTTGTGCAACTATTGAAATTGTTGAAAAAGGATGGATTCTGATGATAATGTCCTCCTTAAAGGTTATTTTTTCCATTCTTTATACGTCTTCTGATGGTTTATTACGATAGTGAAAAAGTAGTAGGTGCATGTTATGCACACTGTTCAAGTGAGCTCAGAGCAAGTTGATGTTGCTGATCAAATTTTCACATGATGTGTTGTTGCTTTGTTTTTGCAGAGCATGGGTTCTGGGCCCTTTTATCTATTACTTTTAGCTTTGGATAGTAGCTTCTCTAAACTTTTGAATCCCCCTCAAATTTTTCATATGTTTGTGTTGATTCGTCGCTATTCACAGAACTTGGTGCAGAAGATAATGTATTTTTAGCGTTGTATGGAAATAATGAGATTACTGTTACTGCTAATCCATATTTCTTTACAACTATAAATATATGATGAGAGTTTTGTGCAAGAATGTTGTTATTTTATTTACTCTTTCAATGTAAGCTTGGCGTGTGATCCCATCCTTGTTTCCCAAGTGAAAAATTCTCTAGCTGCCAAATGCTCTCTCATCTGCCACCTTATAGTATCATTGTACTATCTTCACTGGTTTATATTGTAATTTATATAACGTAAGCTCAGATTTCATTTAGTTGAACTAGTAATATATGTATAGCTAAATAACTTCAGCCGGCTCAGTATGTTATTAGCTTGGATTTGTTATTGGCTGCCAACCTTGTGTTAATGCTCACTGATGATTGGAGTTTGATAATTATGATGTAGTTGAGAAGTTGAAGAATACTATTAAATTTTGAACTAACATGAAAACATGTTTTGTTTAATTCTCTATCTAGACTTATCTTTTGTAAAGATTTGTCTTTGGTGAGCAATTCAATGCTTTTAGGGTTTATCGTCATCTAAATAATTTATGTTTTAATGAACAGACTTCATGCTAATTTTTGTTGTTGTAATTCATATTTGATAGGTACATACGAGGGCAATTTTGAAAGTCAACATATCTAAAATTAAATTAACACTCAACCTTCTTGATCACATGAACGGACTTGATAACAAATTTTAATGGATATTAGGCTTTAGGTGTCACTTTGAAGACATTGAGCTAAATTGGAGTCCTAAGTTGACATGCTAAAAAAAAGCGCTAGAGACCCAAATGTAGGATCTTATGAATGTTGCTAAGTATGGCTTAAACCTCAAGGAGCTAGATGTAATTTACCCTTTTTTGCTTTATATATGATGTATGTATGTTGTGTTTAGGGATTTACACCCTTGGCTCTTACATATATCATTGGCTCTATCGAACACTATCGTTGTCATGTCCCAAGTACTAGGTGAAAAAAGTATAGGTTTGCATTAGGTAGTTGACAACCAACGTAAAAATTGTCGAATAATAACGAGATGAATTTTTTAATGCATTGTGTTAATGCTAGAATGTTCACTGGAAGTGACATGTTGTATGGCCTGAATACCCGAGAAGTGTGCAAGGTTCATTGCACCGGTGCCTTGGTGTAGTGTTAAATAGGTAAGGTGATGCTGGACTAAAAATGCTTTAGATAAATGCGATAAGAATTTGCACAATTTAGATAAGAGCCAATAACAATTAAGACTGTTAGCCCCTAATGATCATAGAAAATGTAAGAGGGGTAGCTACGCTTAGGCGAAATCACATGAAGAACTAAAATCATCAAAGCAATTAAGAATCTCAACAAAAAATGAATTAAGTAGTCATTCAATAAAATTCCTACGTTAACAATGAAATTAGATACATAGAAAGTAAACTCAATTTCTACGATTACTAAACAGAGGGCGAAGCACGACTCCTTGCGATTGGATCACCACCTACAAGATTAGCGGGATAAGAAGATAAATGAATAGGGGAAGAAGTTCACCCTTGTTGATGTCCGGAAACAATTTTCCATTGGACGTTGGCAAATTGTTCGTCGATAGCTTCAGAAAGTGTGAAGATGATGCAATCCAAATATTCTTCAACGGAGTTATCGACCTCCGGGTTGACGTCGAAGAAGGTTGAGTAGAGAATGTTGACGTTCCATTGCTCGTCGTAAGCAAATCCGGAATCAAGTTCAGGATCGGCCATTCATGTGTGGAAAGAGATGTAGGCGGACGGCTTATGATCTTCCCTTGTCTTGAGAGAGAGCAAACTCAAGAGACTAGAAGATGATTTGAGAGAGAAGGTGAGCAAGGGGTTCGTCCAAGATTAGGAGGACCAACCGTTGTTATAAGAGTTTATGTTTGGAGAGAAAGACGTTTAAAATCTGAAGTTAATTCTCAGATTTTAAAATTGGAGGGATTTGGGTAGTTGAATTTCAATTTAATTCCAAGAAAAGAAAAGGGGAATTAATGGAGAGGGAGAGAGAAATAGTGTTTGAATTGTTTCCAAGAGAGAGAGGCTTGCTTTGGAATTAATTCCAAAAGAAAAAGAGGTGGGATTGGAAAGAAATAAAGGAGGTGGGGACCTTGGGGATTTTTTGCCAAGAGAGAGAGAGAGGGGTGACTTGAATTCTTTCCAAGACAGTAACTTGGATTTTGGAAATAATTTCCAATGGAATCCAAGAATGGGCCGGCGGCAATAGGGTGAGGGAGGTGTGATTTAAGGAGGTATTCAATGTTTTCTTAAATTAATAAATTAAATTTGGAATGAAATATTTCATTACAATTTAATTCAAAATTCAAATAGGTTATGAATTGGAAAGTTTCCTAAAATAGGATTTATAATTTAGGTAACTATTTCAAATTCAAATAGATTTGAATTTGCTCATTAAGAGAGTTACCTAAAATATGATAAGCTAATTTAGGAAAGGCTTGATGGTAAGTTGAAGATGGAGGGAAAACCAAGGGGAGGGGCCAATGGTATGGAGCTAGCCGATGGTGAGGGTGAATGGCTATGGTGGCCGGCGGCTTAGGGGTGGTGGAATCCTTGGCCGACAGCTAGTAGGCGAAGGGAAGAGGGGGAAGAAAGATAGAGAAGAAAGAACCACGAACCCAGACACTTCTAAGGTTGGTGAGTGATCTGATTCTCTCTCTAAGGGATCTCTCTTCAATCTCTGTCAATCTCTCACAAGAACTCAAACACGGAAATTTTTTTATCATTTATTCATTAACCATGAAAAGAGAACATAAGAGCTATATATAGCCTCATACAAAGGACTCAAAAAAATAAAAGACAACTATGCCCTTTGAGCTTACACTTGACCACCCTTAAGAAGGGGTAAAGGGGAAAACAACTAAAGCAAATACAAACATAAATAAATAAAAGACAAATACATATGACAACTTAAAAATACATCAGCATGATTGTGGCCGTAGATCGGCGGTCACGCCTTTGATTACTTTCTAGGCTCCGATGTCCCCATCACAAGGGTTCCCACATCATGGATGGATGTGGGCAAATAAGCTAGTCCATGAAACTTGAATTAGGATAGGAACTTGAAATATAGGTTCTCTTAAGGGAAAATTAGTGAAATTAGTATATATTATGGTTTATAGGCATATAAATTTTCTATGCATTTAAAAAACTAAATTGGTTGGAGAGAAAGCTAAGGAGATTGATAGTTTTGGATTTAAACTTTGGTATTCTAGTAGGAGTTGTTCTAGAAATAGTGTAGATGTGATTATAAATCTGAGTTTGAAGGATAATGTTATAAAATTAATATGATTTGAGATAGAATTATAGCTTTGAAGATTATTGTTGATGTTAAGATTATTAATATTATAAGGGCTTATGCTCCTCAAGTAGGTTTAAATATATGTTTAAAGTTAAAATTTTGAAATGACATAGAAGAATTAATGCAAAAAATATCTCTTGAAAAAATAGTTTTTATTGGAAGAGATTTAAATGGACATGTTGGTAGAGAGGTATATGATTTTAAAAGCATATATGATGACTATGAGTTTAGAGCAACCAATGAATGTGGTCACACAATATTAGATTTTGCTTTAGCTTATGATTTTATAATTGCTAATACAATTTTTTAAGATAAGAGATGAACATCTCATCACATATAAAAATGGATATAGTAAAATTTAGATTAATTATTTTTTTATAAGAAAAATAAATCGTTCAGATTGCAAATATTATAAAGTTATTCAAAGTGAAAGTTTATATACCCAGCATAATTTATTAGTTTTGGACTTTAAGATAAAGGGTTAGAATATGAAAAATAAATTGAAGCGGTGTTCTAGGATTAGATGAGGGGTATTTCAAGAACACAAATAAAAAATATTTTTGAAAGTAAAATTCGAGATCTTATGATTTTATTTGTGCATGAGAAAGCAAATGTTATGTGGAAAAAAGTAGCTAGGGATATTAAGAATGTTGCAAAGGACGTGGTAGGAGCCTAGGAGTATCAGAAGGAAAAACTCATAATAATTAAAATAATTGGTGGTGGAATCAAAATGTACAAGAAAAAATAAAAAAAATTAGAAGATTTATTATAAAAATTAGTTTCAATGTAAATATAAAGAGGTCTGTAAGGAGTATAAGAAAGTAATATGCAATGCAAAGATTTTAGCTTTTAATGATTTTTTATAATATATTAGGTACTAAGAAGAGAGAAAGATATATGTATGAGTTAGCCAAACTAAGAGATAGGAGCTGTAAACATTTAGTTCAAGTGAAGTGCATTAATTGTGAAAATCAAAAAGTGCTTTAGTAGAAGTGGATATTCAACAAAGTTGGATGAGATGTTTTACTAAGCTTTTCAATGTAGATTGTGAGAATACGATTGACTTTAGTAACCTTAACACTCACGAAAATAGATAGATTTATTTTTATTGACGTATTAATAAAACTGAGGTTAGAGAGGCTTTAAAGAAAATGAAGTGTGAAAATTGTTGGACATGATGATATTCCAATAGAGGTGTGAAAATGTTTAGGAGATGAAAAAATTTTCTTGGCTTACTAAACTTTTTAATATTATTTTGAAGACTAAAAATATGCTAGATGAGTGGAGAATGAGTGTGTTAATTTCCATTTTTAAGAATAAAGGTGATGTACAAGATTGTGCGAATTATAGAGGAATTAAGTTAATGTGTCATACTTTAAAATTTTGGGAGAGAGTTATGGAGCATAAACTACGTCATGATACTAATGTTTCTCAAAATCAATTTGGATTCATGCCGGGTAGGTCTACTATGGAAGCCATACATTTATTGAGGTTTGATGGAGAAGTATAGAGAGAATAAGCAGGATCTACATATGATATTTATTGATATAGAGAAAACATATGATAAAGTTTTAAGAGAAGTGCTATGGAGAGTTATAGGAAAGAAAGGGATTAATAATGTTTAGCTTTAGTCATGGATGTCCTTACTAGACATGCGCAAAAGGATGCATCTTGATATATGCTTTTTGCTGATGATATTCTTCTTGTTGATAAGGCTAGAGAGGGAGTTGAAGGTAAACTTGAATTATGGAGGTCAACCTTAGAGCCTAAAGGTTTTTGTTTGATTAGATCTCTATTTAAAATTGCGCAATAAGAGGCGTGCCTCTGCGCAATTTAACCAAAAAATGCCTCGAGGCTTACGCAATTCCTCACATGGCAGAGGCGTACGCCTCACCTGGTCTGAGGCGCGCCTCAGAGGCGCAATTACGCAATTCTGGGTGAGGCGTACGCCTCACAGAAACGGCCCCACCTACTTAAAATGAATCCTCTTCTTTCCTTCATCCCGCACGGGTTCCCTGTTTTCCAAAAATTTCCTTCTCTGTTCGCGAAACAGACGGCATACCGCACCGTCGGCTTCCCTTCCCGCCGGCGCTACCTCTCTCCGGCGAAGTTGAAGTGTCCGGCCGCCCTCTAGGAGTACTTCACAAATGATTTTAGGTATTTTCTTTTTAGTTTAGGGTTAGATTTTTCAAGTGAAAGAAAATCTAGTTTTTTTTTTTTAATTTTTTTTTTGTGTTTTTTTATTTTTGCTTTAGGAAACATGGTTAGAGTCAAAGAAAAGGCGAATACCTCTATTTGTACTTTGGGACATATTTTATTGCATCTATTTTCTTATTTTACACTATTTTCATATATCATTTAGATGTTTTTATTGTAAGATAGAATATTGCTATTATTTACCTGCTAAAATCCTTAATTTCTCATTTACGCAATTCTGTGTCTGTGAGGCTTACGCCTCGCCTCACGGATGAAAACCGCCTCGAGGCTTAATTACGCAATTTTAAACCTTGGAGTATATCTAAATCAAATACATTGAGTGTAATTTTAATAGTAATAGATCTAGTGGGGGAATTGTGACTTTGGGTGATCAAGGCATTAATAAGAGTACACGTTTTAGATATCTTGGATCTATTATCCAGAGCGATGGTGAAATAGATGAGGATATTATTAGTAGAATTCAAGTTGGATGGTTGAAGTGGATGAATGCATTGGGCTTGTTATGTGATAGAAAAGTATCCCTCAAACGTATGGGAAAAATCTATAAGATGGTGGTGAGACATGCAATGCTTTATAACATAGAATGTTGGCCATTAAAAGAGAAACATATTATTAAGTTAAGTGTTACAGAAATGAGGATGCTTAGGTGGATGAGTGGCTTTACTCTTAGAGACAGGATACAAAACGAACATATACGTGAAAAGGTTGGAGTAGCTCCAGTGGAAAATAAGATTAGAGAGAGTTGTCTTAGATGGTTTGGTTACATAAAACGGTGGCCTTTCGATGACCTAGTTAGGAGAGTAGATGTATTAGATTTGTCTTATGTTAAGAAAGGTAGAGGTAGACCTAAGTAGACTTGGTTGAAAATATTAGAAATGAACTTTCTTTATTAGATTTAAATGAGAATTTGACTCTTAATAGGCAAAATGAAGAAAATGGATTCATGTAAGCCGACCCCACATAGTGGGATGAAGGCTTGATGTTGTTGTTGTCATCATCGTTGTCGTTAGCTCATCAGAGGTATATAATGTAATCTCGTATCTATTCATTTGCTGCTCTAAATCTTTGTTGAATGTGCTTCTTGTGGAAGCAAATGAAGGTTTTAAAATCAAATGCTGCAATGCTAAAATTTCAGTGCTGCTTGTCATTTGGACCTGATACTGAAATTTTTATGCTGTAGTATTTTGTCATTAGTTTTTTTGTATCTCAGATTAGGTTGTTAGAAATTTCTTGGTTTCCCAATTTCATCCCACATATTCTTTATTTTAATGCTTTCATTTGTTTTTCTAAAAATTGTGTTACCTTGTGATGTTTCTTACCGCAGGGGGGTCGCATACATCTTCTAGTGCCATAAGCACTCCCGAAGAAAATGGAAATACAAATGATTTTACCAAGGCTCAAAGTTCGCATGCGTTCCTCAAATCCTGTTCTAAAATGGAACTTGTTCATGCAACTCTTGAGAAAGAGAAGAAACAACCCAATTGTTCAAAATTTAAGATGGGTGATGAATTATCAAAATCAATTGCCAAATGCAAGAAACAGGACTTAAAGAAGCACACTTTGAATCATTTAGCTTCCACCTGCAGTCAAACTTATAAGCAACCGAGAAAGGATAAGCATCCTGTTCGGCTTTCTACTACAGATGCCTCTCTGGAACATGAAAGCACTTGGACTTGTAAAAATTCTGCTTGTAAGGCTATTCTCAGTTCAGCGGATATATTCTGTAAGAGGTGCTCGTGTTGCATTTGCCATCTCTTTGATGACAACAAGGACCCCAGCCTTTGGTTGGTTTGCACTTCTGAATCTGGTGGTGGGGATTGGTGTGGTGTGGATTATCTTGCCACATAGAGTGTGCGCTTCAGTGCCAAAAGGCGGGGGTTGTTGATCTTGGGCATTCCATGCAGCTTGATGGAAGTTATTGCTGTGCTTCTTGTGGAAAGGTCTCTGGCATAATAGGGTAAGTATGCATATCCTTCCAGTCAGGACTCAATAAGTTTATCTGAATGTTACTTCAAAAGGTTTTTTTTTTCCAGTAGGTTGGAGTTGCATTTTCAATGGCACTGCATAAGTATTCCTAAATGCTTGTGAATTAAAACATGCAGATTTTAACAAATGTCGCATAAAACTTAAGTTAGAACTGTCGTCCCATATGCCACCCCCAATGGGCATGGACGGTGTTACTTGTTGCCCTGTGTGAAAAATTCTATTGAAGGAAGATAATATGAATTCTCTTGGAAGGCAAGGGTGATAATTCACGTGAGCTTCAAGAAAAGACTGTAGAAGAGCCACTCTAGGAAAGAAACACTTGATTTATACTAGTCAATTTCTATCTAAGCTTGCGTCCACTTTCCAAAGCATCCTTGAAAAAATTTCACTAAGATGGCTTCTTAAATGTCGAAGCACTTAGACCTTGCACTTCTTCCCATATCGTGGGAAGATTCTTGATCTTTTTCTCGGCTAGAGATTAGCCCTCACAAATTATTCTAATAAAGGTTCCCAATAAACCATTACTAAGAGAAGTAGAGAGAAGCAAATGCTAGAGAAACTAGCTTAGTCACAAAAATAAAATAAAATCTTAAAAGATAGAAAACTTGTTATTCTAACGTTGATTTGCTAAACCTTACAAAAGTTTTTTTTTGTAAATAATGAAGAAAGTTAAGATAAGGTCGAACTTTTAAAAAGGAGGATTAAGAACAATAAAACATGGAAGGGAACTCCCACCAAGTGAGCCTAAGAGCACTTAACAAGAATTATTCAAATTTATTTAAATTTGAAATATTGTTGCAATGTTGCATGATATATTAAGTTCTTGATTCATTGTATTCACTGATAGATTATCTGTTCCTTTTGATAAAGTTGAAGCAATTAAGGATTAGCTAAAACCTGTTAACATTCATTATATTTAAAGCTATCATCTTTAGCTACTTTTTAATGACATGATTTATTAAGGCGTTTTGTATGCCTTGATAATAATTACAAATTGCCCTAAATAAGTGATAATTTAAATGGAAAAATCTACTGTGTGTGCTTTTAATGATACTAAAGAGAGGCTTACTAATTGTGATGCTCCAGAATCTAATTTGTAAGAATTATTTTTATTATTTTTTAATAAATAACAAAATAGATTCTATAATTTAAAACATCAATGTACACATCTGTATTCATTCCCAAAAATCATATACACTACGTAAGATTATAACAAAAAGAAATAGAACCTGAAGAATCCTGATTAGCTTCACATTCTTGATCCCTTGCTCTGACCTGAAATCATTTAACCACATATAATGAGCTTAAAAAGCCCAGCTGGTCACTAAAATTTACAACTGAATTCAAAGCACGGTAAAGGAGCAATATGCATGTCAACAGTCAAATCATTACAGTTACATTCATATGATCATTGAATCAGTGCAAGATTAGTAAAACTCAAATGCAGTAGCAGTAGAACCTGTAAATAATAAAATACTACAGTACAAAAATTAGTAAAGTTGTAAACTAGCATGAGTGTCAAATCTCTAAATCAATTGTCGTATCAGTGATACCAATCAATAGAGAAATTGGATAAAGTATCAAATCAAAACATCAGTCTTTGAAATCAAATCAAAATATCAGTAAAAACTTTTGAAATCAAATCAATATAATAAAATCATATAGGAATATACACATATTATCCATATATTTTATAACACGTACTCAATACATCACATGCTTAATATCAATACAGTGAATCAATAGTATTAAATATTATCAGTATCTATATCAGCAACAATCCAGTAGAAGGAGCAGTAGAATAATCCGTACAGTAACAATAAATCCGTACAATAATAAAAATAATGCCTAAAAACATGCATTTTAGTATTCACACTAAACAAGTAAGGAGTCCTGACTATCACAGTGCTTTTGAGTGTTAGTAGACCATTGGCTCGGTAAATAGAGTCGTCACTTTTTGCCCGTCGCCATAATAATCTCTTTATAACTCCCAATCAGTGTATCACGTGAATTAGTAGAGGATAACACCAAACCACAATATTTAAAGGAAAGCTTGTCGGCCCACCATCCTGTATAGGTCAATCAGTCTCCAACCAATAGGTCAGTCAGTCTTTACTTGTTTGTTTCACACACGCATATTATTATCACAATATTATAACAGTACTCAAGAACATATCCACATCTATTTTCAATGCATTGCAACAAATAATGTATAATTAAGCTTAATTAAGAAGATGTCAAAATGTCATAATGGTAGAAAATAAGTAATCCTATTTGGCAAAAATGTACATTTTCAGAAAATTACCAAATTACCATGAATTGTATAAAATAATATTTTTAAGACTTTTATTGTACTGCACTACTATTTTTAGAAATCAAAATAAATTCTGAGGTAGACAAAAATCGTTATATTTTCATAATCACCTAGTAAAAAATCTCAAATAAATATTCAAAATGCTCATAATCACGATCTCTATAACATACAAAAAGTTACGCGGTGAAAGTTTTGTCAATAAAAAGTTATTCGCATTTTTCGGTAACGAAAACACAAATTTGAGCGGGAAAATACTAAAAATACAAAATCTTTAAAATCAGAAATAGGATATAGATTCCTTATAGTGAGACGAGAAAATCTTTCAACTGGCCTGACGGACGAAAATCACAACGCGGCCTCCAAATCTCAAGCTTTTCTTTTTTTCTTTTCTCTTTCTCTAACATTTCCTCTTTTCATTTCTCTGTTTGCAGAATTCTTAAGGAAAAAGGGATTTAAAAAGACTTTAAGTGACTTGAGATATTTTAGAATATAATAGTAATATAATATTATATAATTCAATTAATCAATTTCTTTAATAGAAAATTTATATAAATCAATTTATGACATAAAAAATTACTGAAAAATATTTATAAAATAAAACATGTTATTTAAAAAAATATAGGTGAAATTGGTTTGCAAATCAGACACATAACGGTCCCGAAATTCTCACTTGTACCGACAGTTACAAATTTCTTAGGGATTTTTTTCGGTGCCCAAAAAATACGAAAAAATTTGTGCAAGTAAAATACTACGATCAAAATACTATAGCGAAGACGGTTTATGATTTGGAGTTATAATGACTCCAAAAAAAATGATAAAGTCAAAATACGGGCTATTACACTAATACACTTACTCGTAGACTATTTAATTTTATGTAAGTTTGTGACGTTTCTTATGATGCTTCCGATAAAGGAATTGGAGGGGTGAGTCTAGATAGACATCTAATTGCCTATGAGAAATTAAATGATAAAAGATAGAAATATTTTAATTATGATATATAATTTATTTGACTTTGTGCAATCACTTTGATATTGGAGGTATTATTTGTTGTCCAATGACTTCTTTTTAATCAAGCTTTAAATTATCTAAATTCTTAAAAAGAAATTATGATATAGGCATGCAAATGAGTTAAATTTTTATAAGAGTAAACATCTGTACTAAAATTTGTACTGGAATTGAAATTAAACCTATTTATGCTTTAACTAAGGTGGTTGTTATTTTACACACCATGTTGGTGATAGTGCTTGCTTTGATCATATTAAATAAGACTGGAAATCATAAGGATTTCAATGAGATCTAATTTGTTTTCAATGCTTAATAAGGATTTTATCATTTAGGATCACTTTGTTTTAGGGAAACTAAAATTTTCATGTTCGCCACATCCTTGATGGATTTTATTATCTTTAAGTAGTGCTACCTAGTATTTTGGTTGTAATAAAACTGCTGCTATCATTAAGGATATATTTTACTAGCTAAGATTGAAAAGAGATGTTGCACGCTAGATTTATAATCCATAATTTGCTAAACAGCTAAAAAGAAATAAACATAATATTGGGCTTTACTCACTATTGCCTATTGCATGTAAACTTTTGGAGGATATTAAGTGAACTTCATTTTAGGATTACCATGAACTCTAACGGAAAATGATTCTGTATTTTTAATTATTGATCTCTTTTTAAAAAGGGCTCACTTTATTCTTATGTTTTAAAACTCTTGATGTGTCTTAATAAACAAAATTATGTTTGGATGGAGTAATTAAACTACATGTATTACTTAAAACGATTTTATGTGACAGATGTAAAATTTATGAGTTGCTTTTAGAAATCTCTGTGGAAGAGAAATAGGAACCCAACTAAAGTTTTCAACTATTTGTTGTCATAAATTGATAAGCAAATTGAGATAGTTAATAAGTTATGGGTGATCTGTTATGCTACTGATTAAAGAACACTCATCTAATTAAGATTTGATACTACTTATGTTGACTTTGCATAAAATTCATTTGTTAATAAGTCTACATGCAGATCTTATTGATTTTCCTGTTGAGTCCATGCTTTGTGAATTTCCACAATTAGTTACCAAACATATGCATAATCTCCATGAAGATAAATTGGTTTATTATGCAATTAAAAAAACTGTAGCTGATATGAACATAAGACATTTGAAATTCAAGCTAGATGATAAGATAATAGTGCGTTCTAATTATGAAAGCTTTCCTATGAGAGCCTTTAAAACATCATTTGCAAGAAAAACAAAATCATATAAAATTTTACGTTACATTAGGATGAATGCTTATAAACTTAATCTGTAGAAGCATCCATATCAGTCTAGTCATCAATATATTTGATTTTTTTTATGAACCAGTAATTGATATTGTGAATTTTTCTTTCATCGCATCTCCTTATGAATTCACTTCCAACATCTTAGAAAGATTTACCTATCTTGTTCCTGAAACAATTTTAAATGATGAGATTATATCCATAACTGATTATGGATTTTAAAGATATTTTATAAATTAGTATGATTGACTTATTTGTGATGATACATGGATTTCCTCCAGGAACTGTAACAAATATGCTCTAATGACTTATTTGACAAATATAAAATGCTCAATTCATTGGAGATAATTTTTCCAAGTAGATTGATTTGTTGGAATTATAAGTGTATACGCATTGTTAAAAAAGAAATTGAGGTGAATATTATGAGTTTTATATGTATTTTTTTCTAGTTTATTTTGTAAAAAATAAAATGTTTATGTTGATCTTATTGAGAACTGTTTGTATTTTCCAGTGCTTTGATCACCTTAATAGATTTGGTTTACTGCTGCTAGTTATTTCAATTCAGTTGTTGAATTTTCTAGTTTAAATGCTTGCATTCCAAGTTTCAACACAAAACCAAACCTTTGTTTTGTCTATCCACTGATTTGGAAATTCATTGTTGCTAACCTTGGGTTGTGCTAAATGTCTTTCCTTATTGACTTGTTGTTTTGCTCCTTTGTGACAAACAATGTAGCTGGTTTGCATATCTGGCATTATAGCTATTTATGGTTGCTACCCTCTTCATGTTTCCTTTTGAAATTGTTTCCTTTTGAAATTGTTTCCTTCCCGAGATTGTAGCTGTGATTAATTATTAGGTTCATTTTTTGGCAAGGCACTACAATAAAAAATCACTAATTGCTGGAATGGAATTTTAAAAGTTGAAAATTTACTATTTAGCTGAAACTATAACTGCGCTGTTCTGCTGGAATTTAAATGTGTTGAATTGAAACTTGCATAATTAGGTCAAATGTGCTGAATTGGAATCACGTTTGATCAAATTTACTATAATATGAATTTCTATCACTTGCATGAATTTCAATTGTGTTTGTTACTTGATTCTTATTCTAGTAAATAAGTTCTTAGGTCATTGGTGTATTGTCTGAAATGATTTATATCATATTTTTTATTTTCATAAAAATAATTAGTAGTTTTGGAAAAATTGCTTGTGTTCTGGAGTGCTTGTAGCATGGTTTTTTACATCATCTTTATGTGTGCATTAAAAGGCTTAGCCCTTAGGGCATCTTACATTTGATTTAGTGTCAAAAATTAAAATTTTGTCATAATATCAACTACAAGTTCGGCTCAATATCAAGTTGATTTAATATCAACAACAAAATACAATTCTAGAAATCTTGTAAAAAATGGAGGGAATGAACTGAAATTTTTGGAAACTGCTCATTCATAAACTAACAAACAAGAAATTTATTTTAATGCTCTACATGCTCATGTCAATTTAAATATTATATCATGTAAACTGTAGGAAAATTAATGATGCAGGATTGAATGATCAAGTCTTGCAAAGAGAGATTTCTTGCTAGAATTAATTAAAACGCAGCAACATAAACTTTGCAAAACAGTAAGAACGGTAGGCTATTTGAATTAGAAATATGTGAAGTTACTTGAACACTTGCATGTAATGGCTTGACATTGCAAAGGATATGATAATTGAGACATAACTCATGTAAATCAGCACAAGCACAACATTCAACAAAGGACAGTGCAAGTGAGGTTCTTTCTCTAAAATTTAAGTAGAACTAAGAGTGGATAAAATAACAAACTTGCAACGATGTTACCAAGAAGGAAGGCTAACCAAGTATCTAACTAAGAGGAGAATAATTAAGAAGAATGGTTTAGATACTTGGCTCAATAATAACGTAGTTGGGATTCTTGATGGCTAACTTCATATACTTGCTTCTCTTGCAAAATGCTCTCAGATTTCTATGGGATTCATCTTTGATGTTGGCTGAATTTAAATGTAAATGCTCACTGTTTTCTCCTTTGAGTGTGACTGATATGAGAGAGAAAAGTAGTTGCTGTGAGAAGAAATGAAATAGAAGAGGGAAGGGGAAGGGGTCGGCCAGCTTGGGAAAGTGGAACGTAGACAAGGCGACATTAAGTGGAGCTTAGGGAATTACTTGGGAATTAATGACATCACATGGGATTAGGGAAAAGTAATTAAGGGAAGTTTGACCAATTAATTATAAGTTTTGAATTATAATTAATTGTGCATAGATAAGTGGGGGAATTAATGTTTCTCTTTGGAAGGGGAAAAGTTGAAATTTACTTAGGGTTACTTGGGAAGATGAAAATGTGGTTTGGAAATCTCACAAATTAAATGAAAATCCGAATTGATTTCCACATTAATTATGCTTGGAAATACCAAAGGTTCAAGTGCATTTAATGTTGGAATATTAAGGGTTGCAAGAGAAGATGAAAGGGCATTTGTTGTTGGTAGTGAGACAGAATTTTGTGGATTGTAGGGGCTGCCAGTGGAGGTGGGAGACGCTTGGCAGGTGCAGGAGATGGGGGTATAACAGACAACAATGCCCATGACACATCACATAAGTTGAGGGCAAAACAGGAAATAAATAAAAGACAACAATACCCCTCAATAACAACCACAACATAAACAACTAAGAGGAGCAAAACAGGGAACAAACTAATAACATAAATAAGTCTCATACAAACAACAAAAACTAGAAATAAAAGGACTCAATCACGGGTGTAGATCGTCGACCTTTCCTACGATAAACTCTACGTGGTCCAATGCCCTCATCATTCTCCCGGGGTGGAAGAAAACTCGACCCTGTCAAGTAAGCAGTGCGTGAACTCTCGTACATGTCCAATAAGTCTTGATCAATCTTCTACAGCTCCTCTCTATCAAGCCAAGTATCTTCCGTCTCTGGTTTATTCTTCCATCTAACTAGATATCTATGTTTTCCTCCATCCTTGGTAGAGATAATTTCATCATTCAAGATAGTGTCAATTCTATTCGTTTGAGTTGATGTGGGTAATTTTGGAAGTGGAGGTAGGCTAGGGTGTTCACTGAGTGGATTCACACAAGGCTCAATAAATGGATTTGATCGGTTAAAATCAGGGCCCTCGTAAGCTACTAGATCCTCTATGTTGAAGGAGGGACTTATGCCAAATTCTGATGGGAGATCCACCGCATAAGCGTTGTCGTTAATCTTCTTTATCTCCTTGAATGGTCTGATACTCTTAGCATGCAGTTTTCTAATAGTCCCTTTCGGGAACTGTTTTGGACGAATCTGAACCATCACATAGTCCCCAATTTCAAATGTCCTGAATCGTTTCTTACTATCAGCTTGAAGTTTATAGGTTGCATTGCTTTGATTAATTCTAGAGAAATCTCTTTATGCAATTCATGCATATGGGATGCAATTCATGCATATGCTGACTCACTAACTCTGGACATAGGATTCATAGGGATCAAATCTATGGGTTGCCTAGGTTTAAAATCATAAACTATTTCAGAAGGACTTAGGCCCGTGGTGCGATTCACAAAATTATTGTAGGCACATTCAGCAATAGACAACTTAGAATCCCAGTCTCTTATATGTTCATCCACTTATTTTCTAAGGAGATTTATTACATAGGCTAGATCTGTTACATTTATTCTCCTAACCGAGTCATTGGAAGGTCAATATTTTATGTGACCAAACCATCTAAGCCGACTCTCTCTAATCTTATCCGCCAGTAGTGCCACTCCAACCTTTTCACGTATATACTCATTTCACATTATGTCTCTAAGAGTACAACCACTCATCCACCTAAGCATCCTCATCTCTGCAACACTTAATTTTATGCTGCTTTATGGCCAACATTCTGTGCCATAAAACATTGCAGGTTTCACCACCATCTTATAGAATTTTCTATTAAGTTTGAGGGGCATTTTTCTATCACACAACAGACCCGATGCATTCCTCCACTTTACCATCCAACTTGAATTCTACAAATAATATTGATGCGGACATCGGCACGAAGATTTGACGCATCTATCACAGGAGGCGTCGTAAATCGACGGCTATAATTTAAATTGTTATTTATGAGTTATTTTCAGAATTTTAGCTCTTATTTTATGTTATTTCCTGTTTTACCCCTAGGTTAGTTTATGTGAGTGTTGTGGCCCAATGAGCAATTTTGTAATTTTAAGTTTTTCTTATGTTGTGGCCTATATATAGGGCCTTAAGCTATTGTAATGATGATGAAGAATTGATATTAAAAATTTGTGTCCAACAATTGTGTTCTTGTGAGAGGACGATAGTGAGATTTCTATGGAGAGGAATTGGAGTTTTCACCAGTCGCAGGATGAGATTCCTAAGCTAATTATCACTTTTGGAAACAATTTCAATTCCCGTAACAGTTTTATTCCTCACAGCCAAATCCTGAAATCTCCTTTTAATTGCTTCCATTAGTATTATTCTCAATATTGGACAGTTTGAGTTATTTCCAAATCACAGAATTCTTATTTGGATGGAAAATCCCACGTCCCCACCTCATTTAATTCCTCCCCAACTCTTCTTGGAAATATTTCCAATCTCAGCCACCTCTCCTTAGCCGAATTCTCCCTGGACCTTTATTTCCTCACTATTTTCCCTAATTCATATCCCAGATTTACGGAATTGAATTTTCCCTCAGCTTTCCTTGTATCCTGCCGCCCCTTCTCCTCTCTAATTCATCAGATTTTTCTATTCGTTTTCACCGTCTCCCTCCTCCTCTTAATATTACCTGCTGAAAATTTTCTCAGGTTTTGAATAAGAAAAACCTGAAGAAAATCCTTGCTTGGAAACAATTCAGAACCTTATTATCCCTCTCCAAAACTGCAGCCACCTACCTTGCTTCCAACGCCTCCCTTTCAGTCGTTCTCCACCACAGCGTGAAACCATCTGTTACCCCTCCAAACCTTGTTCTCCCAAGCACTGAAATTCGGTATTTCTCTCAGATTTTGAATAAAAATCTGAGGCTGTTTTCAGATTTTAAGAGAAGAGGTGTGGAGCTTGCAACCTCTCTCCTACCAAAAGAAAATCTGAGATTTTTCTCAGGTTTAGGGCAAAGAAGTCCGAATTTCCTTCAG
The DNA here is from genome assembly GCA_019514585.1 of Dendrobium officinale. NCBI lineage: Eukaryota > Viridiplantae > Streptophyta > Magnoliopsida > Asparagales > Orchidaceae > Dendrobium > Dendrobium officinale. The sequence goes on from CM033692.1 coordinate 18,256,672, forward strand.
ATTTTGGAGAGGTGATCCTCTCCCTAGCAAAGTCATTTTCCGTTCTACATCAAATATCCCCATCTATTTCACCATTACTTTGAACAATAGACATGAGATATCTAAAATTTGTACTCTTTTTAATGGCGTGATCGCCCAAAGTCACAATGCCCTACAAGATCTATTACTATTAAGATTACATTCCATGTATTTGATTTTAGATCTACTCAAATGAAAACTTTTAGACTCTAAGATTAACCTCCATAATTCAAGATTTTCTTCAACTCTCTCTAGAGTCTTATCAACAAGAAGAATATCATCAACTAAAAGTATACACCAAGGTACATTATGTTGCAAATGTCTAGTAAGAACATCTATGACTAAAGCAAAAAGATATGGGCTTAAAGCTGATCCTTGTTGTAATCCAACTGAAATAGGAAAATACTTGGTCAAACCACCTTGTATTTGAATACAAGAAACAACACTTGCATACTTATCTTCAATGACTTGAATAATATAAATACTATTAACTCTTTTTTTTTTCTAGAACTTTTCATAACACTTTTATTGGAACTTTATCATATTGCTTTCTCTAAATCAATAGATATCATATATAGATCCTCCTTATTTTATCTATGCTTCTCCATCAAACCTCTCAATAAATGTATAGCTTCCATAGTTGACCTACTCAGCATGGATCCAAATTGATTTTGAGAAACATTAGTATCACGTCATAACCTATGCTCAATTTTGAATATTTTTTGCATGATTTTTTACTCATTTGAACTCTAGAGCGGCTAACATCCTACATTTGTTAAGTAGCATGCTACTAATTACTAAATAGAGAGCTCAGGCCAAGCTCAATTGTTCAAGTTGAATATGAACTTAATCTTCTGTGTGCTAGAATTGAGTAATAACTTAAATTTTTTTTTTTTATTTTTTATTAACAAAATTTTAACCATGTTTAACTTTTTAAATTGATGCTAGATATTTAAAGCGCAATGTTGGTTTGGCTTATGTAAAAAAGTCTACTAAAATGGCAAAGCCTTTGGATCTCCTTTCTTTTCTCTGGAGCGTTACTTTATCCACATGATTCATCATCGTGATCTCTTAATCTAAAAACGTGTTTACTACACTTGAATAACTTTGTTAATCATAAAAATGGAAGTGTATGAATTGATCAAAACAATTTGAAGCTCAGCTAAGATTGCCTTGATCCAAATGCTGTTCACCTGAGAAAACAGTTGATATTGAGATTGTTGCACATTTGCATTTACAAGTCATTGAACAGCAGAAAAATGATCGCGGTATTTAAAAAAAAGCTGTCCTTCTACCGCTGAAATCCTTTTATTCATATGTTTATAGTTGAGAAGACTATTAAGCCTATCTATTTTTCAACTTCTCATGTACAAAGGTACGAAATTACCTACAATAATAGGTTTAACTCAATATCAGGTGCTTTGTTTATGTTCTGGAGACTTGCATATTGCATTTTTTTTGCTTGACTTGATTCAAGCTAAGTTTATTTCGTGTTTTATCACCAAAACGGATACTAAGTTTGATGTACTTTGATCTAATATTGATTTATTGATCAGAAAAAGGCTTTTAAAATAAATACACCTAGAAGAATCTACATAATTATTACGTCCTCACTGGATTAAATTTATAATTATTTTGTTAGGATGCTTCATCAACATATATGACAGCTCATCCATGTTGAACATCATCATCATCCTCATCCCAACTTCTTAAGAGTCACCTCATTTAAATACTTTTGAATCACTGTTCAACATTTTAGCATTGCCTTGCTACAATTATTTTTTTACCATTTTAGCATTAACACCCTCCTCATTGCCTTTTTTTTCTCGATTGTGCATCCAATTAGCCATCTCACTCCCACTTTTTCTGCAGTGGTATAGTTATTCTACTCTTTGACGTTCGCCACATATATTGGTTGTTTGGGCCTTTTTTGGTTATTTTCTCAACACCTACAACGTGCAGAGTAGGACTATATCCAGTTTATTTGTTGACCTGCATGTTAAATCCAAAGGACAAAAAAAAAAAAAGAGAAAGCAGCTCACCTCATATCCTGCCGAATCCCACGAATCCGGCTGAAACGTCGCTTACCTCGGACTGTCGAATCCGCGAATCCTGCCCGAAATTCCGCCGAGGCACTGTACAACAGCGCCGAATCGCTTTTCCGCTATTCATGCGACCTCTCCTCGATCGAGAGTTCAAACTCTTCGTTAAATACCGACCCCAAGCTCTCTCGCTGCTCGTTCCACTCTCCACGACTCCTCTCCCGCTGCTTGCTCACGACTCTCCTCCCGCTCCCACGACCCGAGCTCTTCCATCTCTCCCGATCCCACTCCCATCGCTGCTTCCCATCTCCACGAGAAACCACTGCTCTATCCCGACCTCCTCCACAGCCGAGACCCACAGAGAGCCCGCAAGCTTCTGCCCTTGCCCGATCTCCTTGCTTCTCTGACGCCTCCAACCCGAGAGAGAGAGAGAGAGAGAGAGAGAGAGAGAGAGAGCACTTACCCTACCTCCAAGCTCCGGCCGAACCTCCCTGTGCCGACGCCTCTCACCCGATCTCCCTTCCTCACGTGAAGCTAGTCGGCCTATCTCCACTTAAAACCTAAAACCCGACTCAGTCCACTCACTCTGACTCGCTCCAGCTCACTCCATTTAAAACCCAACCCCAAGTTCACTCACTCAGCCTCCCAACTCAAGCCAACTCACCTGACTTAGCTCCTACTCACCTCAACTCAGTCCACTCAACTGAGTTCACTCAGCCTACCCTACACGACACCAAGGTGGAAACTTTTGTGTTCATTTTAGCATGAATATTATTAATATTGATAATGATAATAATAATATTTATTATTATCATTATTAACTTTAATAATAATTATGTTTATTATTATTATTATGTAATTATATTTAGTTATTTTTAATAACAGTTAATTATAATTAATTATAATTACTATAATTAAATATATTAACAATATTTAATTATTATAAATAATGATTAGTTTTAATTAAAATTTAATTATGATTAATTTATAATGGTTAATTATTAGTGATAATAATTAATCATAATTTATTAAAATTAATTATAATCAAATTTTAGTTTAAATTAATTATCATTATTTTTATAATTAAATATGGTTAATTATTATAATTATATTTAATTATTCTTAAATTATAATTAATTATTATTAATTATAATAATAAATTGGTTCTTTTCTCGATGTTTGCGACGGGCCGGCAAACCCCCGAGGCGCTCACGTAGCGTTTAGGGTGGGAAACCGGTGCGATGCTCGCGACGAGATAAGGATCCCTCTTCAATGCTAGCAACGAGCCGGCAAACCCCCGAGGCGCTCAAGTAGCGTTTAGGGTGGGAAACCGGTGCGACGCTTGCAGCGAAGGGGATAAAAAATGTGTTCTTTATTTTCATATAAGTACCCCCGAACGCCCACGTGGTGCAGAGGGGGGGAATCTATGTTTTCTCTAACGTCTGTTTTCTTCTTATAATCAACAAACATAAAAACCCTTAAATGCTCACGTAGCAGGCGGGGATAAAAAAAAAATTTCATTCGCGACCGCGGTGTCGTTTTTGACACCTACCTGAAGCGCTCACGTAGCGTCGAGGGGAATGGTTGCCTCTTGGTTTTTTTCCCTAAACGGGGGAGACGCCGGGAGGCTGCCGAAATTTGGATTGAAAATCCAATGACTTGAACAAAAAATGAGCTTGGACTTGTGGACTTATTTGAACAAACGAGCTTAAAATTCAAAAGAATTTGATCGAACTCAAAAGAACAAATGCAAAGAACTTTTTGACTTGGAGATTGTGGTTTGGGACAACTACAAGAGAACTTGAATTTGCACTTGAACTCAACAAGACTACAAAAGGATTTGAACTCAAATGAACCATGGGCTTGGACATAAGCCTTGAACTTGATTCATACATTATATGGACTCTATTGAACTTGAAACCAAGCAAATGACATAAACTTGATGATAATGACTTGTGGATCTAAATTTAAACCATGATTAGAGAGTCAAACTTTAACTCAATGGGTGTATGATCATTTCAAAGACCACAAGTATTAATCATTAAGTTTAATGATGCAAGTTCTCAATGAATATAACTTTCTCATAATCAAATATGTGTGTGACTCCATCATACATGTTTCAAATAATGTGCAAAGATAAGGAGTTCATAATTATGACATGTCTACAAGCAATGAACAATCACAAGGATATGTGATTTAGTCACTACATGAGGGCCCAAGGAACATAATAATCTCCTTGTAAATATAAATCAAATGGAAAGTATAACAATGTGTTTACAATCAATCCATGAAATAGAGTTTCCAAGGAATGTTGGAGATCTTCAAGCCAATCAGAATGCAAAAACATCGTGTGACAAACGATACGGTGTATTCATAAGTAAGGACAATTAGCAGATGAGATAACTGCTTCTACAACGCTCCGACAATCAACATCAAGATACAAATAAGCATATATGACCCGCCTACGAAAATCAACAAATGGTGCATGACAGTCTACCTGTACGAAGCAGCGAACAAGTCTATTCAGAAGCTGCTACGCCACCGGATCTGCAACATTCGTACAAGCAGACAGAAGGCGTCTATTTTATAAGTACCCCTGCACGTGCACTATAAATTGTATACACATAGGTACACTAAAAGGGGTGAAAATAATTATAAAACCCGCATGGGCCCCGGCGAGCGTGTTATTGGTACACACGTGACGTCTAGGGATGCTGCGCGGGTTGATAAGTGAATTCAAGTTCGAACCCGAGCCTCCTATACGGATCAATATGAGTCGACAAGGTTTGAACCAACAAACAAATATGTGGCCGTGGCGACCATAATATTTGTTTTAATACATTCATATTAGGCCTCCAATGCCTACAACAATATGAATTCACTAATAAAGGCTCAAAGCCTACAAAACCCAATCCTCTGTCGATAGCCCGACAGAGTCGACAAGGTTCAATCCATAAAAAGAAATAATCCCCAAACACCCCGATGATGGCCGTGTTGAATGCAGATCTCAACCGGAGGGGTTCCCAAACATTTTAAAATGTCTCCCAAATATCCAATAATCCAAAGCTCCACCCAAAAGTCCATACAAAATCCAAAATCCCAAAAATATTTAAAAAATGAAATAAATCCATCAACGCGCTTAAAGCAAAATCCATCCGCCCTCCGCAACAGTTTGTCGAGGCGGACAAATTCAAATTAACTCTAGCTCACAAAGAGCCAAATGCTTAGTCGAAAATATCACTAGGATCCATTCTCAAACAATCTCTTGCCAATAAGGACGTGGTACGTGTCCTCTAACCGGCAGTTTCGCCGCCAAATGGCACTGCAGGTAAACGGTTATGACCCGGGGCCCTCTGAACCGAGTGGTTTTGCCGCCAAATGGCACCACAGATAACGGTTATGGCCAGAGCCGATACGCTCCTTAATGGCGTTAAATCCTTGAGATATGAATCAATAGGATATGATCGATAGGGCACAAAGCCCTCTGTTAGCTAAGGTGGATTCAAATTTGTCCCCTTAGACAAACATCACCCCCGGTCTACAAGGTACCCTTGGACGAAGCAACCCATGGCTGCCGACAAGGATCCTTATGTCAGGTTGGGTCGACTACCTCCTCTGACTAAGTAGACCAGGGTCCATGATGGCCCGGGACGGCGGAACCATGGGATCTTGATCGGGTCTATCATCCATTCCCCCACCATCCGCTTTAAGTACAAGATGGTAAAATTTCTATTTTTTAAATATCAAATTTCCAAACATCCGAACTTTCCAAATTCTCAAATCCAAACCCAATTTCCAAATCTTCAAACTTCCAAAACACTTCCAAATCCAAATCCATTGCTGCTACTATATGCTAGATGCACGTATTTCCATACGAATCTGATTGATGACTAGCCTTAATCGAAAGTTCTCTCTCATGATTGAGAGGGGTAATTAACTATAGGGGCTTGCGCCTATAGGAAACCAGAACTCAGATCATAAAGTCCTCACAAAATGAGGGCGAAATCTCTGGGTAGTGTCTTATCTACAAACCCATCTGCCTTCCAAAATTTACCTCGGAACTTAGTTCGTTAAAACTCCCTCGCCGAATAAGAAAAGCGAGCGGAGGCCGAGGCCGAATTTTCGGAGCCCACATTATTATCATTTTCCGTCAAGATACTCTCTATAGAGCAGCTGATAGGCGCCTCTCCTTTTTGAGAAGTATGCCAAGTAGTTATACTTTTGCCCATCTTCCCAATTCAGCCAATCGACTTTGATTTCTCTATTCAACCCATATATGTTGCAGAAAATTGTTTCATTTCCATCAAATCATGTTGGTAAAAATTGCATGTAAGAGAATTTATTGTAGAGAAAAAGATCACATAAAATTTATCTTAAAAACATCAAAGCTAAGTTTGAATTGATGGTTAGCAGGACCATGAAACAATTTCTAATATTAAACAGAATAATCGGCAATAATTGTGAAGGAATAGCTAGCTTGCATGGGGGCTTGAGTTTCAAACATTTCAAAGTTTCATATTTTCTTTCTAGGGGATTTATGTGCACTCAAATATGGGAAAAAAGAAACATAATATTACATCTGAAAGCAAATGATAGCATTCAGCTTTAGTGTTGGTTTCTTGGAGAAACTCTCGGACAATTTGGCTAAGAAGCAGGCATTGTAATGCATATATAGCTCTACAAATATTTGGAGTCGTGGTGATGCCTTTTGCTTCTTGCAGATGCTGGAAGAAGCAGCTGGCAGTAGCAAAAGAAGCTCGCCGAGTAGATATTCTTTGCTACCGAATATATTTGAGTTACAGGCTTCTAGATGGTACTTCCCAGTTTAAAGAATTGCACAACATTGTAGAAGATGCAAAGGCTAAACTGGAGACTGAAGTTGGTCCCTTGAATGGAGTGTCGGCCAGGATGGCACGTGGGCTTGTAAGCAGGCTTCCTGTCTCCAGAGATGTGCAAAAACTATGTTCGCTTGGAATTGAGAAGGCAGAAGAGTGGCTCAAGTCTGCTTGTTTCTCAGTTACAAAGCAAAAAGGTACACTTCCAGGAACTTACCGTATTTTTCGAGTTTTGGCTAATTTATGGCCTTTAAGTTTGAAGAATGTTACCTTATCTTGCAGATTCACTTCCTGCTGCATGTAGATTCCAATTTGAGGAGATAACATCATCTTCTCTTTTAATTGTTTTAAAAGAACCATTCTCTTCGGCACCTTGTGCCATTAAGGGTTACAAGCTCTGGTACTGCAAGAACAGGGATCAGATTTACCAGAAAGAACCTGTCATAATCCCCAGGGCACAGCGAAGGATTCTGGTTCCAAACCTTCAGCCGTGCACGGAGTATGCTTTCCGGATTATTTCCTTCACTGTAGAAGGAGATTTGGGCCACTCTGAAGCCAGGTGCTTCACCAAGAGTGTGGAGATAATTCACAAAGAAACGGAGCAAGCTGGTACAGAAGGGTGCTCATCAAGTGGCAAGAGAGATTCCAAGGCCCCGCATACTGGGTCATCTGGATTCAAAGTCCGAAATCTGGGGAAGATTTTACGCCTTGCTTGGGCCCAAGAAGAGGGTTGCTATGATGAGTTCTACAAGGATGACCTAGAAGAAGAATCCTGTGATGGGAGCGGTGCAGTGAAGCCTGACAATGGTGAAGAGGATCAAGCAGAGCCCTTTGTTGTCCGTCAACTTGATTTGAACGTGGCATCAGTTCCTGATCTTAATGATGATCTGCCTCCACCTATGGAGTCCTCTCCAGAGAATGGATGCACTTCACAGAAGAATGGTCTTATAAGGTCAAACGGTAGTGGAGATTCCCAGACTTATGTGATCAGGGCGGGTGGTGAAATCCCAGCTGTTGAGTCTCACCCAGATTGCAGAAAACTATCACAACATCGACATGATGAAACCTGCGATGGCGACAGCACTTTGGTCAGCGGGGCATCCCTCAGATTCTCCCATGATTCTGGTCAGCTGGATGACAACTATGAATACTGTGTCAAGGTGATAAGATGGTTAGAGTGTTCGGGGCACATCGAGAATGCCTTCCGCATGAAGTTCTTGACATGGTTCAGCCTCAGGTCCACCGAGCAAGAGCGCCGGGTGGTCGTCACATTCATTCGAACCCTCATCGAAGAGCCTAGTAGTTTGGCAGGTCAGTTGCTGGATTCCTTTTCTGAGATTGTTAGCTGCAAGAGGTCACGCAATGGCTTCTGCAGTAAGCTCTGGCATTGACAATAGACACTTTGGTAGGAAGCTTACAACTTTACTAACAAATAGTGAACATCGGCCTCGGAGGTAAACATCAAAACTCCTTCAACTTATGGCTCTGCCTATATTTTCTAATTGTGATTGTTTTTCCAGTAGTTGCAGCCAGTGGTCCTGGAAGTAACAGGACAATTTTTTTTTATATATATAATTTCTCTAGTGCTGGGCGCTGATTGATAGTCGATTGATGATTTGTATTTCATTATATTTTTCAAATTAACGTGTGGCCACTCATTTTCTGTCTTTTTTTGCTATATCTTTCTGTGTATGACCTTTTGAGAATCACAGTGTAGTAGCAGTTATAGCTTTGTTCAGTTCAAAGCCATTTACATCTACATAAGTGAAATTCAAAATTATTGCAGAGAGTAGTAGGCTCAGCTTTTGCAGTATTTTATTGCTAGGCTACTGGCAGTGAGTGGCTATTATTTTTTTATTGGTTTTTTCTTTCAATTGCTTTGAGACTCTCTTGATGAAGAGCTTACTTGGCCTCATTACATAGGATTTCGAAACAGATTACTTGTGCTGTTGTCAAATCAACTCATCCAACTTAGGCTTCGTTTGGGATGGCTTTTTTACTGTTTCTTAAAGCAATTTTTTAGTACAAAAAATTTAATTTTTATATTTAAAAGCTGCTTTAAAAAGCAATAAGAAAGCCGTACCAAATGAAGGCTTAGTTTTGAGTGATTTTGATTTTAAGGGATTACTCTTTAAGGTTCATTTATTTACAAATTCATAATCATGATGATCAGCAATCAGAACTCTATGGGATGATAGGATTTGTTAAGGACACAAAGGTACATTGATCATTGGAGAGAGCATGTAAGTATGAGTTGTTTGTGTTCATTTATGTATTGAACAAGGACTACAATTTAGAAGGTTCTATTACTAAATAAGCAAGTTTAAACATTGTTTAGTTTTTGTAATTTATTTTAAATCCATGGATTTATTTATTTAGTTTATGCTAAAATTCTATTCAGGGATTTTAACACTAGCTTTTCCATTGGAGTTGGACGCTGCATTTATGTACTTAACAAAAACTCTGATGCTGGTTATAGATTATTTAGCTCAAGAGTAATATATTTTGTTTGAATTTAGGCTTTCTTTTGGACTGCTTTCTTACTGCTTTTTAAGATAACTTTTTAAATGAAAAAATTTCTTTCTTAATTAAAAAATTGCTTTAAGAAATAGAAAAAAAGCTGTCCCAAACGAAGCCTTAGTGGTTTCATCTCAACTTTGTCTTGAAGGGAAAGCAATCGACAACAGGAGGTGGCTGCTTGGATGAAACAAAAAGGTAATTTGTTTGATTTTTTATTTACAATTTTCTTTAAAAAAACTTATTTTTGAAAACTGTATTAGACTGTTAATTAGCTTTGCATAGCTCCAGACAGCTTTGTTGGTAGTCATTAATTTTGTGCATAGGGTTGTAGGGCTGAAATAGTGAAATTTGTATAAAATCAGTAAGTATGGTATCAGCAACAATGGTATGCTGAAGGTAATCGTTGAAATTCAGGTTTGCTGAAATTAACTTCTGGAATTCAGTCTAGGTGCTGAATTTATGGGCTGCTGTAGTTGAAGTTTGCAGATTTCAGAAAATAGTAAGAAAAAAAAAGGAGGAAAAAGAAAAGGAAGTAGACAAGAAATTTTGAAACAGAAGTGGGATAGTATTGAATGAAAAAAAGTGCAATTGAGATTTGCTTACAAAAGAAAAAGAAGACAAGAGGAGAATAAATTCCTAACAATGTGAGATACCCAAACGATGCTATAGGAAATAATAAAAATTTTATATAATTGAAAACTCATATTTGTTTTGTTTATGGTAGCAAATTTATGCATGTTATCCATGTATAAATTGTTGATTCATTGGGTATGGATTATAATAGCATATTTTATGATCATTAACAAGGAGGAAGGGTATTGAGAAAGGTGAAATAAGTCATAAATGAGGGATAGACCTGCATATGAAATACAAAGACCTAACGAGATAAGCTCATATTTTTGATATTCTAAAAGTTTGGAATTCTAACCTAACCTTGAATTAGAAAGCAGCTTCTAATTTTAAAAGTTGGAAATTCAGATCCAACTTTAAATTAAAAAGCTGGAATGGTTCAAAATCTTATGACTATCATATGACTTCTATAAATTTATTGAACGGTAAACAAAATAAAAAATGATGTTATGTATATCTTATGTCTAGTATAAAATTTTGTGTGTTTTCAATTGACCACAAACATGTTTATTTTTTCTTAAATATTTCTTGTATATTTTATTGAGTTCTAGATCATTAGCAATAGTTATATTGTAGGTAAATGGAAGAAACCAGTGGAGTAGTAGTTAGGGCAATAGACTCTTTAGTGTACATATATTTTTTGGTTGTATAAAGGGGTCTGAGTGAGAGTTGTACAGACTTTTGAGTTTGTAAGTAAATTTTAAAAGTTAGTAAAGCTCTGTATTTCAATTGAGATATGAATTTTATTTGAGGTATATTACATATGCTTCTTGTTATGAAGTATAAAGCTTGATATGTTATGATATGTTAGGATATTTTGAATAGACTACTTCCTAATTCCAATAGAGGTATTTTAGAATAGGTGTTAATAAGGAGTTTTGTTTAGATTCGTCTTCTCTGTTACACTCCAAGTTGATTATGGGGGGTCAAAAGAAGGTGTGACATATATGAGCACAATTAACTTTTGAGTTTCTAATGAGATTTCAACTATTACACAAAAGATGCCTCGATTATTTTGAGAGTTTAGTTTTTTTTTTTTTAAGGGTTTCATAGAGCTTGAGCCTGCTCACAAATCAGCTCGACTCACTTGCACCCCCACCTGACATCATGCCTTTGTGGCTCATCATTCTTGATCTGAGTCTTAGCTGTGCTTTAGGCATTTTAAAACTGCCTGAGTTATATAAGTATTTTCTGGTAATGCTATTTCTGCTGTGTTGGTCATGCCTTCGGTTTTCACTACCGAGATTCTTCTTATCTATTTAAGTTAACGCTCCATCTCCATATGCAGCCTTTTGAATTTTTCTATAGGCAGATTTTGCTTGGCCCCTCCTCGCCAGCAACTGCGACAGCTCCCATCATGGCCCTCAAGATCTCCAAGGATTTTTGTGCCATGCATGTATGGGACCATTTTGCGCTGCGAGTTATTGCCTGTAAATTAATTTTGTCGAAAGCTATAGTGTTATTCTAATTTTATTATAAAAACTAATTTTTCATTGCAATAAATTCTGAAAAATAATAACTAAACAGAGATATGACAAGATCCAAAAATCTATAATTTTTTTTTTCAGAGATTCAGGTTTCGTTTGGGACAGCTTTCTCATTGTTTTTTAAAGCTGCTTTCTAGTACAAAATTTGTAGTTTCAAAAAATTTTATACTAAAAGTTGTTTTATAAGAAGCAGTAAGAAAGACATCCCAAATGAAACTCCAAATAAGGCAAATTATTAGGTTCGGACACCGGGCGGGGAGAACCGTCCGGTTTTCTCTTTGTCTATATTAAAAGCACAGTCAAAGCGTAGCTGCTACAATAACTACTCTTTTATTGTAGACAGAGACAAAAATCGAACGGTTATCTTCGTTCAATATTCGCACCTAATGATTTCTCCTCAAACATAGCATCAATGGGAGGAATGACTTCCATGAGGGTCGCAACATATCCCAAAAAAAAGCTGCCTTTCTCTGAAGGATAAAGAAACGGAAAAAGTCAGCAATTCATTGCTACTCTTCTACGATTGACTGAGAAAGCCTTCCTACACTTATACTACAAGAAAAGCAGCAAAAGCAAGATATTGGGATTAGAATCCTGTTGATTTACACTTGTTATTCTAAAAATTTTAAGATTTGGGAAGATGGGCACTTAGAACATGGGAGCTTGTGTAGTATAATCGAGTTTCCAGTTCAAAAAAATGCCAAGTACAACACCAACTGCATTTCAATGCAGATTTGTTATGATTCTCTTTTGATTCCCTCTATTATTTCTAAGAACATTGCCACCTATGCTGATTTCTTTCTCTCGATTGTGAGTTCCAAAAAGGAAAAGAAAACAATTTCTTTCTTTTATCCAGATTTCAAAGGGAAAAAATGATGAACTATCATTTTTATAATGATATCCTCTTTAATATATAAGGCCATTATTTTATAAACTTAATTAGGCTAAACCGTTTAGTACCTATGAGTGAATATAGACTTCGTTTGTAACGGCTTTCTTACTACTTTTTAAAACAATTTTTTAGTACAAAAGTTAAAAATTTTGTACTCAAGAGTTGCTTTAAGAAGCAATAAAAAAGTCGTCCCAAACAAAATCATAATTTCATGCAACTATAGATGCAAATAGTCAATGTGTTGTAGTTGGACCATTTAACATTACCAACCAAAAAAAAAATATTTGTGTAATAACATATCCCAAAAATTTAAGCCATCTCTTTCTATTTCAATGTAATGATCAGAAGGAAAATCTTTTACACATATTCAAATCAACATATTTTTTAAACCATCTCCATCTATGTGATATATTTCACAAAAGAAAAGGAAAAAAAAAAAGCTTATTTATATGATGGAAAACTCCTCTAATGTGTAAGATATCAGATCAAAATAACAAGCATTGTTTAATTATTAAAGTTCCATAATGAGCACAAAATGGATCAAATAATACTATTTACAATAAAAATCCCTATAGTTCAGACAAACAAACAAGAATATATATTACATCTAAGCAAAGCCAGATGTGAATATCAAATTGAACTCATAGTGCTGGCTGCAACGTAGGCTAAACGGCTTCAAAATGAATGAAATGTAACCCAGCCATAGATATGTTAACTTACCAGCACTCATCAAGTACTGCTGCAGCTCCAAAGTTTCATCTTCTTCCTTTGAGCCTTCTGCTTTGAGGATGAAATCAGTAGAATTTAATGCTATTGATGCATTGTTGGAGGAATTGGATAAGCAACTGGCATAACATAAGGAGCATGCCCAGGAGGAATCATGACAGGAGTACCAACGGCAGCAGAAACCATATGACCTGGAACTGGATGTCCCATAGGTGTTCCATATATTCCCATAGCAGGAATATTTGGCTGTGGGGGCTGATTAATGAAGGATCCTACAGCTGGTGCAGAATTCACAATGGCCTGACCAGTGATAGGCCCTTGCGACGTAGGTGCGTCGCCACCATTTACATTTGTAATGTCATGGATGCTTGATCTGCGTCGATCTCTATTAATTGAATTTAGGCGGATGAAATACTTCTGGGCATGGCTTGCAACTTGAGTAGGGGTTCTCGACACGACAAAATTCCTCGATATGCTTCTCCAATCACCTTTGCCAAACTTCTCAAGGCCGAGTAGAAACAATCTGTCAATAAGAGATGTTATGTTTGATTGACAATCATAAGGAAGGTTTCTGTTTGGAAAAATCAAAATGATAAAAAAATGGAAGATAAATTAGTGTTTTAAACATGTGACCATGTCAATTATGTTTAGAATTACTAAGTTGTAAGTTTAATTTTTCCCTACGAAGACAATTGGTATGCAAATTTAATTGTGGAGTTTCTAAGAGGACTTTTTATTATGTGTGGATACCCTATCCACAGTAAAAGCGTAATCAACACGCAACTGCTACAGTAACTGTGCTTTGACTGCAGACAGAAAGAAAATCGGACGGTTCTCTCCGTCACCGACCGTCCGGTGTCCGCAAAGAATAATCTCTCCTCTAAGAGAGATCAAAATTTGTGAATTATTTATTAAAGGTACTTTAAAGATTTTGTTGTATTTTCAATTAACTTTTTTTTTTTCTTTATAACAAGAGGGGTGTAGTCATTAAGTAGCAATAAAGGAATTATGGATTAATTCTCCACAATCAAACAATAGAGAAATCAATAGTAATAGGACGTAAGCATCAATTGTGTGAACTTGTTTTTGTTTTTTTTTTTTTTCTTTTTATGCATTGTTCTTCTTTGCTGCTTTCTGCCATTTTTCACTCTGAGTGATGAATCAGGTTCACCTATCCTCAACAAGAACTGCATTTTCTATGTTCTTAATGCTACTTCTATATCAGAATGACAAGAAAGTCGGATTAATTTGCAGGAGTAGAAACACTTGTTTCATATTAGAAAAGAACAAGAACAGTGAAGCAATGGAGGAGATATTTTACTTTTTGAAAACACAACTGTGATGAAACAGGCATCCTTCAATCAAGAATTATAAACCTAGTTAATCTGATTTAGAGGGCTACAAAATAAACATTAAAACCATTGAAGGTAAATGAAACCATATCTTGTAAAGCATAACGTAAAATTAATAGAACTTCCAAACAAATCTCCAGTTGAAAGTGTTCAATTTGCTCTTCCACAACTATTGCAGCTAAAAAAAAAAAAACTAACATTTCAACATGCCATGGCAAGCATTCAATAATGTTCAACAAATCAGTAAAACAAGAAATAAAATCAATGATTTCCTTTTCTAGACCGTCCGTTCTCAAACTTGGATATAAGCACGTAAGCAGTCTTACCTAGAAATCTAAAAAATCATAATCTTCCAATAACTTAGAGAACGCCCTGGATACCAAATTTTAAAAATATATCTAATTCGCTCGATTTCTCCCAGCTAACACCTAGGAATTAACCCAAAAAAAACCCACAATTTTACAATCATCAATAAAAAGAAAGACAAGCTGGCGCTAATAACTAACCTATGCTCTTCTTCAGTCCAAGGAATTCCCTTCTTCCGCTCCAGATCAGATTTAGAACCGCCCTTACACTGCCCTCCCGAATCAAATCCTCCAGTCCCCGCCTTCCGATCGGCAAATCCGGAGTGCTTTTTCCCTGCCTGCTCGCCGCTTCTTGGGGACGAAGATGAATCATCAGCGTATCGCGGAATAGGAACCCTACCGCCATCGATGGCGTTTACATCCTCTACCAACAATCCATAGTGCTTTTTAACTTCAACCATAGTCTTGCCCGGAACCCTAGCACCCACCGCCTCCAGCCACCGATCCTCCGCCGCCGTTGCCGGCGCTGCGCCCTCGTCATTCGTTGGATAAGGTACCGTCGCCAAAGCGTTCTCGAATGCCTTCTCGTCCTCTCGGCTCCACCGCGCCGCTTCTACTACTCCGGCCGACGCCGGCAAGGACATCTCTACGAGGTACCGGAGCCGTTGAGGAAAGAGGATTACGAGATTCGAATCAGGAGCGAAGCGTGCAGTCCTCTTGCTTTGTTTTGATTAGCTAACTGCCTTCCTTGTTTCGGCGGTGGCCACTGACGACAAAGGAGGGAGAGAGAGAGAGAGAGAGAGAAGAAGCCGCGAAAGAACGGCGGACGCCAACGTAATACGCCGGTCATTCCTGTCAACGTGGCAATTTATCGATTCGGATATTTTGCATTTACGCCATAAAAAAATGCATAATTACGCCTTCTGATTTTCCTTACATATTTATACAGATGTTGTTAACATTTTGTAAATTTAAAGTTTTAAAATTTTAAAAATAGTTTTGAAAAATCTAAAGATTCGATTGATATTTACACTAAAGGCTTCCTTCAAGGCAGCGTTTTAACTGCTTTCTAAAATAATTTTAATTATTTTTTTAATAAAAAATTATTTTAAAAACAGTAAAAAAGTCTCAAACAAAATTATGTGAAGCTTAAATTATTTATTTATTTATCCAATTAAATTAAAAGAAAAATGAACCACTAATCTAGATCTTCACAATTTGCAAATTGAATAAAAATTTTGTAATTATTGTGATCAAATTATTGGGAATTTAAAATTAGACATTCTATTATTAAGAATCTAAAATTTTACATTCTAGAAGAAGAGATAACCCTTAAATATTTGGAATTTTTTTTAAGTATTTAAAGTTTTGTAGTTAAGGTTTCGCTTGGGACGAGTTCTGTATTAATTCTTAAAGCAATTTTTTAGTAAAAAAAAAAATAATTTTTTGTATTAAAATGCTGCTTTAAGAGCAGTAAGATAGCTATCCCAAACAAAGCCTAAATTTGGGTGTTTTGAAAAATGGTGGCAATTTGGTAATTTCATGTTTTTAATAGTTTTGCAGTTTCGTAGATTTTTTTAGCGAATTTTCAAAGTTGTTTGCATGATATCATATTTGATTGAATTTGGGCAAAGAAAAGAATTTTTATATTTATTTTGAATGTTTATTGGTGGGAGCAAATTACATACATATAAGTTTCATTTGAGACGACTTTCTTACTACTTTTTAAAACAGCTTTCTAATATAAAAATAAAAAATTTTATACTAAAAATTTACTTTAAGAAGTAAGAATGTCTTCCCAAACAAACTTAGAAATGAGAGTGAATTATGGCAACTCGTCCTCTTCTAACAACTAATTTTTGCTATATTTTAATAGCTAATTTAATATTTATTATGTAGTTTGACCAATTTTCTTCGCATCAATTGGTGGAATATTTCAATTTAGGATTGTCTTATGTTCCCTACATCTAAGAGATGTTCCAAGCCTAAGTTCCCTCAAGAAAGCGAGCAATTATTACGTCAGATCACCTAACGCGTCCATAGACCAATAATCACGCGCCACGTCACCTGAAACTCGGTATTGAGCACTCCAGTATTACTCGGTTTATGTCCAAATTTCCCGTTTTTTGTCTGAACGTAATAATTACTCCAAGAATGCCCTAACTAGTTTCAAAATAGGCTAGTTCAAAGTTTTTCTTTTGTTCAAAATCTTTATTTTAGTAATATTTTTGTCTTTTAGTTGCCTTGAACATCATAAGAATTTTTCTTTATACATTTTTCTTTTTTGTATGTGTGATGAATGAGAAAATTTAGATATCCCAACTATTGAGAGAACTCTTCATTTCACCCAAAATCTTTATGTCAATTTACCTTAACATCACAATTTTTGACACGACCCGAAACACGACCTGAACCCGACTTAGAAAAATCCGGGTTCGGGTCAACCCGAATCTGAAACGAGTCGGGTTCGGGTTCAACAAATCAACCTGTTTTAAAAATCGGGTCAGGTTCGGGTTGACCCAGCAACCTGAATTTGACCCGAAAATCCGAGATTGACCCTTTTTTACCCGATTTTGACCCGAAAATCAAATATTGACCTGATTTTTTACCCGAAAATTAGCAATTTTAGGTCAACTTCAAGTCATTCGTGTCGTGTCGGGTTGACCCCGACCCGAATTGGGTCAGGTTCGAGTCCGGAAACCTGACCCGTTTTTAAAAACGGGTCGGGTTCGTGTTGACCCGAACAGTGCCAGGTCAGTTCCGGGTTCGACCCAAACCCGACCCGCTAACCCGAATTCACACCCCTAACATCACAAATACATTTTTAGAGAGAGAAGAGAAGGAGAAACCTCCTTCTTACTTCTTAGTGATGTGAGACGAAATTATATCTAGGTTAGTAGATATTTGCTAAATATTATGAGTGTGCATAAAGCGATTAATAGGTCGTCATTAAAACTTTCTATAGGCATGTAAAAATGGATTTTAATTCAAAATTTTGAAAATTTATAAAAATGTATTAATTGGTTTTTGCACGAATGAAGTATTATTGGACATATTTCTATCTGTAAATTCATCCACTCATACATTGTTCGAAACTCTTCTTTAATTTCATGAGGCTTAAATTTATGTAATAGATAGGAATCATACCTAATCAAGGCATTGATGGATCATCCTTAAGTGCATTTGCTAATTAAACATTTGTTAATTAATATCATTAAAGATGATTTTTAATAATATGAAAATATAATAGGTTAAAATTATATAGATACACAAAAGAATCCATTGATGTGAACAAAGCGTCCCGACTTAAGAATTTTCTAGATGAAGTCTAACAAGTTGTTATAGCAGAAAAGTCTTTTTTTATTGGATAAAACTCACGAAGGGGCCTACAGATTAATATAAGAAAACTGTTACAAATACTTAAAGAATCAAGAGCTCGTCTAAAAATACAGCATTTGAATTAAAATCTAAACAGCTTATGATCGTACTAATACAATAATACAACCAAGAAAAGAAAAAGCCAGACAACCAAAGTAAGGCCAAAAGGAAGCCCACCACAGGAAAACCAGAAACTCAAAAGCGAGCAAAAACACAGTTGGTGAAACAAATCAATCAACACGAACAACTAACAAAAAACACAACCTACAATGAAAAAGAGTCAGTTCTGAAAAACTAAGAAGCATTCAGATCTAAAACCAACGGATGAAGCAACCGGCCAGCAAAAAGGCCCAACCAAGAGCACCCCAGCCAAAAACCAAACCACAACACCACAACCGAACCCCAAAGCCCCCATTCAGATCACAAACACCCCAAAAAGCTAATACTTGCTACCTTTTTTGGCCCAAATTAGGTACATGTCTAGAAAAGGAATAAGTACAATTTTAAAAAATTTGGAGCATTGCTCGGACCTTATAGGTTGAGAGAGCATCAAGCTTGCTTTCCTCTTAGTGGTTAGCTATTCAATTAATTAACCTCTCAATAATTTAAAATCATTAAATAAAATCAATAAAATTTATTATTATCAAATCATTTGTGAAATATTTAGAACATCTGATAAATTTAAACTTGAATTTTTTTAAAAAAAAATTGCTAATGGGAGATATATAATGGTTAAGGATTGAGGAAAAAATCATATAAATAATTTATTATAGAAATTTTGTGGGAAAATCTTAAGAAAATAATGTGTGGCCCTCTTTTAAGATATATTTATGTCCTTAAAATCAATCTATGCCATAGATTGAGATTTATTTTTAGATGAAATGAATCTATAAATAGTTATTTAATATTGATATAATTTATGAAAATACCTAGATATCCTTAATGTAATTTTCGTTAGCACTAATCTCTGTGTAAATCTAAGGACTTATAGGCCCATCTTGATAGAAATTGGATCTATATATCTTTACACAATATTTTTGCTATTTTTTTTTGTTAAAATACATTAATCTAGGTATGAAAAGGTTGTATGCTGCTTTAATAATTTTCCTAAACCCTAAATATATTATAGTAAGAGTTAGGCTTCGTTTGGGACGATTTTCTTACTGCTTCTTAAATCAACTTTTTAGTATAAAAATTAAAATTTATGTACTAAAAAGCTGATAAGAAGCAATAAGAAAGTCATCCCCTTGCTGCTTCTTAAAGCAGCTTTTTAGTACAAAAATTAAAAAGTTGTTTTAAGTAGTAAGAAAGCCTTCCCAAATGAAGCCTTAGGCTTCATTTGGTACAGCTTTTCTATTACTTCTTAAAGCAGCATTCGAGTACAAAAATTTTAACTTTTGTACTAGAAAACTATTTTAAGAAACAGTAAGAAAGTCGTCCCAAATGAAACCTTAGTCCATGATAGCTTCCTCATTGCTTTATTTTTTATGATGTAACTATAGTTCTTTTTAGCTATGGCTTTCTCCCTGTTTTAAAAAATCTATGTGCTATGAAGCTGCTTTTTATAACAACTTTCAAGAAGGTTACTTTTCTCGTAAAAACTTTACAACCATCTTGTATAAAATGCTGCAGTCACCCTAAACAAATTCTAAGTTGTCTTCTTCTTATTTTGTAAACAAAAGAGTACTATATCCCATAAAATATATTTAAAACTATAAAACCTTATAAATAAAAAAGAAGCTATAATTTTCTTTTGATAAAAGAATCGAACAAAAAAAAAAGAACATACATAAGTGACAAATCCCATAAATAAACATTAATTTTCTTTCATATGGATGACAGACTACTTTAATATTTTGGATGAAAAAGAAAAAGTTTCGCCGAAAAAAAAAATCTATAAATTAATTGGTGATAAATTTTATTTAGGTGATGAATTACATTCAAAAAATAATATGATATTTTTATTAAGCTATCTAAAATATAACTGTTCTTAAATTTTTAATGTAAATATTTAAATTTTGAGGACTTGAGAAAAAAAAGGCACGGAATGCCCTATCTCCAATGAAAATATCATTCGTATGTATATAATTACATGTTGCGAGGATCATTTTTTAAATATATTTAGTGTATTTAATCACAATTATATATATCTTATCGATCTCAATCTATTGGTTGGGAGTTTTGACTATCAATTAAGAGGCCTTGAGTAAGGGGCGGACCTATGCTCGGTTGAGGGTGGGCCTATCCTAAAAATTTAAATAAATTAATTTTAGTAATGATATTTTAGGTAATTCATTGGCAAGCTTATTTTACCTAAATTTTTATATATATATATATATATATATATATATATATATATATATATATATATATATATATATATATATATATATATATATATATATATATATATATATATATATATATATATATATATATATATATATATATATATATATATTTTGAATACTCATAAAAGTTGTATCAGACACAACTGAAACTTCTAAGCTTTGTTTAAAGTAGAAAATTATACACAATAGTTAAAATTTATATATATTTATTACTTTAGCATTAAATTTGCCAGTTGTTACTGCTATAGTTTAGATATCATTTTCTGTAATGAGAATTATCAAAATTTGATTGCGTAGTAGAATATATGATGATAGGTTAAACAACATTATACTGCCTTACATTGAAAAAGATATATTTAATTTGATTCCTAATGAAATTATAATACAATATTATAAAAAAACGGAAAATAGATTGACAAGCTTGAAATCATTTTTCAATTTATCAATCATAATCAAATACAAAATATTTTTTGTTTGAATATGTATTCATTTTGTTTTTCTAAGTAGTAGTCCATTTGTATGAAAATTTTGTCCTCCCTTAAATTTGAGGTTGGTACCGCCCTTGTCTTGAGTTTGAGTCTTGCATATGTGATATACGTGCGAATTTGCTTTAATTAACCTAAATGTTCACAAAAAATTTAATCACAACTCTATGAGATTTAGTTATAGAGATTTGAGTGAATTATATCTTAAAGGTTGTGGTTTCTAAGTTTTAGAGTAATTGATTAGAAGAAAAATAAATTCAAGGTTTAATTTTAAAGAATTCAAAACTCTCTTATTTGTTCATTTTTACGTAAGTTTAATAAGTCAACTTTGATGGATTTGTAATGCATTGTAATGTCATTGCGAGAAGAACCATTGTAGGCTCATCATAATCGCTGCCACAACATCGCGTTCATAACATTCCTACCACCTCTAATGCCATCACGATGCTCATGATGCTTGCAGGAAAATTATTCCATGTGGAGTCCATACGGGAAGAAGCATCCGGATTTACTACGTATTTGTTGAGTATTTATTTATAAATTCTTAGCAAATACTCAATAAATATTCAGCAAATCACAAATAATCAGCAAATACTTACAAAATACTCACAAATAACTAGTAAATACTCAACAAATCTAGACTGTTCTCTCCATCCAGACTCCGCACGTAATAATTTCTCGATGTTTGCATGCCCTAGGTAAGTTTTTATAATTTTATTTTTTTCTTATTATTGACTTTAATTAATTAAATATATTATATTTATTTTATTTTTAATTTTAAACAATTGCAATCAAATATTAGTAACTATAATTGGTTGCTAAGCCTTGCAAGTGAAGAAGAAGTTTTCTTATTACTGAATTATAGGCCATTCAATGTCTTTATTTCCTTACAAGTATTTGTGCATTAGTAATGCTAGACTGTGAGGTTGCATTTAAGAAAAAGAAATGACCACATAGTTACGTACGTACGTTTGGGTATTTAGGCTTCCTTTTTCTACACGTTCTTTCTCCTCTTTTTATTTCTTTTAGGATCAGCACAATAGCTTAATTATATTTTTGTTAATTAATTTTCTTAATAATAACCTACTTATTAGTTTTTATATATTATTAGTTATCTAAATTTTAATTATTAAAATAGTATTAAATAAAGAATTATTATTAGATTTTGTTTTTTTTTTGCCAATCTTAATAATTGGTATGTACCTTTTTTAGTACGTAAGTATCAAATATTTTAATTTTATTTTTGTTATGGGCTAAAATAATTAAAATAAACTTGAGTATAAATATGATATGGGTCTTCAATCTAAACAATGATTCTTTTATTTGTTTATATCTCATTTATGAGAGAATGCAGCTGTCCATATAGAATATTATTTTAGACCTCAAAGATCAAAACCCTATGTATGAATCTATATTTAAATATTTTGATGATTTCATCTGGGATTTTTATTTGGTGAATATTATGTTCATCCTTATATGTGTTCAAAAAATAGTGCAGGGAGAGCGGCGTATTAAAAATAGCAAGTTAGTCATAAAATTCAAGTATGTTTAGCACACGGCTTCGCTACTCAATTTTTTTTTTCGAACTAACCTCTTTTGCTCTCATCTTTATTAACCTAGGCTCCACTGTCCACTTTGTAATTCACTCTGTTCACTTTTGTGTATTGCAAAATCCTCCAACTCAAATAATT
The DNA here is from genome assembly GCA_019514585.1 of Dendrobium officinale. Lineage (NCBI taxonomy): Eukaryota > Viridiplantae > Streptophyta > Magnoliopsida > Asparagales > Orchidaceae > Dendrobium > Dendrobium officinale. The sequence continues at coordinate 18,279,384 of CM033692.1, forward strand.
ATCAAATGCACCCTCATAATCCCAACCCTTAGCCACCACCAGCCTTGTCATTTGTCGCCTGCCATCCCCGCCACCCACAACAAATCACCTGCTACATGCCAACACCACCTTCCACCATCGCTCTCAGGTCTTCCTTTCTCTAGTTATTACATATTCCTATCAGATTTCTAAAATACATATCTTTAAAATGAATCATAATACAACAACAACAACATCAAGCCTTTGTCTCAAGACGTAGGATCGGCTACACGAATCCTTTTTCTTTATTATGTCTTGTTAAAAGTCAAATTCTTTTTTAAATCTAATAAGAAAATATCATTTCTAATATTTTCTAAAAAAATCTTTTTAGGTCTACATCTACCTTTCTTAACATAAGTCAAATCTAATACCTCTACTTTCCTAATCGGGTCATCGAAAGGCTGTCATTTTATATGACCAAACCATCTAAGGTGCCTCTCTCTAATCTTATCTTCCGCTGGCGCTACTCCAACCTTTTCACATATATGCTCATTTTGTATCCTCTCTATGGTAAAGCCACTCATCCACCTGAGCATCCTCATCTCTGCAACACTTAACTAAGTATTATGCTTCTCTTTTAATGACCAACATTTTGGTATCATAAATCACTGCATCTCTCACAATCATCTTATAAAAATGAATCATAATAATAATTTAAATTTTATTTACATCTAATCAAATAATTTATATATTATAATACAAATATTTATTTTACATTGCACTTAAAACTCCTAAAATTCTAAATTCCTCCAAACAAACAGCCTTTAAACCCAAAAAAAATTCTCAAATTCAACCTACATTATATTTCATTTACTGCATTATTTATTTTTTATTTTAAATATATTCAGCAAAATGGCAACCACTAATTAAAAAAAAAAGAGAGAGAAACCAAAAGCCTATTTTTTTTTAATGGAAATAAATTCTCTCCAACCTAATTTTCGATTAATTTTTTATTTAAAATAGCAATTAAATATTGATTCCATTAATGACGAGAAGACGCCGTTTGGCTGACGTGTTGGCTTCTCTATATCTTACTATTAGGCGCCGCGAACATTATCTGCAGCTCCTTTATCTGATTGGTTGGTGGCGCGCCGCATTGTCTATTTCTCTCTGATTCCAACCAATCACTCACCACTTGCTGATTACGACCTCAGCCGCCGTCGCAGCCTACAGTTACTTATCCATTCGCTTTGGGTTTTTTGCAGTATTGGGCCTCATTTTTCTGAATTGTCAGTTCAGCTCCTTTTTTTTCCTAAGGACCCCACCAAAAAAAAAAACCTTGCTTAGGTATATTGTGCTGCTTTTTTTCTCATCTAACAAAAATTAATTACAATTGATAAAGGATTAATATTAATAATTTTTATTTAGCATAGTAATTATGATAAAAATTGCTTTATGATTATTTTAAATGTTTACATTTATAATTTTTTTCAATTTATAATACATTTTTAAAATTTTAATTTACAATTTAATAATTATTATAAATTTTTTATTTTTTTCTAGTATAATATTTATAATAAAAATTGCTTTATGATTATTTTAAATTGAAGCTATGACTAATTATTAATAGAAATTTTAGGTATTATAAATTTTTGTTAGGATTTATTTTATTTTCTTATTTTGATGAAAATTAAGGTTAGGATTTGCTTCAATTGAAATTTTAGATTTGAGATGTGACATACAATGATAGAATAAAAGTACCATAAGATGTAACATATTATTATTAGTATATATAAAAATAGAGAGAAAGAAGGGTAAAAAGAGATGCAAAGAAAAAGCTAATGGGCACCAAGCTATTATTTGTTGCCATTCATTAGATGCTTACATACACTTTTTCTTTTGTCTGTCTAGATTTGTATGGTACCAAGTAGCTTATATGCATAATATCAAGAGAGAGGTTATGATCTTAGTTTTGAATAAGAATTAGATACATATAAGATATATAAAAAAAATTATATGAAAACTTAAGAATTTCATTAGCTATTGGGAATAAAGTGAATTTTGCTTTTGAGTTTAAAGAAGATGTTGATATAATATAAAAAGAGCTGAATCATATGTATCTTACAATGATGCTAGTAATGATTTTGAGGTGTTCATGATTCTTTAGGGGCCTATAATGATGTGATGTCCCAGAATCTAATTTGAAAGAATTATTTTTTTAATCTTTTAATAAGCAACACCGGTGCTATCTAACTTCATTTATCAAAAATAAATAACAAAAAAAATTCTAGAATTCAAAACATCTATATTCCTTTCCTAAAAAATTATATATAATACTCATGATCTATATAATCATATCACAACAGTTCTGTCCTTAGTACAAAAACATAACTAAAATTAAAAAAAAAAAAAAAAACCTTGAACCTGAAGGAATCTTGATCAATCTCACACTCCTGCTCGATTGCCCTGACATGAAACAGCCATATATAATGAGATCAAAAGCCTAGCTGACAACCAAACCTATAATTGAACTCAACATAAGGCAAATGAGCAATATGCATGTCAATAATAAAATTATAATCATAACAGTTATATGATCATGAATATGTATAGAAACAGTAAAGCTTACATGCAATAATAATAGAATAAGTGAATCGTAATAGTAATATAGTGATCAGCTATTGCTCAACTACATATACAAACTCCTTTTCAATGCATTGTAGTGAATATTCGCGGCAGCAGAGAAATATATAGTTTAACGTCTTAGCATTGTACGATGATCAATCACACAAGCATATAAGAGAGAGAGAGAGAGAGAGAGAGAGAGAGAGAGAGAGAGAGAGAGAGAGAGAGAGAGAGAGAGTAGCATTTGTAAGAGACACTAGAGTTTTTATGTGGAAACCCCTGAAAAGTGGGAAAAATCACGGGGGTCTAACCAAGTTTGAATGAATCCACTAGTATTTACATTCAATTACACATGAGGTCCTTCTTAGGGAAGGCATTGGCTTGATGGTACAAATGTACATCATATAGAGCGCATTACATGGTGAGAGTTACAATAATCAACATAAACATGTTTGTTTGGTTAGCATTACCATAATTGATAAGATAGAGGTTGGACAGATCATAGTTGGCAGTAGACCGGGGTCAGAAAGACTGTTGTTTAGTGATGGAGGTCGGAACGACCATAGTAGGCGATGGAGGTCGAAAGGATCGAAGTCGGCAGGAGACAAGAATCCGAAAGATTGTAGTTGGCAGGAGACCGGGGGTTTGAAAGACCGTTCTCTGGTGATGGAGGTTGGAATGACCATAGTAGGCGACGGAGGTCAGAAGGATCATTGTCGACAGGAGACTGGAGTCTAAAAAATTGTTGTCTGGTAATGGAGATCAGAATGACCATAGTATGCGACGTAGGTTGGAAGGACTATAGCCGGTAGGAGACTAGGGTCCAAAAGACCAAAGTTGGCAAGAGATCGAGGTCAGAAAGACTGTTGTAGTAGGACGGTACTCTGGTAGAACTCTAGGTATCAGGTGGTTGCCCAGTAGAAGTCTAGGCCTCGAGTGGTGGTCAGATAGAAGTATGTGCCTCAAGTGGTGGTCCGGTAGAGCTCAGAGCCTCAAGTGGTGATCCGGTAGAGGTGAGGGCCACAAATGGTGGTCCGGCAGAGCTTAGGGCTTCAAGTGATGGTTCGGCGGAGCAAGGACGTTAGGAAGTGGTTCGACGAAGGTGAGGGCGTGAAGTGGTGGTCCGGTGGAGCTCAGAGCTTCAAGTGGTGGTCTGGCCGAACAACGACATCAGGCGGTGGTCCTGCAGAGATGAGGGCCTCAAGTGATGGTCCGGCGGAGCAACAACATAAGGCGGTGGTCTGGCAGAGGTGAGGGCCTGAAGTGGTGGTCCGGCGGAGGTGAGGGACTGAAGTGGTGGTCCGACAGAGCTTAGAGCTTCAAGTGGTGATCCAACGAAGGTTTGTCGAAGGCGAGGGCCTCAAGTGGTGGTTCGGCAGAGCAACGACGTCAGACGGTGGTCCGGTTGAGGTGAAGGCCTAAAGTTGTGGTCTGACAGACCTTAGAGCTTTAAGTGGTGGTCCGGCAGAGCAACGACATCAGGCGGTGGTCCGGCGGAGGTGAGGGTCTCAAGTGGTGGTCCAGCGGAGCAACAACATCAGGCGGTGGTCCAGCGGAGGTGAGGGCCTGAACTGGTCGTCTGGCGGAGCTCAAAGCTTCAGGTGGTGGTCTGGCAAAGTAATGATGTCATGCGATGGTCCGGTAGAGGTGAGGGCCTCAAGTGGTAGTCCGAAAGAGAGACGATGTCAGGCGATGGTTCGGCAGAGGTGAGGGCCTGATGTGGTGGTTTGGCGGAGCTCAGAGCTTCAAGTGATGGTATGGCAAAGGCGAGGGCCTCAGGCGGTGGTCCGACAGAACTCCGGCGGTGATTAAGGAGGAGCTTCTTCCTTCTCTTATTCTCTTCTTGCTTGGATCCCCTTTCAAGAGAAATGAGGGGTCTATTTATAGATTTATGGAGTGGCATGGCTCGTAAATAGATAAGAGATCAAGGGCAATTGGTTAGTGGTTGGATAGACAATCGATATTGAATCCCTTGATTATAGACCGTTCGTCAGACATTTGAAGGTCTTAGTGATGTCGGAATTCGGCGATCTTGGGCTCATTGGATTTGTCTCATCGAGATGCTCGATTTGATTAGAAGCACATAATGTTTGAAAACCATTTGGTAATTCAAATTGTGATACAAACCTTCCAATAATGCTTCAGGTCTTTGATTTGAACTCATTTGGGATTGGATTGAGTTGAATTTGGTGTCGTCGGGTTTGCATTTTTGAGACGTTCAGTTTGACTATAAGTTTGTTGAAATCGGAGATCAGATGGTCCCAATTTTAATCTTGGAAGTTTCCAACTTGATTTTGCATCGAGATTCGTGTCCTATCAAAATAATTTTTTGATGATGTATCAATTCTAATTATTATGAATGAAATAATAAGTTAAAAAGAATTATATAAATATTTTTAATCCATATAAAAAATTTACTGCTTGAATAATTGCCCATTGTAAGCGATAGGTGAAATGTTGCAATTTCACAAAAAAAATTTACATGTGCTTGAATGATTTTAAATTAAGTGTTTGTACTTTTTTTTCATGTAAATTTCTTTTCTTATAGGGTACAATTTGGATTAGATTAATTTTTAAAAAAATAAATATGAGAACAAACTAAAACTTACTAATTTTTTAAATTACATTTAAATTTAAATTTATTTTATTTAAATATTTCTTAAAAAAAAAACCCTGAAACTAATTAAATTTTTAATATTATTTTTAAAAAAGTTAGCTACAATTTAAATATTTTTAAATTTATGATATATATATGCTCTCTTGAAGGATATTTTGAGATCCCCTCTTGGTTTCAATTAAAAGAGGCGTAGGGGTTTTAAAAATATCAGTATTTATTTTAAAGCAAATAAACATAATATAAAAATTTATGTATTTGAAATGTATCATTTAGTGAAATTTTTATATATTTGAAAATCATTAATTTTGATGATTTTCAAATACACTGTAAATTTATTGTCATTGTCACCGGCCATCATCACTTTTTGCCAATACACCATTCAGTGCAACTAACCACCAATGTTGCCACCGCCAACCACCGCTGCTGCCGCCACCAGTTATCTTAAAATTTTTAACAAGATAACAGCACATTTGGGCCAAATTAATGGGCCTCGCTGAGCCCGAGGCCACTCGGGCTATAGCTTGGGTTCTGTAGTTATCCATTGAGTGATGAGTAAAATATATTATTTTCAAGCCATAGTTGCCACAAATTCAAATATTCAATAAAATTAATTGCTCAAAATTCATCCCAATATTTTGAGAAATATTAAATTTCATGATAAGTACAAATAAATAATTTTTAGGAGTTTCGTTGGATGTATACATACATTGGGATGTGAGTGCAAAACTTTTAAGAGTTATTAGAGTGCTATGATCTCTCATTAGAATTTTCTTCCTTCATTCCTCTATGTATTTCAGGAGAAATTATTATGTGTGGAGTCCGTACGCAGAATGCCATCCGGAGACCAACCAGAATGCGCCACGTCAGCAGTACAGAGCAAAAAGATGATGTGGCGTATTCTGAATGGTCTCCGGATGACATTTGACATCTGCACAGAATAATTAATTGTATTTCAGAGAATACTTCTCGAATGGATGTGGGGTTTTTTTATCCAAATATTTTTTCTCGGACTTCCTTAAAATTTTTATTTAGTATTTGAATATATTTGATTATTCGATTTTTCTCAACAATTCTCTTTTACTTAAAGGCATCTACTAGATACTCCCAATCCAGCTCTTCATACACATCCACTAGTTGCCAATACTATTGAGAGTGGCAAAAAGATCACATTGTCGAAGATCATAGATGATACTATAGTCCAAATAAGTCTCTTTTGTAGCATTCCATATTTCTTTTGTCATAACATAGAACATGAAAAGTTTAACCAATTTTATTTTCCCTGCTGTTGATGAACGAGGGAAAAATTATTAGGTGCAGAGTGCGCATCGTACCTAGCAGTATCCAGCGGTACCAAGTGCGGGTATCGCTAGGTACCCAATGCTTGTGCGGACGGTTCTCCCTGTCCGCACTCCGCACCTAATAATCTCTCTGAGCGAGGACATCACCATATTATTTTTGTCTTCCTTGGGAGGAGGAAAGACTACAACCATGGATACTTATGAAAATCACAACTAATAAGGCCCACTAGAGATTGTTTTGAACATTCAGTTTGTGCCCAATAAGTGATAGATTTGAGAAGTTTTTATAACTATAAATGTGGCCATGAAAATCTAGCTACTATGATGCCCACACATACCATCGTTAATAATATCAATACATGCCATCATTTATGAGATTTATGCATGCCATTAACACAAACTCTAACTCTCAACGTAAGCACTTGGATTTATGATAAATTTTTTGGTGTCTCATCACATCATCTCATAGGAGTACGACCAAATAAATAATCAAACAAATTTTAAAAGATAGCTCTCACACAACATGGCTCTTTCAACTTCCACTACGTAATATATTATGTATGTTGTATGTTTACTAAACTGCTGATCAATGTCATTCCCCAAGGAAGAGCATCATTTGTAACTGATGAACAACACTAGTATAATCATTTTAACTTGGTTAGGTCCACAATTTTCCCTTTCATGGGTTTTTCACATAGAAACTCTTGTGTCTCTTAAAATTATTATACTCCTATCTTATCTGTGTATTCTAGTAAATTCTACATCTCACTTCCGCCACAAATGTTTTGACATGCAGCAATTATACTGATAGTACTGCGAGACTTCTTTGAACTTAACCATGTTCCAAAAATACAATTTTGTTGGCGAAGAGAAGAACAAAAAATGAAATTCCAAAAGAAATATCCAATTTCAAAAGATTAATCTCAACTAAATATGCTTGAATTCATTATCAAAGTCACCTTTACAAGAAATATCAAATAATAGCCCTTAATTCTTTTTTAAAAGAAACAAAATTGAATAAAAATATCATATTTAAATATTTTTTGAGTTGAAAAAAATCTTTTCCTGCCATTCTGCTAATAATTGTAGAAATAAACTTCTTACTGACTTATTGGATCAATATAGTTGCAGTAGATAGATGTAGATGAGATGAAATTACTAAAGAACATCAGAGTATGAATCTTATTTGTTCTATTTATACATCAAAAAAAAGTTCAGAACCTTTTGGACCACAGATCCCGTGATGGTGGTTTCTGCTTCATGTGAGCTGGAGAGCATTCTGCACTTAATTTTTTTTACTTTTTTTGTGATGAGGAATTAGTGCTCTATTGGTGTGTTGGGCTGAGTTCCTCTCTTTCATTTTTCAAAAATAATTTTGCTGTGACATTCTTCACACATTATATATTGTGCATAGTGTCTTATGTACAAGAGATTATTCTGTGTAGATATCGAATACAATTTATCATTCGAAGACTAATCAAAATGAACCAAGTCAGCAGTATCGAGAGGTAACAAGCGATACTGAGCCGCGGTATCGAGCAGGGAATTGATGGATTTATGAAGATGGTTTAGCACGGTATCGAGCAGTACCGAACAGGATAATAAGCAGGAGATGATATGTTACATTCTGATTGGTCTCTGAATGATATTCGACATCCACACAGAATAATTTCACTTTTTGTGCACATATCTATAAAGGAAATAGTTAGTGGCAAGAGAATGCTTTCATCTTTTAGTATTAGTGGATTTATGAAGATGATTTGTACTATCTTTTAACTGGCGCAGGACAATAAATGTTCTAATAGATTTGCAGGTGGATGGTGACATATCAAGGCTCCATATTGATGGTTTGACCATTGGGTGTTGATAAGAATAGATAATAGCCTAAAGTTGTTTGATGGTGCTTAGACATTGAAAAAAAAAGGTATGATGGCGAGGAGATAGGAAGGCTTGCTAGAAGAGGAAGTTCTCGTTGGTATGTGTCATATGGGGTTAGTGGTGGAGTCAGAAACTTTTTTTGACAAAATTTTCTCAGTTTTTTTCATCCAGATTTGAATTAGCATAGACAATTTTAAAGGAAAAAAAAAGAATAAATCCTAGCTATAACAAATTTATTCAAATTTATAAATTATTATTCAAGTTTTTTTGAGATTATGCCGCTACTTTCAAAGTCTATAATGTTTATTCAAAATTATCATAGACAAAATGAGAAAAGCTCACAGTTATTATGTAGGCATGTACTAGGATTTACTACACTTTTATATATGCTTTTTTAGATTGATATGTGATAGTGTGGATATTGCTTGGTTCATCGTCATGCTGTTGATTGGACTGCTGGATTTATAGGCAGGCTTCAACATAGCGTGCTTTATTGACTGTTCCCCTTGAATCCGCCGTTGTATGGAGAATCGACATGATATTGAACTGCTAGTCAATGATGGTGGAGCGAGTTTGCATTGGAGGATGATCGAGCTTATATATATATGACGAGTTTAAAAATTTTTTGTTCTAGTTTATTAATTATTAGAATAAATGAACATAAATGGGTTTTGTATAAATGAGTATCTGAGTATTCATTAAAAGTATTTTGTCATGCCTTGATTTACATGATTGTACCTTCTTTCCTGAGTGCCAACAAGAGTTAGAAATTTTTTAGAATTTGGTGGCTTCAAAAGTGCATGTGAGGAGGAGAAGAGACATTAATATGTGGTAAACCAATTGTGGATGTTTCTTTTGTTATTCTCCTTGTTTTCGAGTTATTAGCCTTAGGAATTGAGCAAGGAATGGACCATATAGTAACTCTTTTGTTTTATATATCATTGCTATATGACTGTGGCTTTTTTATTAGTTGATCAGACTCTCCCTCATGTATTATAAGCTTAAGCTTAGTTGAGACTGAGGCTTCGGGACGACTTTTTTACTGCTTTTTAAAGCTACATTTTAGTACAAAAATTAATTTTTTGTACTAAAAAACAGCTTTCAAAATTAGTAAGAAAGCTAACCCAAACGAAGCCTGCATCACATAAATCTTGATGTCCAATGTCTTGTGGTTTTCCTCTCTTTTGTATTTTTTTGTGAAACATAGCTCCCAATTCTGATAATACTTGCACATTAGAGTCATGTGGAGCTCTTATTAGAAAAATAATTTATCATCTCATCATTTTCATAATCATCACCAAATCTATGAACTATTGGATTCTTATGATGAAATCAGATTTGATTTGACATCTGCATTTTTAATAATAAGCAACTAAGGATTCATTTGTGACAGCTTTCTTTCTGCTTCTTAAAGCAGCTGTTTAGTACAACAAATAAAATTTTTATACTACTAAATTACTATAAGAAGCAGGAATAAAGTCGTCCCAAACGAAGCCTAAAGCAATTGTTGAAGCGGAGCTTTTTCATGATTAATACAAAGATGTAACTATAAAGAGTCTTTGAAAATACTTTTAGCAAATTAAGTAGTTTATCTACATCAGTTAGGCTGTAAAATAGAGTTAGTTATAACAAGTTAGGAACTGAAGGTTGGTACTATTGTTAGCCTTCAAATTTCAATATCTCATATGTTGCTTTCAGCAAAAGGTGGCATGGATGAGAAGTGATATATAAGTTTAATGATTGCCTAAAAATATTTTTGATATTTTTTTATTTCTATTTTTAATATATAGTTATAATATAATCATATAAAATGACAAAATTGATTTATTTTATGCTTATGTGAAAGTGTTTAATTCAACTTTTATATGTTTGGGACTCCATCACGTACCGCGTGGAGTTATATTTTCAAGTATATGATATGATTGATGATCAATAAAATCAAAGTAGAAAATTTTTATAGCAATAATAGATCCCAGAATGAAAGTGTGATTGTAGGAGCAACCTTCAATGTTCAATTCAGCTATAAAAGTTTTAAAAGAATCTGATCTTGCTTAAGCAGGAGGGGATTCTCTGTTGGAATCCATCACTCTTTTATCTTTAGATTAGACAACAACAATGAATAAAGAATTAGATTATAATGGATGTTTGATTTAACATGGATAAACGGGATGGTGAATGGGTATTGAAAGAGGGAGGAGAGCGGGGAGGAGTATAAATAATTAGAATTCAACTAAAAAAGATGAGAAAAGTATATGTGAGTAGTAATAAATTAATATTTTATTTAAAATAAAGTTTCTTAACACGAGAATTTAGCTTAGGCGACAGGGTGATTGTTGACCTCTCTTTTGACATTGGAGGGTCTCTTGCTTGTAGTATAGTTTTTAGCTCATTGGCTCTCATTTGAGGTCAATTATTTGGCCCCCTTCTTGTGGGCTAGTAGAACTCCTATATTTCCCCATTGGCCCTGGCCTAATTATCCTATTCATAAGAAAGCCTAGAAGGGTACCTATAACCAATCTTTAGTTAGCCCAATTCCAAGCCTAGTTAAAATACTTAAGACCTAGCTTGACCACCAATCAACCCCCACCTAGCACTTAGATAGCTCAATAAGTAGTTTAAGATATGATTTCCCTATTAAGATTAAAAAAAAAAAAAAAAGATAAACCCTAGCCATCCTAGGGGTGAGTAGCAACAATCAACGACGTGAGCTTGAACTTTGGGGAAAGAAAACAACATCAACTTCATTGCGCCCAAATTCGAACCATAAACCATGGCTCAAATTAGTTCAAACTTGAGCAAGCTCTAAAGGACTTACAACTCTAATGGTCAATCCATAAATAAAAGCGATTATCCTTCATTGGGGGTATTTTGGAGGATATTTGCTTAAATAAAAAATAATAATAAGGATATCACTTCAAACCAATACATTATGAGGGATGAATTTCCCCATATAGATTCATACTCTTTTAAGTCATTGACCTTCCTCTTATGCTTTGCTTCATATATGTCTTACCCTTCTCATCCTCACCTCTTTTATTATTGTACTTCCCTTCATGCCTTGCCCCTTCATGCCCCGCCTTCACGTTGCTTTTAATGCCTCTGTAGAACCCTTCCCCTCGATTGCTCTCCTTCACCAACTAGCATGCCTTCTTCTTCTTAAGCACCTCCACTATGATCTCTCATCATGTCATCATATGCCTAAAGTGTCACTGCCTCCAATATTCATTGCCTCACCTCAAAAATTAACATCTCTCCTCCAAGTGAGGGTGCATTGTGTACCTTGTGCATGGTGGATATCTTTAAGAAGCATGCTCTCAACTCTACTACTCATATATCAAATCATTCGAGTAGCCCAAATGGTCCACATGTATGCAAGCAATCAATTTTTCCTAACATAAGTGAATGAACTTGCTTATTAATGAAATTTGGATAAGCCAACAATCTTGTTCAAGCTAGTTATGCTTTCCCTTGGCCTTAGAACCCTTCCATGATGATGATGCATTGTGTTAATTAGAGTAGACCAAGAAGCATTTAGCGTTAACTTGATTAAACTGAGAATCAACTCGTAGACTCAATGTGCTAGCAACTAACGTAATATATTACACTAGATAGACCAACTCCATATGATCAACCATAACATTGTCTTCCTCATTCCATCAATGCATATGTTACTCAATCAGTAGTCATTGGACCAAGAATAAATGACCAATTACCTCCAATTCAAATTTGATAGAGGCATACCCTTAATCATCACATGAAAAATTCAATGACTAATTGTTAGGACCCTTATCACATGGACGATTCAATGGTCGGTCAACAACTTATATTATTCTACTTATGTATCCACATTAGGGGATCTTAGATGGTTCTAATGATGTTTTAAAAATCATTCAGATAACTTGGTGATATGTTGTCTCACTTTCCAAAATTAAGGATATGCTAATTTTTTTAAAAGTTCATTTAAGTTGAGTTGTAGTTCGTAGATATTATATAATAAATAAACTATTAAGTTAAAAAAACACGTGTTTTTATTGCACACACATATAATAGGGCTTATAGATTTATCATTAAATACTTTAGAAAAAAAATCTTGAATATGTCAATTCAATAATTATAGATTTTGTTGATTGTTTTTTAATATCAAATGTAGCCTTCAAGTTTGAGAAAAGGCTAGTGTGAGCCTCCTTTGTAATCCACCCTTACACAACTTCTTAGGCATTACATAACACTAATATGTTAGGACAATAATATCTATGTTATATTATATTGAGTAGTTAAAATCACTTTTTTGTGTTTTTGCGTAACATTAGTTTAATGGCCAGGTAGCTCATTAATAATGTTATCCTTATCTTCAATAGAGAGCTCTAAAGTTTCAGTGAAAAAAAAAAAAAAAAAAGTTGAATGTAAAAAAGAAGGCTTATGATATAATAAATTAATGCAAACATATAATAATAATAATAATAATAATGGCTAAATCACACTTTTTTAAGTTGTGTATGCTTCTTCAATCACCACTAGCTATTAATAGGATCACAGATGTTGGTAATTAGGCCTAGGGGTGTCAATTTGACACGACACGAAAATCTGACCCGAAAAATCCTGGTTGGACCCGACCCGATTTCAAAACGGGTCGGGTTTGGGTTCTCGGATTCAACCCGTTTGAAAAACGGGTTGGGTTCGGGTTGCCGAGTCAACCCCTGAAATCGTTTAATTTGAACTGCCCCCGCTGCCCCGCCTGCCCGGGCACCACCTGTGGCCGCCCGGACCCTACCCGTGCACAGCCCGCAAAGCTGTCGCGCCTGCCAGCGTTTGCGCCCCGGGCCCGAGACTGTCCGCACGTACTCGCCAGCGCGCACCCGTGCTCGCCCGTGCGCACCCGTTCTCGCCGCGCGGACCCGCCCTTGCCCACGCACGCGCCTGCTCGCTCCCACGTGCACCCGCTCTAGCCCGACCGCGTCCGTGAGTTTCAGGTACCGTGTCGTGTCGGGTCAACCCGGTAACCCGCCGAGTCGTGTCCGGGTTCGGATTTCCGACCCGTTTATCTACCCGGTTAGGGGTAGGGTTGACCCGTTTGAACCCGGATCAGTTCTGAGTTCAACCCGAACCCGACCCGTGACCCGAAATTGACACCCCTAATTAGGCCTAAAGGAGTCAAACTCACTAACAAAATTGTTACCCAAATCGTACTTTTCCTAGGGCAAACAATTTTCTAATCGAAGCCATGAAATCGATTAATGAATTGCGTTGATTCAAGTTAATTCAATTAGGGCATGAATAGACCCAATTTACTTCGATATCACCTCATCATAGTATCTATATATCATACAATTTTGAGCTCTTTTTCTCAGCCAACCTAACAATTAAGTGCAATAATCTCTTATAGAATATTAGATATATATATATATATATATATATTATTTTATTAGAGATAATATATCTCCTATAAGCTGTATTCCACCAAGGTAATTGCTGATAATGACTTCTTATCTCATGCATTGTAGGCTTCTAGCTACCTATGGTGCAAATGAGAGAAATATTTTTCAGTTTGGCGCTTTGTTATATCACAACAAAATTCCATGCAAAAATAGAAAAAAAATGTACTTCTCATTTTTAGAGAAATTATTACGTTTATACTCCGGTAATAGCTCGTCTTCATAGTCCAATGAAATCAAATCATGTGGTTTGTATACGTCCTGTGCATAACGTATACACAAGATATGTATAACATACAAGATCTATACAAGCCACGTGGCTTGATTTTATTAGAGTCTGGACGCATCAGGACTCGACACATAACAATTTCTTTATATTTTAACCTTTCTTCGTCCTTCTTCCTAAGATTTGGGTAAACAAAAATCTCTCCAAATCTTTTTTTGTACAACAAAAAATTACGATCATATATATATATATATATATATATATATATATATATATATATATATATATATATATATATATATAAGTTTTCAGTAAAATTATGGTATAAATAAATTATAAGATTCTTTTCAGAAGGGTGATATAATGGGAGGATAGCTTAATATATTTTATAATATAATCGTTAATATAAAAAATATAAGTTAAGGGATATGTAAAACTACTAAGACTATTTTTTAAATGGTGAATTATTCCAACTCTGAAATGTATCTCAATAATTCTCATTCATATGAGTGCCATCTGCATCTACCATCAAATCCACTCAAAATAGCATCAATCTCTATTTTTAGTATGAGTGTCATTTGTTAATTGTTAAATTAATCATGTAGAGCCCATATAAGCTTAACTAGGGGTCTAAATGAGTCCAACTGAGCACGAGTCACCTCGGACTTGAGCTTAAGCTTAATAGGATCGTAGTTCAGAGATTGAGTTTAAAGGATCGTACTTTAGATTAAAGTGGTAGGAGGGTCTGCAGTCGGCCAATGACGAAGGTCGAATGGATAGTATTCAGGCGACTGAGGTCAAAGGACCGTAGTTGGGTGATAGTGGTTAAAGGGACCATAATTAGCGGGCATGGAGGTCTAAAGGATTGTAATAGGGCGACGGTGGATGTAAGGACCATAGTCGATTGGCGGCAGAGGTCAAAAAGACCATAGTCGGGACAGTGGTCGAAGGGATTGCAATTGGTGGGTGACGGAGGTTGGAGGGACTATAATCAGTGGGCGACGGAGGTTAAAAGGACCGTAGTCGGGCAATGGTGGTT
This sequence comes from Dendrobium officinale, assembly GCA_019514585.1. Taxonomy (NCBI): domain Eukaryota; kingdom Viridiplantae; phylum Streptophyta; class Magnoliopsida; order Asparagales; family Orchidaceae; genus Dendrobium; species Dendrobium officinale. The sequence continues at coordinate 18,294,457 of CM033692.1, forward strand.
GCAGGACCGTAGTCGAGCAATAGTGGTCAGAGGGATCGCAATCAGCGTGGGACGTATGTCTGATGGACATAGTCAAATGACAAGGTCGAAGGATCGTAACCAGGCGATACTGGTTAGAGGGACATTAGTCAGTGGATGATGGAGGTCGAAGGATCATTGTTGAACGATGGTGGTTGAAAGGGCTGTAGTCGGGAAAGATGGCTAGAAAGATTGTATTCGATGGGTGATGAAGGTAGGAAGAACTGTAGTCGACAGGAAACTTAGGTCTGAAAGATTGTACTTGGATTACTAAGGTCGAAGGCGCGTAATTGGGCAATGGACGTTGGAGGGACCGTAGTCAGTGGGCGACAGAGGTCAAAGGGACTGTAGTCGGTGGACGATGAAGGTCGGAGGGATCATAGTCCAACATGGAGGTGTAAGGGATTGTAATGGGATGATGGTGGTCTGAGGATTGTAGTTGGATGATGATGGTCTGAGGATCGTAGTCGGCAGACAAAAGAGTTCACAAGTTTGGGGACAACAACTGGGTGAAAATTTGATGGAGGTCCTCTTGCCCAGAGGAGGTTTGGCTGCGGTCGGGGGATGGCAGCGGGGTGATACTGGAGATGCGACCGGGAGGAGCTCTAAGATGATTGAAGCTTTAGAGTTTTCTCCAATCTCTATCCAAAGGTCCTCCTCATGTAGAGAGTGAGGATCTTTTTACATATTTTGAGAGTGACAAGTTCCGTAAATATAAAGAAAATTCGTGGCAAATTTGGAGTGCTCTATCGGATCGTCCAATTGATTCCCCCGATTATACACTGTTCATTCAACTTTTAACTGCCTTAACGATGACATAATTAAATGATAGAGAGCTCGTTAGATTTGTTTCATTGAGCAACTTGATTCGACTCTAATCATGCTATATTTGGATATCATTTCATCATCCAATTAATCCTCTAAAGCTTCTAAGCGTGCTTTATTCGAGCTTATTTGGGCTCGAATTTGACCGATTTTTGTTTTGCTAAGTTTGTTTTACAAAGATGTTTAGCTTGACTGCAAGTTTGCTGAGATAAGGATAATTTTTTGGTGACTTATCTAGCCCTACGCGCCTGTATAGGCGTATATTTCTATACTTAAGACTTCGTTGAGCTGAAATTTGTATAATTCGACCAATTAAAAAAATTATTATTAAAATCTCTTCAGCCATCCATATTTGACGCAATCGTTTTGCAAAAGAAATTTGTAGGCATATTATATGGTCAGCGCAGCAAGTAGAAACGCCCACATAATCATTTATTACGTTGGGTCTGGTCAATGCAAACTCCCAGCTTGCATCAGATAACACGTCATTTTTTTTTTTCTTTTTGGTCCCACATATTTTCTTCTTATAACTTTTTTTTGGGGGAAATTTTCATATATATCACTTGATACTATCCTATTTACATATTTAACATCTAAAACTTTAATATTACATACATACCATCCTATGCTATTTTAATATCAAATATACCACTCATATTTCTTTCATACAACTCATATATTTCATTTCTACCACTCATATTTGATATGAAAATGAACTATGGGTGGTATGTATGTAATATTAAAGTTTTAAGTGTTAAATATGTAAATAAAATAGTATAGAGTGGTATGTATGTAAATCTCCCTTTTTTTAATATGCTTTCTTTTTACAACTTAAGGAAGCAATTAGCCAATTATAAACTAGTAAGAAGATACTTCATTTTTGGGGTTAATTTTGGCTTCATATCTCATGATTATTCAATATTTATGAGGGCTATCAACTATCTAATACAATCCTCTATTTTTCTCATCAAGGATTTGAGACTTGATAATAATTTGATATTTTTATTGTTGCCGTCAACTCATATATATGCACTATAATATCTAAATGTAGAAATTTTTCGCTCTCTATTTTTTTAATGAAAAATGTGCCCAAATAATTGCTATGAACTTTAGATTTAGGTCTCGTTTGGGACAGCTTTCGTACTGCTTCTTAAAACAGTTTTCTTGTATATAATTTTCTAATTCAAAAAATTTTTGTACTAGAAAGTCGTTTTAGAAAGCGACAAAAAACTATCCCAAATAAAACCTTAATCTCTTATTAAATGAAATTGGTTTTAAATTGAATATAGTTTGAGCCGACTTGAATCTAGTTTGAACAATGATTAAACTCATGAAAATGTTAGTGCTAAGTGAATGCATGCATCCCTCCTTCATATTGTTTAGAACATTAGGTCATGTTTGCGCTAGACTAGAGCTTATCGAGGGCGCTGACGGGAGCAACGCCAGGTGAAGGAAAAAAAAGAATTTCATGTTAGGAATTTTTCTAGGGCATCAACAAGAGTGACAAAGTTTGAAGGAGAAGGGGGTTTCATGAACTGAGCTTGTAGAGGATAACATAGAGAGCAATTATGTTTGAAGGAAAATAGGATTTAGTGATGGGAGCTTGATTATGAATGAGGACAAGATTTCAAGATTGGAGTTCACGAAGAATGAGATTCATAATGAGAGCTTTGTCATGAACATGAATCATAATATTGTGCGAGCAGACAAATATTAGAATTATATGAATTTGAATAAATTTAAATTAACTTTATTTATGATGTACTTAAATAAATAGTCAGTGTATAAATAAAAAATAATTTATTCTTAAATATATATATATATATATATATATATATATATATTTAAAAAATATTTCTCTAATTTTAGATACTGTAAGATATAAAGTCAATGTTTGTCTATGCATAAAATAATGATAAGGGTTCTATTAATTATTAATATTTAAAAATTCCTCTCCAGTGAAACGTTCAGAGTGGGTCGATATTCGCCAGCGTTTCACAAGCGGGAGAGAGAGGGAAAGCAAAAGAGGGAAAGAGGGAAATAGGGAGAGTTTCAGCGCGAGCTTGCGGTCAGAGAGAGTTGCAAGCGCTAGCGAAAACCGGTCGTCGAGGTCGGCGAGGCAGGAGAAAGATACGAGTGATCTATAAAGGCAATCGGTGGTGGGAGATCTTGCAATTGCTGCGGAAGAGGGGGCTTCCGTGAAGTGAAGATGGCGACGATGCAGAGTTTGCGGAAGGCGTACGGAGCCCTTAAGGATTCCACCACCGTTGGTCTCGCCAATCTCAACAGCGATTTCAAGGTTTTGATTCGAAAAACCCTTTTCCTAATTTAGAAAATTTGATCCGCAAAGTTTCCGGTGAGTGTTTAAACTAAACATAGTAATTTCAAAGAGATCTTTATTAACCTGCAAGCCGGATTTCTCTCGATAGGAGTTGGATATTGCCATCGTCAAGGCCACGAATCACGTCGAGTGTCCGCCCAAGGAGAGGCACATCAGAAGTGCGTCATACCCATCTTCTCTTTTATGAGGGTGATCCTTAGGTTTATGATTCTTCTGCTTTTTAATTCGTTGTTTTCTGTGATCGGTCTTGTTTTCAGAGATCTTGGCGGCTACAGTCATATCACGGCCGCGGGCGGACGTGGCATACTGTATACGTGCGCTTGCGAGACGGCTAGCTAAGACTCACAATTGGACGGTGCGCTTGCTTAACCCTAACTTACTACATTCTTTTCTTAAGAAATATATTTGAGTATCACTGCAGTTGTTTTATCATGCCTCACGATATATGCTTTTCTTGGATCCTTTTTTTTTTTTTTCTTTCAATTCATTTGCTGCTCAAAGTTTGAGATGATAGTGCAGCTTGTGCATGCATAACGTTGCTTTTTTATTTTTTGCTCTCCCGTTTTAGAGTCATAAACATGAGTGCATTGGAATTCTAAAAAGTAACACAGATACTTGTTTCTGTTGATCCATTAAATTATCTTAATTCTCCGGATCCATGGACCTCAAACTCAATTTTTTCTCACGGCATTTATTGTTGTTGATATTTCAAGAGAATGCCTCTTCCTTGAAGTGAATTATCAAACATTATCACCTTGCTAAGAACAAAACAAATTTGAAGTCGTAAAATCTTTGGTTTATGAGAGAAACTTTTCATATTCCTTTTCATTAAACAACCAGCTTGTTGATGATGGTAGTTGGAATCGTGAATGTCATCTTAGCCATTTTCATGCTTGAATTTAAAAACATGCTGTTATTCCAGTTTCCTTGATCGTCTTACCAAATGAAATCATAGTACCTCTAGTGTTATAGTTTTTCATTAGTTAATCCTTTGTTATTTTGTATAAATTGTTGATGAAAAAATTTTCTTTTATGTTTAGGGCATCTTTCATAATGATCATCATAATCATCATCGCCACTAAACATATCCGAGCTTTCATATCATCATCATTACCTTCAGTGAAGGTCTGCATGTCAAATTTTTTAAATTGTGATCAACTATTTTGAAGTGCTTTTTTGATGCATAATTTTTCTAGATATTTTAAATGGAATGTGATACACTGTTAACCATTACCAAAAAAACTACTGCAATTGATAGCTAAGGTTAAATGAGTTGGTGTTAAGAAAGCATATATCAAATAATAATAAATGTTCATCATTTGACTCTTGAAAATACTTGCTTTGAATTCCCTTAGAATTGTGTCCTCTTCAATAAACGGATCAAATATAGTTGAGTTTGAAGCAGTCTCCTTGGACATGCAATCAAATGTGTTGAGTTTTGATCAAACCAAACTTTAGTAAATATATTTCAGTTTGTGTTAACATTGTCATGACAAATTCAATTTTGATCCAGACTGAATTTTAACCGAGCTGACTAGAAATCACGTGGAAAAGCATGATAAGCTAGTGGTGAAAAAGATGAACCATGCACAAAGGTGGGATATTTCACATTGATATAGGAACTTTTTGTACAAGAATTTGTATAACATATAAAATGTTGAAAAGACTTATATCTAAGAAAAAATTTCATAATATACGGTGGCACTTAGTTAAAAATAACTTTGCATTAAGATTTAAATTGACTTGTTCATGCATATTCTAAACTTATGCTTATACATGGTGAACTGATTCAAGTATGTTTTGATTGGCTGTCCCCAATTCAAGCCTGATTTCAAATTTAGTTAAAGTTTTTTTGAATGTGATAAGTGGTCCAACAAATCATCAATACAAGGAATAGGGCACCAATTCTTCATGGTGATTCTAGTCTCAATTTTATTTGACCAATTTCTATTTCAATTGATTCATGCCAATTATCCAATGATTTTGGGTTCAGAATGCCCTTATTTTTTTACAGATTTATTTTCTACCTATCAAAGAGGCTTTAACATAGATTATAATATCTTTGTTTTGCAAATCTAAAATGTGTCTACATCAATCAAGCAATTTGAAATAAATCATCATCATTGATCCTATTCTTAGTTTGGCGAAAAGTTATGCATCCTTTCTTCTACAGTCCTACTTTGCTGTTAGATCTATGTTAAGTAGCTCATTTGCTGAACTTAACCTCATTCATATTAAGCTTGTGCTGTTTGCAATCGACACAACAATTATAAATAATTTATCCTCAATAACATCTTGGTAAACAGAGTATTTGCAAAATTTTGCTTGAGTTATAATGTTCGTATAAAAAACCCTAGGGTTTTCCTTAGTCGCAAGTATTAGGAATAATAAGTAAAATGTTTGCATGTGGTTTGGTTATATTGGTGTTTGGTGTGAGGAAATTGTTAGACCGGTTCACAATGAACCGGTCCAGATCCAGCTGGCCCAAAGGGGGCTGCTGGTCTATAGGAGGCAGAAGCCTCCACCTCCTCTGCTTGGTCCACCTAATGGGGCGGGCCCCATTATTCAAAGTGAATGAAAAATTCAAACGGAGTGGTCGGCTAGGGTTTGGGAGGGAAATTAAATTAGGAAAGATCTTGTATTAAAGGGGATGTGGGAATTAGAGAGGATTAGGTTTTTGATTGATTGAAATTAGGGTTTCTTGGAGGCTTGAGCTCTAGACAATCTTGTCTAGAGATTTGGGAGAGACGATCCTCCTCTCGAATTGAGGATCTCTTGTATATTTGCTTCGTTCTTGTTTCTCTTTGATTGTTATAAGATTTGATATCGTTTGTTTGTTCTTCCACCACGATTCTTTCGTTTTCTCTCTGGTTTATACTAATTATTGATTAGGTTTGCTTGTGAACTCAAGTAAATCCAATAGGATTACTTGCAAACTCAAGTATTTCCTATCAAATTGGTATAAACTAATTCTATGGACTTTAAAATACCTTAGTATGCTTATTTTGCCTTAAAAAAAAGGATAACACCAAACAAAATTCCCTGCTTTTATTTTACAAGCAAACAAACAATTTTAAACTTTAAATCAGTCCAAATGAAAAAAAAAAGTTCCCTGCTTTTATTTTACAAGCAACCAAACAATCCTAACTAATTAGAATACATTGTATTTTTAATACGCAAAGTACTTGCACCATATATCCCCTTAATTAATTCAAGGACTTATAAATCCTGTTACCTCATGCTGGAAATTCCCCAACAATTTTTTGAGTGACGTATATTGATTGACATTACTCTACCATTTATTACCTAATGGTAAATCGGCTCATTGAAGCCTTCAATAAAACTTTGTTTCAGGTCATTAAGAAGCTATTTTGTACAAATAAAATAGAATGGCACAGTTGCCTGTGATGGCGTATGATGTCGTAGAGGAAGCCTTTGACGTGGTTTGGTGCTAATTAGAGTTTTATCAAAATGAATGAGTTTAATACTTGCAACCTAGCAGACCTTTATCGAATTCAAGGATCTAATATTATAAAAACTTAGTTTCACTAAACTTTCAGATTCTGTTACCTCATATGCTACAAATTCCTGAAAATTTCTTGAACTTCTTCATGTTAAGGTCACTAAAGGCTTTGATTATTCTTTCATTTCTTTTAATTGAACAGCTTTGGCCAGCTTCCTTTTAGACAGAAAATGCTTAGATTTTCAATTGCAGATGCTAGAAACAGTTCAATGTCAAGGAAGTGGGCAAGTTAAATGTCTGGAAGCAAATCAGGAGTTGGAGGTTCCACTTTTGAGGCTTAAGTGGATTTTAACATACTGACCTGAAGTAGGAAGCAAAAGTTACCTTAAATTAGACTCCCCAGGTGTTCATCAAATTGTATATATCTCCCAATTTATGGATGATCCCCACTACCTTGTTAAGTTGTCCGCATCCATATTTTAAGAAACCAATTTTGGTTGTTTACATTAAACACAACAAAATGGCCCGACCAACCATCTCTCTGATCGTCTTATTCTGACTCTGACAGAAAAGTTCTGACTCTATTACCTTGATTCAGTGGGCCACACTTCAACGGTATCAACAATCAACACTAAATTAAATGAATATATTTAGAAGTTTCCATTAGTGATTGAATAAATATAAAGCTTTATGCGACATTATCATTTTAGAAGATGCAGCAATTCAAAATGCTATCTGGACTGGGACAATGTAAACTTATTTCCTAATCCAGACTTTTATTATCATCTTTCCTTTCAATGCGATGCTTATGTTCTATGATTGTATATATGCTTTGTGATAGTCTGTGGCTGGTGCTGTGCAGGTAGCTCTGAAGACACTAATTGTTATACATAGGTCTCTAAGGGAGGGCGATCCAACTTTCCGTGAAGAGCTTCTGAATTTCTCTTTGAGGACAGGCATTCTCCAATTATCAAACTTCAAGGATGACTCGAGCCCTATCGGTTTACTACATTCACTTTATATCATCTCAATAATACAATCTTGTAGGGTTTTGTCGTAGTTTTAGAATAATATAACTCATCACCTTGTGCAGCTTGGGATTGCTCTGCTTGGGTTCGAACTTATGCTTTATTTTTGGAGGAAAGGTTGGAATGCTTTCGCTTATTAAAGTATGACGTTGAAGCTGAACACTTGGAAAAACCTGTTCCAGGGTCAGAAAAGGTGCGGGCAGCCAAAGTGCTATTTCTTCATTTAAATTTCCATGCAGAAGCATGCGGTTTATGCTTCTCTTTTACATTTTATTTAAAGCAAGTTTTACTAAAACCAACGAGCCTTATCCAGGGTCACAGTAGAACGAGAGGATTGAATTCTGAGGAGTTATTAGAACAGTTGCCTGCACTACAACAATTACTATATCGTCTTATTGGATGCCGTGTAATCATCTTGGAACCTGATTTGATGTTTCTCTCAAATTAATTGATGAATGTGCATATATTTCTGTTTGGAAGTTCTAATTGCTTTTAATGCTTACTATTATATTTTTCTTCTTATTATGCAGCCAGAAGGAGCTGCATTCAGCAGTCATGTTATTCAATATGCATTGGCGTTGGTAAGCCTCAACCTTCTACCTAGATTTGCTCTTTGGTGAAGTACTTCTTCCTGCTAGTTGCATTTTTGGTAGTTTTATCTAATTTTTCTCCAGCACTATTGTTACCATGCGGTTATCATATCATTCTTATCTTCATGGTGCAAGGTTACCTGTTGTCAGGGTTCCCTGGTTTTTCATGTTTTTTTTGGAAGTTTGTACTCTTATCATTTTTTAAATTCTCCTCACCGTCCTCCTGTAACTGCTTTTTTGAAATTGGAGTGTTCTGTTGCTTGGTATTTCTTATGTAGAGTCCTCTGTTTTACTTCATACTGATATTAGATGAAATTCAGCTTATAATTTGATGCTAAAATTTTAAGGTTATTGTTTTTCATGGTGGGTTTTTTCTCACTACTATTGTCTGCTGTGTTCTTAGATCATGCTTATCCTCATGTTTTAAGGTTAATTGTTGTTCAGGTTCTTTGTATTTTTTTTCTCTTTTTAAAAGTTTTTGCTCCTATCACTTTTGAAATTCCTACGTAGTCTTGGAACAGCTATTTCTTAGAGATTGTACTGTTCTTGTAACAGATTTCATCATCTTACTAGACATTTGCAAGATGATGTGCATTGGTGTATGCTTTTCGCTGGTGATATTCTTCTTGCTGATAAGACTAGAGAGGGAGTTGATGAAAAACTTGAATTATGGAGATCAACACCTTAGAATCTAATTGTTTTCATTTGAGTAGATCTAAAATTGAATATATTGAGTGTAATTGTAATAGTAAAAGATCTAGTGTTGATAATATGACATTGGGTGATCAAGTCATTTAAAAAAGTGCATGTTTTAGATATCTTGGGTTTATTGTTCAAAAACAATGGTGAAATAAATAGGGATTATGATTAATAGAATTCAAGTTGTATTGTTGAATTGGAGGAATGCTTTGAGCCTGTTGTGTGATAGTAAAGTATTCCTCAAACTTAAGGGAAAAATTATAAGATGGTGGTGGCAGCTGTAATGTTTTATTGTGCAGCATGTTGGTCGTTAAAAGAGAAGCATTAAATTAAGTTGTTGCATAGATGAGGATGTTCAGGTTGATAAGTGGCTTTACACTTAGAGATGGAATATAAAATGAGTATATACGTGAAAAGGTTGGAGAAGGTCTAGTGGCAAATAAGATTAGAGAGAGTTGCCCTAGTTAGTTTGGTTACATAAAACTTCGACCTTTGATGACCATGTTAGGAGAGTAGATGTATTAGATTCAACATATGTTAAGAAAGGTAGAGGTTGACCTAAAAAGATTTTGGTTAGAGAGTGAAAATTGACGTTTTTATTAGATTTAAATAAAAAATTGACTCTTAATTGGATACAATGGAGACAAAGGATTCATGTAGCTGACCTGAAGTAGTGGGATAAACGTTTGTTGTTGTTGTGGCTAAGTATTCCTTTTCTAGAGTTCTATGTTTCACTTATTACTTTTAGATGAAATTTAGCTTATATGTGATGCTTACATTTTAATTGGTCAAAATTGTGTGTTATTTAATTTATGCTTATTATTGCTTACCATCATTTTACTCGATTTGTCTTTAATATAGATTGATATTCATATGCTAATAGTTTGCATAGTTGAAATGAATTTTCTGAATTGATAGATTGAAGTCAAAATAGATTTGCTTGAGCTGCATCTAGTCTTAGTCCTCTTCCTTCTTTAATTAACTTCGAAGAAATTCACCTTCAATCTAACAGTCTTGCTTTTATTTCCAACATTAACTCATAATCCCATACATTTCTTTCGTTTTCTATCTTTTTCCAATATCTTTATATTAAACACTTTCTTGTTTTCCCACTGGTTAACGGATGATGCATATGCATCAAATATATGCATCCTAGTAATTTATCGATTTTCGCCAAGCTGGAGATGTAGGCAGATTCTTTTATAAGCTATTCAGATTTTATCATATGCTTTTGTGTCCTGTAGTATAGTTAAAACATGTTGCTTTCCATATTTCTCCTTAGTCACGTTATTGACAATAAAATTACACTAATTTATAATCATTGTATTGTTATAAGAAAAGTGCTTTCATTGACATTGTTATTTGTTCTTGTTCTATGAAGTTGGAGGTTTTATATGCTTTTCCTCAAACCCACCTTTTTTAATATATTTGCAAAAGTGAACTTTTTCATCCTTCCATGGTCATTAATTGGCAGGTTCTGAAAGAAAGTTTCAAAATTTATTGTGCTATTAATGATGGCATCATCAACCTTGTTGATAAGGTAAACAATTCTATGTTTTATCTTTAGTTTTTTTCATGAAAGTCTTGATTGATCCGTGTAGGATTTATTCACATTCATTTTCATGGCAACTTTATTTTGGTATAGTTCTTTGAGATGCCAAGACATGAAGCTGTTAAAGCCCTTGAGATCTATAAAAGGGCTGGTCAGCAGGTATGCAACCATCCATTGGGATTACATTTATTATTGAAGTGTGTGTATTTTCTATATATATATATCCTTTTTATGCTTATATATATTAATTTGTTGTTCAATTCACAGGCTACAAACCTATCAGAGTTTTATGAGGTTTGTAGGGGATTAGAACTTGCGAGGAACTTCCAATTTCCAAATTTGAGAGAGGTGCTTTATGTTGTTCAATCATCTTTTACTGCATTCATTTTCTCCGTTTATGTGGTTTGTTGATTCATTTTCTTTCAACCATATTTCAGCCGCCTCAGTCTTTTCTTGCAACCATGGAAGAATATATAAGAGAGGCTCCACGGGTAGTTTCTGTTCCCAGTGAGGCTCTGGTTAGCATTTGTAACCTCATTGTTACTTCAGTTTTTCAACGTTACTTTTTTATTTCTTCATATTTGTCCGAACTTTCAAAAGTATCATTTATTTCTCAGCTGCAATTACCATAGTAAGTTAAAGCTTTTGAGGAAAGTAGGTATATCTGTGTACATTAGAACTTATCATATTTTTTTCCACCCAAAGCACGACCCAAAGCATGAGTTTTATGATATTCCTAATTTGTTAGTATGGTTCTGTGGAAGCAACAAGATTTGAATTTTTTTTTCTCCTTACAGTTTTTTTTGTTATTTCATTCTCAATTGGTTTTAAAAACTGATTGGGTTTGTGTAGCATGTGAACTGTACTGTTTATGACCCATATTGTGTGAATCATTGTCCACGTTATGACGAGACTAGCCAATGCATCATCATCGCCAGCATTATTTTTCTGGGACCCAAGCAATCATTCTTTTTCCCTTGAATACTTGAGGCTTGTATATGTTGTTAACTCTCGTTTAAACCAACAAATTTTCTCAACTTCTAATTGTGTTATTGATCTATTCCTTTTATTTTCCATCCCTTTTCGCATTACTTCTATCTCCCTATCTTCTTTTCTTCTTGTTTTGCTTCTCAAATAACTCAAGTTTAATTTGTACAATTTTGTTTTCCCAAGGGGATGCTACTCTATCTAATGTATCATTTCACAAATTGCACTCTGGCTTTTTTTTTTTAATTATGCATGCGTCTTAACTTTCTTAATTTTATCGCACTAAACTTGGTTATTTTTTTCTTTCCTCACAAACATTCATTAAAGTAATATAATCATTATTATTGTTATTTAATAACATTTTTTTTTAAATTTTCCATGTTTCCTAGTCTAGCGTCCTATAAGAATTTGTCCATTTTTATTGTGAACTTTAACTACAAAATTGTTTCGTCATCTATATACATCCCGAGTTCTGTGTAATTTATCTTAGATATCCAAGTCTATGATATGTAGATATTAGTTGATCTAAATAATATTAAATGATCTTTTTTTTTATATCTAATAAAATTCCCTATTGTCTACCTTAGCTTTTATCTATGAATCCAAAGTCCCTAGTCTTCTGTCGTTTTTCTTTGTTTTTATTGCTTAACACTTTAGAAATTATTTAACCTGATAGGGCAATGTTTTCTACATATAGCAAAGATCAATAGATTGTGTTATATGCACCCCGTTGTTGAATATAAATGGATATGAATTCACATTTGCCTCTTCATATATACATATTTTGATTGGAACTCTATTATTTAATGCTAGTGAATGCCATATATTATAACAACTTCAATATAGCTTCTAAAGACATTTTCCCATGGTGCCCCTCTATATCAATTCCTATGATACTTGATCATATACTTTTTCGAAGTCAATAAAAAAGTCTATGAACAACTATTTAATACTTTATATATTTTTTTTCATCAATTATCTTTGTACTAAATTTCTTCCATAATTTATCTTGCAGTGATGGTCTTGTTTCAACCTTTAACTTAATTTCTTGGTATTTATTTTAAGCTTGATTTCCCTATGATGGCTTAAATTTTAAGCATATCCTTTTGACCTTGTAAAATGTGGTGGTGCTGCTATAGTGTGGTGGGTTGCTGTCTGTGAACTCGTCTGAGATATGCTCTTCGTTATCATGTACTGACGTGGGTGTGTGATTTGATTACTTCACTCAAAATTGTCTGCAAAATAGTTTTCTTGGAAAGTATACGTATTTCGGAAAAGTATAGGTAGAACAGTCCAAAAGGTTCGTCAAAAACCATTTGATATTGGTTTTTAGTTCTCTTATCTTCGATATTGTCTCCAAACACCTCAAACCTGCCTCCCGACCTACCCTTCCTGGCTGCAAATGGCTCTTCCCATATAGGTTATTATGGAGTAGAAATAAATTACCCCTGGGAGCTATTATTTTTTCATTTGGTATTAAATAGGCAGCTAATTAAAAACTATTTCACTGTACATTTGGCAACCATTTTTGCTTCTTCTTAAATTTCTCCACATGCATCATTTTGTAGATTCGCAAGATGGGTAGTAAATGACATCTTAGTTTCACAGGACCTGTTGCTTGCGTCTAGAAATGCAGCGAACTTTAAATCGGTAAAAGATTATTTGGGAAGAACGTTTGGCACGTTTGATAGTGGAGTTTAAACTTGTTTATGTCTAATGTTTTTTTCAGGACAGACAGTTATAGTAGAGCAGTCCTATGCGGTTTCACGGTTGTTTGTATTTTTGGACACTAATTATTCCTATGGAACTGATGTTTGTTAGCCTTTTTAAAATTCCGAGTACTTAAAAGAAATCTATTTACATGTCATAATATTACTTTCATGGTTTTAGGACTTCTTAAATGATTCTCTTATGTTGGCTTGATGCTCGGTGATTTGAAGGAAGCAATTGATATAAAGAATGTATCATCAGTTCGTCAAAAATATGTCTAACCAATTTTGTCGCAATCCTTCAGTCTAATACCGCGAAATATCCTTCCCTAAACCTAACTGCATAGAGCTAGATTGATGCGGGCTGTTGTAAAATAAATAAATAATAAAAAATAAATAAAAAGAAAAAAAATAAAAAATAAAAAAATTGATGTTGGCTGTTGTATTTTTTAGTATACAATTTTTTAGAAAAAAAAAAGATGCCGGCTGTTGTAGGAATGATATGTCTGGATTGTTGGCCTTCTGTTAGTCTATTATGTATAACAAAGTCTCCTCTAAAATTTTTAATGGTGCCATCATTCTAGCTAGTATTTGTTTGTCATATTGCCAATACTAGGCAATTGATTAAGAACCATAAGGAATCGTATGTCTTAGTAAGGATCCGTATATTTATTGAATTTTTTTTAGTCAAAATTTCATTTATATTCAAATTCAGCGTGGTAGAAATGTGAAACATGTATGCTTAGAGAATGAGAATTCATAAAGTTCAGCAATATAATCGTGAAAAAGGCTTATGATGATGATGCGCTTTAGGACATAGTTACCTAACATATTTTCACCTGCCTTTGACTTAGGGTTGTCAATTTCGGGTCACGGGTCGGGTTCAGTTTGAACCCAAAATTGACCCGACGCTGTTTGGGTTTGGGTTGACCCGATCCATTTTTGCAATCTGGTCGATTTTCTAGACCAGAACCTGACCCGCTTCGGGTTCGGGTCAACTCGACCCCACTTGTTTCAGCACCGACAGCGGGCAGGCGGGGTGGCGCGAGTGCGCGACGCGTTAGGGCAGACGAGGGCAGTGGTCGCGCGCGGTAGCGGGTTAAGCGAGTGAGCGACGCGGGTAGTAGTCGCGCGCGGGCCGCGGCAGCGGGGTGGCACGAGTGTGCGACGCGGGCAGCGGGGTAGAGCGAGTGCGCTATGCCGGGCGCGCTCGAGTGCTCGACGCGACGCAGGCGGGCAGGCGGTCGCTGGGCAGCCGGGTTTATGAGTTATTCCGGGTCATTCTCGAGTTTATGGGTCAACCCGAACCCGACCCGGTTTTGTAAACGGGTCGGTTTTCTTTAGCCGAACCTTACCCGCTTTAGGTTCGGGCCAACCCAAACCCGAAATTTTCGGGTCGGGTCTAATATTGACAGGTATACTTTCACTTATCATATTTGAACATGTCGGAACATACCATGATAGGATTATTCACATAAGAAATATGTAATCAAATGATGCTTTATTTAGAGAATTCTTTAATAAATGATCCTTAATTGATTTATTTCTTATTACATTTAGATTATTTTCTTTTTGCTACTTCATCACGTGTAAAGTACATACACTCTATTCTCACACTCTATATGTAGAGTATGTTTGTAAGAGATTATGAATGAAAGATAAATATTGATGCAAGCATGAAGCTCTTTCTTAAGGGTGACTGACTTTCATCTCCTTTCCTCTCTCTCATGCATGCATCCTCTCTCCTATGGCTCTCTTTTATGGCTGACTTTGTGTTCTCTTTCTCATATTTGAAGGACTTTCTAATACAAGTTTCTCTTACCTTTATCAATCAACAACAAAAGTGTAAGTTATCATCAACTTCATCAAGCCATCAAAAGCTATTGGCAACAAGAATAGTTTTCTAGCTATCTCATCTTCATCATGATGCCTGTGTAACATTGTTCAATTTCATTTCAAAATGGTTTTTGAACTTTGAGCGGAAAAGAGTGTCTTTTATCTATTCATGAAGGGCTGATCATGAAATGCTGTTTCTTGTCGTAAAGGGCCGACCATGCTGCACAGCTTCTTGTTCATATGCAAGGGAAATAAAGCTTAATATATATAGAAACACTTTATTCGGATTTGAAAATTTCGAATGTTCTTGTTTGGATGGATGTGGTTGTGAAGCTTTCCATTTTCTTTGATGAAGTTCGTTGTGTTAAAGAAGGTTTCATTATACATTTTCCTAAACTTTGGAGTCAATAATTTGAATTTGATTTGACCTGATAGAACCTCGACACTTTTGCATTATAATTTATGATATATATCATTTTGCACATTGACAGTTGCCAGGCATACTATAATTTACAAAAAAAATGCAATAATGCTGTTATGAGACCCTGTCAGAAAGAAATTGACATCGGTTTTAGGCAAGATTTAGTTTATTGATTGCTGTTGGTTGTTAAGTGGTAGATCAACTATTTGACAGTAGGAATTGCGATAGCAGCTGTCATTTTAATCTTGTGTATATGTTGTATGGCCACTTCACTTAAAAGCTCCATTTTTGTGGTGTGCCATCTGAAAAAAAATATAGTTGACTCTATGTAGACTGTCATGTTATGGTGTATTTTTAGAAAAAGTATGCTATATCTTGTATGGAGAAATATTTTTCTATATGAAGAGAATACTTAATTCTAACTTGATTCAGGAATTTCCGGAGAGACTTCTTTTAACTTACAAAGAGCCAGAGGATACTCCTGCTGCTGTTGAGGAAGAAAACCCACCTGTTGAAGATACAAAGATAGAACCTTCTCACGTGGGAGTTGAAGTTACACCTAGCCCTCTCCAGGAGCCAGATGATGGAGATTTATTGGTAAGTTTGGGTGAAAATTGATGGCTTTCTTCATTGCCCTTCCTCTATAATCTCCTCGTCTCCTCCATCTTCACTTTCTACTTAATCGAAGTTAAAATCCATCTTATGCACAGGGTTTGAATGATTTTAATCCGGGTGCATCAGCAATAGAAGATAGCAATGCGTTGGCTTTAGCAATAATTCCATCTGGTATGCTTATTGTTATCTGTTTTCATCATGTATTAGTTTATGTTTATTTGCATAATATTCATGATCGATATGGTTGAAATTAACTTTTGTACTCTGAACAGATGCTGCCTCCACTAATTCTGGTGCAATTAATGACAAGCCATTTGATCCATCTGGATGGGAGCTAGCTCTTGTTACCAGTAGCAATAACCATTCATCTACCGTTGAAAGCCAGCTGGTTTGTATTTTCACCTTTTTAAAGTAACAAAGCTGCAGTAGAATTTCATCATTTCGTGTCCCATTGTTGTTTGTTGAAATACTTAGTTTGTTGACTTAGACTTTGTTTGAGACGGCTTCCTTTTACCTTCTTAAAGTAGGTTTCTAGTACAAAATGTTTTTAATTTTGTACTAGAAACCTGCTTTAAGAAGCGGAAAGAAAGCCGTCCCAAACAAAACCTTAGTTTGTTGCGTCTGCTTACTTCTTGTGACATTTGTCCGGTACTACGTATATGGACCCCATTGACCATCGTAGGGGTTGCAAGGGAGATGGAAGGACTTGAGTTTGGAAGGCGAGGAAAATATAAGTATTTAAAAAATGCAACAAATATTGTAAAAAGACGATACACGACTATGAATTAAGGTTAGCATGATGTATAAATAATGATAGATTATGACAGATACATCAAAATAACTAACATAAACAAAAAATAATCCAGACGCTATCAAGGAGAAGACATGATCTACAAAATATCTCAATAGCATATATTAACTGTTCATGCTTTGCCTAACGCACAACCTAATGATTTAAAAGATAGAGGATTTGAGGGGAACTAAGGCAGAAGAGCAACAAAGAAAGATGCTTGACTTTGCGTTAGAGTTTGATGGCATGGTTTGAGTAATATTGGTATCATGATGATAATTCGGCAAGTCTTAGGAGGAAGAAAATCTGCTGAAGCCATGAGTTTATGAAAGTGTGATTTAGCATCATAAAAAGTACAGCACATGCATTGAGAGTATAGTATCATAAATAAAATAGGAAAAAAAAAAAAAGATTCTACTTCCATCAGAAGATATGAAATGCATGAAAGAAGATGAAGAACACATCTTGATTTCTGGTGTTTAACTGAGCATGCGGTCTGCTTGTCTAAAACACAAATTGAGGGAGGGCAGCGATCAGAAAGAAAAATGAATTTGAGTCTGTGTAACTGAATTAGGTTTGAATGGCATAGGTTGAGTTCTATTGGTATCAGAACAACCTACGAAAGTGGCGCAAGAAGTGTCCATTTGGAGTGGTTTTAGTTTTTTTGTAAAATTTATCGTTGAGTTATTATAGAGAGTAAGTTTTTTGAAAGTTAATTACAATTGTAGTATTATATATTTTTTAGGAAAAATAATCAAAATGGTCCCTTGATTTTTTACGAAGGATTAAAAGTCTTCAATTATATTAAATGACCATTTTGGTTCTTTTGAGTCTTTTAAAAGGAACCAAAATAATACTATCATAATTTAATTTTGGTTCATCTTTAAAGAGTTGAGGGATCAAAATGATTATTTAATATAGTTGAAGATTTTTTTTGATCTTTCAGAAAGAATCAATGAACCATTTCAATTATTTTCTCCTTTTATTTTTTTTTTTTGAAAAGTTGGATAATTTTTTTAGCTACAACACTAATAGAAACAACATGGATTATGTGAGTGGCATTTTCGTTAATCTTGATCATGCCATATTCTTTTTAGTTTTTTATCTCCTCTGCCTATTGATGAAGGATGTTTAATAACCTTCAAGATTCTGTATGTAATTGTTTTTTATCTCCATTCATTGTAAGAACAAGGTTTCACATTTTGCAATGGACTTCCAGGGAGGTGGCTTTGACAGGCTCATATTGGATAGTTTGTATGACGATGCCGCATATAGACAGCAGCAGCAGCTGCAGCTGCAGCAGCAACCACACCACGGTGTTCCTCCAAATCCTTTCATGGCGGCCGATCCTTTCGCCGTGTCGAACCAAGTAGCCGCCCCTCCATCTGTGCAGATGGCAGCCATGGCTCAACACCAGTCCTTGATGATGCATTCCAACCCGTTTGCACACCCGATGGCCTTACAACAGCAACCTCCATTGCTAACGGGTGCTTCCGCAAACCCCTTCGCAGACACGACAGGTTTCGGGTCATTCCCCGTGAACAACACCCATTACCAAAACAACCCATTCGGAACCCAGCTGCTGTGATGTTTTTGCATGCATTAGGCTCCATGTTTTCGTGTCATGCTTGGTTTGTGAGTTACTAGGTCATTTGTTGGAAAAATTATTCTGTGCGGACGCACTAGAATGCGCCATGTCACTTTTTTGCTCGGTACCGGTGCTCCGTATTTGGTGACGTGGCGCGTTCTGGTTGATTTCTGGACCGTCCGGTATTCACATAGAATAATTTGTCCAGTTGTTGGCCTTCAATATGCAGGAATGTTTACTGAGTTATATAGATTTGAAGTAGGCATGGAAGAACTTGATTCTCATTTTTTATATATGTACATTTTACAGAGCAAGGCAGCAGGAACCTTGGTAAGTATAGTTGTATAGACATTTTATTTTAGAGCTTGAAATGTAATCGACTTGTTTTTTTTTTTTTTTTTTTTTTTTTTTTTTTTTTTTTTAGGGTTTAGGTGAATTGGTTGGCTTTTGGAGTCGTCAGGATTCTTATAAACTAGCTTTCAATATAAACCAGGTCTTGATCACAGGTTTTCATTTGAGTTTGTGAAGTGATAAAAAAAAAAAAATCTGATTTTTATTTGTTATTAAGGCTTCATTTTTGGCATTTTTTTTTTCTGTTTTTTAGAATGAGTTTTTAGTATTATTTTTTAATTTTTTTTCCCAAACGAAATCTAAATCTTTTAGATCATTATATTTTGAGTGTAAATGGATAGATGGATATTAATACTTTAATTGCTAAGGTGCTTGTGTTTGGCGTAATTTAACTTCAATTTAAAATGAATTTAGTTAATACTTTAATAGTCAGCTCATTAATTTTGTTACCAGAAAGTATAATATAATTTTTTTAGTAATCTTGTGAAATTCTCAGGCCACATTAATATGTTTGAATTCATAAATTTGCAATCTTTTAATTTTTTTTTTTTTAAATCTAAAATCGAGTTATTTTTTAAAATAAATTTTTAATATTTAATCTTTATCCCATGGGAGCATCTATATAAACCTGTTTTCATCGTTATTTTTTTAAGAGTCCAATTTTTATTTAAATCTAATTTTTTTAAAAAATAATGTTTAATATTTTCTAATCAAATACTTTAAGTCTATCTTTATATTTTTTTAATATAGACCAAATTTAAAGTATTACTCTTCTAACTGAGTCATTAGAAGGTTGTTATTTTTAAATTATTAGAAAATAGAAATGACGGTTGTCAGCAAATCAATTAGATTGCAACTTGTCCTAAATATATTTTAAAATCCTTAAATATCATGTGGGATATTTTAATTATCCAAATTAGGAGTGTGAACTATAAATTTGATCTTATGTGTATAATCATGTGCTGAACAACCTAATTACATATTAATAAACCCTAGATCTTAAACTCCTACAACAACATACACAATCTGGGTAGTTGAGAAATAAGTAATTTAAGAGTTCCTGTATCAATTAAGGCTATTAAATCTCAAATTGTTTTGTCAAGGCTCAGCTGATCATCATTCAGCAAGCCATCTGCTGGCATTTTACCAAGGAAGAACCCAAACAACCCATAATTTACAGTAACAAATTTCTAACAAAAGGAAAGCCTTATTACTAGATTAATATTGTTCTTGTATCCAGAAACAAAGTGAAATAATCTTTATATCATTTCCAGAAACAAAAAGGAAAACAATACACTACAATAACAAAGCCCTACATGGTGTCCTGGTTGGGTACCCATGCTTTACTTGGACGGGCTTCACTCATCCATGGTGATTTTCGGGATGTCGTACCCACGTATACCCACCAACTTTCCATACTTTTTGAACGCAATCTGCCACAAACTAATTGTCTTAAGACTTGTTGCTCTTTACTATGATTGCAAACTTTTAAGGCGCATATCAGAATTTACTGTAGTTGCAGCGTGATTAAGTGCTACATACTACGTAGTGAGAATTGCAGTAATATAAGATATACGGCGATTAACAATATAAATCGATTTACCCCCGATGTTGACTACCCACCCATAAGGCAATGAGCATACCCATACCCACCCATACCCATTGGGTATGGCTGGGTACATGGGTGGGTGTGAGTATAGGTACCCAATGCAAGGCTCTGTACAATCAATGTTTTGAAAACCGGACCGAACCGGCCGGTTCAACCGTGAACCGGTCTGGTGGCCGATCCGACCAAGCTCCAGAACCAGCTCTGCATCAAACCGTTGAACCGGCCCGGTTTGGAAAGAACCGGCCGGTTCATAAAAAAATTTATTTTTGTTTTAATTAAAATTTTAAAAATATATTTTAGTTAATTAAAATTATTAAAACTTTTTAAAATATTTTTATTAAGTGTGATGATTAATATCATCATAATACATACAAATTATCTTAAATATCTCACATAATTTGTTTGGCAAAAAGAGCACTTCTCACTTTATAAAGGGTTCAAGGAAACATCCTCAAACTCTCCCTATGATGTGGAACTAAAAAAGTTGCATGAATAGCTTAGAATGTGAATTTGGACTTATTTGAGCTTCAAATTTTTGCTTAGTTGGGCTTGAAAATTTTGCTTAGTTGGGCTATTTGGATAATATATATTATAAATTTACTATAATATATATTATAAAATATTAATATTATAAATTTATATATTATTTTAAATATTATTTTTATAAATATATTTAATTATAAAAATATAAATATATTATTTTTAAATGATATTTATATTTATAATTTTATATTATTCTTAAATGATATTTATATGTATAAAACTTTATTATATATTTTAAAATTTTATAAATATTATTAAATACTCATATACTTATATTATATGATTTTTATTTTATTAATTTTTAATAATTTTATTATTTATTACATCATCCGGCCGGTTCGACCCCGGTTCAACCGGTCGAACCGGTCAAACCTTGAACCTCTCTCTCTTCCGGTTCGTTGTCCGATCCGGTTTTCACAGCCTTGTGTACAATAACCAATCTATTCCAAGAGATTTTCATTTTCAACAGCTATTATCTCCTCCAAAAATTATAAAATAAACTATAGTCAAAGTTATTTTCAAAAATCTTAATGAGAAAATACATGAAACTTATACAACAATGCTGCAAAATTGATCTTAAAAGGTAGCTAAGTTCAAAGAATTTGTTAACATGCATAAAAGCTGGTTCATGGAGTAAAAGCTGTTGGTAAGAACTACAAGGTGAAGATCAACATTTTACTACCTTGGACCAAACTGCCTCTGTTGA
The DNA here is from genome assembly GCA_019514585.1 of Dendrobium officinale. Taxonomy (NCBI): domain Eukaryota; kingdom Viridiplantae; phylum Streptophyta; class Magnoliopsida; order Asparagales; family Orchidaceae; genus Dendrobium; species Dendrobium officinale. The sequence continues at coordinate 18,316,128 of CM033692.1, forward strand.
GGAACACACCATATTTTACCTTATATTATCACCTAAAGAGATTAACAGATAAAACAATTCAAAGGGATTTGGATATAACAAATAATCACCATAAATGAATTACCAGCTTCAGAATAAAAACTGGGGAGATGAACTTCTGCGGCCATATATGCACATAATTTATGCTGGAGATTGACGTTTGGACATCCTTAACAGACGAGATTTGCTTTTCTCTGCTGGTGGTCTAAATATTATGTCATCAAGCTTGCCGCATAAGATTTTGTTAAACTGCAAAGCAAATGGCAGCGTTGGAAAAAGCTAGTGATCAGAAAAGGATGGTTAAGAATTTGTTTGGGACGACTGTTTTATTGCTTTTTAAAACAGTTTTCTAATTTTAAAACTAAATTTTTATATTAAAAAACTGCTTTAAGAAACAGTAAGAAAATTGTCCCAAACAAAGCCTAAGTATCCCATGAATATAGAACAAAAAAGAGTCATAATCGATATTTATGTTCCTTTTTATGGGTTACAAAAAATGCTAACACCATGAGGAAGTTCTCAGCCGAGTATATATTGTTTGATACTCTTTTAATTTAGAATCTTTGCGAAGAATTTTTGTTGTATTTGACTCAATTTGGCTTCAAGTTTGGGACATCACATATTGCACCAAATTCAAGTTGCATTGCATAAGAGATCTTAGTATTCCCTTCTTTGATGAATATTACAATGGCTGCTGAGAGCGGAACCATCTTAATTTGGAAGGTATTGGGTATGTTTAAAAAATGAGAGAACATAGGAGAAAAAATCATCTCTAGGGTCAAATTTATTGGCAGGAACAATGTTGTTTCTATTACAAGAAGCAAAGGCATATAAAAAGTTGTCATGCATTCATTTTACACTGCATTTTTTTTTTTCGTCCAACCAAACAGTCCCTTAGAGGAATCGAGAGGCTGGGCCGTGAGGAAGTTATAAGAGAACGAGATGAGAGGAGATCTTGAGATTTGCATTCATGGGGCCATGCCAGGTGGTGATATAAAACATATAATTAACAAATTTTAATTGAAATCAGCTTAATTTATGAAATATGTTAAAAAAAATTATCTAAAATTTATTGAAAAAAAAAAATCTCTTTTTATTTATTTATGACCTATCTTTACTTTAAGAGAGAAAAGTTGTCATTACAAAATTCTTGAGGAATGATAACTCTTTCTTCCTTTAAATATATTCTTAAGAAACTCTTCTACGCTACTGATTAATTCATTGGCTTTCTTATTCTTATTATTGTTTTGGCAACAGGGACATTGGCCACTTGATCTTGTGCTTCATACTTGAATGTTCACATAATGATTTTTTTATACTTGGATTTGGATATCACTTTTTACGATGTAGGATTTAAGAAGCATTATTATTGGGTCATCTATAGCCAGGATTTCTTATAAATTTTTGTAGTTGGATCAACACTGTCCATGGATTTGGATATCACTTTCCATAAGGATTTTGGCCTCTAATCAACATCGTTGCTCAAACCAGAAGAATTAACTGAGCGTTTATGGAATAGCGGAGGTGCGCTTCACATCCTATGTAATGTGAGAAACTAAAAATATGTAAATAATGCCATCTTACAAGAGAACTTCAGGAATATTTTGATGCAAACAATAAAAACATAGGGAAACAGAGATTTTTAGGACTTCGTTGACTCCATCTGCAAGCCTCCTATGCAAATATCCCTTGTAGCTAATTATTGATTTCATGATAATATATTTTGCGATGTCATCTAATGATTTGCAAAATATTTTCAAAGGTGATTCAATTAATAACAATCATGCAGATAATAATATTTAGTCTAAGGGACCTTCAGCCATTTGGAGATGGGCTTAACTAGAGAATTGATAAAGACTCAAATGCAAAGATTAATCCAAGATCAATTAGTCTAATGTGTGAAAAATGGGTATATTTTCAATGTAAATTAATTAAGAATAATTTTCACTATGTTATATGAATTTGAGTGTTTAAAACAAAATCACCAACAACCAATTGAGTTTTGCCATTATAAATAATTAAGATGTGTAAGTAAACTAGATAGGCAAAGATGCGAAGCTATGTATTGAATCGACTTTTGAAGTAACACCTAAGAAATACAAGATTGTTACAAATAAACTATTAATGGAGAACCCAAAAAAGCACCAATTCGGCAGGTCTACAGAAATAATATGAAAGGTATCAGAAGAAGAGGTGAACTAAAATTAATAGGAATAAATGCTTGAAAAAAGTTATAAAAGCTAAACTTTACCCCACGTAACACTTACTGGGATCGACAAAAAAGAGGAATCATAAAGATTTGAACCTAAAACATTGGGAAGACAATGATAATGGATAAATGCATGCATTATGAAAAGTGATTATTTAATACAAAATACTCCTCTAAATAGCCTTTTTTAAATTGTAAAATGTCAGTCAAAGCAGGCTATGGTTGTGCTGAACATTATCTCGCTCACTTTGAATATGATATAAAATCTTGTTCTTTACTAGGGAAAACATTCCCGATAAAGAGAATCCAATTTTGAAAACACCATTTTTAAGTGCTATGCAGTAGAAAAACAGAGGGAGATTTTCATATTTATTAACTACTTAAGGATTATGAAACATTTGAAAATTGCAAATTTAATAGAAGGGCAGATTACTTTTTAGCCAAAACATATGGACCTCTGGTTACTCAATTTTCATAACCATTTCTTTATTAGGGAAATCATTTCCTTCCCGATAAAGAGAATCCAATTTTGAAAACACCATTTTTTTCGTGCTATGCAGTAGAAAAAAAAACAGGGAGATTTTCATATTTATTAACTTCTTAAAGATTATGAAAAATATGAAAATTGCAAATTTAATAGAAGGGCAGATTAATTTTTGGTCAAATCATATGTGGACCTATGGTTACTCAATTTTCAAAACCACTTGCAGAACACGGTAAGAAAGTACTCACCTTGAAATATTCTTCTGTGTCTCCAGCTGCTCGTTGAATATCCACCATAAAAATTGATGGAGCTACCTCAAAAATCTGCATCAATTTCAAATTGATGGAGCGAACTCAAAGGAAATAGAAGATTGGTAGGTGCGGCAAATTAGCACAGTAAATAAAAGTCAGTTACAACAACCGTGGGATCAAGACATATATTTGACTTCATCTGGGGGATTAATTATTATTTACTTCAGAGTAGTGAGAAGACTGCATTAATGAATAATTGATTTTTCTAACACGTTTGGAGGTATCCGTGAATGGATAATATATCTTTATTCAGAATAATCCAATAACTCTTCATTATCTCTTGATAAGCACTGGGATATTATTTATATAAAAAAGATCTGAAAGATTAAAACACAGAAAAACTCTGAATTAAAAAAAAAAACTCTCAATAAACAAATAACTCCAACTAGAAAAGTACCACTCCCGAGAAAATTCTATAAGATGGTGGTTAGACCTGCAATGCTTTATGGTGCAGAATGTTGGGTATTAAAAGAGAAGCAAAATATTAAGTTAAGTGTTGTAGAGATGAGGATGCTTAGGTAGATGAGTGACTTTATTCTTAGAGATAGGATACGAAATGAGCACATACGTGAAAAGGTTGGAGTAACTCCAATGGAACATTAGATTAGAGAGAGTCGCCTTAAATGGTTAGGTCACATAAAATGGTGGCCTTTGGATGACCTGGTTAGGAGAGTAGATGTATTAGATTTATTCTATGTAAAGGTAGGTAGAGGTAGACCTAAAAAGACTTGGCTAGAAAATATTAGAAATGATATTTATTTATTAGATCTAAATGAGAATTTGACTCTTAACTGGACACAATGGAGAAAAAGGATTCATGTAGCCGATCCCACGTAGTGGGATAAAGGCTTGATGTTGTAAACAAATAACTCCAAATAAATTTAAAAGAAAATCAAATATTTCCCTAATACATCAATCGACTAATAATATAGAACAAATAATTAATCATGTTGTCGACACTGAACATATGTTCTAATCAGGTAGACAACATTGATCAAGCAAAATTAAGAGAGGGGCTCACTTCTAGCATGACTGAAAAATGGGAAGTTCTGTCCGCAGATAGACCTTCAACCCTCATCTGCACATGACGAAAGCCAACTTCATATTTCATGGGCAAGAAAAGAGTGATCATAAAGTAAATAGACTTTGCATATAAATAAGCAGCAGGAAAAGATGGGATCCAAAGAACATTCTCAATTATGCCAGTTATAGCTCCATTAAATTCAACATCAATGGTGGCATCAATTACCTTATAATTGCGAATGTGAGTCTTCAAGCCCATTGACTGTGCTACAACTTCAATGCTTGACAAAAGCACTTTAGCAGGTTTTCGTGAAAGAAATCTAGTTTGATGTTTAACATTATCCTGACAAGGAAGATCAAATGAGACAAATAAGATGAAAAAAAAAATTTGCTTGAAATGTATATAAGTTTGAATGCATAATAAAAGGTCATCAAATACTAGATAACAGATAAAAATCTACCACTAAAGGAAATTCGTGAAAGCTACAAAAAAACGTCCTTGATATATCATCATCAACACTCACAACTTGACCCACAACACACACACAAGCAGATGAAATACAAGCAATAATGAACTTCAATGCAAAGTAACGAACACGCTTCAATGACAGTACATTCACGTGAACATCTACCGTGTCAAACTTTTATGCATCATAAATAGTTGCAATGACGTGAATGATTTCCAACAAGAAAAATGATAAAATCTGTTACACATCATGAATGTCCGAGTGCTCCTAGTGATTTACATGTTATACTAAAAAAAAAAGCTCATACATATCTCGGTAATAAACAATACATTTGCTAATAGGCACTGCACTCCATGAATGAATAGTACATCCCCATGAATGAAATTTTTTCAAATGAGGCAAAGCGGTGCTCTATTGAGCATCACAGGTTGCATGAGCATTTTGACAAAGTGTGCATGATATTTCAAATCACCAAAAGCAATTTTTTCCATGCAATCACTAAATGTGCAGTGCAAACATACTGATGAATATACAAATGCACTGTCTAAGAGAATTGAAGATCAAGCAAGTATACAAGAGCATTGCAAAAGAACATCAAGAAACGTGTAAGTGTACTTAAATTATACAATTATATTGCATGAATGCACCGTGAAACATTCGAATATGTCTTACAAATGCATCAAAAGGCATGTGCCATACATAAAATCATTTAAATCAATTAACCCATATGTGCTTCAACCAAATTCATCGAACTCTTGAATTTGAGATCTAAGAATGCTTTACGGTTTAAAATAGAAGTGACCTTAAATTTAATCTAGCATTGTAAATTGTGCAACTGCCCCAAAAATGACCAAGTCATCACTCTGAAAATTTTACAAAATCTCTTTTAAAAATCAAACTTGTCATTACATGATTGTTAACCTGCCGTATAAAACAAAAGAAAAAAAAATAATATTCATTTCGCGTACCTGCCCGCACGTCGTCGCCGCATTTCGCACGTCGAAGTCACTTCACCCCACGATCTCGCTCGCGTCGTTAAAATGAGCGCAAAGGCTCTCATTCGCGGCTGCTACCTCTCCTCTCTCCCGATTCTCCTTCTCTCTATTCGACTCCGCTCCATCAACGACATTTCGATCGGAGGCAAGAACTGGAGCCCGCTCACCGTGCTCCCTTCCGTGTGTTTCTTCGACTCCTTCCCGGCTGTTCGACGAAGCTCCTTCGACGACTCTCCCAGCCCGTGCGATCGGAAATCCCGACATTTTGATCGGAACTAGAACAGGAGCTCGGCTGTGAAGCTCTCCACCGTGCCCGACTCCCTGGCTGTGCGACTTCGCTCAATCGACGACGTTGTCCCTTTCAATCGGAACGGAAGTTACGACCTTTCGATCGGAAGCAAGGCGGGAGCTTGCGGGCAGTGACGGTAACTTTCTCCATTTCGTGTGCTTCTCCGGCTTCCTTGTTGCTGTTCGACTTTCTCCCCCTCCTTCGGCGGCATTCCTTCCCGCTGGACCGAAAGTTACGGCATTTTGATCCAAAGCAACGACGGGAGCTCACTGTGTGTGAAGGTAACTTTCTCCCTTGCACGCTTCTTTGGTCGGACCCGTGAACAGAGAAGAGAGAAGAGGGGGATCAATGACTTAGATTAATTAAAGTTAATCTTAATTAATTTTAATTAATTCAATTAGAATCATTTTTAATTTATTATAACGATTATAATTAATTACAATTAATTTTAATTAAATAATTATAATTAATTACAATTAATTATAATTTATTTTAATTAAAGTTAATTTTAATTCATTATAATTAATATTTATTTTTAATTATAATTAACTATTATTAATTAATTATAGTTAATTAATATTGATTAGTTATAATTAATGAAAGTTAATTATAATTAATTATATTAGTTAATTATAATAATCATAATTAATAATCTTAGTTAATTATAATTAATTATAAGTAAATATAATTAATTAAATATGATTATAATTAATTATTAATTATAATTAATTAATTCAAAAAAAAGGGGAAAGAAAAGAAAAGAGAAGAATCTCCCTCTTACCTCGGTTTTCGTGCCTTCCAATGCCGACAATCGTCGACGACTCCACGAGCCACCGCCAAAGTCATCAAGGTATAATTTCTGACTTAAATCCCGTCATCGACGTTCGCAGCGGACCGGAGAACCACCTATACGCGCTCTTGTAGCACGGTAGGAGGGAGCCCGGTGCGAAGCATACGACGAGGTGGGTAAGCCCTATACACGCTCTTGTAGCGTGGTGGGGACGGTCCTCGACCTCGACCTCGACATCGACACCGCCGACGACTGCTACGCAAAGGTATGGTGTTCCAAATCCCATTCTCGACGTTTGCAGCGGACCGGAGAACCACCTATACGCGCTCTTGTAGCACGGTAGGAGGGAGCCCGGTGCGAAGCATACGACGAGGTGGGAGAGCCCTATACACGCTCTTGTAGCGTGGTGGGGAGTCACTGCTGTTCTGGTACGTCACTGCTGTTCCGCTGTACGGGTACTACTGAAGGCCCCATACACGCTCTTGTAGCGTGGTGGGATGAAAATTACTACGGCCGCGGTGTCTACGGACACCTACCATACACGCTCTAGTAGCGTGGTGGGAAGGCCCAGCTCCCCAATTTTCCCCCAAACGGGGGATATGCCGGGGTGCTGCCGAAATTTTCACTGAAATCTACAAAGACTTGAACAACTTGAAGACCTTCTTGGACAACAATACAGAAGACCTGTACTCGAACAAAAATACACAGATCTTGAACAAACACTTGAACTCGCACTCAAGACCCGAGTTGAGCGTTGATGGTTTGAACAATTTGAACTCAAGCAAATACAAGATTTGGACTGTAGGGGACACTTGAACCTGATGAATTCATATCTATATGGATTTGAACTTGAACAATTACTTACACTTCGAACTTCTAAGAAATCAACTAAGTTCATGCTACAAGGAATTAAACTCAAGGTGGTAAGAAGATTTGAGCAAAATATCAAAGACTCAACTTGAATCCAAACAAGACAAGTGCAAGAGGATTGAACAACAAGAACCTTAAAGAATTCAACTCATATGTCATAATTTTGGGTTTCTGAATTGAGGACCACAAGAGACTTGAATCTCTAAAGGCTTCAGGAGAACTGAACTTCTACTCAAACTCAATCTACAATTCGAACACACACGTTGGTTTGAACTTGAACTAAGTTCAAATATGGGTTTAGATACTGGATCTAAACAAAGTGTGGAATGATATGGACTATTGAATTTTCAGCAAATAATCAAGCTTCAGCCACTATCAAACATATATGAGTAGGTGTAATGAACTCCTACAACAATCCCTACATATGCCTGTTGATTGAGATGGCAATACTGGAGAACAGCAATCAAAGATCTATCCTCTACAAACAAATACAATCAAACCACCCGAGATTGGTGAAAGGGTGGATATGACGCAGAAAGAATGAATCTCCTGCAAACATTTTCTAAAAGCTTGTAGTGGATACAGCGATCCCCTACAAATGCATATGAATACTTGTGAATAACAACAGTGTATTGTACAACGAATCACTGTGGACACAAGTACATATATCACCTACGACAGCGGTGATCAAAATCTACAAGTACACCGGGTACAAAGGCAGCCCGATGTACGAAAAAGGACACCCCCTAGCAGAAGGGAGGAAAATGTTTGAACAAATTAGAACCAAACTTCCTGGTGTTCCACAGTTTCTTCCTTATCCCATTCTTAGGGAGAAAACAGCTCTGGTATCCAAAAATACCGGAAATAACAGGTCTGCTACACTGAAGATCCTAAAAGGAGTTCTTCCCAAATCAACAGTCATTGACTCTAAAATTTAGAAAGTCCTATCCCCGGTGATTGAGAAAGGGGGGGAGTCAATATCAAGATTAGAACGCCACCGGATCTGCAACACTTATGCAAGCAGACAAAAGGCGTCTACAACATTCATATTCGGCTTTTAAGGCCTTCAACAAAGAAAGTTCATGAACAAAGGCATGAAGCCTAAAGAACCCGATCATTCTATACGGATCAATAGGAGTCGACAGGGTTCGAACTATCAAATAGATACACGGTTGTAGTGACCGGTGTATTTGTTTAAATACATTCTTTTTAGGCCTTCAATGCCTAAAATCAAGAAAATTCATAAACAAAGGCACAAAGCCTACGAGAAACCCGATCCCTTATCGATAAGTTGATAGGGTCGACAAGGTTCAATCAAATGGAAATGACCCCCAAACACCCCGATGATGGCCGTGTTGAATGCAGATCTCAACCGGAGGGGTTCACAAATATTTCAAATCTCACTCAAGTGTCTATCAAAATCCAAATTCCAAGATATTTAAATTCGAAATCAAATCATCAGTATCTTAAAGCAAAATCCATCCACCCTCCGCAACAGTCTGCCGGGGTGGACAAATTCAAATAAACTCTAGCTCACAAAGAGCCAAATGCCTAGTCGAAAATATCACTAGGATCCATTCTCAAACAATCTCTAGCCAGTAAGGACGTGGTACGTGTCCTCTAACCGGCAGTTTCGCCGTCAAATGGCACTGCAGGTAAACGGTTATGACTTGGGGCCCTCTGAACCGAGTGGTTTTGCCACCAAATGGCACCACAGATAGCGGTTATGGCCAACGCCAATACGCTCCTTATTGGCATCAAATCCCTGAGATATGAATCAATAGGATATGATTGATAAGTCACAAAGCCCTCTGTCAGCTAAGGTGGATTCAAATTTGTCCCCTTAGACAAACATCCAACCCAGGTCTACAAGGTCTCCTTGGACGAAGCAACCCATGGCTGCCGACAAGGATCCTTCTGTCAGGTTGGGTCGACTACCTCCTCTGACTAAGTAGACCAGGGACCACGATGGCCCGGGACGACGGAACCATGGGATCTTGATCGGGTCCATCATCCATTCCCCCCCACCATCCGCTTTAAGTGCTAGATGGTGCAATTTCTATTTTAAATATCAAACCTTTCAAATTTCCAAACTTTCAACCCAAATTCCCAAATCCAAACCCAAATTTCAAATCCAAATTCTACCAATATCCAATCTTTCCAATCTCAAACCCATGCTGCTACTATATGCCAGATAACACGTATATCCTACGTATCTGACCAACGACTAGCCTTAATCGAAAGTTCTCTCTCGTGATCGGGAGGGGTAATTAACTATAGGGGTTTGCGCCTATAGGAAACCAGAACTCAGATCATAAAGTTCTCATAAAATGAGGGCGAAATCTCTGGGTAGTGTCTTATCTACAAACCCATCTGCCTTCCAAAATTTACCTCGGGAACTTAGTTCGTTAAAACTCCCTCGCCGAATAAGAAAAGCGAGTGGAGGCCAAGGCCAAATTTTCGGAGCCCACAGATTTCTGGCGACTCCGCTGGGGAATGGTTTCTCTTTCCATCTCTGACTAGTCACTAAAAGGCTATAGTAGCAAGCAAATCAAATTTTAAATTTCCTGAAAATGAATCTTTTAAATAAGATCAATGGAAATTTGTTTAGCAGGGTTTTGAATTCCATGCTAACTCTCCTGCTTCTATTATTTGTTCTGCGTGGGGTGATGTATCAATTCTGATCACTAATCCCTGCCATTCATTTTTACAGAATGGAAATGCAGGACACCCCAATGACCGTCCAACTGGGACGAGGAGCCAGAATTCAACTGGCAAACGCCTTGATTGAAACTGGAAATACTGGAGCCACCATCCACTTTGGTGAGCTCGAATTCTCAGCAGCTACTGCAAGAGCTGCAGCCGTCCCTGTGTACGGCGTAAACTCTGAAGAACTTTCTGGAAGATCCTATTCTGCAAGGACTGCTGCCAGAGGAACTACTCAAGGAAGAACCTCTGTATTTGAAAGACTATCCCAACCTGAGGCCCTTACTGCAAAGAGGGTTGTCGCTGGAAGAAAAATCTCTGTGGTGACTGCAAACACCACCGCCCTGCCCAGAGAGCCTGATGCACCTGGGAGGTATGATAATGAAGCTTCTTCATCTGGAGGAAGGCTTACTAGAAGGCAAAGGAGGAAGAGAAATGCAGAGCTGCGAGCTCAGCAGTTACCTGTACCAGTCCATCCCTCCAATCTGCCAGCACCAGAATCAAAGATCAATATCCCCACTCAGAATAAGTTCGTCAATCTAAAGTGGATAAAAAGAAATAGCTCTTCTGGTGAGCTCAAGAAATCTTTTTGGGAGCGTCAGCTTGAAGTTCCAGCCCCTCAGAAGATAAGAGAGCCCGAACGTCTGTCTGCCCGGGTACACCGTGTACTGAAGACAGTCAAGGAGAAGGGCTTAATGAAAAAGAAGTTCCAGAGGCCACTGATTGTTGAGGCCCGAAGAACTCCTCCAAGAGAGAGGCTATCGTCTGTTGTGATAGCCAAACAAAGAAATTACCAACGCCAAGTTCTGCGGGAAGCACATCGGGGCGTGACACTTGGACCACATGTCCAAGAATCCGTCGCCGAAAGGGCCCAGCGGAACGGCAAACAAGTTTGGAGGCCGAAGCCTCAAAAGAAAAAGATTTTTGAAGAAAAAGATAGACCAGGCGTGACATCCGGAGCTGTCTCTCGGAGATCCGCCCCTGCCAACAAAACTCGTCAGAAATGGGTCCAAAGGAAGGCCCATAATGACGACAATTATAATGACAATCGACATCCTGGAGAGTCTTCCAGGAGATCCCGTCATTCTCCTACTTCAGCCAAAGAGGAAGTTCATTTCGATCGTAGTCCGCAAATTGAAGAAGTGATCCTTCCAAGCCGAGAACCTGAAATTCAGTGGCGTCGTCGCTCAGAAATTCAGGTACAAGAAGAAGAAAAAGAATATAACGATGATGACACTATGGAGATCGAGGTGGTTCGTATGGTCAGCCACGTCGATGTTGAAAAGGAAGATGATGATGGTGATGAAGAAGACCAGCAATCACAGCCGCGCGTACGTGTTTATCGACGTCGCCACAGGGCTAGACCCATTGCCAGCCAAAGTGCTCACTCCTCAGAAGAAGGCGATGAGGAAAAAGAAGAGGTCGGAGAAAACCCCTTCGCTGGTGAAGACATCACACTCGCTGAAATGAGAAATCAAATGAGGCGACAAATGCGAAAAAAAGACAGAGAAATCTCTCAGTTAAATGATAAAATGACTGAGATGATGACTCAAATGACGGTCATGATGGAAATGATGCAGAAGACCACTTCTGTGGGCCCTGCACCGGCCCAACCCGTCAACCAAGCTGCTAATTCTCAAAATCCTCAAGCGCCTCAAGCCTCAGGAGTGAAAGGTGTACCTGAAGGTGTCGATAAAAAATGATGACCTAACCCGCCAGCGTACTCCACAAAATGTGGCGAGCGCATCTGAGCCTGTAACTGCGTCACAGCTAGAAGGCTTAAATCAGTGAAAAGATTAAAGCCATTATAGCTGCTGAACAGGCAGAGAAGTTGGTAGGGAAAGGTCGCCCGTACCCAGCAGAGTACGATCAGGTGCCATATCCAAAGGGATATTCTGTGCCAAAATTCAATATTTTTGATGGCAACAAAAATCCCAGACAGCACCTCGCGCAATTCAAAGCAACTTGTGGGAACACAGGAGGCAATGACGCTCTGCTATTCAGGCAATTCGTAAGCAGCTTGAGTGGAACTGCTTTCGAATGGTATGCCGAACTACCGAATGATTCACTGAAGACCTTTGCGGAGCTAGAGGCCCTATTCGTAAAAAGGTTTGCCAGTGCAACAGAGAAGACTACCATTGCTGATCTCGCTCTCGATAAAAGAAGAAAGGATGAATCAGTAACGAGATACATAACACGCTGGCGCAATCTCAGCATGAAGTGCGAGCAGCAGCTGGAAGAAGAGCATGCAGTTCAACTACTGATGGGAAACATTGACGACAAAATGCAACCCTTCTTATGCATGGCTTCAATCACTACCTTCCAGGATCTGTTGGATAGGGTGTCAAAATTTGAGAAGTTAAACTTATCAAAGTCTGAAAGCTTCCATGATAAATTCAAAAAGGCTAAAGCTCCTGATGCCAGAAAGAATGAGGTCTACTCTGCATTCCCTCCCAGACCTGATAAAGGTAAACGGGTAGTGTATAATGTAGACAAAGGAAAGCAGCCTATGCAGTATGAAGAAAAATCAAAACAGGCTTACAATCCAAATCCTCAACCAAAGCTGGTACTTGGAGGAAATGATAAACCTCGAGCCTTTCCTGGTGAAGGAGAGCGCCAGAGGCAGACTGCAGGAGCTGGTGATAGAACATTCCCTTCCCTCAAAGAGAAAATGAATAAAGAATATTCATTTAAGAGGGAGAGTGTCGCTAAATTGTTCCGACAAGCACTCAAGAATGGTCTGGAGTTGCCAGAATGCAAAAGACCTGAAGAGTCCAAACATAGTGGCGACCCAAACTACTGTCCATATCATCGGGTAGTTAGCCATCCAATTGAAGATTGTTATGTCTTCAAAGATTGGTTGGAAAAGATGTACAAAAGGGGAGAATTAACATTATCAGATAATGTGTTAGTTCGTCCCGGAAAGGGATCCACCCGGGTAGTCACGTCCTCTTCCGTACTCCCGTCTAAAGAAATAATAACAAAAAAATCTGTTCAAGGTGAGCAATGGGAGACCGTGGTCTCCAAGAAGACAACAAAAATGCTGAAACAACTAGAAGGAGTTCCGGGTGTCAAGTGGAAGTCTCCTACTGAGCCGGTATTGAACTTAAAATGGTTGCCTCTGTCACAAGCATCCACCTCTAAACAGCAACCTGGCCAAGCTAGCTCATCAAAGTCTGGAAAGTCAAAGTCAAAGTCTTCCAAGAAGAAAGCCAAGTTGAAGAAGCCTATGGCAAAGAAGACTGCAACTCAAAAGGCTATTGATAGATTGGGTGAATATTACCAGACTGTCAGGAAGCCTATCAAGCTCGGTGATTTTATGAAAGAGCTTCAAATAGATGAAGAGGAAGAAAAAGCTGAGGATGAATCTCTTCTTACGGAGATATGCCGAGTCATCTCAGCAACATTAAAAATATCAGATAGGGAGAAATACGCTGAAGAAGCGGCCCCTGAATTTTGTCTGATGGTGTCATCAATGGAATACAGTTCAGAAGAAGATCTATGTTTTCCCGATGATGAAGATTCAGACCCAAGTGTAGCGTCGCAAATGAAGCAGGTGAAATTGGGAGACGATTCTGAGTCCACCGGCGAATCTCCAGACGCGACAATGGTTGATTCTGAAGAAAATGCTTCATCAAACAAGTCTGAATCAGATGAGGTAGCCCAAGTACAATTGAGAAGTGGCAAGATACTGCCGCCTCCACCAAAGAAAGGGATCCCTAATAAAGATAAGGGAAAAGAGATAATTATCAATGAAGATATTATCCCCGAAGATCCCAAGAAAAATAATACTTTATCCAAGGGGATAGATTACAATATCTTATCCCACTTGAGAAAGATCCCGGCGCAACTCAGTATATATGATGCCTTACTAATGTCTAAAGACCTTCGAGAGACTTTGATCCAAGCTCTCAAGGACCCTGAAAGATATGAGGCATATTTTGCTGAACGTAACTTGACTGAGGTTTTGCAAGCTCGAAATGAGCCCCTCATCACCTTTGCTGAGGATGATATGATGCTTGGAACGGCAGATCACAACCGCCCTCTGTATGTTGCGGCAGAGAGTGATGGTATGATGATCAGTCGGATTTTGATCGATCCTGGATCTTCTGTAAATCTCATGAGTCTTAAAGCACTGAGATCCCCCTCTGCCTCGATGTGGAGCATCTTGGGCAAGACAAGTTGATGGTGCATGGTTTTAATGAGAAAGGGCAGAAAACCCTTGGATCATTTATGCTCCCTCTTGTATTTGGGGAACTCCATACAGAAGCCAAATTCCATGTGTGATTGATGCGGACACTTCGTTCAAGGCGTTGTTTGGGTCGCCCCTGGCTACATGAATACGGTGTTGTCCCTTCAACATTACACCAATGCATGAAGTATCTCAGAGAAGGAGAAGAATTCAGAATTTCTGGTGATATTCAGCCCTTTGCAGTACATGAAGTAACAGTTTATGAAGATGCTAAGTACTTCATGCCAAAAAAGCAAAAGTCGTCAAGTTCTCTTGAGGCTAGAGCATCAAATTCTAAGGCTGCAAAGAAACCCAAGCAAGAAGGTGATAAGAAGCGTGTAGGAAGAAAGAAGGCAGTGCCGGCTCTTCCCAAATCACCAACTCTTCCTAAAGAAAAGAAGCATGTACCTCATCTTGGGAGCGACACGGATGAAGATGACGTTACTCCTACCAAATCTCGAAAAATATGCCAGTCCACGGATGAATGGAGTAGGCAGGTTGAATTTTCAAATGATGATGATTATGACTACGACTCAATCTACATGAACTCAGTGCAGAGTGTGTTCTCTAGAAGAATAGACAGTCTGTTAATTTCAGACAGCGTACTCGTAGTCACACGTGTTCCCTTGCAACATTTCAAGGAAATCATTTCGCGCGAGGTTCATAAAATTGAAGAACTCTCCACTCTTTATCTGCCTCCCCGTAAAAATGGGACTGTGCCAAAGAATGTACTATATTCCACGGGAATATGCGAAGAAGAGAATCATGATTGGGATTGCATGCTCCTCGACTCCGAGGAATTATTTCCTACGAGGTTACCCAAGTTCAATACCAAAAATATTCAAAGAATGCTACGAAAGCAAATCAATATTCCTACTACCAAACGGCAGCTCCGTACAAGCTTGGGTCTCTGGTATGGGAGAAATCCGCGTCCATTACAACGAAAGGATATAGATGCATATAAAGGCATCGGGTTTATCAAACGAAAATTCCTCCGGAAAGAGACTTGCCGGGCAATCACGAGCATGGAAATCGAATCCGAGGATGATGGTGTTGAAGAGACACGCGAAGCTGATGATTATGATGATCAACCCGTAGAAGCTGAGCCTGCACCAGAAGAACTGGAAGATGGTGGACAAGCTGCTACGATGGACGAGCTTAAAGAAGTCAACTTAGGAACTGAGGAGGACCCTCGCCCAACCTTCATTAGCTCTCTTCTACCAGAAGATCAAGTAGAAGAAATAAAAGAACTCCTATGTGAATTCAGGGATTGCTTTGCCTGGACATATGCTGAGATGCCCGGCTTATCCCCTGATGTAGCGGTTCACAGATTAGCAATCAAGCCTGAAGTAGCACCTGTCAAACAAGCTCCAAGGAGAATGAGATTGGAGATTGAAGAACAGGTGATTGCAGAGACGAAGAAGCTTATAGATGTTGGCTTTATTCGTGAGGAAAAGTATGCCGACTGGATTGCCAATATCGTCCCTGTAAAGAAGAAGAATGGTCAGATTCGTATCTGCATCGACTTCAGGGACCTCAATAAGGCATGTCCAAAAGATGACTTTCCGCTCCCAATATCAGAGCTTCTAGTTGACAATACATCCAACTATGATATATTCTCCTTCATGGACGGGTCGTCGGGCTACAATCAAATCAAAATGGCGCCTGAAGATGAAAGACATACATCATTTAGAACGCCTATAGGCATATTCTGCTACACAGTCATGCCCTTCGACCTGAAGAATGCTGGTGCCACCTACCAGCGGGCGATGACTCGTATATTTGATGATTTGATTCATCAGAAGGTCGAATGCTATGTAGATGACTTGGTCATTAAAAGCACAGACCGAAAAGACCATATTGATGATTTGAGAATTGTGTTTGAAAGGATCAGAAAGTACGATCTGAAGATGAACCCTCTCAAGTGTGCATTTGGGGTATCCTCAGGGAAATTCCTAGGGTACGTTGTTCGACATCGAGGCATCGAAGTCGACCCCAACAAGATCAAGGCGATCGTGGAGATGCCACCTCCAAAGAACCTTCGTCAACTCCGTTCTTTACAAGGGCAACTGGCTTTCATTCGGAGATTCATATCAAATCTATCGGGTAGGTGCCAGCCGTTTTCAAAATTAATGAAGAAAGATGTCCGTTTCAAATGGGACGAAGAGTGCCAAGAAGCATTTGACAGCATCAAAAGATATCTGTTGAATCCTCCTATTCTCGCGGCGCCAATCCCGGGGAAGCCTCTTATACTGTATACGGCAGCACTAGAAGAGTCCCTCGGAGCATTATTAGCCCAGCATAATGAAGAAGGCAAGGAGAATGCACTCTACTACATCAGTCGGAGATTGATAGGAGCAGAAATCCGCTATTCTTCAATCGAGAAGCATTGCTTGGCCCTGATCTTCGCAGTTCAGAAGCTCCGCCATTATATGTTGTCTCACAAAATCACCTTGATATCAAAGATCGATCCGTTGAAGTTCTTGATGACAAGACCAGCGTTGACAGGTCGTTTGGCAAGATGGGCAGTGATACTCCTGCAGTTTGATATCACATACGTCCCTCAAAAGGCAGTGAAAGGGCAGGTATTAGCAGACTTTCTTGCAGCACATCCTATCCCTGCAGATTCTCCGCTCAACGACGATCTACCTGACGAGCAGATCATGAACGTTGAAGAAGAGAAGATACTACGAGTATGGGAAATGTATTTTGATGGAGCATCGTCAATAAAGCGTGCTCGGCCTCCAAATCTCGAAAAGGCTCAAGCCGGAATTGGAATCATTTTCGTAGCGCCCGAGGGAGGCATAATGAGATTCTCATTCAGTTTAACTGAACCTCGGACCAACAATGAAGCTGAATATGAAGCTTTAATAGCAGGATTGGAGATTGCAATCGATGTCCGAATTCGAAATCTCCAAATTTTTGGTGATTCTCAACTTGTTGTAAATCAAGTACTTGGAGTCTACAAAATTACCAAGTTTGAGTTGGCCTGTTATCATCGGCGAGTTATTGAGCTTATGAAGCAAATTCCAGTTGTTAAATTAACTCAAGTTCCACGGGGACAAAATGCCAAAGCTGATTCTCTTGCCAAATTGGCTAAAGAAATGGCGAATATGGACGACGAATGGCCTATAATAATTATGGTGCACAATCGGCGGATCCTAGAGCCGGCATTACTACAATTCCCGCAGGCAGAGGGAATACCAAATTCAAGCCAGCAGGATGCAACTCCAGTTGATCCTCAATCTCCCCAATCAGTTGATCCTGAAGATCAGTCTGAAGAACAGCAAGTTCCTAAGAAAAGACGCAAGGCCAGTCAAGCTTCAGAATCATGGTGGTATTGTCTAGATATCGAAGAAGATGACTGGAGGCAACCTTTCATTGACTACTTTAAAGAAAGTAAATTGCCAACAGACAAATCATTAGCTGCTCAAATCAGAAAGAGAGCGCTACGGTATGCATTTGTCAATAACACATTGTATCGGCGTGCTTTCGATCAAATGTGGCTAAGGTGCCTAGGAACTCGAGAAGCTGATAAAGTGCTAGCAGAAGTTCACGAAGGACTTTGTGGAGCGCACCAATCAGGTCCCAAGATGGCAGTCAAAATCAAAAGAATGGGCTATTATTGGCCGACCATGGTCAGAAATTGTATCAATCATGCTAAGAGGTGCCATGAGTGCCAGATCCACGGTGATGTTATACATCAACCGCCAAATCCACTGCACCCTACGATAGCATCCTGGCCATTTGAATGTTTGGGGGTACTGATATTATCGGGCCAATAGATCCGCCGTCATCAGCAGGACACCGCTTTATCTTGGCAGCAACCGACTATTTCTCCAAGTGGGCAGAAGCGGCTCCATTTTTAAAGAAGTTACGTCCGAGCACGTGATCAACTTCTTCACCCACAATGTTGTTTACAGATTCGGTGTGCCACGCCGCATAATCTCAGACAACGGAACTGCTTTCAAGAGTACAAAAATCTATAAGTTCGTTGATCGGCACAAAATTGATTGGCGGTACTCTTCCATTTACTATCCAAGAGCAAATGGCCTGGCAGAAGCCTTCAACAAGACACTGGTGAAATTGTTGAAGAAAATACTTACTAAGAACAAAAGAGAATGGCATACGAAAATGGCAGAAGCGTTATGGGCGTATCGTACAACTTACAAAACGCCGACCAAAGCCACTCCTTATTCTCTGGTATTCGGAGTTGAAGCTGTACTGCCATTAGAAGTTGAACTTCCATCTCTTCGAGTTGCTGTCCAGAATGAGCTGACTCAAGAACAAAATGCTCGTCTAAGAATGGAGGAGCTCGATGCACTCGATGAAATCAGGTTACAAGCTCAGCAGAACCTGGAGATCTACCGAGCAAGAATGACAGTCATTTGGTCGAATGGTACGCCCTCAATCATTTCAAGAAGGGGAATTGGTCCTGGTGCAGAGAAGACCAATCATCCCGCATAGAAAAATTGGTGGCAAATTCATTTTCAACTGGGAAGGACCTTTCGTCATCGAAAAGGTGTATCAGGGTGGAGCTTATCAACTGATCGATCTGAATGGTCAAAGGCCCATGCCGCCGATCAATGGCAGATACCTGAAGAAATACTATGCATAAAACTGCCCCATAAAATGCTATGTCTAGTGTATTATGCTTTCATGTCTGTTTATTAGCATATACATTTCACATTTTGAAATTCTGCTCTATCATGAGAAAACATTTCAAAATTTCCTTAGTAGACTGGGGGCATTTTAAACATTTATTCGGGTCGACATCGCGCTGCGTGCCGAGATCCCCGAATAAATATTTAAAATTTCAAGATTCCAATTCTATCCTGCCCTAAAATGTCCCTGTGAGACAGGGGGCATTTTAAATATTTATTCGGGTCGACATCGTGCTGCATGCCGAGATCCCCGAATAAATATTTAAAATTATCAATCTAGATATTCTTTTGTGCTAAAGAATATAAATATTTATTTTCCAAAGTATACGCAGGTGGTTTTTCAAATGTTAGAGACACCTCCAACAAACCAAGGTTTAAAAGTCAAGAAAGAGACTTTTGAAACTACACACTCCTACAAAATTGAGCCGGAAAAGCTTGAAGTCTTTCAACAGCCTGAAGCTTAAGGTTCGAATGGGTATAAAAGGTCGGATCCAACACGCCCAAATATGGCCGGATTGCTGGCAGCTCCGTCTACTCAACAAGCCATAAGAACGGCCGTAGTAGCGAAACCCCCACTTCGTCAACCCGTCAATAGGGACTGAAGAAAGTACGAAGGCTGATTTGACTCAACTAGTTCAAGTGATCGTATCTACAAAGTTCTCCAAAATGACTGGAGAATCAAAGTTCCAGTTGAAGAATAAGTCTCGAGCAACTACTGAATGTTCGTAGGCTCCAAAATCTAAAACCACGAAGGATGACTCAAAATTTGTCAACTTCAGTAAAATCAGTATTGGGAAGCGCAGTTCCCATAGCTCGAGTCTGAAGCCTGAATGGGTGTAAAAGGTCGGATCCAACAAGCCCAAATATGGCCGGATCGCTGGCAGCTCCATCTACTCAACAAGCCATAAGAAAGGCCGCAGTAGAGGAACCCCCATCTCAGCAACCAGAGGACGAAGAGCTGTCAAATACCAGCTCTCCCGATCTGATGAACTCAAGTGATTCAGATTAAAGTCTTCTCAAGTGGTTTAGGATCAAGATACTACCTACGTTCGGTACTGTCAATCAAATCCAAAACCTGCAAATTCATCAACAAGTCTGTTATGCACAAAGCTCAGAACCGATGAATTCTTGCCATCGACCTAATACAAACCCAAATGGTTTAGGTCACCAGCATCTACTCCTTCATCAAGCCCGCCAAAGCTAGAAGCAAAGGGCAGAAGGAATACAAAATTTCTAACAAGTCAGCAAAGACAAATCAGGCAACCCTTTACCAAGTCCGCAACACAAAAGCACATGACAGAAGGATCAAAATCTCAGGGCTCTAGCTAAAGTTGCAGAATGAGTTTCCTGAATAATATCTACAAATGTCTCGAAATACTGGGGGCATTTTAAATATTTATTTGGGTCGACATTGCGTTGCATGCCGAAATCCCCAAATAAATATTTAAAATTCTATCAAGATACAACCAAATGATAGAAAAATCTTGAGCATATGCTATCCACTAACGCCAATCTACAAAGATAAGATATCAACCATCTATGGATACATCTAGAAGCGCTATGGAAAAAAAATCTTAGTGTGACATCCAAATAATTTTTGGAGATCCACTAAAAGAAAATTTTAGTGTGACATCCAAACAAAATTTTGGAGATCCACTAAAAGAAAACCCTTGTGTGACATCTAGAATAGATATCTAGAGATCCACAGAGTCAATCAGCATGCAACAAACGTGGCCCGCTCCAGACGCCTACCACATTTGTTGGGGGGCATTTGTTAACCTGCCGTAAAAAACAAAAGAAAAAAAAAATAATATTCATTTCGCGTACCTGCCCGCACGTCGTCGCCGCATTTCGCACGTCGAAGTCACTTCACCCCACGATCTCGCTCGCGTCGTTAAAATGAGCGCAAAGGCTCTCATTCGCGGCTGCTACCTCTCCTCTCTCCAGATTCTCCTTCTCTCTGTTCGACTCCGCTCCATCAACGACATTTCGATCGGAGGCAAGAACTGGAGCCCGCTCACCGTGAAGATAACTTTCTCCCTTCCGTGTGTTTCTTCGACTCCTTCCCGGCTGTTCGACGAAGCTCCTTCGACGACTCTCCCAGCCCGTGCGATCGAAAATCCCGACATTTTGATCGGAACTAGAACAGAGCTCGGCTGTGAAGCTCTCCACCGTGCCCGACTCCCTGGCTGTGCGACTTCGCTCAATCGACGACATTGTCCCTTTCAATCGGAACGGAAGTTACGACCTTTCGATCGGAAGCAAGACGGGAGCTTGCGGGCAGTGACGGTAACTTTCTCCATTTCGTGTGCTTCTTCGGCTTCCTTGTTGCTATTCGACTTTCTCCCCCTCCTTCGGCGGCATTCCTTCCCGCTGGACCGAAAGTTACGGCATTTTGATCCAAAGCAACGACGGGAGCTCACTGTGTGTGAAGGTAACTTTCTCCCTTGCACGCTTCTTTGGTCGGACCCGTGAACAGAGAAGAGAGAAGAGGGGGATTAATGACTTAGATTAATTAAAGTTAATCTTAATTAATTTTAATTAATTCAATTAGAATCATTTTTAATTTATTATAACGATTATAATTAATTACAGTTAATTTTAATTAAATAATTATAATTAATTACAATTAATTATAATTTATTTTAATTAAAGTTAATTTTAATTCATTATAATTAATATTTATTTTTAATTATAATTAACTATTATTAATTAATTATAGTTAATTAATATTGATTAGTTATAATTAATGAAAGTTAATTATAATTAATTATATTAGTTAATTATAATAATCATAATTAATAATCTTAGTTAATTATAATTAATTATAAGTAAATATAATTAATTAAAATATGATTATAATTATTATTTATTATTAATTATAATTAATTAATTCAAAAAAAAAGGGGAAAGAAAAGAAAAGAGAAGAATCTCCCTCTTACCTCGGTTTTCGTGCCTTCCAATGCCGACAATCGTCGACGACTCCACGAGCCACCGCCAAAGTCATCAAGGTATAATTTCTGACTTAAATCCCGTCATCGACGTTCGCAGCGGACCAGAGAACCACCTATACGCGCTCTTGTAGCACGGTAGGAGGGAGCCCGGTGCGAAGCATACGACGAGGTGGGTAAGCCCTATACACGCTCTTGTAGCGTGGTGGGGACGGTCCTCGACCTCGACCTCGACACCGACACTGCCGACGACTGCTACGCAAAGGTATGGTGTTCCAAATCCCATTCTCGACGTTTGCAGCGGACCGAAGAACCACCTATACGCGCTCTTGTAGCACGGTAGGAGGGAGCCCGGTGCGAAGCATACGACGAGGTGGGAGAGCCCTATACACGCTCTTGTAGCGTGGTGGGGAGTCACTGCTGTTCTGGTACGTCACTGCTGTTCCGCTGTACGGGTACTACTGAAGGCCCCATACACGCTCTTGTAGCGTGGTGGGATGAAAATTACTACGGCCGCGGTGTCTACGGACACCTACCATACACGCTCTAGTAGCGTGGTGGGAAGGCCCAGCTCCCCAATTTTCCCCCAAACGGGGGATATGCCGGGGTGCTGCCGAAATTTTCACTGAAATCTACAAAGACTTGAACAACTTGAAGACCTTCTTGGACAACAATATAGAAGACCTGTACTCGAACAAAAATACACAGATCTTGAACAAACACTTGAACTCGCACTCAAGACCCGAAAGTTGAGCGTTGATGGTTTGAACAATTTGAACTCAAGCAAATACAAGATTTGGACTGTAGGGGACACTTGAACCTGATGAATTCATATCTATATGGATTTGAACTTGAACAATTACTTACACTTCGAACTTCTAAGAAATCAACTAAGTTCATGCTACAAGGGAATTAAACTCAAGGTGGTAAGAAGATTTGAGCAAAATATCAAAGACTCAACTTGAATCCAAACAAGACAAGTGCAAGAGGATTGAACAACAAAGAACCTTAAAGAATTCAACTCATATGTCATAATTTTGGGTTTCTGAATTGAGGACCACAAGAGACTTGAATCTCTAAAGGCTTCAGGAGAACTGAACTTCTACTCAAACTCAATCTACAATTCGAACACACACGTTGGTTTGAACTTGAACTAAGTTCAAATATGGGTTTAGATACTGGATCTAAACAAAGTGTGGAATGATATGGACTATTGAATTTTCAGCAATTAATCAAGCTTCAGCCACTATCAAACATATATGAGTAGGTGTAATGAACTCCTACAACAATCCCTACATATGCCTGTTGATTGAGATGGCAATACTGGAGAACAGCAATCAAAGATCTATCCTCTACAAACAAATACAATCAAACCACCCGAGATTGGTGAAAGGGTGGATATGATGAGCAGAAAGAATGAATCTCCTGCAAACATTTTCTAAAAGCTTGTAGTGGATACAACGATCCCCTACAAATGCATATGAATACTTGTGAATAACAACAGTGTATTGTACAACGAATCACTGTGGACACAAGTACATATATCACCTACGACAGCGGTGATCAAAATCTACAAGTACACCGGGTACAAAGGCAGCCCGATGTACGAAAAAGGACACCCCCTAGCAGAAGGGAGGAAAATGTTTGAACAAATTAGAACCAAACTTCCTGGTGTTCCACAGTTTCTTCCTTATCCCATTCTTAGGGAGAAAACAGCTCTGGTATCCAAAAATACCGGAAATAACAGGTCTGCTACACTGAAGATCCTAAAAGGAGTTCTTCCCAAATCAACAGTCATTGACTCTAAAATTTAGAAAGTCCTATCCCCGGTGATTGAGAAAGGGGGGGAGTCAATATCAAGATTAGAACGCCACCGATCGGATCTGCAAACACTTATGCAAGCAGACAGAAGGCGTCTACAACATTCATATTCGGCTTTTAAGGCCTTCAACAAAGAAAGTTCATGAACAAAGGCATGAAGCCTAAAGAACCCGATCCTTCTATACGGATCAATAGGAGTCGACAGGGTTCGAACTATCAAATAGATACACGGTTGTAGTGACCGGTGTATTTGTTTAAATACATTCTTTTTAGGCCTTCAATGCCTAAAATCAAGAAAATTCATAAACAAAGGCACAAAGCCTACGAGAAACCCGATCCCTTATCGATAAGTTGATAGGGTCGACAAGGTTCAATCAAATGGAAATGACCCCCAAACACCCCGATGATGGCCGTGTTGAATGCAGATCTCAACCGGAGGGGTTCACAAATATTTCAAATCTCACTCAAGTGTCTATCAAAATCCAAATTCCAAGATATTTAAATTCGAAATCAAATCATCAGTATCTTAAAGCAAAATCCATCCACCCTCCGCAACAGTCTGCCGGGGTGGACAAATTCAAATAAACTCTAGCTCACAAAGAGCCAAATGCCTAGTTGAAAATATCACTAGGATCCATTCTCAAACAATCTCTTGCCAGTAAGGACGTGGTACGTGTCCTCTAACCGGCAGTTTCGCCGTCAAATGGCACTGCAGGTAAACGGTTATGACTTGGGGCCCTCTGAACCGAGTGGTTTTGCCAACAAATGGCACCACAGATAGCGGTTATGGCCAACGCCAATACGCTCCTTATTGGCATCAAATCCCTGAGATATGAATCAATAGGATATGATTGATAAGTCACAAAGCCCTCTGTCAGCTAAGGTGGATTCAAATTTGTCCCCTTAGACAAACATCCAACCCAGGTCTACAAGGTCTCCTTGGACGAAGCAACCCATGGCTGCCGACAAGGATCCTTCTGTCAGGTTGGGTCGACTACCTCCTCTGACTAAGTAGACCAGGGACCACGATGGCCCGGGACGACGGAACCATGGGATCTTGATCGGGTCCATCATCCATTCCCCCACCATCCGCTTTAAGTGCTAGATGGTGCAATTTCTATTTTTAAATATCAAACCTTTCAAATTTCCAAACTTTCAACCCAAATTCCCAAATCCAAACCCAAATTTCAAATCCAAATTCTACCAATATCCAATCTTTCCAATCTCAAACCCATGCTGCTACTATATGCCAGATAACACGTATATCCTACGTATCTGACCAACGACTAGCCTTAATCGAAAGTTCTCTCTCGTGATCGGGAGGGGTAATTAACTATAGGGGCTTGCGCCTATAGGAAACCAGAACTCAGATCATAAAGTCCTCATAAAATGAGGGCGAAATCTCTGGGTAGTGTCTTATCTACAAACCCATCTGCCTTCCAAAATTTACCTCGGAACTTAGTTCGTTAAAACTCCCTCGCCGAATAAGAAAAGCGAGTGGAGGCCGAGGCCGAATTTTCGGAGCCCACAATGATCCTCTCAAGCGGCTCGCTCTATCTATAGGGCTGGTTCATAAACCTTACATTTCAAGTCTGCTCCTTGCAAACATTGGAGTTAATAAGATTTGAATCTTACAAGAGAAATACTAGCAATAATTTTTCAAATATCTTGTTATTAAAAAAATCATTTTCAAATCTCATTATAATAAATGAATATTCAATGGAAAAATTCACGATGATCTTATGGTTTTTAAATTTGAATTAAGCCTTTAATATATTCTATAAAGAAAATTCATTATCATAATATAAACACTCAAGTTCATAACTCATATAGTAGCTTGCAAAGTTAAAGCTTGAAATCAATCCCCCGTTGATAAGGAGATAGAGTTGATAAAGTTCATATAACAAAATAAAATCAAATAACCCGATGATAGTATCAATAATAGGCAATTATATTTTTTTCAAAATACCCCCAAATTCAAAAGTTAATCACTTAGGGAGCTTATTCATTTTATGTTTACGCAATCTTTTGATTTTGAGGCTTACGCCTCAAAACGCCTTGAGGCTTACGCCTTGCCACACGAATGAAAAACGCCTCAATACCCGAATGCGCAATTTTAAACATTGCTTGAGAACTAAATGAGTGAGATAAGAAAGTTTGTGTATTACAAACGGGGAGTTACAAGTGAGACATATTTGTTTATTATGGATGGTGTACAAATAATAATAGATCTATTGTTATTTTGGAATTGAATGAACATTATGATCTGGCGACTATTTTAATGTATTGGAAGTTATTATTATATAAAAGTTTATGAACATTTATTTTGATAATATTTAATATTTTTGTCTGACCGTTTATTCTTGCCTTAATATTCCAAGTTTTCAGGCTATGTCATGACAACACCTAGGATTTCTACTAAACCTCAATAAGTAAAATAATAAGTTCGGAACTGATTAAATTTTCTATTTCATCAAAAAAATTTCCAAACAAAATTTATTCAGATACCAAAGTTTTTTTTATAGGACATAGTATTAGGGATTGATAAACCTCATGAAAGATTTCTAAGCATATGCAGAAAGTATGTTGTAAAATCTTTATCATGTAAAAATAAAATTGAAGACTTCTCGTTCGCATCCAAATCTTCATCTATAAAGCATCTTTATCTGGTACCTTCTCTTTTGGTCTAAAATGACGTGACATAAAAAAAATTAGTGTCGGCATCAAATGAGTTCCCATACTTTACCACATCAAAGATTCAAGCTTACAATCATGTTAATTAGAATGCATGTACTGCAGTTATGATAACTGTTCTTAGCGTCCATTTTGCTGCTGGTAGATAAGAACGCATTGGAGAAAATAATAGAAAAGTGGAAGATTAACCGTTTTGTTGGATGTTATAGAAATCAGCACGTGCTTTAAATTGGACAAACCCTTCACGTGTAATAATTTATTTTCATATATAATGTGGGAAAACAAAATCTTCATTTCTAACACTTAGGTTTTGTTTGAGACAGTTTTTTTACCGTTACTTAAAGCAGCTTTCTAGTACATAAATTTTAATTTTGTACTACAAAATTATTTTAAGAATTTGTAAGAAAGCCATCCCAAACAAAGCCTCAGTCTGTCCACAAATAATCAAGTGGACCCTTAACTCTACAAAATCTAGCAAACTGAAATAACCTACAACGTCTGAAAAAATCATCAGAATAAAACATTCCTACAGATTCAAATGTATATATTTACAAGGTGTTCACAATTTGCAATGACGATGCATAAAAATGAGAGGACCATAGACTAATAGAGAGGGTAAAGCTCTTCCTGGAATGTGGAGAACTCAAATAGACAAAATCATCCAGCATGGCAAATAGTACCTGTCTTCGTTCAAAGAGTGCTGCCAAATTCAACCCTTGAGATAAGCTGAATAGATCAAATGCATTGAGAACCAGAGGGGCCGCTTCATCATTTCCAGAAGACTCACAAGCTTGATGTTCCTACAGGAGATCACATTTTGTAAGCAGCAAGCAGTGCATTCCATAAAATCAAAATAAATCTTCAAATGATAATCTTTATTGCCATTAAAATGTTAAATTATTTGCTAGGAAGTGTAAATTAAAGGGGATCAAAATTGGACTAGATATATTGATGGTCAAATACATTTTCAACCTTAAAGCTTAAGCCTATAGGTAAGGCCAACAACTAAATATTTCTACACCAATATACATTCTATCAGAGGTGGAACTAAGCCCAATAGCTCACACACCTTAACAATTCCACTTGGGACTAAACCCAATAGTCCAATACTCTATCATGCCTTATCATTATTGATTATACTAAAGACAAAAGGAAAAAAAAAAAAAATGAAGGTCATAATGCACCTACAAGAGGATTTCAACTGACCGTCACATCAGTAAGATGGTCAACCATTTTATAAGTAATAGCAACGTAATAAAAGATTTAAATATAAATTCTACAAAATGACAAGAACCTATCTCTACTTGTCAATCAAACACAATCAAAATTATTTAAATTTAGAAATTTTAATTAATATTAATTTGGTGAAATGATTAAGTTACACCTATGAATAGGAGGGAGGTCCAAAACAAGAAAAAGAACTTATCATTGAATTTGGGCGTACGGAATATAATATCTCTAAGTCAATTTCAAAAGTAGAGCAATAAAATCATAACAACATCAACAACAACAACAACATCAAGCCTTTGTCCCACTACGTGGGGTCGGCTACATGAATCCTTTTTCGCCATTGTGTCCGGTTAAAAGTCAAATTCTCATCTAAATCTAATAGAAATTTTTACCAAGGAAAGAAATCTTTCTGCAAAACTTGAAAGCTGTTTCCAAGAGCAAGTTTGACCATACAACATAAAAAAAATAAAATAGTAATTATGAATATATATCTTAAGAGTATAAATAAAATAGATAAAAGAAATAAATAACCCAGAATAAGATAACAAAACATGAAAAATGAGAATTTGTTTATCTTCCAAGATACGTAATTAAGAGAGGGCTTAGCTGAGCAAAATCAAATATGGGATAAGATGACTAGTTCTATTAAGAAGATTGTCATAAAAATAGATCATAAATTAAAAAATAGATTTGGTGGCAGAGTGATGAGATATAAACAAATTATTAATGACAAAAATATGCTTATAAAGAGAGGCAAAAGATTAATATTATTGAAGATTCTAATGAATCTTGGAAAGTTAAAAGTCTTGAAAAGAGGACATTGAGCAAAGAAAAAAGTAATGCTGTTGATGATGTTTATAAGCTAAGTACTAAGAAAGGAATAGCTTATAGTGCTCACCATTTCTATCAAACAGGCTTCTTGTCTTGTGGTAAGAGGATAATTACTTCGGAAATACTTGGCCAATATCAAACATCAGCTCTTCAATGAAAAGCTTCTAAAAAAGAAAAAAAAAAAAAACCCGGTACCACTGCAGCTAGGTATGCGGTGCAAAATACCACAGAAGTTAAAACCCATATGTTATGACCACGTGCAAACAACCCTTAAACTAGCAAAAGACCCCATCCGAAAATACTAATGCAATTAAAAAACAAATGAGCAAATCACAAATAAAAAATTATTATTTTTAGCTTATCACTTTTAAATGCTAGCAAGATTTTTCAAATGTAGCATGTTTAAGTGCCAATGAAGCAAGAATACATTCTCTTTTTCAATGCCATTAGCATAAAAAGTTATGAATAAGCTCAAGAAAGCCAATATGGGTGGAGTGTGGCTAGTCTAAGACAAGATAGACAGATCTCTATTCTCCTGCTCGCGTTTACCGATGGATTTTGGGTTAGTCAGCTTGGACAGACTTGAATCTTGTTTGTTCGGACTTCACCATCCAAGACAATAGATGCCCCACCCTCTGAAGTACCCTGGCGCCATAGAGAGAGAGAGAGAGAGAGAGAGAGAGAGAGAGAGAGAGAGAGAGAGAGAGAGAGAGGGCAGGCTAAACTTTTATAAATTTTTTAAATAAATGAAACAAAATAAGATAGCTAAAGAATACAAATAAACATCTTCTGCTACTCTAAGATATTTTAAAAAAAAATTGAAAGGGCTTCATATAATTTATCTAGAAAAATGCAAAATCAACATAGAATTCATTTTTTGATCAATCCTTAAAAAATATTTAGAACTCATCAACTTAATTAATAAAATCTAAACTGCTCAAGCCAAAATAATTTAACAGTTATTTATAATAATAACCGTATGATTTCAAAGTAGCTTAAATCATCAGGAACTTAGTAAAATATGGGAAAGGTATTAACCGAATATTGGTATTTAAACATGTTAAATGAATTTTGTTACAAAAATTGAACAAAAATAAGGATTATTGAATATAGTTAAAAACACAAATCTTAGTTTAATGAAATTTTATATTTGAAAGGTCAAAAAAAAAAAAGATAGAGTAGTATTTCCATAAATGTGATACTATTATATGAAAATATATGTATCATAACTTTGAATTTTAAAATAGAGAGAGAGAGGGCTGGCTAAGCTTTTATAAATTAAAAAAAAATGAAACATAAAATATGATAGCTAAAGAATACAAATAAACATCTTCTGCTACTCTAAGATATTTCAAAAACAAATTGAAAGGGCTTCATACAATTTATCTAGAAAAACACAAAATCAACATAGAATTCATTTTTTGATTAATCCTTAAAAAAATATTTAGAACTCGACAAAATTAATAAAATCTAAACTGCTCAAGCCAAAATAATTTAACAGTTATTTAACATAATAATCGTAATGATTTAAAAAAATAGCTTAAACCATCAGGATCTTAGTAAATATGGGTCATGTATTAACCGAATACTGGTACTTACACATGTTAAATGAATTTTGTTACAAAAATTGAATAAAAATAAGGCTTATTGAATATAATTAAAAACACAAATCTTATTTTAATGAAATTGTATATTTGAAAGTCAAAATAAAAGATATAGTATTTCTATAAATGTGATACTCTTATATGAAAATATATGTATCATACCTTTGAAGTTTAAAATATGAAATTTTTTTAATTAAAAATATACAAAAAAGAAAGTATTTTTGAATAATTCGTACCTGCATATATATTAGGGGTGCAACCGAGTCAAGCCGGCTCGCGAGCCGGCTTGAGCTCGACTCAATAATAGGCTCGACGAGCCGAGCTTATTGAGCTCGCGAGTTGAGCTCGAACACAATTTCGAGCTCGATCGCTTATCGAGCTCGAGCTCGAACAACCGATTGATTGACTCGATAGCTCGTCGAGCAGCTCGATTACGGAGCTAGCGGGGGAAAATGGAAATCGTGAGCGGGAAATCCAAATGGACGGAGCTCGCGAGCGGGAAATCAGAAATTCTAAATGAGGACGGCGACGCAGTTTCGTTCAAAACATTGAAGGCAGCTAATGCCGGCGGGACGCTTCCCGACACCCCCGGTGGCCCCTGGAAGGTCTACGCCGTATCTCGCCGGCCTCGCGTCCCCTGGCTTCCTTCCCCGTCCGACGGCGGCCTTGCTGTCGAGACTCGAGGCCATCCCGTGCGACCTCTCCGACCGCGCCGACGCCTCGCCAAACTCTCCCCCCTCACCGACGTCACCCAAATTCTTAACGACGCCGGTCGGGCACTTACGACGTGACGACTGACGACGACGACGACGAACCCGAACGCGACGACGTAACGACGACGAATCCGAAAGCGAACGACTTGATGACGGACGACGTCGTCGTTGGACGCGACCTTGACATCGAACGCAACAACAAATCGCGAGTACGCGATGACGACGGACGTCTGAACGGCAGCGAACGCGAGTATGCGACGACATTTGAGCTCGACGAGCCGCTCGACAGCGAAACGAGTCGAGCTCGAGCTCGGATTTTGAGCTCGAGCTCGAGCTCGTTATCTGAGAGTCGAGCTCGACTTGAACAACCTCTGGTTCGAGCTCGACTTGACTCGTTTGCACCCCTAATATATATTATTTGAGTATCATATGCAAAATTTCTAGCCTAGTGCAAGCTATAAGTTCAAAACTTCACAAACATAAAGCGTAATTTGACCTATACATATCGTCTATAAGAACTCATCCGACTCGCACCTCAGGGATGAAAAAACACTTTCAAGTTCTAATTCAAATTTGTGATTTTTCATTCAAGAAAAATCACCGCAATCACTTATGTCCATTGACATAAAATTATGAAAAGGTAATTGAAGACTTCATAGAAGTTATATAATCTTATTTATGACTTAGCATTTTGTTTGTTTCTTTTTTTTCTTCTCTCTTCTTTTTAAATAATTGAAACAACATATGTTTTCTTTAAAGTCATAAAAGAGGGTAGTTGTGCCATGTGGATATTATTAAAGAGGGTAATATTTTCTGATTAAGGTAATTTAATAAAAATGAATAGTATTATAAATGAATCTTTGTGAATAAATGATTAGACTTCAAACAAAGAAATTTAAAAAAAAAAACCATTCTATTTAAAATTATTCAATCGAAAATATAGGTCTGGTATAATTATGCAGCATGGTAAACAAATCAGGATAAGTAATGCATCAATTTCCCTTGTATATAGAAGCCAGTCCTCAATACACTCGCTACAAAATAGAAGTTAATAAAAGATGAAAACTGTAACTAGGGTTGATTTATAAAGAAGAGAAAAAGTAACAAAAACGAAAGCATTGAAAAAACCATTGAGAAAACCTTACCTCGGGGTCATCAAAAACAGCATATACATCATCAAGGTTAACATCCTCATTTTCAACATATCTAGAGGGCACATAGTTCCTCATAAACCAGTCGTCATTTTTAATGTCATCAATTCGAATACGCTGCACAAGCAGTGAGTAGTCTGTAAGTTCATAAGGAAATTATTTATATGAAGTTTAGCAAGCAATTTGATGCATTCAACATGAATTTCAAGAAGAAATACTCAAAACTAATACCCTAAGAAATACAAGATGTGCTGGTATACAACATAAGGTTTGAAAGCATTTTGTCAAAGAGTAACTTTATAGCAAAACCATGAGAAACACAAAACTCCTTTCCATCGACAGAGAGAAGCATATTTTTTTGACATATATACATACATTGTGGGCTCTGAAAAGTCGTGCCCTAGCCTCTACTTAGAAGGATCAAGTATTTTCAAGTCAGACTTTCAAAAGTTAGACTAAATTAGAAATAAGACTAAGCACAGATATTTCGCCCTCTCATTTTATGAGGACTTCATGATCTAGTTCTAGATTTTCTGAAGGCACAAGTCACTATGATTTAAAAAAATAAATATTGCAAAGCTTTGAGCATTAAAGAAATAATAATAATCAATTGCTTTAATTTCTTAAAATTTCTGAAATTATGAATCAACACCGCGCACTTCTAGGGCTCTTAGATGATGAAGAAATTGAAATCAAAATTACCCCAAAGCCATAGAGATGATAATTCATTTAATAAATTCAAACATTCTAAAAAACTAGGAAACATTCTTAGGAGACCTCTTTCGTTCTGTATGGTGCTTTGAAACTTCACGAGGGTTCAAGCACCTCATTGCACAATCTTTAGGACCTTCTAAGAGCTACAACACCCTCAGACAAATCTTACGGTTGTCTTGATTCAAGTTGAACCAAATTCAACTTGAATCATCCTAGCTAGCCTCCCTTGGGCCAGAGCAAGTAGGTTATCTTAGTTGGCTTAATTAGCCTCCTGGCTAGTTAGCCCTAATTAATAGGTAGATAAGTTAGTAGAAAATGAGAAACATTATGATATTATTATTATTATTATTATTATTATTATTATTATTATTATTATTATTATTATTATGTTATGGACTTCGTAACCATAATTAATAACACTTCAAAAAGTTTCCTTTTAATGTAGGCTTGATTAAATATTAGAGACTGAGTTGATGTAAGTTGGTGCAACAAAAATTTCTTAAAAGATAGTTCTCATGAGAAAAAGCTCGCAAGTCTCATGATATAGTCTTTCTATGTCCTTGTTTACATAGACTTTAAAAGCATTCTCTCCCAAGCAGAATAGTCTGCCATATGAACTTGAAATGATATCAGTTACGGTATGGAACCTTCAAGTTTTTACTACTCAACATCAAACCGGCTCACTTACCTGGTACAAACCACTAAAAAAAAAGAGTAAAGAACATTCAAGCTGCTAAAAAACAAAAAGTTAAAATTAATGAACGTAGAATTTTATTAATGATGTGATACCAAATGCCTTTTTCTAACTATCTAGCATCTAACCAGCTCATCTTCAAGTAAGCATCAGCTTTCTGAAAAATTTCTATTCAGAACATAATCTTATTAATGGCTGGGAAAGGAACAGATAAGTATAAATGAGAGTTGCAAGTTCAGAAAACGAAAGACAATAAAAAAACAAGAAGATGATAACAAATGATGATCAATCATATTGCATCTAGTGTGTTATAGCATACAGTCCACGAACTTACTCTATCAGGATTAGGATCAAGTATCCTGTGTACCAGGGATTTTGCTCCAATAGAAAACCATGATGGACATGAAAATTCGGCCTTCTCGATCTGATAAAAGTTATCATAGAAATTTTCAATTGGAACAAATTTGTACAAGTGGGCCATCCAGATTTACGGAAAGAAAGAACACTTCAAAATATAATACAGATACTTTTCACAATGTATATAATATTTAATGCATTGCCTTTAGAGCTCTCCCTGCATATATTGCTACTGAAGTTAAGCATAATTAGATAGATGACCTATTTCCTTTAAATGGAATGCAGAAAGTACGTGATGAAAGGATATCATTTTCAATTACAAAGGTATCTCAAACATAAGGACAAAATATGGAAACATCACATATATTGATCAAATGTCAGCTTCTTATTATGGCATGAAAACCTCAGTACGTGAAAGCATGTATTAGTACCAGTATCATCAGGCTGGCATTTAGTCATAAAAATGTTATTTCTCTGACTAAATATTTATTGGCTTAATTCAGTAGATGCTAAAGCCTGGTATATATTCTAAGAAGTGGTTTTCCTTCTAACTTGTTAAGCCTTCCGCTTTCCTGCTCTAGTTATTCATAATATATCATCAAGAAGTTTGGCGCAAAGCTAACATGAACAATGAACATCAAATGGCTAAATGAAATTTTTCTAGATGATGAAATAAGATTGATAATTGATAGTATAACTGGGCCTTTCATTCAAAACACCACCTGCATGCCAGTGGACTTCACCTTTTTACTAAAGTGTGCAAGTGTTAACTTTCTCAATTATAGCTCCCTAATAGTAACAATTTCAATGAAAGATACGGAATTAATACATCAAGATATATAGGGTGAATCGTCCAATTGAATGGACGAAGTAATATCGTAAAAAATCCTCAAGACAACAACAACAATAATGAATTAAATGACTCATGTCATGATTGTTGGGCAAATTTTATGCTAGTTGTTGACTATCTAAGAAATTTGTGGCCTACTTTTTTTAAATCAGAATGTCAAATCAGAACATTACATATTGCTGAAGGAAGATAAAACAACCTAAAGGCTAGACAAAGTACCTATTCAAACAGAAATAATATGTACAGGAGAATGTAGCATACCTTGCAATAAAGAGTACCCAAATCAACCTCATCAAAAGGGAGATACCCTGCCAATAGAACATATAAAATGACCCCACATGACCAAGTATCAGCAATGGCACCATCATAACCTTTATGACTGAGTACCTGGGCCAAGTGAAGCATTCACAATGTCATCATACGAGTTCTGTATAAGCAAACTGAAAATTACAGAAAAGCAATAAAGAAAATAAGAGGGGATTTTATTAGTCAATGATACAACTTATCACAAATAAAAAAACAATCCGAGTTTATCTTAGTTCTTATTTGTGTCTACCTTTTTTAGAATCTTTTCTACAATATTTTCTAAACGGAAGTACAGTTTACATTTAGTCATTAACATATAAATGGGCATTCTTGCTTCTCATATTGCTCCATTAACAGCATGGAAAATGCTACTAATGTGGTGAACGGGATTCCGGATGGAAAATGATGTATCCAAATTTTATTGGTTAGTTTGCTATGAGATTTATTTATTTTCTTTGAGATATTTTGGAGATAATCATCTTATATAATTTGATGTGGTGTTCCTCTATAAATAGGCCTAATTATAGAAGCCCAAGAACTCCAGATCTATTGCGGTAGTTGTCTAGAGATACGAAGATGGAGGAAGCCAAAGAGCATGGAAAGATCCAAATCAAACATTAACTGATTCTAAGGCACCTCTTTCATCATTTTCCTCACATTGATTTCTAACTTGGCATTCATAAGATGCATTGAGGTTTACTTGTGAACTACTTGAAAAGCCATAGTTTTGTACCGCACACTTTGATGATTCAAGGATCTTTGGATTACTTGTAAGAGTGTAGTATTTTTACAATAATTGATTTGTGTGATGATCATTACAAAAAATCCCTCTCCCTCTCCCTCTCTCCCGCACATCTCCCGTATACGAACCCACATTGTCAAATTGTCGCTATCTCTTCGTCCATCCCTCGCACATTGCCCCATCTCCCTCAAATTGAAAGCCTCTCTCGTCCCACACTCTCTCGCAATTTCTATCTCTCGATTCCACTCACTCTCGCCCTATCGCAACCTCAATGCTGCTTGACTCCCTCGCACGTACCATCAACCATCAAACTCATCTTTGCCTTCGCTGGCAACCTCTTTTCCCTCGTTCTCTTTAACTCTTTCTTTCGCTCTCCTTCACTCTCTTTCTCTCCTGTCATCCTCTCTCTCTCTGTAACTCTCTCCTCTCTCTCTCTCTCATAGAGCAAAAAAAAAGGAGAAAAAGATAAAAATGGGGAAATAAAATTTAAAACAAAAATTTTGTGTATTCTGTCCACATAACCTCATCGTCTTGTCATCATTGTGATGTGGGGCCCACAAACTTTTCAACATATCAAAAGCCTTCAGCTCTCTTGTGGAGGGCATCCTTTATCACCTATAGGAGAAGAGGCTTTGTGAGGGGGGGGAGCTCTTTGGAAAAGATGTAAGGGGCATTCATTAAGGGATTTCGACATATTTGAATTCAAAATAAGTAGAGCTGATCAACCTCTCAAATAGTAGATCAACTTGTATCTTGCTTTGTTATGCTAAAATAAACATCTTTCTCGTTGATGTTTGATATGTTTTATCTTATTCTTGTTATTTTTGTTGTGTGGAGGACAAATTCCTATCAAATTGGTATCAGAGCACGATTCAAGACCTATGACACCAAATAAAGTTAACACTTTGGAAGAGAAACTAGCATGAGAAGTTGGTCGATTCAAATCTGAAGTTGAGGAAATTATTTCATCTATGGAAGGAAGGTTTTCTAACTTAGAGGATATGATGAAGAAAATATTGAAGCTTCACACCCAACCGACAACATCGGAGGCGAGGGCATCGGCGGGTGGCCAAGGAAGTGCGAGAAACCCCAATATCGGCATAATGAGGGAGGATCGAGAGGTAGAAATCTTGGGCAACAGGGAAAGCTTGCCACCTGTTGAACCGATAACCAGGAGGGAAATGGGTGATGGATATAACATGAGGAGAAATTTGGAGGAAGAAACAAGGAGGGCTAATTTTGAGGAAGATGTTATCTATGAAAGGAGGAGGGGCGGGAGAAAACAATGTAGAGATCACAACAATTGCTATATGGGAGAAGCTGGAGGTGGAAGAGGAAGTTGGGGCGGAGGGGATCCGAGAGTGAGAAAGTTGAAGATGCCCATTTTTTAGGGGGAAGATGCTCCTGGGTGGATCTATAGTGTGGAGAAATACTTTGCAGTGAATGGGCTGACAAAGAAGGAGAGACTCACGACGACGGCTTTATGCTTGGAGGGGAAGGCCTTGTCTTGGTATTAGTGGAGAGACATGAGAGATCCAATCCGATTGTGGAGGGAGTTCAAAGATAGTTTATTAGAACGTTTCCAAATCAGTCGGGAAGGAGACTTTGACAAGCAATTCTTTGCTTTAGTTCAGAAAGGGACAATGATTAATTATT
This sequence comes from Dendrobium officinale, assembly GCA_019514585.1. Classification (NCBI taxonomy): domain Eukaryota; kingdom Viridiplantae; phylum Streptophyta; class Magnoliopsida; order Asparagales; family Orchidaceae; genus Dendrobium; species Dendrobium officinale. Next base: position 18,353,499 of record CM033692.1, read on the forward strand.
GGGAGAGATTTGAGTACCTTTCTAGTCGGTTGGGGAAACTATTTGAGATAATTTTGGAGGGGAATTTCATGAAGGGCTCAAGCTAGAGATTAAGGCTATTGTTCGGTTATTAAGGCCACAAAGGTTGGGGGAGGCTATGGAAGTTGGTGGAGGACAAAAACTCACTTGAGAGAAGAAGCAAGGATAATAGTTTGGGAGCTTCATATCGGATGAAGACTATTTTTTGGCACCAAAGGTACAGCCTGTGCCCATTCAGAGAGAAATATCTAAGGATAGGGGATTGGGAGCACGACCAGGGGGAAATTTCAAGAAGCTAACTGAGGCAGAGGTTTAGAAGAAGCGGACAAGGGGATTGTGGTTCTGTTGTGATGAGAAGTTTGAACAAGACCATCGCTACAAGGACTATTCACTGCAGGTACTTACAGTTTGTGATGAGAGGAGACTCTAGAAGAGGAGGTGGATGAGGATGCGGAGCATTTGCACGTAGATGTGGCGGAGGTCTCCCTAAACACAGTGGTGGGGTTTACTTCAAATCACACCATGAAGGTGAGGGGACAGATAGAAGGAGAATTAGTTGTAGTTCTGGTGAACAGTGGGGCGATCCATAACTTCATCTCCAACCAGGTTGTGGATTGATTGGGGTTGAGGCTAGTCAAACCGGATTGTTTTAGGGTGATGAAGGGAACATGAAAGATGGAAAAGAGTAGAGGCATTTGCCCAGGGTTGATGGTAACACTGCAGGAGATTCAGATGAATGATGATTTTCTTCCATTGGAGTTAGGGAGCAAAGATATAATTTTGAGCATGAAATGGTTGCAAACATTGAGAGAAACAATGGTGGATTGGAAAGCATTGTCTATGAAATCCATGATGGGAGGGGGGAAGGTGAGGATTATGGGGGATTCTAGTTTGTCCAAAACCAGGGCTTCTCTTAAGACCATGATGAGGGCAATCCAAGGAGCAGGGATAATATTCTTGGGGGAGCTTCAGAGCCTTGAGGGAGGGGGAAGCTGATAGGAAACACTTGAGTTCCCAAGTGTTTCTCACCAAAACTGAAGTTGATCCGATGGAAACTGCTGTCCACAGCAGAAATACAGCAGAAATCTGCTGTTTACAGCAGAAAAACAGCAAACGACAAGGAAATCTGAGAGAAAACTCAAAGAAAATACTTGTATTCCACTTAGACGATGAATAAAAGAGCAAGATACAATTGATCCTCAATTCGAGAGGAGGATCGATCTCTCCCAAATCTCTAGACGCAGCTAGAGCCCAAAGAAGTTCTAAATCTAAGGGATCTCAAATTTCAGCCAAATTCAAGATGATCAAACCCTAGGAAAATCTACTATTTAATGCATACAAATCAAAAGGAAATCCCTAAACAGTCCCTACATTCAAATTCCCCTCTTAATTTCCCCAAAAAAGCTTCCTATTCGGCTCCCGCAAGGCGTGCGGTGCGCGCGGCCTCCGCCCAGGCGAACAAATCGCCTGTTTCGCGATATTCGCCCGTGAACCGGTCCCGCCTGGACCGGCTGGACCGGTCCAGTGGACCGGTCTAACAGAAGCATGGAGAGAGAGGAGAAGTTCCATAGATAGTCCACCATTCCTGCAACAATTCAGTGAGGTGTTCCATCGCCTCAGGGCCTACCTCCCTCAAGAGAGTGCGAGCATGACATCATCATGAAGGAGGGGATATCCCCTATCAATGTTCGACCCTACCGATACCCACAGGTTCAGAAGGATAAAATTAAGAGACTAATTAAGGAGATGTTGGAGACCCAAATCATCCGTCCCAATGTTAGTCCATTCTCCAGTCCTGTGTTGCTGGTAAAGAAGAAGAATGAAAGTTGGAGATTTTGTGTAGATTATCGACCTTTGAATAAGAAAACGGTATTGGATAAATTTCCTATTCCAGTCATTGATGAGTTGATGGATAAGTTAAATTGAGCGGTGATATTCTCCAAGATTAATCTAAAATTAGGATACCATCAGATCAGAATGCAGCCCGCTGACATCCACAAGACTGCTTTCAGGAATCATGAAGGTCACTACGAGTTTTTAGTGATGCCTTTACCAAAGCCCCAACTACCTTCCAGTTACTTATGAACAAGATGTTAAGCCATACCTCCGCAAGTTTGTATTGGTTTTATTCGATGGCATTTTTGTATATAGTTGGTCTGAGGCATAGCATGTGGAGCACTTGAGGGTCGTGTTAGTAACAATGAAGGAGCATCAATTGTATGCCAATTTGAAGAAGTGTTCTTTTGCACAACAAAAGGTGGAGTATTTGAGACATGTGGTGCCTAAATGATGAGTAGCTGCATATCTTTCCAAGATAAATGTTATGTTGGAGTGACCCTTGCCCAAAACCCTAAAGGAGTTGAGGGGATTTTTGGGACTCACTGAGTATAATAGGAAGTTTGTAAGGAGATACAGCTCTATAGCATGGTCGTTGACAAAGTAATTGAAGAATGATAGTTTCAAATGGGGGGAGATAACCACCCAGACATTTGAGCAGCTGAAGAAATTTATGACAAGTGTCCCTAAGTAAGCACTATTAGATTTCATCCAACCATTTGTAGTGAAGACTGATGCATTAAGCTATGGGTTGGGAGCAAGTTCTCACGCAGAGTCAAAGACCAATAGCTTATTTCAGTCAGGTGTTGACAATGAGGGCCAGGATAAAATTAGTGTATGAAAGGGAGCTGATGGAGATAGTGTTGGCACTACAAAAGTGGAGACCTTAAATGTTGGGGCGACACTTCATAGTCAGGTATGACCAGAGGAGTTTGAAGTTCCTGTTAGAACAGAGGATGGTGACAGATGAACATTAGCGGTGGCTTTCCAATTTGTTGGATTATAACTTTCAGATGTGGGCCATGTGGTTAGCCTGGGCAGAATATTGGTACAACACTTCATATTATACAGCAGCCCAGACAACACCATTTAAAATCTTATATGAGAGGGATCCACCCCATCTGATACATTATGGGCATGACAACGCACCAGTGTCATCAATGGAGAAGTACTAGGATAAAAAGATCGAATTTTGTCATAATTGAAGGAACATATATGCAGAGCACAACAAACCATGAAGAAGCAATTGGATAGACATAGGAGAGACATGCAGTTTCAGATTGGGGATAGGGCCTATCTGAAGTTCTAACCTTACAGACAAAAGACTTTGGCTCGACGAAAGAATGGCTCCACAGCACCCCCCCCCCCCCCAAGCGCTACTTCAGCGCCCTACGAAGTAGCGGAGCTCATTGGCACAGTATCATATCACCTACGGTTGCCACCGACCTCTACCATCCTTCCCGTATTTCATGTATCGCAATTGAGATGAGCCATAGGAGCCCACAAACCCTCGCCTGCACTGTCAGAGGATATGGAGGTGATGTTAGCACCACTTGAGGTGAAAGGGGTGCGCCAAGGAGACAAGGGGATTAGGGAAGTGCTGATTAAGTCGAAGGATTAACCAGAGTACGAGTTGACATGGGAGCCCTACAATACCATCTAGAAGCAGTTTCCCTCTTTCCATTTGGAAGGGGAGTATTGATGTGGGGCCCACAAACTTTTCAGCATATCAAGAACCTTTTAGCTCTCTTGTGGGGCCCAAGACCTCATTTATCACCTATAGGAGAAGAAGCATTGGGGGAAGCTCTTCGGGAAAGATGTAAGGGGTATTTATTAAGGGATTTGGGTTGATTTGAATTAAAAATAAGGAGGGAAGTAGGAAGGTTTATATGAGAATAAAATTAGGAGGGAAGTAGGAATGTTGACACGTGGAGTGGACACTCAAACTAGCTTTTATGTGCTTTGATAAATGTGTTAAATGCTTAAACTTAATGTTTGAGAATGTGATGCAAATTGAAAATAATTTGAATGTAAATTTACTCCACATCTGTAAAAAGAGTGTAATCACTTTGAAAATTTGGAAACCCTCAAAAAATTTAAATTCACTGCCATAAATACATGAAACTCTCGTGCATGCTACTCTACCTATACAGCAGAGTTGTTAGTCCACATTTCAATTATGTTCTTCCTACTTTCAAGGACTGAAGTTGACGAAATTTAAACCCCATAATAGATGCTCGAACAATAAGTTTCAAATAGTTCACCATAAATCATAGTCTAATGAATAAATACCTATGTTGCACCGATACGGATACGACGACACGGATACGACGCGATACAGGTACGGGACACGGCAATTCTTAAAAATATAGGATACAGATACGACGCGGATACGACATTATAAAATATAAATCATACATAAAAAATAACAAATTAATCAAAGCATAATATTTGAAATGACAAAAAAAATTGAAAGCAACATCATTTATAGCATTGTATCTTATAATATCAAAATAAAAGTAAGCATTAAATATTTAAATGTCTAGTACAACAACAAAAACAAAAACATAAATTATCCAGCAAATGAAGTTTCAACTATTCAATAGAAGGAATGATAGGATTAGCTTCTTCAGTGGTTTGTCTTTGAATTTTTATATCATCTTCAATGAATATCATAGCTTCTAATTCAGGCTCATCAAGTGAAAGATTAGCAATTTCTAATATTCTCATATCCTCAAGAGATTCAAATCCATCTCCAGCAACATCCCACATCCTGTTGTCTCCTTCCATATAAGTTGAAGTTTTCCTTGAGAGAAGCCGAAAGTTTGTATGCACATAAACTAAATCTTCAGCCCGTTGTGGAGTAATTTTATTTCTCTTCATTAATTGGATGAACGAGTATGTGCTCCAATTTCTTTCACAACAAGATGAGAATGAAACTTGACCAAGCAATTTTATGGTGATTGTTTGAAGTAAAGGTGTTGAAGTTCCATGTATAATCCACCACATTTTTGGATCAATTCTCCACCTATCATGCAATGACTCTTGGTCACCAAAGTCTTCTAAATAACCAAAAAATTTAGCAAGCTCAATATTGACACTTCTTCTCTCCTCCTCATTCATAGGCGGATCCACATTGGCCTAAGGGTGGGCAAATGCCCACCCTCAAAATTTATTTTTTTTTAATATTTAGAGGGAATTTTTTAGAATATTTTGGGTATTTTGCACATTTTACCCCCCCCCCCTAAAACAATTTTTTTGTCCTAATTTTATCAATCCTAAGCATCTTTGCTCATCCCCTAAAAAAATTTTTTTTTTTGCCCACCCTAAAAAAAGGAGCTGGATCCGCCCCTGTCCTCATTTGGAAAATAACACTTCAAATATGTTTTCCTCATATTTGAAATTTTTAAATATTTCTGTGGAGAAACTCTTTGAGGATCCACTTGAAGCCATTCTTTAGTTGAATATCTTCAAAGAATATTAAAAGCAAATAATAAAAAATGTTGAAATTACTAAACAACAAATTGTAAATTAATAATATAAAAATGTTGAAATTTACTTGGGATTTAGTGAGTGAGCCAAGCAATGTAAAGGTGTATTACTTTTGCTCCACCTATTTTCTAGAATAGCATAAATAACATCCCAAAAGCTTGAGTCTTCATGAAGTGCTTTCCTCTCATGTCTATATATATAATTTCTTTTACTTTGTCTAGCATTGAATCTCACATCTCATAAATGAGATGTAAATAAGACTTATCTGTATCTGCTACTTTCAACATCTCATAAATTGGATCTGTGAAGTTTAAGATGTATTCAATCTCATCCCACTATAAATCATCTAAAAACTTCTCATTCACATACCTAGCTTTTCCAACATCATCTTCCCTATAACAGGACCATTTTCACTGATCACCATAGCTTGAAGAGCATTTTTAATTTTTTTGAATCTTCTCAACATCACTATAACTGAGGCAAACCGAGTTTCAGCAACTGCAAGCATCTTCAAATTAGAAAAATCATTGAACATAGAGTCTCATAGAGTGATTCATAATAAAATTTCTAATTACAACTGCATCTTCGGCAATCACTGTGATCCAATGACATTCATTTTATGTGATTTCTTTTGCCTCGATATTCTTAACTGCACAAATGTTCTTCAAGGCAAGATTAAGCGTATGCACAACACATGGTGTTCAAAAAATATGAGGATAGGCTTGCTCTACAAGTAGACATGCAGCTATACAAAAAAGTTCATTATCAGTAATGACCTGGATGATGTTTGAAGGCCCCACCATCATGATAACTTCTTAATCTACATGAATTTGGAACATGAAAATTTTTATTTAAAAGTATAGATATGTTGCGCCTATGCCGAGGGTCCAAGGGGGCAGCGCCCCCGGAACAAATTTTTATTGTAAGAGTTGCTTTAAAGTTTTCTCTACCTTCTCGGTACTTCTTGGTACCATTCAGTACCCCTCTATACCGAGTAGTACCGAGCAATACCGAGTGGTACCTAGTTCCGGTACCGAGCGGTACTGAGTTCTAGTATCACTCAATACCGAGAGGTACCGAGCAGTACCGAGTACCGAGCTGTACTGAGTTCTAGTATCACTCGGTACCGAGCAATACCGAGTGATACCGAGTACCGAGGGGTACCGAGCAGTACTGAGCGATACCGAGTACTGAGCGGTACCGAGTACCAAGCGGACCGAGTTTTGGTATTAAGCCTACGATTAAGAAAACGAAGAACGAAGAAAACGAACCTTCAATGCTCACATCGCCTTCACCGTTCGTGTTGTCGAACCGCTCCGTCAATGAAGGATTTTGTCGGCTTTAATGCTCGCGTCGTCGAGTCTCTTTTCTCTTTGTCAACGAAGGATGATCTTCTCCGCTTCTATGCTCACGTCGTCGAGCAGCTCCTTAGACTATAATGAAGAAGACGATTATGCGGAAACGAAAAACCTAGCTCGTCGAAATGTTTAAGCCGCATAAATGAATAGGGATATCGAGCGAGATAGCCGAAATGAATAGGGCAAATTGCGGCTCTATTTTTTTTTTTAATAGGACATGTATATCTGATACGCGTGTCCGATCAAATTTAAATAATATTTTAACTGGACAAGGCAAAGTCATATCCGACACGTATCCGTGCCGTATCGGAGGCGTATTCATATCCGACACGTGTCCAATACAGCACGGCTTGCAAATAGGCGTATTCATGCAACATAGATAAATACACAGCCGTAAAATTCACAAGGATATTTTGTTTTACATTCTGATGCTATCAAATATTTATGTATTTTTATTTGAACATTAGTATGCTTTATGTTCTTTTCTTTTTTTAGCTATCCAATGATGGGAAAGCATCCAATGAACATGGTAGGTTGTGCGTGGGGCTTGGTAGACCTTTGGTTTGCTGGCTCAATTGGTCCTTGGCTGCTGCTGGTTCACGGTTTAGTTTATGGTCCACAGTTTTGTGGCCTATGGTGATGTATGGAGAAGGTTGGAATTGAGCTCATTTGTTGCTAGCTCATTAATGATGAGCTGAAGTTTAGTAGCTCATTAATGTTCTAAAGGTAAGCTCATAAGTTGGATTCAATTTTTGGAGTGGACTTGTCCCTTCTCCTTCCCCTTTCTTCTTTAAAATATTCCCTTGTCTCTTGGGAATCCGTGGCTGTGTTTGGGCTTCCTGTGCTGGATTAATTCCGTGCCTTTTCTCCTTGGGTTTTCGGCTGGCTGTTGGTTTTTTCGAGATGGGGGCTTTTTCCGTGCATTTTGACGCCTTGGTTCTGTGGTTGCCTCTTCGGTTCTTTGACTGGACTGTTTTTCCGTGAAAAGCAATGGGAAAATCCGTGACTTATGATGCTTGGGTTCTTCTGGAAATTCAATAAAGTGGTTGTTGGCATTCTCCTTTCTTACCTATAAATATGAGAGGTTTTGTGATGAAAGGGGAGTTGATTATTGTGAGCAAATTTGCTATTGACCTGTGGGTTATTGGAAAAGCTTGCGAACTTGTTCCATTCTTCTACTCCACCTCTGGAAATCTTGCGAGCTCTTTCCACCCTTTGTCTTGGCTTCTAACATCTTTCGTCTCTCCGCAAGTATCACTCCATCTGCATCCTTCTTCTCGAGCTTTAGTAGTGTTTGTTGGTTGACTTGGAAGCATTTGTTGGAAGAATTGGACGATCTTGCAGTGGTGGACCATCAGTTTGCTAGCCCTATGCACTTATCTTATTTAACCTACATTTCGATGCATGTGAGGAACCCTGTCTGACGGTTGTCTGAGGATAGCGTTGTTTCTATTTTCTTTGTTTCTTTAAGTCTCTTCGTGTTTTCTTTGTTAGATTTTGAATGTTATAGATGATTGCTACTATTTGAATAGAGTCTTGTTTGAGTTCTATCCATTGTTCTCTTTGTTTCAGTTTTCTTACAGTTGTGCTTACATCACATTCGCAATAGTGTTTCAATATATTCAACAAAGAAAATTCATTATAAAAAAAAAGCAAACACTTAGGTCCGCCACTCATATGATATCTCACAAAATTAACACTTGAACTCGATCTTCTGTTAGCAAGTAGGTAGAGTTGACAAATTTTAAATAATAAAATAAAATTATTTAAATACCCTGACGATGATCGTGTTGACAGGGTGAACCTTGCTCTTAAAATGACACCAAATTCTAAAATTAATCATTTGGGACTTAAACACTAATAAAAATTTAAAAATCCAATATTTGACAAATTCAAAATATATTCAATCGAAAGTTATTGTTTATAACGTAAAGTAAAATCCCTTCACCAACTACAACTATTTGTCGAAGGTGATAAATTTAAAAATAATCACAGCTTAGAAAGAGCAAATGTCTTGTCAAGCATATTATTGTGATTCATTCTCAAAGGATATGTCATAAGTAAAAACATGATATATGTTCTCTAGGTACTGGTTTACAATCAAATGACATCGTAGATAAATGATTGTGATTGCGACCTTCTGATCAGATGATTTCACCATAAAATGACATCATTAAACTATGATCATAGCCAAAGCCCGCAAGTTTTTCAATTGTTGAAATCGTTGAGTAATGAATCATAAGGTGCAATTGATAGAACACAAAACCCTCTGTTAACTAAGGTTGATTTAAATTTATCTCCTTAAACAAACATCCACCCCATAACTATAAAATTCCTTGGACAAAGCAATGTATAGTTGCTGACAAGAATCCTTCAATCAGGTTCGGTCTATGACAACCTAGAACGATAAAATCATGAAAAATTGATCGGGTTCATTATCATCCCTTCCAATAGCTGTTTTAAATTTAAAACAGTAAATTTCTCAATCCTAAAGCAAATTTGATGCTACTATACGCTAAACACTTAGCTTATAAAGACAAGCCTTAATCAAAAGTCTCTCTTATCATCGAGAGATGTAATTAACCATAAGGGCTTACCCTAATGAAAAATCTAGAATTAGATTATAAATTCTTTATAAAATTAGAGTGAAATATATCGGTGGTATCTAATTCACAATTTAATCCACATTTTAAAAATATGACCCACAAAACCCAAAAACTCTATCAGCAGAGCCATGGCATGAATTTTTAGAGCTCATAAATTTCTAACGACTCCTCTGGTGAAAATTTATTTTCCCATCATCACATGGTCATATAATAGTAGCAAAAGTGTCACGACCCGGCCCAAATACTTGAACTTAACGAGGCAACAACTGACAGTCGGACGGTTAATACAATTACTATAATTACATATAACAGTAATTTCTAACAAACAATCCATAAACACTTAAGAGACACTAATAAAAAATTTCATCAAACTACTAATAAAATCTTTCACATACTTAACACTTATATAAACCATAAATTATCTGCTTGCATTTGTGCACCGTATTTTGTAGACGTATTCATCTTCTCTTTCAGCCATTTCTATTTACCAGGAGACTTACCTCAAAGTTTAGTTTAATAGATTGAGCTTACATGGTAAACTTAGTGGGTATTCACCATTTCATATGCAACAGTTAGTCACATAAAATAATCAAATAAAATAAACATACATCTTTCTTATTTAACTTTCTTACATAATTAACATATGCAAATTCTTTCATATACTATAAGTTTTATAATTTATTTTTCATATAAATTACTTCATATTCGATTTCATCGGTCCACTTCCACTTTACATTTCTTCCTTTTTTTATATATTTAATTCATTTCCATTTTCATTAGTACAAGAGCCCGTCTAAATGTACCAATAAAGGTAAAACCATTTTCATTTCTATTTCTTTTTCCATCTCCCCATGCTCATATCTTTTACTTTGCTCCATTGAATTACATGATTCATAGAAGAAATAAAACTGTAAATACAACCTTATAATTTATCTTTCAAGTTTTTTTTATATGAATATGTGGCATGGTCATAATTGACTTATCTTAAGCCATATAAAACTATATTTGATCATGATTCCCTGTGACTAGGTTTAATCCCTCACATAAATGTGTCATAGAACATTATTTTTAGTAATCATAAACTTAGCATTTCCCTCTCAAGCTATCATTTATAGCAATTATCACGTTATAAATTTTTGTTGTTACCATGACATCTAGAAATCTTTATCATATTTTGAAACACAATAAAAAATCATCTAGGGAATGCTATGGTGGGTGATATCTAAAGATGCTCCAAGTATTGTGGAGTATTCTAGCCTTGAATCAATATAATAAGATAGTTTTGTAGTTTAACCTTGGAGTATTGCATTTATAGCATCTACTAAGTCATTTTGACTACCCATATGTTTATCACATAAGAAGACTTTGATGTACATTGAGTTGTAGGAGTTTGTGGCATTTATATTGCTTTAAAGATAAAAATGGAACACAAACATGTGTTATATGCCTCCTCTTGTTATTTAGTTGATCTAATTTGAAGCTATTGCAAGAAATTATCATCAGTTGTGCAAGCACAGACTAATATTATGGACTCTCACTAAAGGGCCTGTGGAATTGAGAAATGCACTGCATTCCTATGAATTATACAATCTTCAAACTCAAATTTTAGAATGTATACGATGTCATAAGAAATATACTTGTAACTGGATATTCTCAGGACGTCTACCTCTGGAGCCACATAATTTGGAGTTCCACAAGTTGTTTGAAGAAGTTTAACTCCCTGCACCTCAGAAAAAGAATGAGATGAAGAAAGTATTGGGAAAAGTATAACAAATGCATTACCAAACCAATAACTTTGAAAATAAAAACCAGTGCTTCTAGTTTACAGCTTTAAGTGTGTCAGCTTATCCTAGTTTTTGAAACAAAATTAGGATGGTATCTTACTTCTACTCTCAAAGCGCTGAGGCCAAAATCTGAAATTTTAAGACATCCTTGTGAATCAAGTAGGAGGTTCTCAGGCTGCATGTATGAGAAACAAAGTAATGTCAATGACAAATTCTAAAGTAAAGAAAAACCAGTTAATTTTTTTTACTACAAAGACCACCTTCAAATCTCGATGATAGACACCCTTACTATGGCAATAATCGACACCATCAATGAGTTGTTGGAAGTATTTGCGAGAATCATTTTCACTAAGTTTACCATGTCGAACCTGCAAAATATGATATTCAAATTATATAAAATTATAAATAGAATCCAAGTAGAAAATAATAATAAAAAAAAACTCTTTCATGTGTGTTTGATAGAGGAGGTAAGGTTTTTGTCATATTTACTTAACAGAGAGAGCATCAATTGTAAGAACTTTTACAGTTGTTAGTCAAAATAGGTTTCAAACAAACTGAAGAATATATAAGGGCGGATTAACATGCATACCATAAAATTTTTATGTATTTATAAATCTAGCACCTAAATCTTTATATTTATATAGCGCCTTAATCTTCAACTTACATAAAAAATATTCACAACATTATCTTATATAAATGATTTGAAGTGATTTAAATACTAAGATGTTATATAAATAATCATAAATATTTAAATATTAGATATATAAATGCATAAAAATTATGCTGTAAGTATGCAAATAGCTCAGTGAAGTCTCACAATCTTATCAAACAATTCGCCTCCTGTAATGAACTCCAGGATTATATAGATCTTCCTGCGGCTCGCCAAGACCTGTAAAACAAAGAAAGAACAATCAATCCAAACGGCGCACAGGCAATAAAGCAGGCACGATTCAAAATCACTTCTCATTCCAAGCAACAATGGAAAACCTCATGAAGTCGTACAACATGGGGATGCCTAACAAGCTTCATTATTGAAATTTCCCTTTTAATCTGCAAAATAAGACTGCATTAGCCACCACCAAGCTATAGAACCACCATCTCTGTTTTTCAACTAAAAGAACAATTGGGCACCATCAAATATAATAAAAACTGTACGGTTGTTGAGAATAGTTATAAAAAGTACAGTCGCTCATGGGGTCCGCAATAAATCCATGATTTTGAGAGCATATTGGTTCAATCCTCACAATTCACAAATATCTTCCCCCATCAAAAAAATTGAAAAAAAGGATAAGAAATTTTGCTGAGATGGCTCGGAATAGTAAGGAAATGGGGGAATCATAAAGAAAACAAAAGAGGGTAGATTGCAGGTATTGGACCTGATCGGCCATCTTATGCTTGATGATATGGCGACGCTGCCTCCCCCCTGTCTCGGTAAGTATTATTGGGTCAGGTGACCGAAGCCATCTCTCCGTTCGGTCGCCAATAATCTGCCATCTGTCGTTTTTTTAATTTAATATTAACGCTTTATGTCTTGTCAGAGTTAGCGACCCGACCCGATAACGCTATTCATTTGAACTTTTAAGCTTTTGCCGCCCTATTTTTTCATTTTGAGACCCGCGAAAGACGCAAATATGTGCTGCTGTAGAAGAAAAAACGAGCCAGAAAATTGCAGAGAAGAAATGGACTGCTCAGTGAAGAGGGAGGTGGAAGAGGGAGTGCATGAATCGGAAAGGATGCATGAATCGGAAGGGCTGGTGCATGAATCGGAATCGGAACATGTGCATGAATCGGAATCGGAACCTAACTTAGCCGGAAATTCCTCTGGTTTCAACATATCGGTAAGTATCTTGGAAAAACGAGTTAGAAAGTTGTTTGTGAGCAGAATAAATTTCTTAAGCAGAAAGTTGACGTAGGTTTCAGCTCATTATTCTTAAGATTTTTGATTTTGCGATTTTTTTAAGCAGAATAAATTTCTTTTGTCGAAAAAGTAAAAAATAAAAAAATCTAATGTTGTTGTTGTTGCTTAGCATTCATTATTGATTTCTAGGATGAAGATGATAAATAAAAGAATGCGCTATAGTTGCGCTATAGTTGCGCTATAGTTGCGCTATAGTTGCGATATAGTTGCGCTATAGTTGCGCTATAGTTGCGCTATAGTTGCGCTATAGTTGCGCTATAGTTGCGCTATAGTTGCGCTATAGTTGCGCTATAGTTGCGCTATAGTTGCGCTATATAGCTATTGCGCTATAGTTGCGCTATAGTTGCGCTATACTTGCGCTATACTTGCCCTTTACTTGCGCTATACTTGCCCTTTCAGGCTGTATACAAAGATGAGACAGAAGCATATGAATGTTTTTGCACTTATGCTCACGATAATGGCTTTAGTGTCCGAAAGGATCATCACAGTTTTTGGCCAAATTCTAGGAAGATAAAATCGAAGGACTTTGTTTGTTCAAAAGCTGGTTTCAAAAAAAGTGACGATCATAATTCAGGGAAGAGGAAGAGATTCATTAGACCAGTTGTCAGAACTGGTTGTCCAGCCATGGTGAGGTTTGTCACTGATGAAGACGGTTACTGGCATGTCAAAAGATTTATTGAATCCCACAACCATGAATTAGCTAGCCCAGCCGACCGACACCTTTTAAGATCATGTAGGAATGTTATTGAGGAAAAAGCTTCCGTCCTAAAATCGATGACAAATGCAGGGATTAGAACCGTTGATGCATATGCCTACCTTGCAGAGGAAGTTGGTGGATGTGAGAATGTCGGATTCTCTAAGAGGGACGCCTACAATTTGATTCAGAAGGAGAAAAGAGCAAGGATTGAAATTGGTGACACTAATTCTTTGATTCAATTATTTAAAGATCGACAAGTTGAGGGACCACATGTTTGCATGGGATGTTCAATATGATGATCAGGATAGATTGTTAAATTTTTTCTGGGTTGATGGCAGAAGCAGGATAGATTATGAATGTTTTGGAGATGTGTTAATTTTTGATACTAGTTACAGGCTGAACAAGTATAATTTTGTTTGTGCGCCATTTGTTGGTGTTAACAATCATTGGCAGAATATTTTGTTTGGGGTTGCTTTTTTGTCAGAAGAAACAATTGAAAGTTTTACATGGTTGTTTAAAGTATTTGTACGAATAATGGGTAATAAATATCCAACAACAATATTCACTGATCAGGACCAAGCTATGGCCAGGGCCATAGAAGCTGCATTACCTCACACTCGTCATAGATTATGCCAATGGCACATATTTAAAAAGGTTCCATCAAAAGTTTCCATCTACAATAGCAATAATAAAGTTAGAGGACTCTTCCATAAGTGTATGAGGTGGTGTGATTCTGAGGAAGTGTTTGAGGAAGCGTGGAATGAAATGATCAAGGAAGGGAATCTTCATAATCATGAATGGTTGCAGGATCTTTATAAGATAAGGAGAAAGTGGTCAACTGCTTTCAACAAGGATTCCTTTTGCATGGGCATTTTATCAACGCAGCGTAGTGAGTGTACTAATAATGTGTGTCATGGCATTTCAAAGCCAACAAGTTCATTAACTGATTGCTTTCTTGGCTTGGAAAAGGTACTGATGAATTGGCGGCGAAATGAGCAAGATGAGGATTACAAATGCAGTCAATCTGAAATTGTTCCCGTGATAAAGAACAGCTCAATATTAAAACAAGCTGCTAGATATTACTCAAGAAGAATATATTCAATTTTTGAGGAAGAATTTATAAAGGCTGTGGGAGAAATGAGTATAGATTTTGTCTCGACTGATTCTTCAAAGTATATAGTCAACTACATAGAGAAAAAGAATCAAAACCATCCTTGGGTTGTTCACTTTGATGCAACAGAAGGTAACATTCAATGCAGCTGTAAGAAGTATGAAACCATGGGATTGCTGTGTTCTCATTGTTTGAGGGTTTTTAAACAGTTGGATATGGCTAAATTCCCTGAGAAGTACTTATTACTTCGTTGGTCAGCAAGGGCTCGACAAGTTTTTTATTCAGGTTACTTCCTTAATTCTCAAAGAAGTAATAATTTCCAAAGTGGTAGGGGATTCATATTCAGAAATCAGGTGAGCAGGTTTGCATATCAAATGAGCACGGAAGCTCAAGGGAATGAAGAGGCAGAGGAGTTTATTCTTTCCTCATTGCAAGACATGTATAAAAAATTATACTTAATTCTTGGTGGCAAGAAAAGAAATCAGAAGGATGTTGCTAGTTCCCAAGGTGGAACTGCAAATTTGAAAGATCCTCTAAAGCGTAGACCTAAAGGCATATCAAATGCAAGACTGAAAAGCCATTGGGAGAAGAAGAAACGGCCTAAAAGTAAGTTTTTAATAATTTGTTAATTATTTAATTCATAATCCTAATACTAAAGCTCTAGTTTCTTACAGATAAGAAACCTTTGGTGGGGGATAATCCATTGGAGGAACCTTCTTCAACACAACCTTCTTCAACACAGATGAACTTTTCAAGCATGCCTGAATGTTTCAGTGAGGAATATATAACCGGCATACCATCATGCCAACCTGGAGCTGAATACACCAAGTTGATGATGGATTTTCTTTCTTCGGAGTTGGAATTTAATGAATTTGCAATGTAATAATATTTATTTGGACTTAATGATTTCATTTATTGGTTGTAATAAAAAATTTTTTATAAATCATCTATTTGGACTTATGTAATTTGGTTCTTTTTTATTTTAAACTTTTTTAAGCTAAATAATTACGAAATATATGGTTGCCCTATACTTGCGCTATACTTGCGCTATACTTGCGCTATACTTGCGCTATACTTGCGCTACGGTTGCGCTATGGCTGCGCTATACTTGCCCTAAGGTTGCGCTATACTTGCGCTACGGTTGCGCTATGGTTTGCGCTATACTATACTTGCGCTATGGTTGCGCTATGGTTGCGCTATACTTGCGCTATAGTTTAGCTATTGTTGCGCTTTACGGAATATAACAGATTTTAGAGAATGCTCATTAATAAACAGAATATAACAGTATGTGCACATTTTATACAACAATCAAAAAGTATATAAAAATATAATAAAATGTACATTTATAAATCATGGACAATATTTACAACAAGTTACAGATTGTTTACTTCTTTGTTTGTAGAAAAAGAAAAAATGCAAACTCTGCCCTAAATTTAGGCATATGCTTTTGCCAATCTTTAAGAGCATTCCAGTCTGGTTTTTTTTCTTCGCACGGCCTTTTCCATATATTTACAAACGAAGATTCCGCAATCGTAGTCGTTTGATTGTGTTGGAATTCCACGAACCGCCTGGACATTCCATTTCGTAATATCGCTTGAAAAGCATCTTGTGGTGTCCTCGTGCAAATACTTTATCTGTACGAATAAAACATTATAAAAATTTTATATTTGTGTATATAAACATAGTAATCTGGATATAACTTGAAATATGAATTTGAACTTACAACTGTATGACAAATATTCTTGTGTTCAGGATTTGGTAATGAATCATACATTTTCCAGACCTTCTCCTTCAATTTTCCAACAAGAAGAACCCAATGCTTCTCGTGAATTATGGGAAGTACAATAAGTTTGCTTTCTTGAATTGAAACAGGATTAATGTGATTGATAAAAATTTGATAATCCATACTGTATGACTTGTAAACCTGCAATAACTTAGTTCTATAAGGAAAAACTAAAGTGAAAAAAAGGATTAAAATATTATTTATACTTACCCTGTACAATGGAGAAATGTACAAGTAAGGATGAAATTTCTCCGCCATTAACCTACTCTGCTCAAGTAAAAAGAAAGCAAAAGCATCTACATGGTTATCTGCTAACCAATCATTTGTAAGCAGCATGTCAATATCTGATCTTTTTATTTCGATATTTCCAGATTGAAAAATTACGTGTTCCCTACAAAAACAAAGAAAAATTTAATGTTAACACGCAACCTTTAAAAAACCTTAGCGCAACCTTCAAAAAACCATTTCAAAAAACCATAGCGCAAGTATAGCGCAAGTATAGCGCAACCATAGCGCAAGTATAGCGCAACCATAGCGCAAGTATAGCGCAAGTATAGCGCAAGTATAGCGCAAGTATAGCGCAAGTATAGCGCAAGTATAGCGCAAGTATAGCGCAAGCATAGCGCACGTATAGCGCAAGTATAGCGCAAGTATAGGGCAAGTATAGGGCAACCATAGCGCAAGTATAGCGCAAGTATAGCTTACTTTTTATTAAATTTCTTGAAAAATTCATCCATCATTCGTTGGTTTTCCTCAGTCAGAAATTGCTTCCCTGGATAATCCATTTTTTCCAATGCTGGTCTTGTCTCAACTATTATATTTTCTACAGAAATAACCTCTTTATTCTTCTTTACGTATGGTATGACTGGTTTTGATGATCTCTCTTCTTTTTCATCATTTTCTTCTTTTTTCTTTCATTGGAGGTGGAGTTGGAAGTATTGGTTGTTGGTGGGTATTGGTGATTGTTGGAATTTCTTCGGCCAATGGTGGAGGTGGAGGGTGGGGGTAATGGTGGATTGTGGAAGAATTTCTTCGGCCAATGGTGGAGGTGGAGGTGGAGGTAATGGTGGTTGTGGAAGAATTTCTTCGGCCAATGGTGGAGGTGGAGGTGGAGGTAATGGTGGTTGTGGAAGAATTTCTTCGGCCAATGGTGGAGGTGGAGGTGGAGGTAATGGTGGTTGTGGAAGAATTTCTTCGGCCAATGGTGGAGGTGGAGGTGGAGGTGGAGGATGATCTTGTATTGGTGCCTGTCCTGAAGGATTTTTGTTGTGGAAGTTCACGGATTGGAAGCTGGAGGCAGATGTAGATACATGCGGCTTATCTGGATTGTGATCACACTGCATTTGAAATTCAATGAATTTGTACTTCAGTGAGTCTTGATCAGCCTGCAGTTTCTCCAAAATATCTTCAACTCTGTCCAATCTTGCTCCCACATTATCTTGAATTTTACTTAACATCTTCTCAAACATTTCAAAACATTTATTCTGAACAGCCTCTAAATCTGCCCTTCTAATGGGTGGCTGTTCAGCAAAAGGTTGACTTGTGGAAATTTTTTCTGTAGGTGGGCGAGTAGAAGGCTGAGTTGGCGGCAGAGACTCAGTTTCTGGTGGTTCATTATGAGGAGAATCAGGGGGGGGGAGAGGAGGAGAGGGAGGTGGGGAGGGAGGTGGGGTGGTGTCAATTTTCTTTTTTGCGGAAGCCTTATTTTTCTGTGGTGAATGCAATTTTTGTGGTTCATGACCTGAACGGGTATCCAAGTTTTGTATGGCAGTAATGTCGGCCCCGTATTTTTCGGCCTCCTCATTGGTAACATTGTCAAGACAAATAAATATCTGCAAAAACCAAAAAAAAATTATTAAAAATCATAGCGCAACCATAGCGCAACCATAGCGCAACCATAGCGCAACCATAGCGCAACCATAGCGCAACCATAGCGCAACCATAGCGCAACCATAGCGCAACCATAGCGCAACCATAGCGCAACCATAGCGCAACCATAGCGCAAGTATAGCGCAACCTTAGGGCAACCATAAAATAATTTGCATCAATAAAATGAAAAAATTACCTCACTTTTCTTTAAAAATTTAAATAATTTGGCTGCAATTTCTTGAGTAAAGTATAATTCTGTATACCCCTGCCATCTAAGAAAACGTGGTCTTATTTCTGAATCGGTTGGTTTATTCAAAGAAAAATGTTCCAAAAACCAAATCTGTATAATGCAAAAAAAAAAAAAATTTAATGTTAACATTTAAAAACATTAAACATTTAGAAAAACCAATAGGAGTGGAAACTTACCAGTAGAAGAGGAAAGAAGCCATTGATGTAACCCAATGGTCTTTGTTGTTGAAACTTCTCAAAAATTGTATTGAACTCCCCAACCATGAAGTTCCTTAAGGAAGAAGCCCAATTAATGGAACTAAACTCACTTAAATTATTTGCAACAGTTGTGAGCCTTCTAGGGGGTTTTATGACTATTTAGTGGAAAGAAAAGGTTGGATAACAAAAACATAATAAAGGTCTTTATTTTTGTTGCATTATCAGTTAATCTGTCTAATATTGACATTTCATTTTTTATTTCAGTTGACAGAGGTCCATTTAGAGGATCAATCCTCCATTTGATATCAATGCCTCTGTTGGGCAAACCTGTCAGAAAATTTCAGCTGTTAAAAAGTTCAAAAAACATATAGCTATAAAAAATTCCAAATTCAAAATATTACCTGTCAACAAAGAAACCTCGTCAGTAGTGAATTTCAGAACATGTCCAAGGACGATGAAGCCCTCATCAGCAGGACTCCAGAATTTAAGAATCTCAAACAGAAGTAATATACACTGCTGGAATGCGGGGAACATCAAAAATTGATGAATGTTCAAATTCTTTAATGTTTGTTCCACTTCATCATCTATGATCTCGGCAAAAGCATCACAATGTTTCCGGAAAGCAGTAACATAACATCTAGATGTTACTGGCCTTTGATAGGGAGTCCTCATCTATAACAAAAAGAAAAATCAGAACTATATAAATAGCGCAACCATAGCGCGCAACCATAGCGCAAATAGCGCAACCATAGCGCAACCATAGCGCAACCATAGCGCAACCATAGCGCAACCTTATATTTCGTAATTATTTAGCTTAAAAAAGTTTAAAATAAAAAAAAAAAACCAAAAAATTGAAAACCACATTGAACATATATTCTAGTTTTTTACAACTATTACTAAACCCTAAAACTTAGAAGATAGCGTAAACCTTTCGTATCATTTGCTTCATCCATTTACGAAGAGAAGAAGCGTGAAAAATCAGAAAATAAATATTTGAAAGGAAACATTGGTAAAATTATAAGTAAACCAAACCCTAAAATTTAACGGCAATATAACTTTAACGCAACGAAAGCGCAAGTAAAGCGCAAGTAAAGCGCAAGTTAGGCGCAACCATACCTCTTCCTGATTGCTGGTCTTCTACAGTATCGTCGTCTACCTCCGGCAGGAATAAGCAAATGCAGAACCGAAGGTAATGGAGGAATCCGAGAGCTCGAGTAACAGTGAAAATGTCGCTCGAAAATAAAATGCGCGGCGTTTCCATTCTTTCTTCGCCAATAGAATAGCGTTATCGGGTCGGGTCGCTAACTCTGACAAGACATAAAGCGTTAATATTAAATTAAAAAAACGACTGACAGATGGCGCATTTTTATTGGCGACCGAACGGAGAGATGGCTTCGGTCACCTGACCCAATAATTTGCCAAGAAATGCAGGGGCATACAGTAGCCGAGTTTTGACTCGTTTCACTCTGGCATTCATTAGATTTTTTTTTTTTTTTTTTTAAAATCTACTTTTGAGCAGATGAAATCAACTCGCACATATTATATATACAAACTTTCAAAACTTCTTAATAGTCAGTCAAAATAGATCAAGATGATCGACATTCATGAACCAAATTTGATGAGTTAATAAATAAATTTGATTAATAGCTCATCAGCTTATGACTTATGAGTCATTTTATTTAAAAAAAAAAAATTTAATATTTAATATATAAATTAAATATAAAATTATTAAAATTATTTTTTTTCTTATTTTAAGTTTATTTATTATTTAATTTTTTACTCTTTTATCATATTATTATAATATTTATTTGAATAGAATAATTTTTTTCTTCTTGATAAATGAGTTGACTCATGAGTCAACTTGAACTCACAAAATTGAGTTTGAGCTCAAGCTCGAACAGTCGAACTCAATAAGGCTTCATTTGAGACAGTTTTCTTACTATTTACTAAGCAATTTTCAAGTACACAAATTTCTTGAACTAAAAAGTTTTTTTACTAGAAAGATGTTTTAGAAAGCGTTAAGAAAGTTGTCCGAAATAAAACCTTAATCATACTTGTTACATGCTAGAAAAATTAAAATGATAGAGTTTGAGTTTAATGTTTTAGCATTATACAAAAAAATAAGCTCGCACCAAAAAATCGTAGGAGACCTCAAATTTTTTAAGTGAAACCTAAAAAGGGGAAAACCACAGGGCTGACCCAGTTGCAATAATCCACTATAGAAATGAATATACTAAAATCATCCCTTCCTCACAAGTAATAAAAAAAATTATGTCAGAAGTAATTGACGAGCTCACGTCGTAGGGATTATAAAAATATGATGTCCATAGAAAAATAATAAAAAAAAAAACCAACAGTAGGGTTAGATGTTGGCAAAAGTCTGGAGATGATGACAATGATTGCTCGTGGTGGTCATCGACGGTAATAATTGGGAAATGCAATATAGCTTTTTAGTTTTCTCAACTTTTAAATCCTACTCTCTGTAAGAAAATGAGACCGCTTTATAGCATTTATTATATTAGCATTTTGATAAATTTGTCCAAAATTCATATCACTTCATTATACGATTCATATTGATCTCATTGATCATAGATTATTTATCAAACATTTGAATGTCTTAACAATGTCAGAATCAAGTGAAATTAGGCTTGTTAGATTCATCTCAACGAGCCTTTCGATTTGACTATAAGCATGCTATAATCAGAAGTCATTTTGTTCATCGGTTTATGATCAGAAGCTTTCAAATATAATTCAACCATCTTATTTAAGCTCATTTGGAGCTGGATCGGATAATTTGTAGCGTCGATATATTTGTCTCATCGAGACATCCATTTTAAAAATTAATTAACTAAAATCAGAGTTTGAAGAATTTAATTTTGAAAGTTTCTAATTCAAATATTATCTTAAAATTAGTTTCGATCATATGATTTTTTTTATATTTTATCAAAGCTCAATCTCAATCTTAAGGTGGCTTGAACTCAGCTTAACTCATTTACGCATCTAAAATATAGTATAGAATTTAAAGGAACTCAAATTCGTTGAATTAGTACTAATATTTGTGGCTGCCATTAATGACGTAATTAGTGCCAATTCTCTGATTTTGCACGAATCTTAAAACGATCCGAGCGTTTATAGGCTTTTGGCTGAAAAGAAAATAAACGGCACGAGACCCGGTGGTCCATTATCCACCAAAGATCAGATTACCAAATAAAATAAGTAAAAAAAGATGCCCACTTTCAACGCCAAACAATAATATATTGGATCCAACGGTTGTTTTGTTGGAAGCATTTAAGGATGTTAGTACATTTCATCTGTAATTTTAATTAAATATATTTTATTTTTATTTATTAAAAAGTTTTGATTGATTGTAAAGGAGAAATTTGACTTTCAATTTCTCATAATTAGAGCTATATTAGTTGCTATTTTTTTTTTAAAGAAAAATATACCCCAAAATCCTTTAAAGACTATAATATCTTCATTTTTTCTAAAAAGAATTGGAATAGATTCTCAAGCAAATATTCACACAAATTTTCAAGTAAGAAATTGTTTGGCCCTTCCTCTTTTCAGTTCCTTTCTCGTCTTTGATTATCATCATTCGCATTTAATCGATCTACAACAAAGTTTCAAGGCAAATATTTTATTTGTTTATGACTGACAATTCGAAGTTTGTAATAGTATACATTTGAGATGTTAAATTTGTAAACATCGTTTGTGCTAATACCTAAACACATGACAATATTCGATATCACATTACATGCTTGAAATGTTGACAAAAATATTGTTCGAACATTAATAAAATCTTGTGCGAACCTTGTTTGTATTTTCAAATAAGATTTGATCAAGGTTCAAAACTTATTCAATTAAGATTCGAACAAGATTGAGTAAGGTTTGATTATGATTTGAGGAAGATTTTATCAATGTTCAAATAAGATTAAAATATGACTCAAACAAGATTTGATCATGTGTGGAGTAATGTTCAAACAAGATTTGACAAAGGTTCTCGCAAGGTTTAAAAAATGCTCAAGGTTTAAACATTGTTGGATCATTGTTCAATAAATAGTTCGAGTTGTATTATTTTGCCCTCACTATCTCTTTTGGAATTAACTCGATTGAGTAGTTGTACTATGTGTGATTAATTGAATTTCTTAAATGATTTTTTTAAATAAAAAATCTAAATTTTATCAATCTGTCTTGTCGAAGAAGAAAAAGGAGGAAGGGAGAGAAAGAGAAGAGAGAACAAAGAAAAGAAAAGTTGATTTTAGCAGTCAGATCGTTTCGCCGTTTTTGTTGAACTTGCTCATATTATAGTAGGTGATTTTAATCATATTTCTATTTTAAAATAATTTAATTTTAACTGTTTGATTCTCTTCAGAACTGATTTTATTGTATTTTCCCCAAATTTATTGAACTTTTACCACAATTTTTTGTATTTTATCGTGCTGATTATTCAGTGCATTTTGATTGTAACATTTATTAGTTTCATCGGATAAAATTAAAATTATTATATTTTATATTTTTCTACTAATTGAACAATTGATATTTTTATTGAAAGCATACTGTTAATACAAGCATTGAAAATAAATGTGGGTATGATTGAGTAATAGCTTGTCGTTATTAATGTAATAATACTGTGATAAGAATATGTGTGAGGAAATATAAAAACTAGTTTCACTAACATAGGCTGAAGACTGATTGACATGTTCAGATGGTGGGTCGACGAGTTTCCCTTTAAATACTGTGGTTTGGTGTTATCTTTTACTGATTCACATGATATTTATTGAAAGTTATAAGGAGATGACTACTTTGTCAACGAGCACAGAGACGATTATGTTTGCTGAGCCAATGGTCATTGATAACAGATTGTTGATGCTAAAAAATATCGATATGCAGGACTTCTAACTTGTTTAATGTGACTACTTAAATATATGTTATTGAACTATTGTTGTTATTAATGTACATGTTTATTGTTATTATACATATTTACTGTTACTGCATTATTTTACCACTACTGCACTAATTTTACTTATACTGAAACGTCTATTGATACATATACTGATACTACTACTGATTCACTGTTGTTGTTAATATTATTGATTCATTGTATTGATTACTAATACTAAGCACGTAATATACTGATTTGATGCTGATATAGAATACCTGGATAGTATATATACACTTATGTATGATTTTATTACAATGATATGATTTCAACTGTCTTTATCGATGCTTTAGTTTTTCTGCTTTATATGATTTCTCTACTGATTGATTGTACTGATACGATGACTTCTTTAGTAATTTGACATTTGTACATTTTTATTGATTTCTCCATTTTATTGTTTTACTGGCTTTCGTACCGCATCACTTTACTAGTTACAAACTTTACTGCTAATGTATGCGTTGTACTATTTTTATATTGATTTGTGATCGTATTAATGTTACTGCTATGATTTGACTATTAACATGAATATTGATGTTTTATCGTGCTTTGAATTCAGTTGTATAATTTAGTTACTTGCTCGGCTCTTGAGCTTATTATATGTGGTTTAAATGATTTCAGATTAGGGCAGAGGATCAGGAGTGTGAGGCTGGTTATATTTCTCCATATTTACTATTAGTCATTTCTTTCTGTCTTTAATTATTATTTTATACTCAGGACTGGTATATATATATGATCGATTGTTTTATTTCCATTGGTATGTATATTGATAAAAAATTTATGTAGATCTAGTTGTTGTCTAATCAAAGATAAAAGAAAGAATTCTTTCAAAATAGATTTTGAAGCATTACACTATACATGTATGCAGAGTAATATTATTATATTACACTGCTCAAGTTACATATAGAGCTGAAGGTGTCATGGAGAAAACGGTTAGATAATGTAAAGCAAATGACCACTGATACGTCATTAAAAATTATCTTGATCGGGCATGAATCTCGATGCAAAATCAAGTTGGAAACTTCCAAAATTAAAATTGGGACCATATGAACTCCTATTTCAGCAAACTTACAGTCAAACTGAACGTCTCAGAAATATGAACCCAACGACACCAAATTCGACTCAATCCGAGCCCAAATGAGTCCAAATCTAGGACCCGAAGCGCTGTTGGAAGGTTCGAACCACAATTTGGTTTACCAAATGTGATGTGCTTATAGTCGAATCGATCGGCTTGACGAGGCAAATCCAAAGAGCCCAAGATCGCTGAATTCCGACATCATTAAGACCTTCAAATGTCTGACGAATGGTACATCATCAAGGGATTCAATATCGGCCATCCATCCAACCACTCCCCATTTACCCTTGATCTCTCACCTATTTACAGGTCATGCCACTCCAGAAATCTATAAATAGACCCTCATTCCTCTTGAAAGGGAGGACAGAAGCAAGAAGAGAAGAAGGAAGAAGAGGAGGAAGAAAAGGAAGAAGCTCCTCCTTGACCAACGTCGGACTTCCGCCAGACCACCACTTGCGGTCCTCACCTTCGCCGGACCACCGCCTGACGTTGTTGCACAGCCTGACCACCACTTGAGGCCCTCTCCTCCGCCGAACCACCGCCTGACGCTGGAGTTCCATTGGACCACCACTTAAGGCCTGAGCTCCGCCGGACCACCGCCTAACATCGTTGCTCCACCGAACTACCACTTGAGACCCTCACCTCTGCCGAACCACCGCCTGACGTCGGAGTTCCGTCGGACCACCACTTAAGGGCATGAGCTCTGACGGACCACCGCCTGACGTTATTGCTTCGTCGGACCACCACTTGAGGCCCTCACCTGCGTCGGACCACCGCCTAATGTCGTTGCTCCGTTGGATCACCACTTGAGGCCATCACCTCCGTAGGACCACTGCCTAACGTCGTTGCTCCGTCGGACCACCACTTGAAGCCCAGACTTCTGCCGAACCACCACCTGATGCCCGAACTTCTGCCGGACCACTACCTGAGGCTCAAACTTCTGCCAGACCACCACCTGAGGCCCAAACTTCTATTAGACCACCACATGATACCCAGAGTTTTACTAGAGTACCGCCCTACTATAACGATCTTTCTGAACCCGATCTCCTGCCAATTATGATCTTTCAGACCCCTATCTCCTGTCGACTACGTTCCTTCCGACCTCCGTCGCCTACTACGGTCCTTCCGACCTACATTGCCAGACAACGATCTTTCTGACCCCGGTCTCCTGCCAACTACGGTCTTTCGGACCCCTGTCTGCTGCTGACTATGGTCCTTTCGACCTCCATCGCATACTACGGTCCTTCCGACCTACATCGCCAGACAACGGTCTTTCTGACCCCGGTCTCCTGTTAACTACGATCTTTTGAACCCCTGTCTTCTGTCGACTATGGTCCTTCCGACCTACATCGCTAGACAACGGTCTTTCTAAACCCAATCTCTTGCAAACTATGGTCTTTCAGACCTATTTCTCCTGCCAACTACGGTCCTTCTGACCTCTGTCGCCTACTACGGTCCTTCTAATCTACATCGCCGGACAACGATCTTTCTAACCCCAATCTCTTGCCAACTACGGTCTTTCGGACTCTTGTCTCCTGCCGACTACGTTCCTTCCGACCTCCATCGCCTACTACGGTCCTTCCGACCTACATCGCTAGATAATAGTCTTTCTGACCTAGGTCTCCTACCAACTACGATCTTTCAGACCCCTGTCTCCTGCCGACTACTGTCCTTCCGACCTCAATCACATACTATGGTCCTTCCGACCTCCATCACCAGACAACGATCCTTCCGATCTCTATCTTATCGACTATGATCATGCCGACCAAACAAACATGTCTATATTGTAACTCCCACCATGTAATGTGCTCTATATAATGTACATTTATACCATCAAGCCAAGGCCTTCTCCCAAGGAAGAGCCCCATTTGTAATCGACTTCAAATACTAGTGGATTCATTCAAATTGGGCCACGCCCCGTGATTTTTCCCCATTTTCAGAGATTTCCACGTAAAAACTCTGGTATCTCTTATGAACGCTACACCAGCTCTCTTATCTTATTGTGTGCTTGATCTTCATACAATGTTAAGACGTTAAACTATATATATTCATCTACCGCCGCGAATACTCCAGGATGCAACAACCACATTATTTGCAACGTTAGAAGCAATGCAATAATATTTACATTATTGAATTTTTCTAATCAATATTTGACTAATTTGATATTGAAGACCAATGTAAACGTTGGGTTTTTAGTAGCATGTTAGTCATACTAAGCATACCCACATCATTATGTTTTCCTTCATGAGAATTATTAGAATCTTCAAGGTCTTGCACATTCACTTGCTTGTGTACAAGTTATGCTAGTTTATAAGGAGAATTATTTTTTAAAAAATTTAGTTCTAATATGACTCTAAATTTGCCTTTTTTTGTAATGATAATGTATACTATAAAAAGAGCATAATTGCAATACTTTCTATAAGCTACACCTGATCACATATAATTTTATAGGAATCATTTTTTTATTAATTTCTGAATTTACATATGTTGTGAAACAGGTGTTCCGCTATATCTCTGAATTTACATAAAAAATGAACAAAATGAGGTATTAATACATTGCAGGAATCACGTTCATTAACAAAGATAATACAGGAATCTTATCATTAAATAAATAAATAAATAATCATTAACATAATCGTTTAATTTTAGTTGCTAATAGCATTCTTACCACGCTAAGTGGTCTTTTGGAATTCGTAGGAAAGTTCTACAAAAGGAAAACTCAGATGGCACTTGCATTGCTGTCCTTCCGCCCTGCAAGAATTCTGGAGATTTGCAGTCCTCTGCTAAATGCCTGATTGAAAAGTAAGCGAGTCTGAAACTCTGAGACGAATGAAAACCAAGACAGAACAGCAACAGGTATCAATATGATCAGTCCCATTACGTATTCATATGCCCTTCCCAATTCCTTGATTGAATCCCAGAATCCTAGCTTCTTCATCATCGGCCTCAGCATTTGACCAATCTTACGATAGAACAAAAAAAAGGTCAGCTTATGTTTATATATCCTTCTTTTTATTTTTTATTTTTTATTTTTTTGATAGGGGCCACACAAACGCGAACTCCCTTGCCATAAATTATGACGTCCACTCCAGTGCCCCTTCAACATGCAATGAAGGTCGATAGTCTAGGCCACAGGCATTGTTGATCACCCGTAAACAGGGAGCTATTATTCTGTGCGGATACCAGGCGGTAGAATTGTCCGGTTAAGAGCTCGGATACCGAGCGTGGTACATTTTTGGGTGACGTGGCATATTTTTATTGATCTCTGGATGCCCTCTAAACTCCGCATAGAATAATAGATCCCGTCTAGGTAAGTATATTATGTTTATGTTTATGTTTATATATCCTTGTGCAAGTAGGATTGAGATTTTAGGTTAAAGATTGAAGAACACTCTAAAATTGTGTTGATTTATAGCATGATCCGATCCTGAAGCCAAGTCTGAGCTGAGGCTAGATCAAATCGAGCCAACTTGAAAGCAGCTAAAAATATATATATAATATGCATATGGATATTATACACAAGCATTTATGCATGTTTTAAAAATTAAAAAATGTGAGGCAAATAAATGATCCTGAGCTAGCTCGAAAGTGGGCCGATTCAAACCAACTTGGCTCATAATCGAATCAATTTGATCCACGAGCCAGCTTAAATAGCTATGATCCAATTTTGAGCCAATATTGGATCTACTCAAAATCAGATTATTCTCACCCAAAGTGTGAGAGAGAAGCTTTAGTGGTGGAGGATAAAAAGAGACTAACCAGAATAATGGACCATCCGGTTGGCATGAAACCCAATATGCTGGCAAAAACATCAGTTATGGTGAGGCCACAAACTACAAATAGGACAGTCATGACAGACACAAACCCAAGGAACAGAAGCCCCTTGAGAATTCGGAACATGAGCTGAAAATCTGTGCCAAATCTCCTCCTTCCCATGGAAACCATCTGAAAGATAACAAATGTAAAAGGGTTGATTTAATATTTGAATAGAGAAGGTAAGTAGCATGAAATTCAAATCAATTGGTTGATCTCATTTAAAGTTCCCACCTTTCCAATTCACAAGCTAAAAGTGATTAGTCTAGTTAAATTTAAAAATGATTGTGTATGTTAACTCATTCAGTGACTAGAAAGAATACCTTCAAAACTAACAGAACAGTCAACATAACCAGCCATGATAGTGCATATACCTGAAATAAAATCAATCATGAATCAGGAATAACATAATCACTTAAGAATTGTTACAGTATGGTAACAAAGGCTTTGTTTGGGATGACTTTCTTACTGCTTCTTAAAGCAGTTTTTTAATACAAAAAATTTAATCTTTGGACTAAAAAGTTGCTTTAAGAAGCCATAATAAAGCCATCCCAAACAAAACCAAAGAGAATAATACCAAAATGCTTCTGCTATGATGGGCGATATCAAGATGATAGACAATGCCGTATTGATAGATCAAGAAGCGTAAAGCAAGGATGATTTCCAGGACCATTCCGCGAATACTTGTATATTTAAGATGTTCTTGTTCATTTGCCCACCAAGATTCCCAGCTTCTATCTTCTGCTATCCCGATCCCCCCGCGATTTCCCATCCATTTCTTCCAATCAGTCCAGTCATTTACAGTCTTTTCCCACTCAAAACCAGAAGGATTAAAGATAAAAGGTGCAAATAACCATGAACAGACCAAGAACCACATGGAAAATGTAACAAAAAGGTAGACAGTGGAGCTTCGGTATGTCTGCCCATAGACTTTATACACAACTAACAACATCATCAGCTCTAAGCCCTTAACGAAGTGACTCCGAGAGTACAGACGATAGTTGTCGGCGAACTTCGCATGAAATACCACAAATCCACGACCAGTTGCTCTATATTTGGCACCACCGTGTAATATGGTTCTCCCATAGTAGTGGGCTTTAGTGCCAAGTTGGAAAGTGAAGAAAACTGAAGCAAGCTGCAACTGCATTATGATAAATTCACCAAGAGCTGTGCGAAATCCTTTCTCCAAGCCAACTTCCATTACCATAGGCAGAACCATTAACAGACCTAGCTGAAAAACAGATTGAGAAGCAAGGGTACTTTCAAGAGGCTTGATGTCCTGCACAATAGTAGGATTCTCCAGAATTGACTTCTCTAAGCCACTCATTACAAAATATAATCTTCCATATAAGAACACATACACAGTAAGTACGGTCACCTGGAAAATCAGAGAAAGCAAATATAAGAAAACTTGGTTTCAAAGGAAATATTTGAATGGAAATGCAACAAGTAACATCATTTTAATTGTGCTGCCTATTTGAGTCAACCATTTTAATTGTTCTCGCACGCATCAACTACAAAAAAGAACGGATATACAATCCACCCCAGCCAAGGCTAGGGCTGCTACAGGCCCAAATCTGCATCCTAGTAGCTGTGCAGTTTGGTTCCATCATACCATTTGCCTTAAAGTCAGATATTCTTAATTAAAAAAAATTATCTCCAAGATATCAGCAAAAAAAAAAAAAAAATCTGAGCACTAATAAAGAACTTGGCAACACAACCAAAACAAGATCGCAAAATTATACCTTGCCCTTCAATCTCCAATTAATGTTATGAAACAAAGAAATATTTCTTAACAGAAATTGTGTGGCGAGAACAAATTAAACATACCATGCTACTGAAGTAGAAGCCAACTGTTGTGAAGTAGAAAGATAGCATTCTATAAAAATCGAATCTCCGACCCAAACGATAAACATCACGACTTAGTGTTTGCTCTCCATTCCCATTCGCAACTTTTGCCTCAAAAAGTGAAATTTGATTCATGCCAACATCACGTCCCTTGCCCACCTGCATATATTCTTTGTGCACAACATTTCCTCCACGCAAAGTTGAGTTGAAACCTGCAAGCCAGACACGTTATTACTCATTACAATAAACAATGGTATAAATGTGAATGCTCACAATTCATACTCACCGGAAAATATATCCTCACTTAAATTAATGGTCTTAGAAGCCTTGCTTACGCCACCTCTCGTGAGGTGAAATATTCTATCAAAGACATCAGGATGACCATAATGGAACCGCACCCTATAACAATGCATAGTTAAAACAGGAAATAAAGACATAATAAAGGCACACTGCATAGGGTGGTTTCATTCGGGAGAATTAGGTGCATGGCAATGGATGAAGTTAATGCCTCTCTCAGATTTAAAAAAATATAACAATCACTTAACTGAATGAAATAAAATATATAAAAAAACCCTATATCCGGAAAACCCAACAGTAACAGGGAAGTAGAGCATTAGATGTCAATCAATAGAAGGCATCAATTTACAACTCGAGGTATAAGATTCACAAATTATTCTGCTGATCATTTGATCTACCTAGAATTGTGACCTCTTGGGTTGACCGATAACCTGGCTTTGATTGAGTTTGGGCTGGGAGAGGCGCTTGGTTAGCTGAGCTAGAAGTGAAAGATTCAGGCTAGTTGAGTTTCAGCTGACGTTGGGCTCCATATAGAGCCCAATTGATGCCTTTATATATATATAGGTCAATTGCATTTCCTTTGTCATACATGAATAACTCCACATATTTTAAAAAAGTGATAAAAAGAAGCGCAAAGCTAAAGTTCTCTGCGGAAGGAAGCATACTTTAGAGGGTTAGCCAAAATTCTTTGCCCAATAGTGACAAAACTAGTTTCCTGGTTGGACATGAACCAAGCAAGAGAAGAGACGCTGCAGTTCAAAACAAGAAACATCAGTTTAAACCCCCCCCCAAAAAAAAGACCGAAAGTAGGAAATACAAACATTTTATAATATTGTATCAAATAAATCTTGAAGTAGTCATCAAAGAACTTGAAGAAAATGAACCACTAGAAAAATATAGACCAATTAATAATGAGAGGTAGAAAGTTTTTTAGTGAGGGCAAAAATTTAATTTTTCAAATATTCTCTCAACTTTTTTCATCCGAGCTTAAGACCAACTTTGACCGTTTAAAAATATTTATATATGAAATTATCATTTTAAAAAGGTAAAATATAAGTTAATTAAAAACTAATAATTTATAATATCAACTCTTTATATTCTGGAAGAGTTTTATCAATACAATCAAATATTTCTTTATCAATATAAATGATTAAAGTATCATTATTTATTGATCTTCAATTCTATTTAGTTGATTTTTTTAGACTAGTGATAGCAAAAAAAACTCTTTCATTTTATATTGTATTTATATTAAAACAAATTCTAAAACTTTTAATTTATCATTATAAAATATGCAACAAATAAAATAATAATTACAACCTTCCGGTGAATATATGTTCACGAAGCCCCACTATTGTTGGCCGACGTTGCCCATGGCGAGATTTAAAAAATTCCTCTAAAACATTTCTAATCTTGAAAGCCTCTTCGAGATAGTTATCCTACAAAAGTGCAATGAGTCAACTATAATTCCACTATTGTAATCAAACATAAATTTATCTATGAAGATGTAAAAGTGGATTTAACAATATAATCAACACCAAATACGGCTCTTTAACATTGGAATGTCAAAAAGCAAATAATCGAAGCAAATATTGGGCTACCAAAGCTAAACCCATTTGGACATGAGTAAAGGAAAAACAAAAGATTGCCCGTAAATCTAATGTGGGACGGAGATAATTAGAAAAAAAAAAAAACCTGATTCATGTCGATGGTTTGAAGTGCTTCCCCTCGGGTGAAAATTATTGCATGGTTTTGATTTTCAGGCTTCCCTTCACCTATATCATTTGGCCTTCCAGGAAGTTTGATGCGATAAATTTCCTAATGTGGTCAAGCAATTATGATTAATGAGGACAATTTGAAATTAGTACTTTAAAATTACTGAATAGGATGGTCCTAGTTGCATGATTGCATATTATAACTGATGAAATGCCTCTGGGAGGGGGAGGAGTCACTTTCATTTTCAAATATCAATCATGTTATGTAGTTATAACTGTATCAACAAGGTGGCCCATACATCAAGTGCAGATAGAGGGAGTAGTTTTTGATAATGACGCTAATGCAATGCAAAATGGAAATGTGTCAACTATTAATTACCTCATCCAATTTGTCACCTCCTTTAACAAGAACAGAATAATAGAATTTGTCTGATTTCCCACCAACTGTCTCTTCTCTTTCATCTATGTAGGCAACTCGTAACTGTGGATACCTGTATGAATTTCCATGGAAGGTGGACTGTTTTCAGAAGATTTTCCCAATAATGACCACACATAAAGATATAGGCAAAATCTAGTGGCTTGCTTTAGCATAAGGTTTAGTATATTCTGGTAGCAACTTTTATCTCTCGCTTCACCCGATTTTTTCTGCATCCCATAGACCTGGCATGAAACAACGTAAGTATACTTCATATCAGTAATAGCTTGAGCTTTTGCACCATAGGCCATCTCATCCTGATACTGTTGTACTGGGTTTGTTGCTCTATAGGGAATCAAACTATCTGCAAAGCATTTGAACTCAAAACTTGAGAATATTAAAAAACAAAACAACCGGATTTCCTAATCAAAGACATCTAGCAATAACCAACCCTGATCCTCTGGCATGTCCAAAAAGCATTGCAGCACAAGCGCATCCCTGTAGTACATCATTCCTCTCACTGATAAAAGTTTTAAAAAATTAGTACAAGCTAATTAAAAATATTTGCCATGAAGGCAGGACTTCCAAGCAACATTTATGCTTACCTGTTCTAGAAAGTGTCTGGCCTCTATAAGATGCCCACCTACGTACATCATCCATATGTTCCTTGAGCTTTTCCTCATAAGTTTCATCCCTTTTGATACTCATTCTCTCCAGGAAATTTCTCCATTCATCTAAAAGGGTACAAAACTAACTAGGTCTATAAATTGCTTCACTAGTACAATAGAATAATTTTCAGAAATATTGATACTATGTCCATCCGAAGTCACAGAGAGCAAATGATGATATGAGGAAATGATCATTCTAATTTCTCAAATTTCAGTCATGGTAGAAGAAATATAAGCAGGAAGCAGTTACCTGGATATATTCTCTCTAAGTAAAACAAAATTGATATTCCATCCTCATTCTCTTTTTTAAGTTCCTCCTCAGAATAAAGAACATCTTCTTTGTAATATGGCGTCAATACACTACAGAAGATAAGCAAAAAAACAAAAAAGTTTAGCCACCAAACCACAATAAGGAAGCAGTCAAATGCCCATAAGTACATGCATGAAGCATAAGCATGCAATTAAGCCAGAAGAAAACAAAAGCATGTTATCTGTAACTGATGAATTTATTTCTTGAAGGAAAGAGGACAATGCTTGCCAAGCAAAAGAGCAGATAGCTGCGGTAGTTATTAATCAAGGAGGTGTTGATTAATTTTGGGAAAAAAAAAACTCACTTTCACATATGAAAGTACGTTCAATATCAAGCAAACTTCATTAATATAAGTGAATCATTACTTTTAATGAAGTATATCACAAAACACAAGTTCAAACACGCTATTGTCAATGGGGGGAGCATCAGCAACAAACATTTGAACAAAAAAAAAAACAATTACAAGCAACCCAACCTCATATGACCCTACGTGGCCCAGCCCATCTTCCATCACTTAAACATGTCACCATAGCCCTCACCGCTATTAAAAAATCAAGTTAGAATTTTTTTTTATTTGCATTTCTCTTATTCCTCACCTTCTTTCTTCTCTGTAAAATGTAAGCCTTATTAGAACGATAGGAATTACTTGGTTTGCAAGTAACCCTAATCCAAAACAGTAAAAATACAGCAGCAGTTTGCTGTCCCCAGCAGAAAAAACAGCAGGAATATAGCAAGAAATAGGAAAATTG
Organism: Dendrobium officinale; assembly: GCA_019514585.1. Taxonomy (NCBI): domain Eukaryota; kingdom Viridiplantae; phylum Streptophyta; class Magnoliopsida; order Asparagales; family Orchidaceae; genus Dendrobium; species Dendrobium officinale. Next base: position 18,388,241 of record CM033692.1, read on the forward strand.
GAGAGAAAAACACAAGGAAAGACTTGTATTTCACTAGCAATCAAGACAAAACAAAGAAAGATACAACGTTCTTCGATTCGAGAGGAAGAACAACTCTCCACAAGTCTCTAGCAAACCCTAGAGCCCAAGCGCACCAAGAGATCTCAAACTTCTCATTCAAATTCTAGATGATCCTAATTCCCCTCCAAATCTCCTAATTATACAAATTCCTCATAAAGGACAATAATGAACTTCCTAAAACAGCCCCTCATTCAAAAATCTCCCTCCCAAATTCAATTTGAGCCAACCTGGGGTTCACAGGGAAGTTCTGCCCCTTTCTGTTTTTCCGCCTGGCATAGTATCGGACCGGTCCAGTGGAGACCGGTCCACTCGTAACATAGACCTTCATTCTCTCTAAAATCATGTGAAGGTCTTCCCTCTCATTGCGGCTAACACTACAGCAGCCTTCTCTCCCTCTCATCATCCTTGTCTTTAGCAGACCAAGCCAAAGCAAACCTCTTTCATCATTAAGCTGAGAAGCCGTCTTCCTCCTATGTTCCTCATGATGACTGCAATTGGCATCCCCTTTCTCCTTAATTTCTAACTTTGAATATTAAGGGGTTGTTTGGTTGGCTAAAAAATGAATGTAGAGTGAAAGGAATACTTCGGAGTTATTTGGATGAGTGAAAACTGAAAAGAAAATTCAGGTGAATGATTTTTTTTTTTTTTGAAGTAAAATAAATGTAATGAAAAGTTTAAAAATGATGGTCGATGGCTGGCGACATTCAAAGGGTGGCAATGGTGGCCGGTGGCCAGTGGCAGTGACCGACGGCGGGTGCAGTGGCCGACGGTGGTGGCCTAAGGTGGTTGGAGATGGCTAGCGGCTATGGGCTCCGAAAATTCACGCCCCGGCCTCTCCGCGGATCCCTCTCTTTCTTTTTTGGGTCATCGAGGAGAGTTTTAACGTTTATATTCCGAGGCAACTTTTCAGAAGGCGGTTTGGATTTGAAATAAGACACAACCCAGAGATTTTGCCCTCATTTTACGAGGAATTTATTATCTGAGTTTTGGTTTTCTATAGGCATAAGCCCTTATAATTAATTACCCTCCCAATAATGAGAGAAAACTTTTGATTAAGCCTAATCTTCAAATAGATACATAGTATCTGGCGTATAGTAGCAGCATGATTTGATATTTGATAATTTAATATTTAAAATTAAAAATTCACCACGCACTTAAAGCGTATGGTGGGGGAATGATGATAGCTCTGATCAAGATCCCATGGTTCCGTCGTCCCAGGTCATCATGGTCTCTAGTCTATTTAGTCTAAGGAGGTAGTCAACCCAACTAGTGGTGTCAAAACGAGTCAACGGGTCAAGTCCGGGTCCAACTTGGATTGACCTGGTTCTACAAGGGTTGACCCTCACCTGACCCGCAAACCCAGACATGGTTTCCTTGCTGACCGATGCGGCCTATGGTGCGGGATCGCCCATTAGCGTTGTGGCATTGTGCTGACAGCCGCAATTGAACCGGATGCGAGGCTGAGGAGAGACCGTTAGGGGCTGGGCTGTGCCATTCGAGGCGAGCAGCGAGCGCGACTAGTGAACATGCAAGCGCGACTGGCGAGCTTGCGAGCGTCCGAGGAGAGTTGACTGGCGAGCATACTAGGCGAGCACAGATTGCACCACAGTAACAAGCTAGGTTTTCTCCTTTCTAGGTGAATACGGGTTAACTTCGGGTTGCCGGGTCAACCCAAATCCGACCTGGTTTTCGAAACATGTAGGAATCTCAAACCCGAACCCAACCCGTATGGCAAATGAGTATATACATGAAAAGGTTGGAGTAGCTCTAGTGGCAAATAAGATTAGAGAGAGTTGCCTTAGAAGTTTTGGCCACATAAAACATCAACTTTCAGATGACCCTGTTAAAAGACTAAATCTATTAGATCTAGTAGAGGCATTAAATCCAGCCTATGTTAAAAAAGGTTGAGGTATGCCTAAAAATGCTTGGTTGGAAATTATTAAAAATGACCTTTTTTAATTAGATTTAACTGAGAATTTGATTCTTAATAGGAAACAATGGAGAAAAGGGATTCATGTAGCCGACCACGCGTAGTGAATACAAACTTGTTTTTGTTGTTATTATAGCTTTGTAGGAATGTAGAACAACTGCAAAGGAATTTTCCTTATTAATAGTGTTAGAACCGGCGGGACCGGTTCAATCAAACCGGTCTACTAAATAAGGCAGACGAGTGGACCGAGTGAGAGCGCCGTCGAGCAAACCGAGCAAAGTAATGCGATAACAGGCGAATATGCACGACTCCTCAAGAGGGATAACTCCATTTTGCTTTGTTGAGATAAGCTAAATGAGAGAAAACACGAGTTGGGAGTGGTAACCGTGTGGAAGAGAGGAATTGGAAGAGAGATATATTGTGCAAAAGAGAAAAGTTAAGGGAGGAAATTTTTTCTACTGTTGAGATTTTCGAAAGATTAGGACTCGTCAAGAGGAACAAAAAATGAGACTCCATTTCTGACAATGGGGAATGAGCAAGTTGTTTAAATTTTCTAATTTCTTGAAAGGATTGAACATTTCACTTAAATAACTTGCATCTTTTACCTCATTATTTTCCTCTTTTTTGTCGAATCAAGACTTCCACCAATTTGATTTCCCTATAAAATTTTGGACAGCTTCCGCTTGTGAATGATGGTTCAAGTATGATATTTTATTGGGCTTCATTCAGATGTCATGATTATTATTTTTTAAATAAATGTTAAAATTTGCGTAATAAAAAGGGTGTACTAGAAGCTTGCCGAGAAGGCCAACCTCTCCATCCTACCTACTCAATCTCAACTCCACATGCACAAGCTCTCATGCTCAACCCCACTTGTTTAGCTCTATTGGTGCGCTGGCTCATCTCTGCTCTAACTACTCGCACACTGATGCGGGCCGCCGCCGACCTGCAGAGGGAGGGTCGGGGACCTCGGAGCGCTCGGAAGCGGCCGGGAAGGAGGGCCGCGTCGGCCGATCCGCCGAAGGATCGCGCGGAGGCACGCGGGCGCGGAGCGTGACGCAGAGCGGAGCGGGGCCTTCGGCTTGAGCGGAACCGGTCCATTTCTGGACCGGTCCGGTTTGGCTCGGGTCAGCCCTGAGCTGGGCGGTTCAGTTTGGGCAGCCCACTAGTGGGTTTGGTTTGGTCCTTTGCTTGCTATAAGTAGGGATTAAGGGGGGATTTCTAGGGTTATGCAAGATTTGAGTTTTCTCTTAGCCTCCTTAGTTTCTTTCTCTTGTTTTTCTAGAGTTTGTAGTGGGAGACCTTGTCCTTCTCGAAGTGGACAAATTGTATCTTGTTTCTCTTGGATTTTGAATGCAAATGTTCTTGTTCTTCCTCTCATCCCTATTGTGTTGATTTTTTCTTGGATTTGGAGGAGAAATTTCATCTTGAAGGAAAATTAGGGCAAACCCTAATTTGTGAAACCTAAGGCGTATCACACACACTCTGTTTTACTCTCTCTTCCTCTCACTATTTATTTCTCTTTATCTCTCGCGCCCTACCGCCACATCTCTTGCCCTCTTAAATAGAAAAAAATGCGTGACATACGACACCCATAAGGTCATGTGTTACAAATTATACTAGTGATGCTATATATATATCACAACTAGGAAAATAAATACATTTGTTTTTAGTTATTTTAAATTAAATAAATTTTAGATTATTACAAATTTTATGGATAATTTATACATTATTTGTTCATATAGATACCATATTAAGGGAAGCAACATTCAGAGAATAAGTGTCAAGCTAGTTTTTCAAGGTTGATATTTATATTTCTCTTTTATAGTAATTAAGTTTACTTTTTTAATTTTAAGGATTATGATTGTTTTACACTTTGATTTGCATTTAATATTGCAACTTTATTTAAAAAAAGTTTAATAACCATTGACAAACCTTTCTCATATTGCTATGAATATTAATTAGAAATCATCTCATTTAAATAACCAATGAAAAAATTATTTTAGATTATCTTACAAAAATTATAAAGAATATGATAATTTGCAATACGTGCTTGTATGTTGAAAGATGTATTTTAACCTCATATGATGCTGGCTAAAGATACTTGTACTTGTGCATAAAATTATTACCTGCCCTCATATAGCAGACAATGCTCTCGTGATGGGTGTACTATATCATAACATAAGTCATTCATTTCGTGATAAAGAGAGCTATTCTATGATTATTCCTTTGTTCCACCAATAATCAAGTTACAAATGTATTTATACTAACTATTCTTGATAAAGCGATATGTTATGAATTACTCAATGATATGCTTACATATAGTGTTCTAATTTTTGAATTATTATAATTTAAAAATATAATTAATCATTAAGTTGTTTAACTTATCCTATTTGTTAATAATATTTTTTAAAAAACCTCCGTTATTTTCTATTGGTGAAAAAAGGGAGTTTGTCAACAGCAAGATAGTAACAACAAAAGGTAAGTATTGATAATGTAAAAATATATGCTAGTTTCAACTTCGCAAGTTATGTAATAATTATATATATATATATATATATATATATATATATATATATATATATATATATATATATATATATATATATATATAATTTATTGGGATAACCAATATGTGCAGACAAACAAACAACAAAAAAATGAAAAATTAGATAATGCACAACCAACCAAAACATGGCCAGAATCCAATTGTTGCATAAGATTTCAGACGTGTGCAAACTGACCTGAAAGACAACATATTACGAACTTTGGGAGCACTTGGCATATTCATGAACAATGAGTTCGCGAAAAAAGTAATGCGTCGCCGAGCATCCAAATTTGTGGGTACATTAATTGCTGATTCTTTGACAGTAAGAAGTAAGTGAAGCCGAACAACCTGATAAAAGAAATGGATGCCATGAAGTAGAAAGACAAAAAACAACTGGAGTTGAAAGGAAACAAGCAAAATAAGCACCTTCGCCATCCACGAACCGTTTAGCATAAGTTCAAATTTAAGATTAGAAAACTTTGGTTTTTCTTCATTTGTCCCTCCTTCAGATCTTTCTAAGATCCTGAAGAAGATTCGATCACATGGCTGCTCAGGTATTACTAAAATAAGAAAGTCAACTTTTGATAATCATCTTACCCTTGTCCACTAATTATGACATCCTGTGTCATGATCTCAATAATATCCTGTAGAACATTTATTATTTGTGTCTTAGAAGCATCAAGATCTTCATGCTCACCTTTCTGCCAACATATTAAAGAGATCAAAAAGCATATAACCTTAATTTGAAATAAATTGAAAATCAGACAAAGACATCACCAAAAGATTCAGCAACTTCTCCAATTTACTGCTGAGCGGAGGCAATTCACTCATCCGGAAGTTGTTCAGAAATTCCCTCTGTTGTATGCTAGTATCAACGGCATGGCATATGCGTCTAATAACTCTGGAAATAAGAGACGAAATAAAAAAAATCAAGCAAAAATTTTCACATAGAACAGCAACGTAATTGCCTGATAATGAAGCGAGCTGTAAACTAAATTATATAACTGTGAATTTCTTCAATTTAGTAAAAAAAAATTGAACTTATGGATTACTAGTTGCTTACTGTTTATCTTCCTCATCAACCAAAAGGCTATAAAGTATATCCCTCAATGTTTCATAGCATTCTATGACAGCTGAATGCATGTAGTTATCATATTTTATCTTCTTAAATAGCTCGGCTTCACCTTTTTTCTTGAAATCTTTGGCCATGTCAAGTGCTATTGGTATCTACAGATAATAAAAAATCATGAAAGCAGATGAAAATTAAAAATCTATATTCAAAATAAGAATACTTCGGAGCAAAAGCCAGCTGGAGGAAACATGATGCGCATACCTTACTAGCAAGAAGAAAAGGAGGCCACTGGACAACAGTTACATCACCAGAGGAATATGGAACCAATAGCAGAAGTTGCTCACTGACCAAGGAAAAAACCCAAGAAACTTAATAAAAGAATCGAACCTGGTAACAGCATTGGATAATACTTAAATACAAGAAATTCGCAACTTATTGCTTATCAGATCTTCTTCTCTTAAAGATTTAATGAAAGCATTCCACACATGAGCAAATCTGTCTATGTTCCTTCTTTCCGACTCCTGTAAGTTTATGGCATAAAATCAATACAAACAAACACTTAAGCATATGCAAACAATATCATCAGTGGAAGTGGCAATAATAGTATCCAACTATTAGGATGAAAGATGAAATTTCAAAAGGAAATATCTTTTAGATATGCTTAAATATACTGCATATTCATATGAACTCGAAGGTGAGCAAATGTGCAAATTCACATAAAAATGGCTGTGAGTTATAAATATGCAACTATTTATAATATGCAGTTTATGCTTATGCTTACATATAACGAGAAGGTAAGAATATTTGCAAATTCGGAAATAGCATGCATGTGCAGCTACAAAGATGCAACTATTTTTAAGTTCTCCCCTGCATGACAGAAATGGTTGTCTAACTTGTTTTCTATAGGAAGGTCAACATTAAAATTCAGTAAAATGAGCTTTTTCCAAGGCTACAACCTGACTTCTTATTGATTCCTCCTCCCTAGAGAAAGGTATAAGCCGTGAAGCAAAGAATATTGGCACTGACTCAAATCTTGACCTTAACATTCCAAGTGTTCGGATCTGAGAAAAAACAAAAGAAAAATACTTTCTCAGATTTATATTCTACACATGCTATTCCAAATTATTAAAAATAACGATAAACTGCTGTTTAGAAAAAAAAAAAAAAAACAGTAAGAATTAAAAATAATCACCTCACCAAGGTGGCTGAAAGCTCCATTAATGCCTCCAAATATAGTGGAGAATATGGCATACCATATCTGGGTATCCATGAAGTATACCTAAATCCAAAAATAGAATTGATAACTCCAAATTTAAATCTGCAAAGAATTAATTCTAAAAAAATTCAAGCTCCTCAGTACCAAAACAATCGGTGCCCACATTGCTATCACAACACCAATGTTATACTGCACTGTGTAATTTGAAAAATGACTCAATACATATAATTCAAACTGAAGAATTAAAGAAAATTAACAAAAAAAGATATCTTACAATTCGGGAAGAATTCATGCCATTCATATGATCCAACTCCAACACTCATTATCAACTTGGTTGGCTCAACCAGAGGGTATATCTATCAACAACAGTGTGATCAGAAATGCATTGTTTCCAAGGCTTTAGCAAAAACTAACAAGAAATAGTCATTTGGTAAAGACAAAATATGGATAAAATTTTATAGCAGAAATTTGTTCATATGGCAACATCACAATGCTACAGGATACATAGAATGATCAGTTTGCACGATATGATATAAGCGTGTTGTAAAACCCAATTTGATTAGGTGTGTGCCGCATTAGGATCAATTTAACAATACCTCAAAATTCCAAATTTCACAAAATTCCGCAATTTTAATGTCATTGTATTCTACTCGTTGAATGGAGCAATTCGACATATAGAACTATAGATCAAATTATGAAGAGATGGGAGTTAGGGAATTAAATCTCATTTGTTTTTTTTCCTAAGTTAAAGAAAAAAATTGCTATTTAAAAATAGAGTTTATTCAGGATTTATTTGGTTAGTGTATTTAACATTTCTAATTTAACAGGGTTTAGTTATTGATTGGTACATTGTACTGCGAGGATAATGGATACTTATAATCATATATGCGATGTAGAAATTGGAAGATATATTAGTTGGAACTTGAATTAATTGTATGAGTTGGAGAGGAGATTGTGTGAATCAGTAATTAATGATTTGTTTTGATTTAGGTGCCCTATAAATACAGACAGACACGAGTTATCCAACTTTGTGAGTCCGCATGACGACAAGGTAAGACATGCAATTTTATTAATATAGTAAGCTACTCTGATTGTGTATAGTTGTATACGGGTAAATTTAATTAGTTATGTGTAATATTAGTCTCTGAATTACACATTTATAATTAACCTAAAGTTGTGATTTATGTAGGTTTGTGTTGGACCGGGTTTACCGGTCCCGCCTGGACCCGTGCGGGTTTATAGGCGGAAGAGGGGGGCGGGAATCCGGCTGGACCAAAGAGGGACCCCCCACTTAAGTGGGGGTATTTTGGGGATGGGAGGATATTTTTTGAAAGGGTATGAAGGGAGCCATTAGGGTTTAGTTTTGGGCATTATGAAAAGTGTATTCTCTTTCTAGTTTTCTTCCTCTAGTCTTCTCTTGTGCTTTTCTAGGGTTTTCTTGTGGGAGATCTTGTCCTTCTCGAAGTGGACAAACTTATCTTGTTTTATCTTGGCTTGCTAATGCAAAGGTTCTCATTTTTCTTCTCTACCCTTTTGTGATTGTTTCTCATTTGGTTTTGGTGGAGAAATTTCACTCTTTTGAAGGGAAATTAGGGCAAACCCTAATTTGTGAAACCTAAGACGTACCAGTTTGTCATACATAATTCGTCGTATATTATGATCATGTTATATTATGTGACCATGTGCAAGTCATTAGGCTATACCTTATGATAGGTATTCATATAGTCATACCTACCTATATGTTGATACACCTGACAATCATATTAAATTGTCTGCATATGCATATTTCTATATATAGGAAAGTGTCATATAACTTGGAAGGAAAAATGCATGATCAGAAAAGCCTGAGAATGTGTCATGTTAGGTGGCAGGTGAATGGGGCAGTGCGACCTCGTTAATTTGAGTCTCTAGGCCGAGTCGTGACATGCAAATCTAATACAATCTGAATTTACACTAGTGCATGAATTTTCATGGTTCCAAATTTCTAAATGCTATTATTAATAGAAAAAATATTAATTTATCATCTACATTGATTCACATAATACTTCCTAATTTAGTTAAAAATTGATGAATGATTGTCCAAATTAAGAGTTTGTGATCCCAGAATTGTGTGTTTGTACACCTTTATGCGTCTGATTGTAGGTTTGAATTAGAAAACCCTAAACCTTATGATGTCCTATATAAAATTTGATATTAAAGCTTAAGAATGTTCGCAATGTCTTCTAAATATAAGATATAATATTTTTTACAATTAAAAAATAAAAAAAAATGTGCAATTTAAACTGAATCAATTTAACTATGATTCAAGATATATCTAACATGAATATTATAAGGTTACGAATTATATTCTTACATTAAATGGGAAGTACAATCTATAATACCTCAAACTTAAGCTATTTTGGATAGCTTAGCATAAGTGAATTTTATTGTCACTAGCAGCAACATCTTATTCAGACTACTGGGGGTTGCTTTATGCAAAAAAAATCTCCACTCATCCTTCTTTTAATGATGCGTGATGAATCATATCTATTTGTGCTTATTTTTTCTGCACAACTTTATCCAACAGATCACTTTTTCTTCATAATCATTCAATATTAATATTCGATCTTGAATTATTGCTGCATCATCTGCGGAAAATCCAATTGGTTCTCTTTTTGCTACGCAAGTCTCACAAGTTATCCAATTTTGGCAAATATGAAAAAAATTAATATAATCAAATTATGCCAAAAGATAAAGTGATGATCTAGTGCGATAGATTTTTAATATCTTAGATAAACTATAGCAACTAAAGGTGATATAAATGAGGATATAACTACCAAGGTAAAAATCATCTAGGTAAAATGAAGATATGTCAGGAGTATTATACAATTATATATATATATATATATATATATATATATATATATATATATATATATATATATATATATATATATATATAGACTTAAAGATAAATTTTATAAATTATAATTGATATAAATATGCTATATGAATGTAAAATTATGCAATAAAAAATTCACCAATTGTTAAGTTAGTGTGAAATTTTTTAGATTTTTATAATAGATGTGGGTTAAAATTAAGAAAGAAATGTAAAAAATAATAGTATTAAAGAAATGAATGGAGAAGCATCTGTTATAAAGTTATTCATAAAAAATCTCCACTCATCCATGTTTAATGATGCATGATGAATTATATCTATTTGTGGTTTTTTTTTTTTTGCACAACTTCATTCAACTTACCTTCAATCTATCACTTTTTCTTCCTAATCATTCAATATTAATTTTATATTCTTGAATTATTGCTGCATCATCTGCGGACAAACCAATAGGTTCTCTTTTAGGGGCTAGATGGTTGGAATACATAGTGGTGAAAAGTATTCCAAATGCATATGTTTTGAAAAAATTGGTGTTTGGTTGGATGAAAGAAAATGTAAAGTAAAGAAAATATAGTGTAAATCATTTTATTTCATTTTTGAAATAAACCAAACTCGCCCAATTTTGAGCGATGTGTTTAAACCACAAGCAAGCTCGCTTGACCGCTGCCCACCACCACCGTTGATCACCAATGCCACCCACCGCCGGCCATTACCACCACTGGTAGCCGCCACTCGTCGTCGGCCACCACCATAACCACCAATGCCGCCGGCCATCGCCACTCGTTGTCGACCACAACCACCGCCCCAACTCAGTATTTTTTGTAAATTTACCATCAATTTTAAAAAGCTTTATTATAAAAATTGAGTCAAATGACTAATACTACAACAACAACAACATCAAGCCTTTATCCCACTATGTGGGGTAGGCTACATGAATCATTTTTCTCCATTGTGCCCTATTAAAAGTTAAACTCTCATTTAAATATAATAAAGAAATATCATTTCTAATATTTTTGAACCAAGTCTTTTTAAGTCTACCTCTACCTTTCTTAACATAAGTCAAATCAAATACATCAATTTTCCCAACCAATTCATCGGAAGACCGTCGTTTTATGTGACCAAACCATCTAAGGCGACTCTCTCTAATCTTATCTTCCCCTAAAGCTACTCCAACCTTTTCACATATATGCTGTTAACCTCTATGTAATAACCGAAAAATTACATACCTCGTACGCATCGAGAAGCAGACTCCCGAAATTCTGCAGGAATCCCGCTGATCGGCGCCGCTCGAAGTCGCTTCTCCGCAAATCCGGCGTAAATCCAGCGACGATGGCCTCGACCCTCGCCTTCTCCACGCCTATAAAATGAACGGTTGCTCCCTGCTTCCCCACGGCTCTCTCCGACTTCGCTACCCACACGACCCCCGGCTTCCTCACGACCTCTGCTTCCCGAGCTCCTCAATCCCGATCCATCCCCTCCACAACTCCTCTCCCGCGACCGAAACCCCTCCTGGATCCCGATTCCCGTCGCTGCTCTACCTGTGCCGACGCCGTGTCCGGTCCTCCCGTCCAGAGAGAGAGAGAGAGAGAGAGAGAGAGAGAGAGAGAGAGAGAGAGAGAGAGAAGAGGAGAGCACCTCTTGCCCTTGCCGAAACCAAGTCGATCCCTCTCTGTCCTTGCCGCAAGAAGCTCCTGCCCTATCCTCCAAGACCTCCGCCTCCTCCTCTGACGTGCTCTCCCTGTTCGGTTCAAAAGTTCCGACATTTTGATTTAAAGCAACAACGTGAGCCCGTTAGCTGAGAAGGTAACTTCCTTCCTCAAGCATGCTTCTTCGGCCGCATCCAGTAAATCCTCTGAACAGAGGAAAGGGGTGAAGGTTTAGTATTAGGTTTAAATTGTGTTAATGTTAATTATTTATAATTAATTTTAATTATAATTATATTTATTGTAATTAATTATAATTAATTCTAATTCAGTAATTTTAATTAATTATAATTAATTATAATTACTTTTAATTAGAATTAATTTTAATTAATAATTTTTAATTATTTTTAATTATTATTAATTAGTTATCATTTATTAAAGTTAATTAATATGAGTTAGTTATAATTAATTAAATTTAATTATAACTAATTATTTTTAATTAATTTTAGTAAATGTAATTAATTATTTTTAATTACTTATAATTAATTATGAATAAATATAATTAATTAAAGATAATTATAATTAATTAATTTTTTTTTTTTTTTTTAGGAAACACTTCTCTCCCTTTTCTCGTGCCAACGTCGCCGACGACCGCCAAGGTATAAACTCCTAAACCCTAAAACTCCGAGAGCTCGTTTCGACGCATTCATCGAGACAAAACGACCACCTATGCACGCTTTTCTTAGCGTGGTGGGAGGGAGTGCGTCCCGACGCTTGCGACGAAGCGGGTAATCACCCAAATTCCTTCTTCGAAGTTCGTATCGCCTTGGAAACCCCGCCTATGCACGCTTTTCTTAGCGTGGTGGGAAGAGATCCCGGTGCGATGCGCACGACGAAGCGGGGATACCCATAAGTACCCGCTTGCGGGAAAACAATTGCCTTGCTTACAAAATATTTTCAAAAATAAAAAAATATATACTTTTTTACAAACAAAAAATACCCATGCACGCTTTTCTTAGCGTGGTGGGGGATCGAAAAATTACACGGCCACGGTGTCCTCGAAAGAGGGCATCTACCATGCACGCTTTTCTTAGCGTGGTGGGAAAGGCCCAGTTTTCCGTAGTTTTCCCCTAAATGGGGGAGACGCCGGGAGGCTGCCGAAATTTGGATTGAAAATCCAAGGACTTTGAACAATATTGAATCTTATTTGGACACTCAAGTTGGACTAAAATTTGGATTCAATTGAACTCAAAATTTGAACACCAAATGAACTAAATGATCAAACAAAGACTTTAAATAATTTGACCAAAGAAAAAACTGATTTTGAATGATCATAAAGAGTTGAACAATTACATGGGACTTTACTTGAACTTGAATTTGAACAAAAAGATTTTGAACAAGACTTGGACTCAAATGACACTGAACTTGATTGAACTCGGACTTGAACTCAACAAGACTACGAGGACTTAAATGTGAACTCAGACTCAGATTTGAACAGAAGATTTTGAACTCAAAGAAATTGAACCACGACGAACTCAAATGAACTTGAACTTCAATCAAACTCAATCAAGAAGAACTTGGTTTGGGCTCAGACTTGAGTTGAACTAAATAAGATTATTTGTGGACTTAAATCTTGAACCACAACAAGGCTTGGATTTGAATCTCATTTGGCTCGAAAGAGTTATGATTCTAACCATTTTGAACTTAAACTTGGAGCAAAACTTGAACTAGACAAACTCAAACTTGAGTTTGGACTTGATTTTGATGATGACCCAAAGAATTTCAAATGAACCATATGAGACCTAACTTGTATAGATTACAGGTGGTAAGCTCCAACTTAGATGCAAATGAACATATATAAGAGACTTGTGTGATTCCTACCTCCCATCCCAATCAATGTACTTGCAATTAAAATGTGAAGCTCTCAAATGAATGTGGAAGAATCTTCATCTAGATATCAATGAATGAACAAAGGTCTACAAAGGAGGTCCAAGAGCCTACAACAAATAAAGCTTCTTATGAATGCATGTAGTGAAGGAGATAGTTGGCTTACAAGCATGAAAGAAGTGCCAGCGAATATAGTGGCTTGCAACCAATAATGATGGAAAGATTGTGAATGCAATGATTTCCCTTCAACCAACATCGATGAGTCAAAAGGAAACTTTCATCCACTAACAATGATCAAAACAAATTCACAGCTTGACTATAAGTAATGGCATGAAATCTCTGATGCATCTATAAACAAGATACAATATAAATGGCATACAAGTGATGAACATAAGTGAATAAAGGAGATCGACATACAACGAATGTAATGAATTGTGATGCATGCAGTAGATCTTGTAAAAGAAAAGTTTCTTACATTTGTAATGCATACAACAACTCTACTAGTGACATTAGAGGAGTGGCGATGAATATAATACTCCTACAATTAATGTCAATCTACTCATGGGAGAATATAACAGTTCTCTGCAAATGATGACTGCCAGCATTGCATGAAAAGATTGCCGGCGGATGAAGTTCGACCAACATTCAAAAACATTATGCAAGCAAATGTATCAGTCTCCTACATAAATGGGAGGATCGACGTGCAGCAAATATACACATATGAAAGAATGAGAATCAACAACCACTTAATATCAGTCGAAAAGCACCAGCTCCCAACAAGTAGAAGCTGACAATATGCAACAAAAGGCATATTCCTATGAGCTGCTGTAGGAAGCCTATTATATACTTAATGTGTCGTCTACAAGAATGATGCAATGAAACTGTAGATAACGACATCTATTAGCAAAGGCAGGAGATTAGTTAGTGCACTATGACCCGCCAACAAAATCAACAAATAGTGCACGACAGTCTACCTGTACGAAGCAGCGAACAATTCTATCCAGAAGCTGCTACGCCACCGGATCTGCAACATTCGTACAAGCAGACAGAAGGCGTCTACAATTATTTCAAAGTACCCCCTGCACGTGCACTATAAATTGTATACACATAGGTACACTAATGGGGTATATAATCTTAACCCGCATGGGCCCCGGCGAGCGTGTTATTGATACACACGTGACGTCTAGGGATGCTGCGCGGGTCAACAAGTGAATTCTAGTTCGAACCCGATCCTTCTATACGGGTCAATAGGAGTCGACAAGGTTCGAACTCTCAGACAAATATACGATTGCTACGACCGATATATTTGTTTTAATACATTCATATTAGGCCTTCAATGCCTAAAATCAAAAGAATTCACTTTTACGGGCTCAAAGCCTACAAAACCCGATCCTCTGTCGACAGCCTGACAGAGTTGACAAGGTTCAATCAAATAAAGGGAAATGACCCCAAACACCCCGATGATGGCCGTGTTGAATGCAGATCTCAACCGGAGGGGTTCCCAAATATTTTCAATTGTCTCCCAAAGTCCATTAGAAACACTTTCAAGCTCCACCCAAAATCCAGAAAAAGCCAAAAACTCCACAAAAATCCCAAAAATTCCAAAAATATTTAAAATGAAATAAATCCATCAAAAACTTAAAGCAAAATCCATCCGCCCTCCGCAACAGTTTGTCGAGGCGGACAAATTGAAATTTACTCTAGCTCACAAAGAGCCAAATGCCTAGTCGAAAATATCACTAGGATCCATTCTCAAACAATATATTGCCAGTAAGGACGTGGTACGAGTCCTCTAACCGGCAGTTTCGCCGCCAAATGGCACTGCAGGTAAACGGTTATGACCCGGGGCCCTCTGAACCGAGTGGTTTCGCCGCCAAATGGCACCACAGATAACGGTTATGGCCAGAGCCGATACGCTCCTTAATGGCGTTAAATCCTTGAGATATGAATCAATAGGATATGATCGATAGGGCACAAAGCCCTCTGTCTGTTAGCTAAGGTGGATTCAAATTTGTCCCCTTAGACAAACATCACCCCCGGTCTACAAGGTACCCTTGGACGAAGCAACCCATGGCTGCCGACAAGGATCCTTCTGTCAGGTTGGGTCGACTACCTCCTCTGACTAAGTAGACCAGGGTCCATGATGACCCGGGATGACGGAACCATGGGATCTTGATCGGGTCCATCATCCATTCCCCCACCATCCGCTTTAAGTGCTAGGTGGTGAAATTTTCTATTTTTAAAATATTATTAAACTCTCCAAATCCTTTCCGAATTCCCAAATTCAAAAACCCAATTTCCAAATCCAATTTCTACCAATATCTAAATCCATTGCTGCTACTATATGCCAGATAACACGTATATTTTATACGTATCTGATTGACGACTAGCCTTAATCGAAAGTTCTCTCTCGTTATCGGGAGGGGTAATTAACTATAGGGGCTTGCGCCTATAGGAAACCAGAACTCAGATCATAAAGTCCTCACAAAATGAGGGCAAAATCTCTGGGTAGTGTCTTATCTACAAACCCATCTGCCTTCCAAAATTTACCTCGGAACTTAGTTCGTTAAAACTCCCTCGTCGAATAAGAAAAGCGAGCGGAGGCCGAAGCCGAATTTTCGGAGCCCACATATGCTTAATTATTTCGTATCGTCTCTAAGAGTAAATCCAGTCATGCACCTGAGCATCCTCATCTCTGCAAACCTTAACTTAATATTATGCTTCTCTTTTAATGGCCAACACTCTGCACCATAAAGCATTACAAGTCTAACCATTATCTTATATAATTTTCTCTTAAGTTTGAGGAGGCCTTTTCTATCAAACAACAAGCCCGATGCATTCCTCCACTTCAACCATCCAACCTTACGGGCCTCTTTATATCTTTAATAATTTTAAAAAAAATTTACATTTAAACCAGTTTTTATAACAGATCTTATTTTTATATTTTCTTGCACATTTTAATTCCACCACCAATTATTTTTACTATTATGGGTTTTTTCTTTTGATACTTCAAACACATTTTTAACAATATTTTTACTATTACTAGCTATTTTTTTTCACATAACATTAGCTTCCTTATGCAAAAACAAAATCTTAAGATCTAGTATCTTACTTTCAAAAATATTTGTGTTAATATTCTTTAAATGTCCCCATCTAATCCTTGAATAACGTTTTATTTTATTTTATTTTATACCCCTTCATCTTAAAATCCAAAACTAATAAGTGATGTTGTGTACATAAACTTTCACTTAGAATAAAACTTTACAAACTTTGCAATCTAAACGATCAATTTTTTTTATAAGAAAATAATCAATCTGAGTTTTATTATATCCATTCTTATAAGTGATGAGATGCTCATTTCTTTTCTTAAATAAAGTATTAGCAATTACAAAATCATAAGCTAAAGAAAAATATAATATAGTCTTACCACTTTCATTAGTCACTCCAAACCCATAGCTACTATGAATGCTTTTAAAATGATCTACCTTTGTACCAACATATCCATTTAAATCTCCTCCAATAATTTTTTTCTTCAAGAGGTATCTTTTGTAATAATTCTTCTAAGTCATTTAAAAATTTTAATTTTGAACCCATATCTATATCTACTTGAGGAGCATAAGTACTTATAATATTAATAATCTTAGCATCAACAATAATCTTTAAAGCTATAATTATATCTCAAATTTTATTAATTTTTATAACATTATCCTTTAAACTGTTAGCTATAATCATACATACATCATTTCTAGTATGAATCTTTCCAGAGCACCATAGTTTAAATCTTAAACTATCAATCTTCTTAGCCTTCTCTCCAACTCATTTATTTTTCTAAATACATAGAATATTTATTTTTCTATTAATCATAATTAGGGGTGTAAGTGAGCCGAGCCGGCTCGAGTTCGACTCGTTTATGGGCTCGCGAGCCGAGCTTATCGAGCTCACAAGTCGAGCTCGAGCTTGAGTTCTAGCTCATTTAGTAAACGAGCTTGAGTTCGAGCTCGTTTAGTAAATGAGCTCGAGTTCAAGCTCGAGCCGGCTCGGCTCGTGAACTCACGAGCGGCTCAATTAAATAATAATATTTTTAAAATAATTTTATTTTATTTATTAAATTTAAATATTAAAAAAATTAATAAAAACCACTTAAATTTTATTTAAATGTTAAACCTTTCATATTTTTTAAAAAATTTTGGCTAAGTTTTAAAAATCTCACTTAAGTTTTAAAAATCCCGCCTAATTTTTAAAAATCCTGCCTAAATTTAAAATTTTCTGTCCATGGCTCGAGCTCGTTTACAGTGAGACAAGCTCGAGTTCGAGCTCGCTTTCCAACTAACAAGCCGAGCTCGATAAGGGTCAAAACTTGACTCGACTCGACTTGTTTGCACCCCTAATCATAATATTTATTAATTCAATTAATTTGCCTATAAGGGTACACATATTTCAAGTTTTTATCCTAATTTTAGTTTAATGGACTAATTTCTTTGCACACATCCATCCCTGATGTGGGAACCCTTGCCTATTTAACACTGCACCTAAGCGCTGGTTTACCGGCTCTTCTACACTTGTTAATATATTCAGGCCATACAGCGCATCGCTTCTAGGAAATGCCATAGCATTAATACAATATATTAAAGAATTCATGTCATGATTATTCAACAAGTTATACGCAGACTGTCCACAACCTAACACACCCCTCTATTTTCTCATCCAGGACTTGAGACATGGTAACGACAGTATTTGTCAAATGACTAATGAAACTTTTAAATAAAAAATTGACATTCAATAAATTGCAAGAATGCATATGCACTTATGTAACAGATCAAGCTCAATGAGCTAATTAGCAAGCACAAGTTGTCGAGTAGGCTTGAGACAAACTATCTTGAACTTGTAACTACGACTTGGTTCTACAACATAATGAACTTCCTAAACTATATGTATGATAAAGTTTATTGAATTTAAATATATAATCAACCCTAGCCTTATAACCAAACCCATCTACTATATCTGAATCAATTTTTACATGTGCCACATCCCTCTTACCCTTGAACTCCTTTCAACTTATCTTCTTCATACTACTTCCCCATCTTCCTCCTCTCATAAACCTTGCCTTCTTTACTTCTTTTGTATCCTCCTTAACCCATAGTCTTCCTACTTTTCCTGGCATTCACTTCCTTTTTCTCCACCTTCTTAACCCTTCAACCATCCTCCTTTAGTTCCTCTACCAAGATGGTTGCGCTTTAGGATCAACAATGGGCCGTGGTCCTCTAACTCTTTGAAACCCTGGTCCGCTAACTCTTTGAAACCCTGCAGCTTTATTTTTTTGGCCACTATCTAATTGAAACAGCCCAAAGTTGGATTACACCTTTTCTTAATCCAAATCCCTTGAGCTTAGCAAGTCTAGCCAAAGCAAAGGTAAAGCTCAAATTCAAGCATTGGCTTGTGCGTGTTGTTGACAGAGCATGGGCACTCACTAAAAGAATGCTCAGTTGTTTAGTTTAACGGTTTGTCCTAAAAGCTTCAAAAGCTGGCAGTTCAAGTTGTTGCAGCAAAAATTGAGAAAATAATGAAAATAAGCTTTATCAAGAATGCTAAGCAACTTTATAAAAGTCATTCGTGAATAATGATAGCAAATTTTAGTTAATAGAAATTTAGCAACTATGCGTTCTTTGGTTCAAGCGCGTTCAAAACTTAAAATCACCTCAACATAGTAACTGAAGGCAAGCTTGCTTATGAGCAGTAGAATCCAAAAGAGAGTGTACCTGTGAAGACCCAATAGACGTTACTTGCAATTATATAAAAATGAAATGTGAGATAAGATGAAAACATATTTTACTTGAGAAGTGTGAACAAGTCCTCATGCATGCCTCTTCCTACATATAGCTTGGGCTGTTGCACGCGTAGAAATATGTAAGAAGTAACTCCAAAAAAACACTAGCAACTCAAGACGAAAGATACTTGCCTGAGCCCCACCACAAAAGAAAAGTGATTACACGCCAATTAGAACGCTCCATGACTCTCCGAAGAGGTGGAACCATAAATAGCAAGGCAGCCAAAATGTTCGGTATCATATAAATAAACAACAGCAAAGTTAAAAAGCGGCTGTCCTTGCCAATTGCTGGCCCAATTACTAAAAAAATTTTATCAGTCCTGTGGGGTTCTGTACAGAACTAGAGTAGCTTATTGGAAGAATTATAACCCATGCAGTTGCTATTACAAATTTCAGGAGGTACCGAACTATTTGTGTGTATTGCATGCATCCCCAAGCCTTCCAACTAAGAACAATATCCAAGGCAGCTGTAAGGATCATGATCAAAGTTCAAACAGATCATTTCAAATGAACGCTATACTTACAATTTAGCTGATAAAAATATTTAATATCAAGCACGCTTATTAAATGAGAATAGCATTACCTTGGAGGAAATTGAGTAATGCTGCAGTAAGAAAAATACTTAATACACTTTTAAACACATCCGGGTCAAAGAAAGCAGTAACAGAGCCTGAAGGGCTCCAAGCAATGATCAGCATGGCCTGCAATAATATTTAAAAGACAATTCATATATCTGACAATAAGCACCTTAAAAGAAAATGATTGGGACTAGTTGTCCATTTGGAGCAGCTTTTTCGTAGCTTTGCCTTCTAGAAAGCTAAAACAATTCTATTTGGCTATTTTTTATTTCTTTTCAAAAAAATTTCAGATAAGAATTAGCTTTTTACAACTAGACCTATTATATTTTGATACCCGAAAAAAAAAATATTGTTGTCAAACTTTTTAAGAAAAGAAAATCTATAACATTCACAACAATTTAAAGAAAATATTAGAGACAAGTAGACAACTGCAATTGCCCAAAACAATTCCTTAATCATGAACTAAACTTAGTACCTGAAACGCCAATATGAAGAATGTCCACATACGATCAAAACTTCTAAATAGATGCCAAAATGTGCGAACTTCCACAAAATTTATTTTAGCCTTTCTTCTCCCAGCAACTTGGTCAACGTGCTGCAGTTATATGGATATGTGACAGGATCAAAATAATTACATTGATCCATTTTACATGAATATTCAATGCAAAAAGCATATAAGGATGCGAGTCAATGAAATGCAATCATCAGCAGGGGTCCGGCTTTTTAAATAGTTTTTTTTATCTTAAAAGGGCTCGGACTAGCACAAAACACGTCAGGGCCATCCTTTGAGGCAATTGTCCATTATTTTGGTCCTGTAGGATTTTTAGAAGGATAGGATCAACGGCTGCCCAGCCCATTTAATCACCCTACACATGGGATTCAACAAACAGCTTATTCCAAACAGTGGCAGTACCCTGCACATCCTGGAAAATGACTTGTAAAGAGTACTAAGGAGATGTTCAGGAAATGGGAACTCATTGAATAAGAAGATACATTGAAGCAAGTTAGCATTAAAATTTTCAAACTTTATTAAAATGCAAGCATGTGTTTATTCACAAGGATCATATATATATTTGTGTGTGTGTATGAATATATATAAATGGGGGTAAACTTCATAATAGTCCCCTAACTATTCTTAAATGATCAATTTAGTCTCAAAGTATCATGTTGCTCCAATTTAGTCTCTTGACTATACAAATTGATTCAAAATAGTTCCTATGGGATTAATTTTCTATAGTCGAGGAACTAAATTGGGATCAATTTTATATCAAAATTAAAACATGAGCGACCATATTAATATCAATTTTGTAAAGTCGAGGAACTAAATTCAAGCAAAAAAATACAAAATTAGGAGAATTCACAAAATTCAAATATTCAACCGAAATCTATTGCCACAAAGATAAAAGTAATAACCCATCCACCCTCTACAATAACTTGGCAAGGGTGATAAGTTTAAGAATATTCTCAAGTCAAAATGGGATAATATCTAGTCGAGCATATCTTTACAATCGCTCTCAAATGATTTCGCACAAGTAAGGATATGGCATGTGTTATTAAACCGGGTGGTTTTGGAGCTAGATGGGATTACTAAATAACGATTATAATCAGAACCCTCTTGGGTTTTGTAATAAAATGACAACATCAAATTATGGTCACGGTCATAGCCCAAATATTTCTCAATGGCTCCAAATTCCCTTAGTGGCGAATCATAGGGCACATTTGATAAGGCACAAAATCTTTTGTTAGCTATTAAGGTCGAATTCAATTTGTACTCTTAAATAAACATCCACCTAGGTCTGCAAGGTCCCCTAGGACAACACAACTAATGACTGGGACAAAAATCTTTTCGTCATATTTGGTCGACTATCTCATCTGACTAGTATATTAAGGGTCATGACAAACCAGAATAATAAAACATGGGATCTTGATTAGGTTCATCATCATCCCCCCACAATCCACTTTAAGGTGATGGTAGTAATTTTCCTTCAACTTTAAAAATAAATTTGTTGCTAATATAAAGTAAGAACTTAGAATCAATCTAATGAATAATCTTAATTGAAAGTTTGATATCATCATCAAGAGTAAATAATAATAGGGGCTTGCACCAATGGGAACTATAGCACCAAATCATAAAATCTTCTGTTCTGAAAAGTTGACCCAAAATACTCAAATTTCTCCCAACGGAGCTGGGGTACAAATTTTCAGAGCCATAGATCATCCACAAAATACACTTTTTCTTTAAAAAATATTTACATGTATTTAGAAACTTAACATGCAAATAATGGAGTATATTCCCAATTATTAAATCAAAAAGAAAACAATGATATTTTCTTTTTCCAACAGCTGAATCTCTGTTAGAAGGCATACCGAACTTAGTTGACAGAACACAAAGTTACCATACAATAATTCTGTTTAGTAACGTTTGGAATCAATTATTCATCTGGCACCATTGTCATGATCATGCATTGAATAAAAAAATGATGCCAGCATTGTATATCATTCTTCAGCAGTATTAAAATTTGCTTCCAGGTTTGTGGCATTTTTTTTTTTTCAGGTTTGTGGCATTTCTAATCTAGTTAAATATCTTTCTAAGGTTAAGACTTATTCTTCATGTCTGTTTTTTTGTTTATTGATGCAATTTACTCTAGTAAAATATAAGAGCAACTCAACATATATTGACTGAGAAAAAAGCCCTTACCTCAGTTTTGCGATGTGTCTCTTCTACAAAAAAATCTGCATTATGATTCAGAGGCCAACCTATTTTAAAACATTCTTTTGACCTACAGAAAAGCATGTGCTCTGTTAAGCAGTAATTTCAATAAAACGTAAGTAGAAAAAAACAGTTAAATAATACAAATGATACTGACCAAAAATATTCATTTAAATCATCATAGTTTCTCCATTTGGAATGGCTACTTGTACCCCCTTTATTTCTTAGAGCTTCCTATTATTCAGAAAGACGGGAAAAGAAAAATGCAAACATTTTGGAAACCTTAAACACTCAATAACATTTTCTTGACGTCTGCATCGAAATTTCTTAAATAGAAAAATAAGATAAGAGATTTAGAAACATTGCAGTACCTTGCGCATGACCAAATAGATGGGAGTTACAACCTCCTTCAAAAATGATTCTTCCCCTTGATATGCAGGTTTAAAATACCCCCCACTAGCCGAATGAACATTGCCAAATAAGATTGCTCGCAGCTCATTTGCCATCTTGTGAAGATTCAAATACACGATGAAAACTAAAATAGCAAGTGCTTAACGTAGAAATAGGTAAAGCTACCAAGCAGCAAACCTAATAGAATCCAGTGGACGTAACTCAGTAATTATAAAATATGAAAATTCATTTTGCTCAACCACATTGACGCTTTTTAATTCTGAGTTTGGATAGTTACAAATATCAAGTAAAAATGAAATATTATCTATTCCACATAATTTAACAAACAATTCCAATAGTAAGCATCATTTAAGAGAAAAGAATCAAATTAAACCCACTATAAGTTGCATTAATCAGAAGAAAAAACTCAAATATACTTCATTAAGCACATAGAACAATAATAATGATGATAAACTATTTGACTACGTAGAATCAAACAAGCTCCCTATAGAATGACTTATAAACCATAGAAACTGACATCATGCCACACACCCATCAAGGTATGGAAATGTTACTTCCTCAAAGCATTCAAAGAAGGACACCATGTATATCTAGCCTGAATGCGAAATAACAGGCATTTATATTCCATTATAACATTTTTCAAGACTACAAATGGCAGAGATTATGACGCGGCATCCAAAAGGATTCACCTCTCGGCAAACTTTCAGATAAAAACAGAAATCTCAACCTAATGATTCAAGTCAATGCAAATCAAGTAAAGCTAAGATCAACATCATAAAGTAATCACAATTACATGACACTATGGTCCACAATAAATCTAAAGCAATAACCTAGCTCGGAAAGACTACTCACATTATGGAATATATAACATATGCATTCAGGCATAAAGCGAATATTTGAGGATTCACCCCATATCAATAGATAGAGTCCAATATAAAGAAGCTCCAACTGTTGTGTTGCGGCATGAGCTGGGAACCTGCATTTACAGGACAGATAATGTTCATGGTCTTCGCATCCATGTTATAATGTGTTCTACGGATGACAAAAATCTTAATTAATGAGGGATCACATAACTTACTTTAAGTTTGACTCGAGATGTAAATAAGCACACCAAGACTGATAGTTCTTAGATATTTTTTCCAACAAATACCTCACTGTACCACTATCCAACTGTGAATACCAAGTTAATATTCTCTAAATTAACACAATAATGGCTAACATGAACTACCAAATATAACTGAAAAAGATAGAACTATCAGTGAGAAACATATCACCAGAGAATAATCTTCATGGCTTTTATTTCTTATGTCAATGTTTGCAAGCAACAAAATCAAGTGCTCCCTTTGATTATCCACATTCCCTTTCTTCAGAACAACAATTTAAATTTGTGAGATTTCAAAAATCTTATTCGAAATATTTATGTGAACACTAAACATGAGAGAAGTCATCTAAAAGTAAATAAATGTCAAAAACTCTGATAGCAGAAGAAAAAAAGCAAAAGCAATGTTCTAAAGGAACCACTTAACACCTGAAACCCGAAGACAAGTAGAAGCCAATCAAGCAAATCTTTGACAGATCTATTCCCATCCTCAGGTATCAAAGATCCATCAACTTTCAGTGGCACATTCTCTGATGAATTTAATCTAGGCATTGGAAGACCATCCACATTCTGCAGAGCATGGACTGCTGCTCTTATCTACATTATCCAAAGGTAATGGTGACATCGCATTTAGTTGATAAAAATTGGCAACTATGTAGTTTAAGGAGCAAACATATATCCAGATTGATAAAATTGTACTGACCTCTGGAAGTTGCATGATTGGGGAGGCAGCCCAAGAGGCATGAAGAGGAAGAATGTTATAATGAGTAAAATGAACTTTTTTCCTCTCAACTTCCCGAGCATACCTATTAATCTGTAAGTAGTTAAATCTTAATAAACTACCTTTTAAACTCACAAGAGAAGATGGAAGATTGTAACACGGAGCCTTATAAACAAAGGGTAAGCGAACCTCATCATCTACTCTATCAGAGGGTACAACAAGTTTCAAGACATCATATAATACTGATGCAATCTGATAATGCTTGGCCATCTCCTCACTAACAAAATGCGCAATCAGAACATATACAAAGAAATAAGAAAATAAGTAAACAAAAAGAAAGTGACATGCAACTTCTAACTATAAAAGACAAACAATCCCAAAGCCTTACGGTTTTCTTCTTGTGGGTCCCTCTTTGACATAATTCTCATAGTACCACTGGTAGAACTTTTGGATTTCTCTTGGATCACTTCTAGCAAGTTGTGGTTTTGTTTCTGCCTCCTCCTGCCACCATGAAAAGAAAGAGATTTGCAGGCTTGAAAAAAAAAAATTATGTGAAACATTCTAGGAGGTCATGAGTTGCATGAGTCTATGGAAGAGATGCACTCTTGGAGGTTGTTAGGATACATGAATCTATAAGAAAGATGCATGCAGAAGATGCATTGAAAAAATAAAAAATCAGTAAAACTATGCTCGTACAAAGACTTGCTGTTGCTGTGATCAATTGATGGTTGTACGTTATATACAATCTACAAAACTATAGCTGCAATAAGCCTGATGGACCAGGCTCTTCCTGTTTTCGATGGTTTAGCGAGCAAATTCAATATGAAGAACAGAACTTTATTTTTAGAATAATGAACTCCAAAATATGGATTAGAATTAATAATATGAAGCATGAAAAATCAATAAGCCTGGTATAATGAACTCCAAAATTTTCAAGCATGAAAAATCAGCTTTAGGAACTTCCTGACTTTTGCTTTGTAAAGTGCAAACTACATTCTAAAAAAATTTTAAACAAAACTTTTTTTTTTCTTTTCATTACTTTACCATATGTTAGGATGACCCATGCAACCTTAAATTCACATGATGTATACAATCACAGCAGCAAAACCAATCCTCTTCATAAGTTCAAAGCAGGACAGCACTTTATGTTGTTTTCTTCTTGGCAACTTATATATATATAGGGAGATAAAGGCATACCTTTTCAAGCCTATGTAGAAGATAGGTCTTGAATTGACGTACACCACGACCACTTGAAGTGGGATCCAATTTGTGAGCCTTCTCAAATGCATGAAATCGACCTAATTAGAACTCAGCGGAAAGCATGTTAGCAGCAATTCTGGAGAAAAATAAAGCCTACCAACAATTACATCTAATGATGTGAATGGAACATCGACCCAAACAAGTTGACTGATAACTTTTACATACACTGACTTAAGTCAAAATGGAAAACAACTATCTTAAATTTTGGGCCTAATGCTTGAACTTCCAGTACATTGGGAATACAACGAACATAGACACACCTTTTCCCCAGAAGCATATGTCAACTGATAACACAAAGAAAACAATAATTTTTCAATGAAGCACAGATACACAGATGAATTACAAATGTGACAGAGGCAAAAACTGGACACAACAAAACCAATTTCAAAAATATTAGGACAAAACAAGCCTAGGTTAAGCAATTACTTCACAACAATTCATTATGTTAGAAAGCAGCAGAATATGGATTAGAATTATTAATATGAAGCGATTTTGTAGATACTCTACAAACGCAAAGCTTAAGAATGTAAGGAAAAAAACAAGGGATAAGAGAGCAGAGGCATGGAGATAGGAGAAGGTAAGTAAAAAATGTTACTTCACTTTATTATCTCCGACTCCATGTTTCATTGATTTCAAGGAGCACTGTTGGAAAAATTTTGTCATCCTCAACAGATTGCATATTTTGTGATCAAACATGGCATATAAAATAATATCATCTCGAGGATAAAAAAATACTATTTTCTTATGGACTCAATAGCAAAATTTATAATTTTAATTTTAATAGAGCTTTCCCCCATTAAATATTTGGTTGAATGAAATTTATTTTATTATGAGGTACAGATATCCCATAGGGGCAAGCCCCTATTGTTAATTATATTTCAAGTATGTGTTGCTTGAGAAAACTTTTAATTAAACCAGTGGTTTTCTTTTCTTTGAGAGTCATCAAAATATTGACTAATATTTTTATTTCAAAATTCATAAAATTCTTATTTAAAGATTTTTTTCTTTAGGAATTTCAAGAATGAAGGAATTAACTTTAATCATTTTTTGGAATGAGAGCTAAAAGGAGGAAAATATAGGAGCACATGATTCTAAGAAATCTCAGAGGTGCTCGGACTATCTTATATTAGATTTTACACTTTAAAATCAAATTTTTGTTTAGGTTGATAATTTTAATTTAGAATATTGGTGCTTACATTCCAACAACATATGTTCGAGGAAATGCTCGGAAGATGAGGGCTTATGAAGTGATTGAAGTCAACAACTATCTTGGACTCTAGAACTAAGATGAAGACTAATGAGGGGTAGGCTTCAAACTTAAGTCAAACGGAGTGTAAGGGACTTATAAACTATACCTTACATAGTCACATAATGCATAGTCAGCCTGACCTATGAATTTATTGCTCTACCTGGAAAGAGATACTAGCTAACCTACCTAAACGCTTTTAAAACTATGAAATATAGTCTCAATGCATATGAAGAGTAGAAAAGGTTGCTTTTCATTTAGAGGATAGTGATACGGCGATTCTTCCGGAACCGCCTCAGCCCCAAATAGAAAGGCCGGCAATTGTGTATCAAAGGAAGAAATCTCGCCTCTGTGGGCTCCGAAAATTCGGCCTCGGCCTCCCCACCGCGCATTGATTGCTTTTTCTTTTCGAGCGAGGGAGTTTTAACGGAATAAATTCCAGGGTAAATTTTGGAAGGCAGATGGATTGTAGATAAGACATTACCCAAAGATTTCGTCCTCATTTCGTAAGGACTTTATGATCTGAGTTCTGGTTTCCTATAGGCGCAAGCCCCTATAGTTAATTACCCCTCCCGATAACAAGAGAACTTTCGATTAAGGCTAGTCGGCAATCAGATACGTAAAGATACACGTGTTATCTAGCTTATAGTAGCAGCAATGGGTTTGGGATTTGGAAAGTTTGGATATTTTGATGGAATTGATATTTAAAACATAAATTGCACTATCTTGCACTTAAAGCGGATGGTGGGGGAATGGATGATAAACCCGATCAAGATCCCATGGTTCCGTCGTCCCGGGCCATCGTGGTCTCTGGTCTACATAGTCAGAGGAGGTAGTCGACCCAACCTGACATAAGGATCCTTGTCGGCAGCCATGGGTTGCTTCGTCCAAGGGGACCTTGTAGACCTGGGATTGATGTTTGTCTAAGGGGACAAATTTGAATCCACCTTAGCAAACAGAGGACTTTGTGCCCTATCGATCATATCCTATTGATTCATATCTCAAGGATTTGATGTCAATAAGGAGCGTATTGGCTCTGGCCATAACCGGTATTTCGTGGTGCCATTTGGCGGCAAAACCACTAGGTTCAGAGGGCCCCGGGTCACCGTTTATCCAGCGGTGCCATTTGGCGGCAAAACCGCCGGTTAGAGGACGCGTACCACGTCTTTACTGGCAGGAGATTGTTTAAGAATGGATCCTAGTGATATTGTCGACTAGGCATTTGGCTCTTTATGAGCTGAAGTAATTTTTAATTTGTCCACCTCGGCAAACTGTTGCGGAGGGTGGATGGAATTTTACTTTAAGTGTTGGGATTGATAGTTTCATTTTTAAATATTTTTGAAATTTTTGTGGAGTTTTGGATTTTTATGGGTATTTGGACTTTGTGGAGTTTGGAAGGCAATTGAAATATTTGGAATGGACCCATTCGGTTGAGATTTGCATTCAATACGACCATCATAGGGATATTTGGGGTCATTTCTCTTTATGGATTGAATCTTGTCAACTCTGCCAAGTTATCGACAGATGATTGGATTTCGTAGGTTTTATGTCTTTGTTAGGGAATTCATATTGTTATAGGCCTTGAAGGCCTAATATGAATGTATTAAAAACAAATATACAGGTCACCATAATCTTATATTTACTTAAAGGTTCGAACCCTGTCGACTCCTATTGATCTGTATAGGAAGATCGGGTTCAAACTAGAATTCACTTGTTAACCCGCGCAGCATCCCTAGACGTCACGTGTATACTAATAACACGTTCGTCGGAGCCCATGTGGGTGTTTGGGGGCATTTTATATTTGAACCCTGTCAACTCATTTTATCTACTTAAAAGGATCGGGTTCAATTTTAATAACTCGTGCAGCATCCCTAGACGGCAAGAAGTCACGTGTGTACCAATAACACGCTCGTCGAGGCCCTTGCAGGTTTTATGATTATTTTTATCTCTTTTGGTGTACCTATGTGTATACAAGCTACAGTGCATGTGCAGGGGTATTTTGAAAGTATTTGTAGACGCCTTGTATCCGCTTGCATAGAAGTTGCGGATCCGGTGGCGTGCTGTAGCAGTTTTTGAATTGAATTGTTCGCCGCTTTATACAGGTAGACTGTCGTGTACTACTTGTTGCTTTCTGCAGGTGGATCGTAGTACATTAACGAATCTCCTGCTTTTGTTCGTATGGAGAGTTGCATTTGTTATAGACATGGTCCCTTTATTCGTGGTCAGCTCTCTTTACATATAAGTCTTCTAGAACCGATCGTAGGCTTTTGCATTTGCTACTGTTCCTCTACATTTTCTCGTAGGTAGCATTTAGTGTAGATGATATATAGGTCTTTGACAACATCATTGAAGCCTTCTACTTGTGGGGAGAGAATTGTATTTGCTTACATGACTGATTGTGGGAGAGTTTGAGGGACTTCAATGTATTCGTGGCATATTCCTAATAACCATCATGAGTCATCCCTTCCACTTGTAGTTTTTGCATTTATGGAAGATTCCCATTATGAACCATATAGACTTATTTATTTCATTGATGTGTTGTGTTCTGCTTGAAGGTGGCATGCCACATCTGTTTGTGTGCCCTTCAATACTTCAGTCATGAGTATATTACCACACACTACTACTATCATCCGTGGATAACTCTTTATATGCAATGAAGCTCCTCTATTGCTTAATATATTTTCTTGCCGTGGCTCGAATGTTGTAGGTTCATTAATCTTTATTGTCCTCTACGATCATCCACAAATATTCATAAGCTCTCTATAGCTTCTTGTAAATGAACTATTGTATGTATGATAGGGTCACATCCTTGCTCATAAGTGTATTATTTTGTCCACCACAAGTCCTGGACTCATGCTTGTATATGAATGGTTGATCATTATAAGTTTCTCACAATCATCTACAAGCAGGTTATTGTGGATATTATAAGTCATTTATTCATTAAGCCATTTATTAGCATTTGCATCTCTATGTGAATGCAAATTTATTGAATCAAAACTTGGTTTCCCGTTGTTCATACAAGTATGAGTATTATTGCATTATATTCTCGTTCTTTTCAAGTTATGACTCAAGCTTAAGTCTCAATTATTCAAGTCTTCTTCGAGTTCTTGCGAGTTCAATTTCAAGTCAAAGTTCTCATTTTGCTCGAGTCCAAATCAAGCCTACACATCCGCTGTCAACTTGTCCAAGTTCTTGTTCAAATTCAATTGAAGTTCAAGTTTAAGTGCAGTTCCGTTTGAGTCCAACTCAAGTCTTATGTTGTTCTTGTAGAGTTCAAGTTCAAATCATGTTCTTGTTCTAGTTCAAATCCCAAATAAAGGTCCTCTGTGGTCTTTGAGTTTAAATTCAAGTTTAGATTGAGTTCATTTAGTGTCTTTTTGAGTTCAGATGAGTCCAGGCACGATCTCGTTTCACCCGAAATTTCGGCACCCTCTCACCGTCTCCCCCGTTTAGGGGAAAACTATGAGAAAACTGGGTCTTTCCCACCACGCGCAATCAAGGCGTGTATGGTAGGTGTCCTCGGACGAGAACACCGCGGCAACGATTTTTTGTTCCTCCCACCACGCGCAATAAAGGCGTGTATGGGATCTTTGACGGTTTCTGTTTAAAAGACACAATTTACTTTCCCCCCGCTCGGGGGTACTTATAAGTGACCCCGTCTCGCCGTAGGTGCCGCACCGGGGTCCCATCCCACCACGCATAATAAAGGCGTGTATAGAAGGTTTTTCGATGCGCCACGAACGCCGAAGTAGGGTTTAGGTGATTGTCCGCCTTGTCGTAGGTGTCGGACCTGGGTCCCATCCCACCACGCGCAATAAAGGCATGTAAAGGCGGTTTTCAGGTCCGTCGCATACAACGGAAGCGAAAATTTGAGTTCAGAAAATCCGTACCTTCACAGGGTTGTAGATGCTGGCAAGTGGATCGAGGGAGAGAGAGAGTGAACAATTTTTTTTTTTGAAAATTAATTAAAAAGAGATTAATTATAATTAAACTTAATTATAACTAATTATAATCATTATTATTTAATCATGATTAAAAAAATTAATATATAATTAATTTGACTAATTATATTTAATTACCAATAATTATTTAATTAATTAATAACAAAAAATAATCATTCATAATTAAACTAAATTAATTATAAATGACTATAATTATTATTAATTAATTATAATTAAAGTAATTGACATATAATTAATTAATTATATTTAAATATAATTAATATTAATTAATATTATAATAATTAATTATAATTAAAATAAGTTAATTATAACTAATATTATTTTAATTAATTTTAAAACTATAATAATAGTACTAATAATAATAATAATAATAATACCCCTCCCTCCCCCATTAAGCTCTCTGTATGGGCATTTTTAGGGGATTTGGCTGAAACAGAGCATGAAAGGGAGAACGTTACCTTCACAGCAACCGAGCTCTCGGTTTTGTTTCTGATCAAAATGTTATAACTTCTGATCCTACAGAAGAGAACGCTGTCGGAGGAGATTTGAGGTTGCAGGTTAGAGGCGGCTAGGGCAAGGTGAACTTCTCCTCTCTCTCTCTCTCTCTATCTCTCTCTCTTCCTCTCTATGTGGATCGAACGGATCGGGCAGAGGGGAACGGAGGCGAGCAGTGATCGGTTGGGTCGAACGACTGCAGGGGTTCGAAGGATTGGAGGAATGAGAAGAGAGGTCCGATTGTAGTGAAGGAGGCGGCTAAAGCTTCGGACAAGAGTTCCGATCGGAGAAGAGATTGCGGGAGTGGGAAGGTTTCGCGTGAGCAGCAGGAGAGTAGTGAATGGTGTCCGCTCGGTTGGCTTTTAAAGACGTGAAAGGAGAAGAACCGAGGCGGGATTCACGCTGGAATCGCGGGAGATGACCTATTCAGCGCCGATTTCAGCTGGATTTGCGGCATAATTCATGGATCTGTCGGGTAAGAGGTTTGTATGCTAGATTTCTTCCTTCTTTCCTTTTTGTTCTTTGTATATTGGTCATCAGCCTCCTTTATTGCCCAAATTAAATTACCGCCTAGGAGTGGGGTTCACGGGATTTGAATTTATTTGAAAATTATTTTTAGGAAAGATTTGAGGAGGTGGAAAAGTCTTTAAATAGGAGAGGTAAGGGGAAGGGAGGGTCATGCAAGTATTATTTTCTTCTCTTGTCTAGAGATTTGGGAGAGACTATCCTCCTCTCGAATTGAGGATCACTTGTATCTTGATTTCATATTGCTTTTGCTTTGTTTTCCTTATTGCAATTTAGTGATTTGGGGCATATTTCGCCCAGATTTTGGCTGATTTCTCGCTGTTTTGTCTTCAATTAGTGATAGGTTTGCTTGCGAACTCAAGTATTCCCTTAGGGTTACTTGCGAACTCAAGTATTTCCTATCAAATTGGTATCAGAGCGAGTCTCGGGACCGGTGGAGGGCTGATTTCAACGAATTCCAGCAGTTTTTTTTCTTCTCTTCAAATAGAGAGAAGTTGCTGATTTTTTCTCCAAAACCCTTTTTTATGGTGAATCTACAAACGCCGGATTGTGATAGCGGCCAAAAAAGTGGATGCATTAGAGGAAAGACTTGAAGGGGAGATGAATCAAATCAAAACGACGGTGGAGGAAAGGATTTCCTCCATGGAAGGACAAGTCGCCGACCTCCGAGATATGATGAAAAAAATGTTGGAGATTCAAAATCAAACAACGGCTTCAGTGGCAAAAGGGGTGGAGGGAAAAAATAAGAACTCTGAAATCCGTCGAGAGGAAGATGAGGTGGAGATTATGGAAGGGGAAGGAAGAAGATCCCATCTGGAGCCTTTCCAGAGGGAAGAAAGAGGAGGATATGGGGAACGCCAGGAGGGATACTACGGCTGCCGAGGTGCTGATTTTAAAGAAAGAAAGGGGGATTTCGAAGGAGGTTGTGGCTATGGTAGAGCAAGGGAAGATCAGGAAACCTAGGGTGCACCCAACACTTGGGAGAGGGGAAACTATGGAAGGATCAAGGGAAACGGTGGTGACCAGAAGGTGAGGAAGTTGAAGATGCTCATATTTGAAGGAGAAGACGCATATGGGTGGATTTACAAGATAGAGCGATACTTTGCCGTCAATGGGTTGACGGAGGAGGAGAAGCTAACAGCAGCAGGCTTATGCTTAGAGGGAAAAGCCCTGTCATGGTTCTAGTGGAGAGATCAGAGGAGGCCGATCAGAAACTGGAGGGAATTCAAAGACTGCATAATAGAACGATTCCAAACCGATCGGGGAGGAGACTTCTATAAGAAGTTCTTTGCTCTGACACAGGAGGGATCAGTAGCAGACTACCAGGAGCAGTTTGAGCACCTAGCCAGTAGGGTGGAGCGATTCTTCGATACAGTATTGGAGGGAAATTTTATGAAAGGGCTAACGGCAGAGATTCGAGCAGCAGTGAAGGTTTTGATGCCCTGTGACTTGGGGGAGGCCATGAAGTTGGCCCAATTGGTGGAAAATCAAAGGAATTTGGAGAGGGGAGCCAGGAGTAGCAGCACCGGTGGCACTTACAGGATGACGACCACACATCTAACACCTAAAGGTTCTGCAACAGGAGGGAACCGAGAGTCCACTAAGGAGAAGACAGGAGGATGGAGCATGGGAAATTTCAAGTGGCTGACAAAGAAAGAAATGCAGGAGAAGAGGGCTAAGGGGTTGTGCTTCAGATGCGATAAAAGGTACACACCAGGGCATCGGTGCAAGGACCGAACTCTTCAGGTTCTCACCGTCTGTGATGACAAGGAAACTGAGGAGGGAGGTAGGGTGGAGATAGAGGAGGAGATGGATGAGAAGCGACACTTGGATCTAGCTGAGGTTTCCCTGAACTCGGTGGTAGGGTTCACCACGAATCACACCATGAAGTGAAGGGAGAAATAGAGGACAGGGAAGTGGTGGTGTTGATTGATAGTGAGGCTACCCACAATTTCATTTCCACCCAGGTCGTCAATCAATTGGTAGTAAAATTGGTGGATACCGGCTGTTATGGGGTGATGATGGGTACAGGGAAGGTGGAGAAAGGTCAGGGGATTTGCAGAGGAGTGCGACTGATGATCCAGGGGATACAGGTGAGGGAAGACTTTCTTCCGCTATAATTAGGGAGTACAAACGTCATCCTGGGGATGAAATGGCTGCAAACTTTGGGGGACACCAAAGTGAATTGGGGAGCACTCACGATGGAGTTGATGGTATATGGGAGGAAGGTGGTGATTAAGGGAGAAGCGGGGCTTTCCAAATCCCTGGTTTCTCTTAAAACGATGGTGAGGGATATTCAGTTGGTGGGCGGAGGATATCTAGTGGAGCTACACAGTTTGGAGGGAGAGAGTTTGGAGGAGGGAGGAGACATACCCCACTCCATTCAGCCATTGATTTAGCAGTTCCAGGAGGTGTTCTAGCCACCTCAGGGATTACCACCGCAGAGGGAGCAGGAGCATGCCATAGTATTGAAGGAGGGAGTGTCGCCCATCAGTGTACGGCATTACCGCTACCCTCAGTTCCAGAATGATGAAATAGAAAGGTTGATCAGAGAGATGCTAGAGGCAGAAATCATCAGACCTAGCATCAGCCCCTTCTCTAGTCCAGTTCTATTGGTAAAAAAGGAAGAAAGTTGGCGTTTCTGCGTGGACTACCTAGCGCTCAACAAGGAAACTGTACTTGATAAGTTTCCTATCCCAGTTATTGACGAGTTGCTAGATGAATTGAGTGGCACAGTGATCTTCAGCAAGATAGACTTGAAATCAGGTTACCATCAGATTCGGATGAAGGAGGAGGATGTATCCAAGACGGCCTTTAGAACTCATGAGCGACATTATGAGTTCTTAGTTATGCCTTTTAGCCTCACCAACGCCCCCGCTACTTTTCAGGCTCTTATGAATAAAGTTTTCAAACCTTATCTCAGACGGTTTGTACTTGTATTTTTTGACGATATCCTGGTCTACAGCAGGACAGAGGAGCACTGGGAGCATCTGAAAAGGGTGCTAGAGGTACTGTAGGAGCACCAGTTGAGGGCCAACTTGAAGAAATGCTGCTTCGCACAAGCCAGTGTGGAGTACTTGGGCCATGTTGTATCAAAAGAGGGGGTGGCAGCATATCAGTCCAAAATTGAGGCAATGCTAAAGTGGATAGTGCTGAAGAATCTGAAGGAGCTGAGGGGATTTTTAGGGCTGACAGGTTACTACAGAAGGTTCGTAAAAGGGTACGGCAATATAACATGGCCACTCACTGAGCAGTTGAAGAAGGATGGGTTCCTATGGGGGGAGGCAGCTACAGCAGCATTTGAGAGCCTAAAGAAGGCGATGACGACGGTCCTGGTCCTAGCCTTGCCAGATTTCACTCAGACCTTTTTTGTGGAGATAGATGCGTCAGGATACGGGCTTGGTGCAGTGCTTATGCAGAATCGTAGGCCCATTGCCTATTTCAGCTAGGTTTTGACTGCTAGAGCCAGATTGAAATCAATCTATGAGAGAGAATTAATGGTCATCATTCTGGCCATCCAAAAGTGGCGACCTAACTTACTTGGGAGACATTTCGTTGTCATGACAGATCAGTGGAGTTTGAAATGCCTGCTGGAACAACGAATGGTGGTGGAAGAGCATCAAAGGTGGTTATCCAAGCTGCTGGGGTATGATTTTGAGATTCAGTATAGACCAGGAGTGGAGAATAAGGCGGCAAATGCTTTGTCCAGATGTATGGGGGAGCTGCAGACAGTGGCACTTTTCGTTCCTTTGATGCTTGACTAGGAGGCTATCAGAGAAGAAAGTGCTAGAGATGAAGAACTGGGAAGAATCAAGGCAGCTTTGCTAAAAGAGGAGGGGAGCCATCCACGGTACTCATTAGAAGGAGACAGACTATTATATCAGGGAAGATTTGTGATGCCTCGAACCTCGATCCACATCCTAAATATACTCCAGGAATTTCATGGGAGCGCAGTGGGGGGCCATTCAGGAGTGCAGAAGACCTATAAAAGATTGGCGGCCGAGCTTTACTGGAAGGGGATGCGTAGAGATGTAGAAGAGATGGTGGCAAGGTGTGAAATATGCCAGATGAACAAGTATTTGGCGATGTCACCAGGGGGACTACTACAGCCGTTGGCACTACCGGGACGAGTCTGGGAGGAGATATCCATGGATTTCATAGATGGGCTGCCTCGTTCAGAAGGCTTCACAGTAATCTTGGTAGTGGTGGATAGATTGAGCAAGTATGCTCATTTCATTCCCCTCCGACATCCTTACACCGCGGTGACAGTGGCTTCAGCATTCATTAGAGAGGTAGTCAGATTACATGGCATACCAGAGGCAATTGTGTCAGATAGAGATAAGGTATTCCTCGGTCATTTTTTGAGAGAATTGTTCAAGTTATAGGAAACAGTTCTAAAAAGGAGCACCGCTTACCACCCACATACAGATGGCCAAACAGAGGTGGTCAATAGGAGCTTAGAGACCTATTTGAGATGTTTTGTGTCGGAGACACCCAAACTTTGGGCCAAATGGCTGTCTTTGGCAGAGTACTGGTACAACACCTCTTTTCACTCAGCTCACAAATAACTCTATTCAAGGTGTTGTATGAAAGGGACCCCCCTCACTTAGTACACTTTGGGAGTAGCAGTACTCCAGTCTCTTCCGTATAGGAGTACTTAGAAGAAAGGGAAAAAGTATTAGAGGAATTAAAGAAACATCTATTAAGAGCTCAACATATTATAAAGAAACAGGCTGATGGGCATAGGAAGGACATCCAGTTCGAAGCAGGAGAGAAAGTGTTCTTAAATTCCGACCATACCGGCAGAAGATAGTGGCCAACAGAAGAAATGAAAAGCTCGCCCCAAGATACTTTGGACCTTATGAAATATTAGAGAAAATCAGAGCAGTGCCATATCGGCTAAAACTACCACTCACGGCAACTATTCATCCGTTTTTTCATGTGTCACAGCTGAGAAGATCTATTGGAGATTATACAGCCAGCTCAGAGTTACCAGCCACACGTACAGAAGATTTAGAGGTGATTATGGAACCCTTAGAGTTAATGGGGGTTCGTTAGAAAGAAAAAGAGGCAAAAGAAGTACTGATCAAGTGGAAGAATCTTCCATACTACGATGCCACATGGGAGCCGTACGAAAGGGTGAAGCAACAGTTTCCTA
This sequence comes from Dendrobium officinale, assembly GCA_019514585.1. Lineage (NCBI taxonomy): Eukaryota > Viridiplantae > Streptophyta > Magnoliopsida > Asparagales > Orchidaceae > Dendrobium > Dendrobium officinale. Next base: position 18,425,461 of record CM033692.1, read on the forward strand.
GTTTTCACCTCGAGGACAAGGTGATTCTTTGGGAGGGCGGTATTGATACGGTGGTTCTTCCTGAACCGCCTCTTGAGGCGTTTCCTTCTGAACCGCCTCAGTCCCAAATAGAAAGGCCGGCAATTGTGTATCAAAGGAAGAAATCTCGGCTCCTTTCTTGCCCAAATTAAATTACCTCCTAGGGGTGGGGTCCACGGGATTTGAATTTATTTGAAAATTATTTTTAGGAAAGATTTGAGGAGGTGGAAAAGTCTTTAAATAGGAGAGGTAAGGGGAAGGGAGGGGCATGCAAGTATTATTTTCTTCTTGGATGTTTTGGGCTCTAGACTCTCTTGTCTAGAGATTTGGGAGAGACGATCCTCCTCTCGAATTGAGAATCACTTGTATCTTGATTTTCTATTGCTTTGCTTTGTTTTCCTTATTGCAATTTAGTGATTTGGGGCTAATTTCGCCCAGATTTTGGCTGAATTCTCGCTGTTTTGTCTCCAATTAGTGATAGGTTTGCTTGCGAACTTAAGTATTCCTTTAGGGTTACTTGCGAACTCAAGTATTTCCGATCAGATAGAGCTTACAATTTGATTTTGAGGCCAAGATGCTTGACCATATGGGCATGCACAATACTAACTCACAAAGAAAATAGATTTTTGTTATTTAGTCCTTAAGTGATGACTTTATAGATGTCACACACTTGGTTATGCATGATCATTTTAAATTTTGGAACTTAGCTCTTTGAAAGAAGCTATGCAATTTTTCTTTATTGAGAAAAATGGTGATTCCTATATTTTAGATTGTTTACATTTGTAATGGGTAGAAAATTTAATTTTGTCCTAAGAACCTACCACATAAACAAGTCCAGACCACCCCAAGACAAAGGCAAAGAAGAAATATAGGAAAAAATATGCTTCTCTATTGCGCACCAAGTAAACAATCAACACGATGATATGCATATAAATCAACCAAAGTAAGAATGTAAATGTCCAAGTTATTACAATTATTGTTGGCAGCTAAGTTGCAAGCTATTATAGAACCTAGATAACTTTTACAGACTCTGCCTGTAGGTGTCTTCAAGTTTTTAGCTTGTAGGTAGGTCTTGGGTTTCACCTTTGATAGGCTCATCCTCCTGGTCCACCTTTCCTTTCACCATACCCCACATGCTTATATATAACTCCTAAATTTATCAAATACATACAAAAATGTAAAAAACTCAAAACCTACAAAATAGGGGAGGGATTAGGAGCAGTTTGAGCAATTTCTATATAAATCATGAAAAACACACATTTAGAATTGACTGGCACTTAAAAGTGCCAAGATCCTACTTCTACCCTATTGGTCATGCCTCCTTGAGGGGGTTTTAAGCAACACCTGTTAACAAGCATTTTATTTATTGTTTAGTACACCCCCTCTTAGACATGGCTACCTGTAAAAAGAGCATGTATATATATATATATATATATATATATATATACACACACACACACACACTAACCACTTAAGGGTAGGGCCCACATCGTAGACAATTTAAAAGCATCACATTAAAGCATCAATCACATGCGCAAAAAAAAATCATAATCCTAGCATGCCTAGGGGTTACACACCTAATTGTGTGTGGTTGTGTAGCATGTCACACAATGAAACTTGTTTCTATTTTATTGAGGAAAAAAGACATTAAATCTTAATCCAAGGATGATTTCTCTTTAAGTTGTTTGTGACTTAAAGATTTTATTTGAATTTTAAGTGCTTCATATTTACGAGGGTTATGAAGAACCCATTAAACAGCCACTGCTGGCTTTGAGGCAAACCTATTGCTTATGAAGTCCTAAGATACATTGATGTAGGAATCTCACCTTTTGGATGAGATGATTAATCATTGTATCAAAAAAAACCTTAACCAATTTTAGAGATTTTTGGAGTTATCTTAGTGTTTGTATAAGAGATGAATGCTTACCTAATAATATAAGGTGAACATGCCTAAAGGTTATACTAAGGACTTTGTGAAATTCAACTAATTTGGTAAGATGAATTTCAACAGAGGAAAACTCCTAAAAGACATCTAAAGACTATGTATTTTAAATGCTATGAAAGGGAAAAATCATTTGTTATGGTTAGATGAAGATGTTAATTGAAGTTTGGGTCTAAGTAGAAAGATCTTCTATTTGATTGGGGATCAAATAGGTGAAATGAAGGATCCAAAGCTTTGGGGCTAAGGGTTTGAGAAGTCCCTTTAGCTTTGAGGCTAAAGGGAAGGGATGAAAATATCCAACCAATAGTTTTTGTGCTAAAGGTTGAGAGTCCTCTTTAGCTATTGGAGCTAGGGAGAAGAAAATAGACATAAAGTTTTTGGGCAAAGGTATAAAGAAATTCCCTTTAGCTTTGGGGCTAAATGGAGGGAAAGACTTTGTCCAACATATAGTTTTTGTGCTAAACGTTGGAGAATTCTCCTAAGCTTTTGGAGCTAAAAAGAAAGAAATCTCCTATAATTTGGATGTTTGGAGGAGATGAGATGAGTCACCAATTGATTATGGCTCAATAGATGAGAAAGATTGATTTGCAATTGGGGTTGCAAATCAAGAAGAGTTATCATTGAATTTTATGTTCAATGATGAAAGTTTGATTTGCTTAATTGAAGTGAAACAAGTACAAAGGGATGTATGTAGATTCGGACTACAAATCAAGAGGTAGGAGTGTCAAAACTTGGCCCAACCTGAAACCTGAACTAGACTCGACCCAAAAAAGTCTGGGTTCGGTCAACCCGTTTATCAAACGGGTCGGGTTCAAATTCAAAAACTTGACCAGTTTTAAAAATCAGGTTGGGTTCAAAATGACCCGAGAATTCGACCACGACCTCTTCAACCCGAATTTAATTAAACCCTATGGATCAACCCGAGGTCGCGTGGTTTAGGTCATTCACTTGTTCAGCTTCTTAGTTCTCTGATTCTCTCTCAAATCTTGTTCTCGAGCCGTCGAGCGTCCGTTTAGGCTTTTGGCTAGCTGCGGCCCTTGCTCATTTCCTCTAGAGTCTCAACTCTTTACGTCGTCGGTACTCAGTTCATGCCTACAAGCTACATCTTGCAGCCTCCATTCTCGTCGTCGTTAGTTCAGTAGCTTTTTGTATCTCAATCTCATTATCTCTTTGCCTATTTCAACCGGGTTTTTTATTTTATTGGACGTGTTGATGGCTTTGGAACTTGGAAGTTGGATAAGATTCAACCAATCAAGGTTTTGAGTTTTATGATTTTTTTTCATTTTAGGGTTTAGGATTTATCTTTGGCTCTTTATTGTAGCAATAGTTTAGGAAGAAATCATGAAAATTGTGAAGTGTGATACGTGAACTGTTGGCATCTATTTTTGTCAGCCTTGAATTGTTGCCTGATGGTTGTTTATGGGTTATGCTTCCCCTATGCAATATGCAGTTAATCAGCAATACGTTGTTGTGGTTGTCAGGTTGTGGACCTTGTGGTGGCAAACTTGCAATATACAGTAATTTGGATTATAGCTTTGTATTTTCTTATCTTTGTTTTAGTGTTGTAATGCTTGCCTACTTGTTTTATTCTAAAGAAGTTTAAAGACATAATAACATCATTATCATTTGCATCAACCAATTAAAATTCAAGGCTAACATCTCAGTGAATGTATAGTTGTATACTAAACTTTGTAACTATGTTTATTTCCATTTGTTAGATCATATATGGAGGACTCGAATACTGCCGTTGAAAGTACACCTTTTACTGAAAATGTAAATGCTGTAAGTGGTCAAAATGAAATTGAAATAGAAGCTAATGAAGTTGATCATGTTGATTTTTGTGACACCGCTGAGAAAGAAAAGGATGGGGATAAAGTTGTTAAGGAGAAAAGAATGATGATTTCAACTGTATGAGGTCATTATGAGATGTTACCATTGGCTGCTGATGGCAAATAAAAACGTAAATGCAAAAATGTGACACTATATAACAATGTCATAGTAAAAATGGGACCAGTAATTTGAAATGTCATCTGTAAGCTTGTAAAAGAGAAGCACTCATGACATAGGCAAACTAAATTTGTTGTCAATTTCTTGCTCACCTACTTAACAGATAACAAGTTTGACCACCAAGAGTTATGTGATCTACTCACAGCTTGCATTATTATGTATGATCTACCATTTCAGTGTGTAAAATGGGTCGGTGTACGTGCACTACTGTAAAACCTGAAAAATGTCAATTTTAGACATCGCACGCTTTTCAATGTGGCGCAATGAGATTTATGCGAATTTTTCAAAGTTGTCAGAATTTGACGAAAATAATTTTATAAAACTCTATGCAAAATTTCGAGCAAAACGATATAAAGGACTTATATTGAATTTTGCTTATTTTTGGAAGTTAAAAATTATAGAAGTTTGAGTATACCTAAAATACCCTTATTGAAATTAAAATTAAATAATGCATGCAAGAGGTAATTAAGACTTTATGCACCTAACCTTTCCTCCCACTCTTATTAGGGGATCGAATGAAATTCGGTCTCCATTATTTCGTACGGCCGAACCGAGCGGAAGAAAGGAAGAAGGCGAACGGGCTAGGCAAAGGGAGGACTTTGTGAGCGGCTTCGACGGCGGTTTCTGGCGGCCAGGCTTAGGGGAAATGGAAGAGGGAGATTCAAGGAGGCTAGGGTGAGTTTCTAATCAAGTTATTTCTTATGTTTCATGACTTTTTCTTGAAAAGAAAAAGTTAGGGTTTGACAAAAACTTCTCATTTATTTAGGAGATGTATAGGGAAGGTTTATGAGATAATTTTATGCATGGAAATGAGGTTTTTCTTCAAAATTATTGAGTTGGAAAAATTAGGGTTTTTTCCTAAAGTTTGAAATTTTGAAAGTGATTTTACAAACATAGTTTCTAAGGGTCCTAAGAGGGTTCCTAAGGGAATAAATTAGGTTTTTCTCACGAAATGATATTTTTCTAATTTTTAAAATTAATAAATCCAAAATTTAGTTTTACATAAATATTAATTTGATGAATGAAAAGTTTTAGCATGCAAAAGTAAGGAAATGGTAAAAGAGTACATTTATGGTACTAGACAGTGACTCATGTGACGGTTGTACTACATATCAAATGAATATGCATGATATGGATTTATGATTTATGTGTATGTTTAATGTTATGTTTATAGGAAGCAAATTTATGATATGTTTAAGTGGTATTTAGCATATTACTCCATCTGACTTAAATTACTGTAATTTGGATACATGTTTTACTCACTAAGTTTTGGCTTACTGTTAATTGTTAAAAAAAAATTTCAGGCATAATTATTTTAATCATAAGGAGTAGCAGGGGTGGAAACGTGTACCATACGAGAGGCGCACCGGAAGAAAGGTAACTATATGAGTCTTAATAATTTTATGTTTATGTGTTTTCGAATTTAATGATAAAGTGACAAAGAGAGGCAAAGAGATTGAGAGAAACCAACCAAGATAGAGAATGCTAGAGATACAATAAAAAAGAAATTATATTGGGAATGATTTAGAATGTAACTCGCTTAGAGTGACATAGTTTGCTAATAATTTGTGACCACAATGCATCAATGTCAGGTTCAAGGGATCTTAAAAAAGTGGTTACGAGGCATTTTTATAAAACAAATAAAATATCAAATACAAGTTGCATGCCCAATAGGTGGCCTGCAACGTTTGCTCATCCTCCCATCATAGGTGCAATGTTGACATGGCAGCCACCTCAAACTATCCACACTTCATGGGATTCACAATGCTAGTTTTAGAGCCAAACTATCTTCTAGCACATTGGGTGTGATGAATAAAAACAATTTCTTCAAGCAAGCATCAAATATCTTCGCACTTTTCCATAGAAGGGTCTAGTGTTCAAACCACATGGGGAGGCTCTTTGAGGTCAAATCTTCTATACCACAATCTAAATAAAATATGATGATCCTTTCAATTAAGCAAGCATATAAATCATGTCTTTCAGCCCTTTCCATTGTGCTAATAGACATATGGTCACTCAATTATATATTTCAGCCCATTTCATAGTACTTCTAGTGATATATATGACCGATCAACTGGTTTTCACAACCATAACCAAGTAATTATATAATGTCCCCAAAAACCAAGGGCTAGTTTATTTCAATGCAAGTGTTTGGATCACAATTATCAAAAACAGCTGCAGTGATGTTTATTTATTTTGCAAGAATTTACATATTGTTAACAAATTTCATTTATTTGTTTGGGCAGCAATGAGTTTCACTTTTATTCACCATCACTTTAATTTTCATAAAGTATTATTACTTTTTTCAAGTAAAAAATGATCATGAGATTAATAACTTGATGAAGTGGACAGCCAAAGACTATTAGAGCAGCAAATTGTTGCAATCACTTACTTTTTCCTATAGCTGTACATACACTTTCAAAAAGCTAGAACTCCCTCTCTTAAGGAGTCAAAAATAAGTTTCTAGGATCCCAATGCTATATAATCCATGCTTAAGAAATTGTCATCATATCCTCAATAGCCTTATCCCAACTTTTTGAGGTTGGCTTTATGAATCCTTATTTTATTTTCTTGCTAAATACCACATAAGGTGTTAATGTCCAAATCATCGAAGTCTTTTTCACATACCTTCTCTTCAATAGATATTGCTCGAATTGCCCCTCTAATATAATCATTGCATATAAATGTACCTATTTCACACATTCAACTTACATTATCATTTATGTCACTCTTGATTTAGCTATCAATGATTGTTTTCATTACCCAACACTAAGATCCATACAACATAAGCACCCTAATTACATTTTACAGAATTTTCCTTAAAGAGACATCTTCTTATCACACAATACTTTCAAAAGACTTACATTTTAACCATACAAATTCAACTCTAGAAGTTATGTCCTTACTTATATGCTCATTCTTTTGTATAATAGATACAAAATACTTAAAACTATTACACCTATGTTTTCAATTTGTCTTTTAAAAATATTAATGATTGGTAATAATTCAAATGACAATAATCAAAATTGTAAATCATATGTAATCTTTGTTCTACTATTATAAGCACTTTAAGAAAATAGAAAATAATGAGACTCACAAATATATGTTGAAATTCATGTTTAACTAAAATACTTGAAATATTCAAGTATAAAAATATGGCCTTAAGAACTATTTCCATTTCCAGCTTTGAAAACATATTTAGGTCATAGATACTTGGTATTTTCTTTTTTTCCTGTCCACATGCTACTTTTATAGCCTAACTTTGGAAAATAAAAATTTGTGCATGGAAGTAGATATTATCATATATGTAATTACAAATTTAATGAAAAAAAAAATCTTCAATTAATGTGACAGCCCTTAGTCCAAAAGCATATCGAGTGCTCCATGCAATTTTATTTCTATGTAAAGTTCAAATGAGAATGAGTTGGCCTCAATAACTCAAAATGGTTAAGGTCCTTAAATACAAGGACATCATCAAGCCTTTATCACACTGGGATCAACTGCATGAATTCATTTTCTCCATTGTGTCATGTTAAGAGTCACCTTTCTTAAATAGGTCAAATCTAATGCATCTACTCTCCTAACCGGGCCATCAGAAGGTCCACATTTTATGTGACCAAAATCTAAGGCGACTCTCTTTAATCTTATCTATCATTGAAGCTACTCTAACCTTTTCACGTATATACTTGTTTCACATTCTATCCCCAAGAGTGAAGCCACTCATCCACCTAAGCATCCTCATCTCTGCAAAACTTAACGTAATGGGCAACATTTTGTGCCACAAAGCATTGCAGGTCTCACCACCATCTTATAGAATTTTCTTTAAGTTTGAGGGGTACTTTTTGATCACACAAGAAGTCTGATGCATTCATCCACTTCAACCATCCAATTTGAATTCTACTAATAATATCCCTATCTATTTCACCATCACTTCTAACAATAGACCTGAAATATCAAAGAATTTTAAGTATCATCTTTTATTTAACACAAAAAGACTATATAGATAAAAATAGACCAAAAGGCATAGATATCAGATTCTATTGTTGTTCCATTAAGTTTGATGTCTCTAATCTTCAGATTAATGCATCCTACGGCGATAAAAAATCACAGAAACTTAAAAGTGAACTTGCATGTCGCAAAAGAGGCTCACAAAAAATTCTGAGCAGTACAACATCAGTTCTGAACAAAGAAAGTACCAAGGCAATACACAAATATCATTGTGCAAGTCCCTGCAGGTAAACAAAAGCCATAATAACATGATCATGTTATCTAATTCTGGCTAAAATGCACAACCATAACCCTGGCAAGCACATTCTGTGCAATGCACCCATATGCCCAACAAAATGATGTTTGAACTCGCGAACAAGCTGAAAATGGAAAATTTGTCACCGCCAATAGCCTCCTTGCTCCATTTTTCTTAATTATTATTAGAATTATCTGAATCTTCGGACTTCCTTTTTTTTTTTTTAATAAAACAACTAGCAGTTCTTCCTCTACTACGATTGTCGATTTCACCCTCACTAGGTTATTAACTATGAAACAGTTTCATTCATAAAATTTGGTAGTTGTCGACTTCTAACAAGCTTCATTAAAGCAAAAGCCAACAGCGACAGCAGCCAGCACGCTCGATAAGCCAACAAGCGTTCCGATCCAATGAAAAAAGATAATGAAAGTGAGAAAGAGAAAAAAAATCGAAAGAGGATGCAAAGAGCTCACATAGGTAAGCGACTCTCTGGTTCATCCGTTCGATCTCGTTAGCAACGCGGAGAATGGGAACAATCGAACCAAGGGATGACGGAACCAGCTCGCTGTCCGCAGTCGGCTCCTCCTCTCCGCCATCGAGCATCGTTGACAACCGCGTCATCTTCCTCGTCAGCGTCTTCTCCAACCCGCCCTCCCCGGATGATGTCCTGCTTCCACTGGTGCTCGCCATTCGTGAAGCCAATCAGCCTCTCCGCCTGCTTCTCTGCGACTAAGCTGCCGACGACAAACAGCAGAGATATGAATGGGACCAGGATCGAAGACGGAAGTGGCTGCATTTCAGTTAAAGAAAAGAGAACACCGACGGCTTTTCTCTTTTCCCCTTTTTGCTTTTTGCTTTTACACTCTTTAGGACGCCCCATCAAGCAAGCAAGGAATTTGGTTTAATGAATGAGGATTTAGGGTTTTGCGGAATGACGAAGACCTGCGTCTTTTTCTCTTTTCCTGCCTTTTGCGATTTCCTCAATTCGCAAGCGTGGTATCGAAACGCAGTGGAACAGCTCTGTGTTTTCGGCGCGGGAACCTGGGATCGCAGTTGAAGTTATGGGACCGTGAGAATCCTACTGAGCTTTTGAACAGCAACGTAGAGAAAGTGGGTTATTGCCCTTGGATGCTTTCAAGATGCGTGTAACTATTCTGGTGGGATTCCACTACTCATTTCATCAGTTCATAACAGTAATTGAAAGTTGGGGACAAGGCTCGACTCATTTATGGTCTTTTGAGTTGAGCTTATCAAGTTTTGAACTCGTTGGATCATTGAGCTCGAGTTTGAGTCTGATAATACTCGGCTTGATTGCTCGTCGAGCTGCTCGATTATCCCACGCAGAAGATGAATCACGGCCCATGCGAGCATCCACACCTGTGCATATGTGCGGAAGATGAATCGTGGCCTTGGCATATTCGCGCACGAAAGACAAATTGAGGCCTGGGCATCTGCGTGTGAATTGTGAAAGATGGATCGCTAGCTCGAGTTCACCGTTCACCTCTTCCGGAGCATCCACTCGCACGGAAAAATGAATTGCGGGTGTCGCGTGCAAATTGCGGAAGACATTGCGATATGGATTAAAACTATGGAAGGCAAACAGGCGGACCGCGGAAGCCTCGCGAGCTCGATTTCAATGGCACGAGTCGACTCGAGCTAGCCTTTTGAGCTCGACTAGAGTTCGAGTTCTACCTCGACTCGGGTTCGAGCTCATAATTCGGCTTACGAGTTGAGATCAATTCAGTTTGTTTGCACCCCTAATCCAAAGCATACAATCTATCACGTAAATGTTTTTCTTATAAATAATTAATAGGTATTTCTTAAAAAAAAAAATTGATAATTCTTTTTCGTTTTATATAGAATATGATTATTTTTATGATATAAATCATAAATTTGGTATGACAAGTATTACCTCTAAATATAATTAATCTTTTACATAATTTACTTAAACTATTATATAAATATAATTAAATTATTATATAATACGACTTAGATGTTGCACATACATAAGTATTGTTTCATGTTGGAACATTCATGGCAGTAGAGAGATATTATGTTTAACATACTAGTTTTGTATAAAGATCCAACACACACATGCATAAGAGAAAGAGAGATGCAAGAGTTATGAGAGACACCAAAATCTTTAGGTGGAAATCCTAAAAAGGGAAAAACTACGATGTATTGCCCAGTTGGAATGATTCCAATATCGAGCGACGGAGGTTGGAGGGATCGTAGTCGGGCGACGGAGGTCAGAGAGATCATAGTCGGGCGACTGAGATTGCAAGAACCGTTAGTCAGGTGACGGAGGTCAGAGGGAGTGTAGTCAAACAACGAAGGTCGAATAGGTCGTTGTCGGATGACAGAGATCAAATGGACCATAGTCGGGTGATAGAGATCGGATGGACCAAAGTCAACAAGCAATGGAGGTAGGGCTACAAGCAAACCAAGCGTTCGACGAGCTACTCGTGCTTAGTTCGATTAAAGCTCGTTTGTGATCGTTTAATTAACTAAACAAACAAACTTGAATAATATTTTAAATACTCGATCCTTAAATAAACAACCTTAAACACTAATATGTTTAACTCGTTTATATTCGCAAACAACATCATTTGAAGCTCGATATTAAGCTTGATTCGTGAACAAATTGTTCATAAACAAATATAAGATGAATCATAGATCGTTTGTTCTTGAACAAGCTCATTTGATAGCTCGAATATATATATATATATATATTCATGAACTTGCTCATTTGATAGCTTAAGAATACTCATTAGATATGTTCATGAATGTGCTTGTTTAATAGTTTGAAATTTTTTGCTAAATATGGTCATTAACATAGCTCGTTAAGGCTTATTTGTTTAAAGCTCGACAAGCACTAAACGAACTATACATGAACCGAACATGAACACACATTAATTTAAATGAACCAAACATGAACACTAACAATAAAGCTCAAATCAAACACGAACCGAACTTGAACAAGCTGATAATAAACAAACTCAAACATGAGCACTCACATGCTCGACTCAGTTCGATAATTTTGCAGCCATAAATGGAGGTCGAATGGACCATAATTGACAAGTGACAGAGGTCGAAAGGATCATAGTAAGGTAACTGAGATCCAATGGATTGTTATCAATCGACATTGGTTTGTAAAAGTATAGTGGGAAGACGACTAAAGTCAGAGGGACTGTAGCCACGCGACTTAGGTGGGAGGAACCATAGTTAGTGGGTGATGGAGGTTGGAAGAACCGTAGTCGGGTGATAGAGGTCGGATGGACCTCAACCGGGTGCCTGAGGTCAAAGGGATTGTTGTCATGTGACAGAGGCTGAAGAGACTATAATTTGCGTCTAACGGAGGTCGGATGGATTGTATATAGTATGTAGCCAATAGAGGTCAGAGGTGTAATGCCCAAGATTAAATTTAGAAAAATTATTTTTATCTTTTAATATACAACAAATACAGCTATCTAATTTATTTAATCAATATAAATAATAACTATATATATATATATATATATATATATATATATATATATATATATATTCATTTTCTCAAAAATCATGTACACTACTCGGGATATATACAATCACAATATATCATCATTAGTCCTGAATCCAAAAGAATAGTTAAAAAAACAAGAAATAAACTAACATTAAACCTAAAGAATCCTAATATGATCAATCTCACACACACCTGATCGTCTGCCTTGGCCTGAAATCATTTAAACCACATATAATGAGCTAAAAAACTAGTTGGCATCCAATCATACAACTAACTCAAAGCAGTAAAAAAATGATATGCATATCATCAATCAATGTATAAAAGTACCAGTCATATGATCATGAATCAATGTAGAAATATTAAAAATTTACATACAATAATAGTAGAATATGCATAGTAAAATATTATGATATTGAAGCTAGTAAACCAATATGGTGGGGAAACCAATAAACTAGTGTGTGCCAAATCAATAAAACAGTCTTCGTATCAGTACTATCAATCTTCAAAGAAATCATATAAAGTAGTAAAAACAAAGCATCGATAATGACCATCGTAATCATATCAATACAATAAAATTTTATAATAAGGTACACATATTATTCAATTATTCTATATAAGTATCAAATTAATATCTTAATCACATGTTCAACATATCACAAGCTCAATATCAGTACAATGAATCAATATCAGTAAGCAGTATAGTACGTGAATCAATAATAGTATCAAACAATATTGATATATGTATTAGTGTCGTTAGTAAAATTCATGACAGTAACATTAAATTCATACAGTAAAGCAGTGAAATCATACAGTAACAGTAACAATGAATCAATAACATATATTTTAGTAGTCACATCAAACAAATAAGAAGTCCTAACTTAATTTTTTTTTTTTCAATTTAGTATTAGTATCAGTAGTATCATTAAATCGTTGGCTTAGTAAACATAGACGTCATTCTTTGCCCGTCAATGAAGTAATTATCTTTTTATAACTCTAAATTAGTATCATGTGAATCAGTAGAGTATAACACCAAATCATGATATTCAAAGGAAAGCCTGTCAGCTCACTATCTTATATAGGTCAATCAATTTCTAACCAACGTTAGTAAATAATCAGTCTTTATTTATATTTCCATGTACATACATTATTATCATAGTGTGGGTCTTCGAAAGGATTCCGCTCGTGTGCTTCGAATGCAAAGAGTACGATCACACTATCCCGTAGAACAAAGTGGTCGTAGAACTTTACAATCGACACAAGCAGGCCGATGGAAGAGCAGATGGAGTTATAGATACGATTAGCCATGGAGGATAGCGGCTTTCACCTACTAACCTCGATGGATAATAATATCTATAACCCAAAAGTTCACGAGATTTCCCCTATTCGATACATCAGCATCGAATAGGGTTTATTTGATTGTGGGGATCGATTTCCTACGGGCGCAAGCCCCCGTAGTTAATTACATCTTAGACCTTGATCTAAGAAAACTCTCGATTAGGGATGTTAGATTATCTTCTCAAATGGGTTTAGTGCGAAAGGTTTCTAGGCTTTCCTAATCAAAGGGAAGAAGGTCCCAATTGGCTCAATCAGATCACACGGGGTTCAATCAACATCCGTCCGGCTAGAAGAAGTGAAAACTGGAGAAAAGAAAGAAGGACAACGCACTCAGACATGCACGAGAGAAAGAAGGAAGTGGCGTCATCTGTGTGACGCAGATGAGTAGGGTTTATAGTCTCCGAAAGAATGGAGAACTTACCCACCAATAAGGTGTATAGAGGTACACTTGTACTCTCCACCTTTAGATCCTAAATCTACAAAAGATGTAGTGTTGCACGCACAACACTAACATCTACGACCTAACTAATGCAATCTGGACTTACTCCTTGTCTGACAAAGGAAGCCAGCTAAAACCACCTAATCGTGTAAAATCCATGCCGTCCAGTCTGTATGAAAGATGGGAGGGTAGTTTAGACGCTGAAATTTGGGATCGACAAACTAGAGAAATTCCTAAGTGATCCCACACTTATGAGTGGTATAATGCTCCTAAACTAGTGCAATTAAATCTTTATTTTAATTAGTTACTAATGCCATTTATGCTGGTTAGAGCCTCCAAATCAGATATGCATGAATTTTAAAAAGGCTTTATAAAATAATTTTTGAATGACTAAATTTCCCCAGGTCCGGCACTTCATCCTCATAGGCCAGATTATCCGGACTACCCGCAGGCGGGGAAATTTGTCTAGGAGGTGAGAGAATGCATGTATGCCACCCCGGACGATTCCGGCTATTCCCTAGAGTCGTTATGTTTCTATGTGAGTTAATCTTAAATTTTATTAAATAATTACGAGTAGAAAAATTTTATTCCTAAAGAGCCTAACGGTCAGACACAAGCACATGCAAGAAAGAAACCTATAAAAAGCATGCTGGTTCTACTGCGCAAACAAAGTAAGTAAATCACAGCACGGAAACAAAATCCCACTAAAAAGAATGTCCATGGCAAGTGCCATACAATATTACATCTCAAAGTACAGTAAGTAATGGTGGCCGGGCTCCACCGACAACAACCCGGAAACGACGCAAATCTTAAAATAAGGCATTTTTATATCTTCAGTCTTCTTCTCCACTTTCTTGATTCGTCTTTGGATCGTCTTCGTTCTCTTCAGGTTCTTCGTAGTGATTCTCCCAAAAGGATATCCAAATGAAAAAGGAAACGGGTTTACTTTTCCCTTTGGATTCCTCGTAGTGAGTGCTCCAAAAGGATATCCAAATGAAAAAGGAAACCCCCTGTAGGGGTTTACTTTTCCCTTTGGATTCCTTTCTCTTTAAAAATGCCTTATTTTAACTTTTCACAACATTTACTAACAAATACATTTCAGCAGAAAGAAAAGAAAAATCTAGACTCTCCTGCAAGGGTTATCCTAAGCAGTTATAATAAAAATCCATCCAAACAGTTATATATATAAATCAAAATGCACACCTCAATCACTTGGCCGTGCTCTGATTATTGGGGGCTAAGCAGCTGAAGCAGGTACCTAAAGCAGTTATATATTATTTATTAATTTTAGCCCCCTTTTAGCAGCATTACATGAGCACGGCCACCTGCATGAAGACAGCATTAGTATAGAAGGGCGTGCCTAACCTATGGGTATTCTAACGTCACAACCACAGTGCAGAAAGAAAACTAGAAGAACATCACAGAAAAGCATCACAGAAAACCCACGGAAAAAGCTACCACAAGTACTAAGCAAACAGCACACGGGTCACATGCAGAGCGTCACAGCAAAGTACAGAAAAGAAAAGAACAGCAGAACAATAACTTAACCTAAAGCTAATAGTCATGTCCTAACAAACCAGTCTAAGTGTGTGTAGGTTGTGTGGTTTTGGTAGATCCTAAATAGGATAATTTAGTTAGAGTTGTATGTATTTTTACTTGTTTGTTGAAAAGGGCAAAGGAGAGATTTTGGTTAAAGTTCAAATATTAGTATTTTAGGATTGATTTTAGGATGTTTATTTTTAATGTTTGATTAACCACCACCTTTGTTTCACACCGAGGCCGTGAGGTTTATTTCACCCTCCTTGGGGCTAACTTAATAGCCTCGTAGGCCTGGGTTACCCAGTGATAGTTAACTCTGTTGATTTGTTTTGGTTTGTTATTAAAAGAAAAGAAAAGGGGGTAAATTAAATAATTTATTAATCAAGATTTGAATTAAGTCGATTAGGAAACATTAATTTTATATATTTTGTCACTCTATTAGATCCATTCGTGGCGTTGTGCCACCAGGCACGAGGAACCAGCCTCCTTAGGACACTTAGCCCCGCAGCCCGGAGTAGTCCATCCAATAAACTTCACTTTTAGAGCGGTTGTTGTGTATTAAGGGATTTTGTTGGTTATTTTTAACAGATTATTCTAAGTTTGACCTTTATAAATCTCTTATCCTAATGAGTTTAATTTGTAATTTAATCTCCTAATATAATCTACATCTTTTAGATTTTAAATTGATTATGAATCAATTATTAAATTATTTAGGATTGATTTAGGTTTACATTTTAGAATTAGAAGTTTAATGATTATAAATGTTAATAATAAATTGATTAAGAATTAAGTGTTTTAATAGATTTTAAAGAATTAAATTAGAATTAGTTGGTTGATTATTAGTAGATTAAGAAAAACAAAACCTGAATCTAGGAAAACGTGTCACTAAGTTTTTTGTTGTTTTAATGTCTCTATCCTATAGGGAGCATGCATCCTAAGTCTATATTTTCTAAGACTCAATCCTTAATTTTTGTCCTTAGATGTCATTAGTGTTGTAGGATCAAAAAGTTGTATTGTTTTCTAATTCCTAAGACCTTCTATACGGATGTCATAGGTTTTTAGGGATCTAAAAAAAAAATAAAAATAAAAGCAATCCTAAATATATAATTGAAGCTTCTAAGGCCCTAAGGGTGGGAAGCGTACAACCAATCTAGGCCCCTAAAGGTTTTCTAAGTTTTAGAAAGCTTACAGCACCGGGGGCTATGACCCGGTGGTTCCGCCCGTAGCGCCCCTACTAGATGAGTAGGGACGACTGATACTTGGATCCCATTGTCCTAGCTCCAGCTCCAAGTGCTCCTTGTCCATTGCTTTCTAAAAGGTACCTCGCAAGACATAGAAAAGACATGTATTAGAGCAGTTCTATAAATAAACAACAGTGTAAGGAAATGGAAAATGCAATAAAAACTTGAACATACCTTTTATTATTTGTTGAGCCACTTGTTCTTTAGGTTCTCCTTGTTTTGCAAGCATATAGCACCAAAAACATAAAACAAACAACGGGGAAAACAACGAAAGAAAATCAAATACAAAAAGGGGTGTAGGCATCGTTGTTATTGGATACACTTCGTAGAAGTCAAGTGCATCCTATAACAGCAACGATGCCTTTTGCTGTTCCCACTCCAAACGAGGCACTTGATACATTTGACATATCTACCCCCAAGACTCTCCAATCCAAGTCCAAATCAACTAAGAGAAAGAGACTTTTAAAACTAAACCTACAACTAGATTTCTTTTGTTTGAATTTACCCAACCCTTCCTCTACTCTTAGAAGCTAACACTAAAGAGAGGAAAATTTAACTAGCTTCCAAACAAACATTAAAGACCCACCAACATAAAACTATCAAAGCCTCAACTCTCCAAAATTCATTCTTTTAGAAATCATCACTAAGATAACTCAATTCAAATAGGAAGGCACTAATCACTCCTAAGCGACACTATAGGGATCAAGCTAAACAGGTCTAACTAAACCCAACATGACTTGCAAGAATCTCTAAACTAAATGTCATACAACACCTACAAAAGGTTATCTATTAAAATCACTTTTTTTTTGTTTTGTTTTGACACAAAGCCCTACCAAAATCATCTTCCAAAACCTTCTCTTTTGACACAAAAATTCTACCCAACTAACCACTAATCAAGTGCCTCTCCCCTCATTCGGAGTGGGGTATGAAAACATAAAACTTTCCAACGAGAAGGCTTTATAAAAACCTCTCATTGCAAAGCGTCCACCACAAAAACATTCACAAAACTCACTAGAAATCTTCTTGATGCAAAACAACGAGCAAAACCTTCTAACATGAAACTGAATGTAAGAACGACTTGCAACCTCTTTCGTTTTGAAGACCACTCATGAAACCTTTTAATATAAAATCATGCCAAACCTTTTTATCACAATGAACTACAAATGCATATGTCAAATTTTTTTTTTAAAGATCACAAGTCTATCCTCCAATTAACTCATAATTAGTGAACATACATGAGGTGTATTTAAAAGCCATGAATAAAATTATTGAGCATGTGTCAATCCATTCTTTACATATCTACCAAAATCACCATAAGAAAAGCATGCATTTGATTTTTCTCTAAATCAATTTGGATATAAGACTAATGAAAATTTGCATCTAACTTGTATATAGAATAGTTTGGGGCATAAATAATTGAAAAGTAAGCACCTAGTTTGTTTCCCAAAACAATTATGAGACTAAAATAGTGAAAAATCTGCACATAACTTGTTCCTAAAATAGTTTAGAACCTCATAACAATAAAAAAAATCTGCATTCAACATTAATCCCAAATGGTTTGGAACTTCAAAAATAACCAAAATCTGCATTTATTAGTTTCCAACAGCAGTTTGGACCATGAAACCAATAAAAAAAAAAAAACTGCAACTAACACATTTCCGGACCAATTTTAGAGCATAAAACTAATGAGCAAAACCTATACCTAACCTTTCCCAAATGGATTAGAGCACAAGGAACAATAAAACCTGCCTCTAGTTCATTGCCAAGATAATTTGGAAGCTTAAAATGATAGAAAAACAACACCTATATTTGTTTTTCCAAAACAATTTGGAAGCTAATAGTAGAAATTCTGCATTTTAACAAAGAGTGATTACACTTCTATCAAGTGTGCATGGGGCTTTTCCTATTACTTTATCAAAATACCAACAATCAATTTAGCATCACACAATATAATTCTTTCCAATAAGCCTTAAAGAGACAAACTCATGAAATCTAATGAGAGAACAAAAAAAAAAAAAAAAAAAAAAAACAACTACAAAGCCCCATGCATCTCGAATAGTGACAGAAGATGCATTTGAAATCCAAATATCAACATACTATGCAAGATTTTAATAACTTCAAGCATCCTAACTTTTAAACAATAAGAGATCATGCTGCAGAATAAACGAGGCAAGGTGATGACATTTTTCATGCAAAGTCCAACCAAGTAGAGAAGAAAATATAGCGGTATTCCACCATTCGTAATTTTTTAACTAGACATGCTTCCAACAATATGACACATGATTATTTTTTTAACGGGGTTTCGAATTCCACATTATATGCCATTGCAAGTTTGAAAGAAAGCTCTAACCTAGACTTATAAATATGCTCTTGTACCAAAATATAGATATTGCAAACAATCTTTCTCTCTTTTTTTTTGAAAGAAAAATGTAGCTCAAACTACTAAATCTCTTTATGAAGTAAAATATTCATCAATTATTGGCAAGGTAGATAGGCTTAAAACATATGCTCTTTATGCAATCGGAGCTCCCACATTCATAAGAGAAATACATAGATAAGACGAAGCATAAACGTACCAACAATCCCTTAGTATGCATTACTACAAATATCTCATGTGCATACTTTGGTGGAAGTTCAAAATGGACTCCTAAGACTTGCCATCACTCCCATCATAAATATTGCCTTGTATAACATGCTTCAAGTACGATTCTCTTAAATCCAATAATAGAGATCAATACACAATAGCAATGTCAACTATGCAAAATATCATAAAGTCCAACATAGAGAGTGTAAGCATTCACTAGGAATTAAGAAGACCAAAGGTGTAGTGCCATATTCATCATGAAAGCCTCATCCGCATTTAAAACAAAAGAACTTCACATATAAACCACCAACAATATCTTCAAGACATGGAGCAATGAATCTCAATATTAAACAACAGCAACATGTATATACCAATGCCAAAACCCATAAGATGATAAATCTTCATCTCAATGAGATTCCAAAATATATGAGGTATGCCATCAACACAACATGAAGAGTTTAGACATTCATAAATATTCAAGACTAAGAAAGAGTTTTAATTCTATCGATTGATCCATATGAATGTTTAGAGATCTTAGATTTTTTTTTAAAACTATCATTCCAACACCATAGAGAACAAAGCTTCCATAAATATGATTAGTTTAAAAAAAATCTTTTGCGCCATATAAAGATTGGCTCCCAACACAAGTATTTAACGCCTCCAATCATGTGAACTCTTATATCGCATCAAATGAAGAATACTTGTAATATAGTGAAAACAAAAGGTGGAAAATAATAGGCATATACCTGAAAGAAAAAAAAAATTCAAGTGATATCATAATCTTTTGAATGAGGCACCCAATGCTCGAAAAACATTTGCATAACTATAAGCTATGAGTCATAAACAAAATGGGACCTTAATTTGAACAAAAACATCACAATCTTCCTATGGTGACATTTAAACAAACACTTGGTGTGCATGCCATGATAGGAAATCAAGAAGGGTTCCCTATGCATTTTTTGTAGTTTACACTTAAGCTCTAAAACAAGTGTCATGAACCAAAAATAAATTTCCAATGCCATCTATTTGCTTCAATCAACACATGGGAGAAGAACAAAAATTAACACATGATACCAAAATAAACTACACAAGTTTCATGAAATATATCATCAAGGATGAAAGCATTCATTTAAAAGAAAGAGAACAACAAGAGAATTAGAGGTGTGATGACATACACACCATAAAACTAGCATAGACTTTGCATTAATATGGTTCTCTAACAACAAAATTAGCCACTAGATCATAGATTAGAATGAGGGGGCAAATGAAGGTAAAGATCTAGAAGAAGATGATAAGGAGAAGAAATAAAGGAGAAGAAGAAGGGAAAGAAGAAGAAGAAGAGGAGGATGTAGCAGAGAACTTACCTTGCAAGAAGAAGGGAGGAAGAAGTCGGCGGGCTTCCGGCTCGCTGCTGGTCGCACGAATGAAGGGAGACAGAGGAAGCGAGGCTGGCGTCGAGGCGTTCGGCCTTGACTGGGCTCGGTTCGTCGGGTCTGCGCGAACAAGGCAGAAGCGGAGAGGGATGTATGGCTTGGCTGAGATCGGACGGGAGCTGGGAGTCGGGTTCGGTCTGCCTGGAGCTTGCGAACTCCAAAGGGGCTTCGGCCCGTCGGTTCAGAACAGAGAGAGCGAGAGGAAGAGAAGCTTGGCGTGAGAGAGGGGCTGGGGGTCCGGAACCGAGAGAGATGGGGAGCGGGCTGAGCGAATCCGAGAGAGAGAAGGAAGAGGAACCGAATGCCTCGAGCCGTGACCTTCGTTCTGAGTAAATCAAAATCGTCGTCGAAGGAGGAAGCCCGCCAAGCGTCATCCTTGTGCTCCAACTTCCGAAAATGCCATAAACAGCTTTGCTCGCTGCTCGATGTCTGTCCGAGAAGCAGAGAATCGACTGAGGAGCGGGATATGGGCTGAAACGACGATCTCGTTCGATCGTAGCCGTTGGGATGATTTCTTGATTTAGAAAGTAAATTCAAAACGCATATAAAGTCAAATGGCATTTAATTAGGATCAAATTGGGCTGAATCAAGCCAAAATGGCGGCAATCGGGTTAGACTCGGGTCCAATCTTGACTCGATTTGAATCAAATTGGGTTCGAGCCGGCTCGACGAAATTAATCGGATGAAATTAAATTCAAAATAAGCATCAATTTATACCCGATTAAATACGACATGATGAAAACAAACTAATCGAGTCTAACTGAACACATTCGAGTCCGATCCGGCTCGAGGCGGGTAGATTCGAGCTCGAATTGGGCTCGACGAGGCTCAATTGGATCGACTGAACGAGCTCGAGCACACTCGATCCGAAATCGAGGTCAACACATAGCACTATAACATAAAATAAACTTCTCTTTTTATTTTATACTTGAAATAATAATAATAATAATAATAATTACCTCTCTCTCTTTGACACACATCAAATGATACTTGATTCAAGCATGAGCTCATTTGATCAGT
Organism: Dendrobium officinale; assembly: GCA_019514585.1. Taxonomy (NCBI): domain Eukaryota; kingdom Viridiplantae; phylum Streptophyta; class Magnoliopsida; order Asparagales; family Orchidaceae; genus Dendrobium; species Dendrobium officinale. The sequence continues at coordinate 18,446,767 of CM033692.1, forward strand.
CTCGATGAGTTGGACAAAACGGTGAAATCTATTTTGCAAAATAAGGTCCTAATAAAAAAAAACTATACACAAAATGAAGATGCACATGGAAGGGCTTAAACCCATGTTAAATACTCATCAAATCGACGTTGACTCAATCTCATATATTTTAAAACAAGATAAATGATGATATGTGATCAAAATAAAACAAATTCTCAAAGCCAGCAATGAATTGAGATAAAATACACGATGTGACCATTTATCAAACATAGTAGTGCAACATGCATGAAGGTGGATCAAATTATTAAATACAAGCGATAAAATAGTGTAAGTGACAAATGCCAAAAGGGAGGTCAATAATATAATATTGTGATAATAATGTGTGTGTAAAGAAAAAAAAAGTAAAGAATGGTTATTTATTGATGTTGACTATAGATTGATTGACATGTAAAAGGTGGTGGCTCGTCGAGTTTTCCTTTAAATATATAATTTTGAGTTATCATTGACTGATTCACATGATAAACTGGTTTGGAGCTATAAAAAGATGATTACTATGTCGATGGGTAAAGAGTGATGACTCTATTTACTGAGCCAATTGTTTACTAATACTGATATGATACTGAAAAAAATATCTCTTAAACCATAACTTTTCATTTATTTAGTATGACTACTAAATTATATATTATTGAGGCATTATTCCTATTACTATACATGTTTCTTGTCAATGCACAAATTTACTATTATATTATTATTTTACTGCTATTGCCATTGGTTTTACTATTATCAATGCATACATTGGTACTATTTAATACTACTGATTCATTATACTAATATTGGATATATTGAGCATGTGACGTGTTGAATAACATGTCTTCATAATTATAGGATTTTACTGCATTGATTTGAGTTAGATAATTCTTTATTGATGCTTTGGTTTTATCGCTTATACGATTGATTTATTGATTGACTGTACTGATACGACAACAACTTTATTTATTCGACTCATGTGCTGGTTTACTGATTTCCACATTATACTATTTTATTGCCTTCCATATCATACTATTTTATTATTTACATATTCTAATACTGGTGCTTGTGAGCTTTATTATTTCTACACTGATTCATAATCATGTGATTACTACTACTTTGATTTAATTACTGACATGCATATTCTTCTTTATTGTGCATTGAGTTTATTTGTAGGATTTGATTACTTGTTGTGCTCTTGAGCTCATTATATGTAGTTAAATGACTTCATGTTAGAGCAAGCAAGCATGAATGTGAGATTGATCATGATCCTTCAGGTTCAGGTTCTTATTATTTTAGCTATTCTTTTGCACTAAATGCAGGTTAATTATGTTATGATTGTACACCTAGTTAAGCCTAGTATAATTTTATCACAAAACAACGTAACTATATTTTTCAAAAAAATATCATATGCGATCGCTTGAAGAATGCCTAAATGGTGAAGGACTAAAAATCTGACAAAAGGGTAACTCGCCTAGAAGCAAACTCCCTCAAAGTCATAAGGAAAAGAAAGCTAGGTTTTTCTTAGATAGACAGCCCTAAAACTCTGTCAATTTTCTCATTTTACCAAGACTTATATTTCTTAAAGATAATGGTACTCATTCTAGACCCAATCCTTTCCTATCCCTATTTAAATCATCGTGGTTTTAGTATGAATATGAGGTTTCAATTGATTCATAGGGTCTAAACAAGGCTAGGGTTACTGCTGACTACGACTCTTTTCTTTCCTTCTAGCTTTTACCCGATCAAATGAAAAGTGACAATCTTACTGCTAAATAAATAAATGTGTTTCATTTTATGCATATTCTTCTCACTCCTCAAGATGTGTCCATTGTCTTTCACATATTTTCATACTTGAGTGTATAGGAATAAGATTTTTTTTATATGTGATAATGTGTTAAGCTTTATTGCCAATAAAGTTGCACTTATGATTGAGCTTACAAATCTCTGAGAAAAATTCAAATAGAAAATGAGGTACTATCCATATTCACTTATATTGACAATAAAAAGAAAGCGAATAACTTTAATCTTTTTGATAATACTAACTTAGGTTTTATATTAAATGTTTGTTTGCAAACTTATTTTTTCTATATCATAATTATAAACTATGTAGAGATTTGTTGTCATATTTTAATAATCCTCATGAATTTCCTCGTTAAAGCTGAACATATACTTAATGAAAGTGTTTAGTTACCAATTTTACTGCAACTATAACAAGGATAAAGTCATCATCCAATTTCATCAAATGCAGATTTATGCAACTAATCATCTAACATCATCAAATGCAAATTTGATTTTTATAATATATTAATATCATCAAGCCTAGCATGAAATAATTGAGGCTATGAATTATGAGATGATTGAAAAAGTGTTGGTGGAGCAGTAAGGAATCAATGGCAATTATATCTAATATAAATAATGTTCAAGTAAATTTGGCATTTGATTAATTTATAATATTATTTAGCATGCAAGTTTTTAATTCTTTCTTGAACATATTAAGGATTATGTTCATCTCCTTACTAGTGAATTAAATCTCATCACTCTCTCATAATGTACTAAGAAAATTGAGCCTGATTCTACTCAGTCTCATATTGAGCCACACCACATACTCTTCTTACAAAAAAGAATCATTCACTAACTCCAACTCCTCCCACCACTCTTCAAGATAATCTTATTGGCAAAATTAATAAAAAAAGCCTTTTATTTTCATAACAAATATCAATTAATCAATAACACATAGGTAAAATTGGATGCCACTATTTAGATAAGATTATTGAGGTTGATAAAAGAGTAATATTATCACACCCCGCCACTGGCTTGGAAGAAAATCATAAGAACCCAATGATAGGGTGCGAGCTAAACAAAATTTATAAAATAATATCAAAGCATTGAAAATACAAGATTTTAATAATTTGTGTCCACTAATAAATCATCAGAGCATCTAGAACCAAACATATACTAAATGAACACCAAAAATAATGAAATTCCACTTTTATAGTCAAATTAATTAGATAACTCTAACCTTAAATACCTATCAAAGCAGCACGATGCATGAACCTAAAAGTTCCTCCAAAAGCAGCACAACTAGCAACCTGAAATTACAAAATAATATGTGTGAGTTTGAAAGAACAAACTTGGTAGGTAAAATTCTACCAAGTTAAACATGAACGGTAAGGAATGACATAGAATGTGAGCAAAGAGAGGTATATAAGTGAAAAATAAATACTGGACTATAATAGTTTCAAACAATGTATGATATTGAATTTTGGATCCATTTTATTTGTTAAATTTTCTTGCATAATGTAATTCATAAAGAATTGCTTGTGACAACTAATAATCATTTAATTACAATACAAATACATTCACTTACATGCATACGATATTTATGCATTAACCAATGACTCATCAGTCATTTATTATTGTTCTTTGTACATAAATAGATATATATATTTATAAACATTTGTAGTTAGTTTACTACAATACCCTGTCGAGAAATATAAGCACCAATCCCAAGAAAATCCAATAGTTTCCTATAGAATCATCACTTTGAGGACCCACCGGTCCGGCTAGCCAATATCTAATAGAGTTAAATACTGATATTTTCAAGCATCAAACAAACAAGCTTATATTGTATACACATTGTATTTCAATAATAGTGCTTAACAAGGGCTATCACACAAATAAACTCAGTTATATACATTACAAAATTCATATTTGTATGGGAGATAATTATTCAAAGAAGCCAGAATAAAGTATGTGAACTATCTAGGTATTCATGCATCAAGTAACATGACAGAGTTAACAATCATATCATGCCAAAATTGTTACTTAGCTTGAAATACCGTGAATGGATTGGAGAAGCATAAACTACATTTATTATCAAAAAATAAAACACTGAACAAGTAGCAAGGGATGTGCCCCTAGAAATTAAGGAAGGGTACATTTATCCCTTACTTAGTAAGGAGTTACCTACTAATTAGAGACCATAAGTAGTGGGGAATTCCAATCATGATGAAGCTCCTCCCATTCCAGCACACGGTATTCAACAAATCTTAAATCCAAAAGAGTCTACATCAATCATATATCCAATATTTCACACATCAAAATATTAAATGATGCAACAACCACTTAAACATTTTTTTAAAATAAAGGATTCAACAATGCATTGAAGTTATTCTTCATAATGATCTCAAACTTAAATGCTTTATTTAATACTTTTTATATAAATATCATTCACCATGACCCAAATAAATTATTTAGCAACTCATTAAGAATCAATCATCATAAAGATTTGATTATATATTTACACTAAAATATACATACATATACATGTAACCAATTCCTTAATACATAAAATAACTTCTCCTAAATCATAAAAATTGATTTCGCTAATATAAACTATTGCCATTGTAATATATAAGTAATATGTAAGTATCATTATTACTATGTGCCAACTCATCTTGGTTATATATTTGATTGATACATGGGATAAGTTAATATTGAATCTAAATGATTTAAATGAATATAACAACAAAGAAAATATGGGTTCAAAGCTCTAAATATCTCATTTTAATCTTTTAAATAAATCACCATAACATAAAATTAAATTGCACATAAATTCAACTCTAAACCCTAAAAAAAAAACATATTTATCAATAAGAATGACAATCACAATCCACCTAGAAGAATTATAAATGCTTAGGACAAGTTTGGTGTTAGGGTTTACCTAAATCAAATGGATGAAGCAGGGGATGATAGCTTGAGAATGGGGAAAAGAATTAGATGTTTGTGCCTCTTTCCCTTTTAAGAAGGAAATGATCAACATCAACCGAGTCGGTCCTTCTTCCATTCAAATCTCTTCATATACTACTCGGGTAGTCAAAGCCACCAAATTGTGATCGATGCCGTCGAGCATGACCATTTCTACTCGCCTTCCTTGCTATGCATCACGTGTGATAGGAGCTAGGTTGATGCCAAATAGCACCTCCTCGATCCCTGCTCACACATGCTCCGTCTGACCATTGTTCTAAGCTTCCTTTTTTGTCGCCACTCTCCCTTTTTTCTTGCACTTACTGTGATGCCCTAAGTTTGATCCCCATCTTAAAGGAATGGGTTTGCATGAATAGGAAATTAAACAACATGAACCCATTTAGCTGACACAGTTCGGTACATTTGACTTTATGGATTATAGGTTATTACATTCCCCCTTCTCATGCTATCTTCCCCTTCAAGAAGGAAACGAATAAATCTGAAGCAAGGAGGTGAAATCGAGATATCATCATCCGAGTTGGTCCTTCTTCCATTCAAATCTCATCCTCTATTACTCATGAGGTAGTCATAGCCACCAAACTGTGATGCCACATGACCATGGCCACTCGTCTTCCTTGTTATGCATCGCGTGTGATAGGAGGTTGATGCCGAACAACACCTCTTCAATCCCTGCTCACACACATTTCTTATGACCTTTGTTTCCGAGCTACCTTTCTAGCTGTCGCTCCCCTCTTTCTCGCGCTCACTACGATGCCCTAAGTTCGATCCCCATTTTAAAGGAACGAGATTGCTTGAATAGGAAATCAAACGACATGAACTGGTTTAGCTGACCCAATTCAGTTTGACTCTGTCGATTCCAACTTATTACAAACATATCCTAAAAATTATATATTTTAAAATAAAATAGGTGAAACAAATGAAGGAAAATATTATGAAAATAGTGTCCCTATAAACCAAGTTAAGAACAAATACAAGATAAACTAGATGAAATAAATAAATAGTGTATAAGGGGGTTGTCTAAACATTATTGGTGAGGAGACCCTTATGGCTCTAATTTCAATAGCTCCAGAAATTGAGTTGCATAAGATTTATTCACATTTTCTTATGCTATTAAATTTCTTCTTATATTATATAACTCAACAAAATGTTGCCATGTAATACTCAGCATATCCCCCATTCTTCCTCTAAATAACATTTACTCATATATTTATGGAATAATATTTGAACAAAATTCTCACTGTTGCATATATGAATCTTGGATGTAGCTCTATTTTGTATGTTATATTAGTATAATTTACGTTCGCTATGACATAAGGTATTTTCAATAGCTTTGGCCAAGACTTGATCTTAATCTATGACTATTATTATTGAATGCTAATCTTATGTAATTCTTATAAATATTTAAAATAGTCATGTAACTGATTCAACATTTTCTTCACATAAGAATACCACACCAAATAGAAGATTAGCAAGGCCAATAAAGAGGCACACATAAAATTATATTTATTGGTGCAAAAAATTAACATATCCAAAGTAATAATAGCCTTTATCATTATCTTCAATACAATAATGTTTCTAAAACCAATTACCCTCTTTGACCTTACAAGATGTTGGTCCTATGGAAATATTATGGCATGGTTATGAATTTGAATGATTTTAAAATAAATGTAACTACTCTCCTCATTAACATTAAATCTCACCACTATATGACATAATGTCCATGTGTTTGCCTCAAGAGTGGTATGTACTCCCTTTCATCCATTAATTGTAAAATTATCTCTATAGATCAAGTCCACATCAACCAAATATGATAATAATTGAAATTTAATATTGTGTTTGTTAAATGAATCTTTCCACGTCCAACTTTTGGTATGTTGTGAATGCATAATTTTGAGTATTTTGACAAGCAAAACTCAAAGTTTCACAGTTGATTTTAAATGTATGATTCCTCTGCTTGTGTAAATATTAATAGAAAGTACTATAGAATAATAAAAGCCTCAAAGTGATATTATAATTGTTCATATGAATGATTTTTTGAAATATCATTATTAAATATTTATATGAGTTTTATCCCATATATATTATTAGAATTATCAATCATGTGCCACTTCCATGCATTCATGCATTATGCTAAAAATTATTTATACATGTTAAATATGCCAATATTTTCATATTCAAATGATGCAATACATGTTCATATGATGGATGCGATAAATGTGAGAGATGATCATGTGTTATAGAAGCTAAGTTAGGACATTTATAAGTTTATGTTCATCTATTACTCCATCTTTCTTGAACATATGGGATGCTTAAGTGGATACATAAGTAAAATTCAAGTTATAAGGGAACCAAACATGTCTTTGTCTGTTTTGAATATATATGAGAACGATTAAGTGGAGGTATAAGTATAAGTGAAGTTATAAGCAGACATCGGGATATGTGATGGCATATGTCATTGCCCTTAAAGTTGATGCTAGCCTTTCTAGTTGTGGGTCCCCTTCTATAAGGGGAATGACTTATCATATCATCAATCATTTTTTAGTGAAACTTAGATATCAAAGCCACTCTTACTTATATAATGGAAGCCAACTTCACATTTCAAATCTACTATATTATATTAGTGCTTTCTATAGTTATGAGGGAGTGCACTTTTTATAATATACAACTCATATTAATGAAATCATTTCAATTAGACTATCATCATAATTGTCCCCCTTCTTATGTTTTTCGTGTAAAAAATCTCACGAGTCATATTAATTGTTCTCAATTTATCTATTTGTGCGCGAGTGTAGAATTTTACCGCAATGTTAAGGTGATGAGATCTTTTTCTTTAATGACTTGGATTTTAAAACATGCTGACAATTACAAATGAGTTTTAAAATTAATGAAAATTAAGTATTAATATAAATAATATCCAAATTACTGATTTGAATCTTTAAAGACTTATTTACACAATTATTGTAAAAATATTTATTTTTTGAGGCTTATAGATTAACAGTTTGTTTTAGAAATTGATAGTTTATTTTTCACTCAATCTAAACATGAAAGAAATTATTTTTTATTAATACTTATAAAATTTAAAAATAATAATATATAATTTTATAACATATTATAAATTCATAAATTCGATAAATATATATATTTTGGACTTCGCGACTAGTTAAAGAAAATTTTATCTCTATATATATATTATAAAACAAGTAATTGGAGAAATATCACTACTTTATTTCAAATAAATATGCCGTATTGCTTTATAAAGTAAATTTTAATTTTTTTGAAAAGAATGAGAGCTTATTAAAAATCTAATTTAAGAAGCAGTAAAAAAATTGTTCCAAACGAAGCTAAAGTATTTCAAAAATAGTTTGAATACTGAACTTAATCCAATTATTATGTCGTTTCTATCACATTATCTCGTACCTTTCAAGAGCTTATTAGGAAAGGCTCCGAGCTCATGGGCGGACCCCCATTGACTTGAGGGGGGGGCCCCCCTCAAAAAATTATTATTTTTTATTTTAGAGGGATTGTTTGGAATATTTTGGGTATTTTTGGCATTTTGCCCCCTCTTAAAAAAAATTTTGCCCTCATTTTATAAATCCTAAGCATCTTTGTCCATCCTCCACAAAAAAAAAATTATTTTTGCCCACACTGAAAAAAGAAGCTGGATCCGCCCATATCCGAGCTGGTTGGGTGGAAAGATAAAAATTATTGTATTAATTAATTAATAGAAATATGAACTAACATTAATTGAAAACTTCTATATTTATTTTTATTTAATAGAAACATTTCATTAATTTAATATTCTCTAATTAATAATTAATTGGTATATTGATATATAATACGTTCTATTCAAATAATCTAATTAGTGCTAATAAAAATTTTTAATTTGAGATTTATATTTCATTAGTTTAATAATTTATTAGTTAATAAGTACAAGACATATTAACATATAATAAATATGATTAACTTTGTTGTATTAGGTACTATGTATTAGTTTTATTATTAATAATTATTATAGGAATTTAACACTCTATTTGAGTTAATTTGTACTTGTATTAGAGGTGTAACAGAGTAAAGCCAGCTCTTGAGAGGGCTCGGGCTCGACTCGTTAATGTGCTCAACGAGTCAAGCTTATCGAGCTCGAGAGTCGAGCTCGAACATAATTTCGAGCTTGACGACTTAACGAGCCCGAGTTCGAGCACTCCGCTGCTCGACTCGAGAGCTCGTCAAGTAGCTCGCGTAGCAGGAGCGAGATTTGATTTGTAGGCGGGAGCGGCTTCAATTCGCAGGCGGGAGCAAGATTCGATTCACAGGCGGGAGCAAGGTTCGATTCGCAGGCGGGAGCGGGATTCGTAGGTAGTCAATGGAGGTCGACGTAGGTCGGGACGACGATTGGGATTCGTGGACGAGAGGGATTTGCGGCTTCGACGCGAGACGACGGTCGACAGAGGTCTACGTAGCTCGGGACAACGAGTGTGATTCGCGGACGACGCAGGAGCTTGACGAGGTGCTCGACTCGACTTATTTTGTGAGACGAGCTCGAGCTCGAGCTCATCTTTCAAGCTCGACTCGAGCGCGAGCTATTTAATAGTAGAGCTCGACTCGAACACCCTCGCTGTAGCTGTAGTCCACTAGTTTGCACCCCTAACTTGTATGAAACAGCCCGCAAAGATTGAAAAAGCCCATCTATATTTGGTAACATCTCTTCTTCGAGGTAGTAAAATAGCAATCAGCAGAGCGGCCAAGGGGAAGAAAGCCAAGGAACCCTATACCCATCTTGCAGATCGATTATCCAGTCATCGTCTAATGGTATTTCTGATCGACAGAACTTCTTTTTATTCTCTCTTTATTTTTTATTACGATCTTTCCAGCACTTTTTTTTCCCGGTAGGATTCTTTGTGTTGATTTTGATCGAGGGAGGCATCGGTAATAGGATTTGAGCAGCAGCATGCGATGGATGTGTTTCTGTTCTCTGATTTTTTTTTTTACTAATTTCTGATCTATTTATGCATAAATTTAAGCACGACATATCTGCTCGGAAATATCGAGTTTTACGGTTTACATTCTTTGACCGTTCTGTAGGGATTACACGTCAATGCTAGATTATGGTTTTAAGAGTGTCGGAGCTTTCTAACCAAAGAGGCTAATTTTCTGCTTATATGGCTGTTTCAGAAAATATTACTATGATTATTAGGTGAAATGAGGCATCAGTGGACTAAATTAGGATTAATCTATGAATTTTCTTTTGATATTTAATCCTGGTTTAGATTGAATAGTTAAGGCGGTACTCGGTAGACATTTTTGGTTTGGCTATTATAATGGCTGGCGTTATACAAATCAATATTATGATTACGTGAGATATGGGGATTTTTCTTCCTTATTTGAGGATTTAGCATTTTAACATTGAAAAATGGGTTATTATTGCAAACTAGGATGACCCAGAGCTTGAAGCCATCCGACAAAGAAGGATGCAAGAAATGATCGCTCAACAAGGCATTGTAAGTGATTACAGTGGCAGATAATTGCATTATGTAATCTTACTAAGGATGGTTTTCTGAAATATGGTGCATTTGATATTTTAATTAGAGGAATCAGCAAAATGAAGGGCAACAAAACGCACAAGAAGATGCCAAGAGGTTATTTTTTTCTACTGGTTCTTAATCTTTTATTTTTGTCTGTAATGAAGAATCCATTATAATAAAATTGTTATTGTTCATTCAGTTTTTAATTATTGTTGTACCTTGGTTTATATTATGTGTTATTTAGCCTCTATAAAGTTTTCTAAACTGTTTCTGGAGGACTAAAATGTTTATGCATTAATCTAGGGAAGCCGAGGAACGAAGACAACTTATGCTTAGCCAAATATTGTCAGTTCAGGCAAGAGAAAGACGTAAGTTTGTATATTGGTATTACTTTCTCTTTTTTGTGAAGCTGTACTCATTTGTGAAATGAAGTCATTCTCATTTATATTTTGTTCTAGCTAAAATTAATTAGCTTATTATATTTTATGGTCCTATGAAGTAAAAATAAACTGATCTTTGTTTTGTATTGTTTTTTTTTTTTTCTTTTTCTTTTTACTGTTATGCCACCCCATGAAGAGATTTGCACTTCTATGTTGTCCAAAATAAATGATATAGCAGATGAAACATAAGGTTTATTAGAGGCTTTATAAGAAAAACCATACTTAAGACTAGTAAGAAGGAAAAAATACCAATTTATTGGGTGGTTTGAAAATTGTTCCTATTCGTTGTTACTTTTATTGTTGCTTGTTTTCTTTTAGGCTGTGTCATTAGGGTTGGAAATGTTCATTTATCATTTTTACAAGTTTAGGGCCACTTTTGAAGGCTTATTTTATTTTATATCAAATCATGATCTATGTAGATATAAAAGGCATGAATTTATAAATTACATCAGAATTTTGAGAATTCAGTCAGGTTTATCTACTTTTGAACCAAGGATGTAGCATGGATTTTGGTAGAGAAACTCCATAAAAAATGATTCATAAACCAATATCAGAAATGCTGTAATGAAATTTCAATCCAGTATGATGACCGTAATATTCTCAAAGAATTTATCCATTTTTCCACAGGTAGATTGCTTACTTGTTTCTTTATTTTTTTATATATAATAATAATCAAAATGTTTCATGCTTCCAATACTTCAAACATTCGTTAAAGATTTCTATCACATAAAGCTTATCCCTTTGGGAGAGCTTTGGAGAATTCCTTCATGGATTGACCATTAACTAGCAAGGCCTGAAAATGCTTAGTGAGCTTATGACGCATTTCCATTTGCTTTTTTAATCATAAAGGCTATAAAGCACTACCACCTGGAAGGTTATTTGAATTCCAGGAGACAATTGCTTTTTTGGAAAATTTGGTGGATTTATGGCTTTATATAAGAACAGCAATTAAAGGAAGGTTGCTAGAGTAGAGGGTGTTCTCTGTGGAAAACTAAAGGAGTTGATGTTTCCTTTGGAGAACAATTTACCTTTCCATGAAGAAAGTTTTGGGTTTTTTCAATGATCAAATTCCTTAAATCTTTTTGCAAAGCTTTAGATCCGAGAGCAAGGATCACATGTTTAGTAGGAATGATTCAAGAGAGCATCCCGTAACATCAACAATAGAAACCCCTTTATCCTTAAGCCTCCCAAGATAGATCAGAGAAAATTTTGAAAAATTTAGTCTAAGGCCTGATGCATCTCAATAAATAAGCATAATGCTTTTAAGAATGAGAGCTTGAGAATGAGAAACAACACAAATGAGCAAGGCACCATCAAGAATTTGAGTAATATTATAGATAAACCCCTTTTGCCACAATTACAGCCCTCAATCCAACAATCCTTAGCCGCAACTTTAATCATCTTGTGCAAGAATTCCCAATATTAATAAGAGAGTGAATCATTTTGTCTTAAGCTTTTTTAACACTTGAATTGATTATCTAGTTCTCTATTGATGCAAACTTGAGAATTGGCATGCATTAAAGGTTATTTAATCCATGAAATAAGTTTGGGTGGAACAAACCAACCCTTTAGAGCTTATAAAATAAAATTGCAAATGTAGCTGCCAAAGCTTTTTCAAAGCCGATCTTGGAAATTGTTTGAGTCTTTATTTTGCTTGATTGTAGGCATAAAATCTTGGAAATTGTTGAGCCAATATTTTGGTGAATATTTGAAGATCCCATTGAGTTGATTGATAGATCTAAAATTTTTAAGAGTTTCACTAACTTTTTTAGGAATAAGGCATTCTAATTTTGGTTAAGAAGAGAAGTTTTTCCCATAAAATATCATCAAACACAAGCAGTAGATCAAAATGAATGCTTTTCAATAATTCTTGAAAGAACTTGTTGGTTGTATTGTACTCCAAAGTGCCCCTCCCATCAATTAAACACCATGAGTGATCAGTCAAGTTCGGAAAATAGTTCTTAAGCTTATTAGCCAACACTTTGGTAAAGAGATCAGATTGATAGACCTAAAATTTTAAGAGTTTCAAGAACTTATTTTTGTAGGAATAAGGCATGTAATTATAGAATAAGAGAATTTATATTCATAAAAAAATTATTAATCATATACATTAGATCTCTATGAATGATTTCTTTTAATTCTTGAAAGAATTTGTTCGAGAAGCTATTTGATCCAGGTGATTTAGATACTTCGAGGGAGAAAGTGGCTTGCTTAGCTTCTTCTAATTAAAAGGAGAATCTAATTATGCAAGAAGAAGGGTTCACAGGGTAACTTGCGGAAATCAATAGAGCATTCGATTAGATCATCAGAATATTTCTTTTGAAGAGGTTTTTAAAATAATCAATCAAAGCAATTAAAATTTTATATTTTTAAAATATAAACCACTAATTAGAATTTTTTGAATTAAATTTATTTTCCTTCTCCCATTAGAGACGATGATAGAAAAAGTTTTATAATCTCCCTTTAGAAATCAATTGACTTTTGATTTTGGTTTAAACTTTTTTCTTTTTTCTCTACTTTGTTATATGGTTATGTTCTATCTTGATTATACTCTTCAAGTTCTTAGATGGAACATAAACCTCATACGTCTTAGAGTAATTTGATTGAGCTTAGCAATTATAGAGTTCTTAAGTGATAATGTGTCATCACCTCCAAGTTTTGTGACGTTTTGTTGCAACTTTTAACTTCATCACTAACCTATTAACCTTACCTGTTTTAGTAGAGAAGCTTTTCCGCCAATTTGAAAACATTTCGTTGAACCATTCTTATTAAATTAGAAATTTTGAAACATGGAAATATTACATTTGGGCATAGGAGTGAGATTGGATTTAAAAATAACTTGATAATGATATGTGAATAATTTGTTGATAATCTTTTGTCTATCATTAGGGAAAAGAATATCACATGAGGGAGAAAGAAAGTAATGATCCAATTTGGCAAAGATCTCATCAACTCTCTTTTTGGGACCAAATGAAGGATCTTCCAATAATAGGAAGATTGGAATTTAACAAAATCAATAAGGAAATAGTAGGGAAATTTAGAAAAAGAGAGGCAAAGAAGAGAGTACATTTGCTGGAAAGGAGGGAATTTGAGTATCTAGTTGGGGACCTGGGGTAGACAAGACAGACAGGATTTATTAGAGGCTGTTTGCTTCTTCCTCAGTTGAAAGTAATTATTATTTTGCTTTTGACATAGTGCTTGAAGATTTTTAGCTTTGCAGATCTTCCATTATGGCTTAATGGAGGGTAAGAAATTTTATAAGAAGATATCACAATTTGTGCCATAATATTCAGGATTCACCAATTCTGAAGATCTCATTTTTGTACCTCTTATAAGAGAAATATCACTAATGCAAAATGGGTTGTACTGCTCAACATTGTTTTGTTTCCTTCCATTGTATCATTGGGAGCAAGTTTTAGTGATTACCAAAGTTTTGGTGTGTGCAAGGGTATGTACAGGATTCTACACATCAATATACACCCTGTACATCCCAAATACAACTTGCTCGGCCTTCTCTCACCGGAATTAGCCAAATATTGCTTCAGCTCGCATCTATTGATCTGTAGTTTATCAAAATTGGAGGGTTCGTAATGCGAAGAAACAAAGAAGAGTGTTGGGAGTTTGACTATAACAGTAGCTACCATCCTTGAATCTATAACCAAGTCATGGATTTCTCTTTTTTAAGAGCATTGGGATTAGGAGTGTAAATCAGCCAAGTCAAGCTTAAGTCAGGCCTAAATCGAGCCTATCTCGTGAGCCAAATTCCGAGCTCGAACTCGAACCTGAGTCAAGCTCAAAAGACAAGCTCAAACTCGCCTCGTGACATTGAAATCAACTCGTTGAGCGGCTTGGTTCTACGTCCAAGCCCACTAGTTCCGTGTTCGTGCCAACTTTCCTCTTGTCTTCCCGCATCCATGTTGGAGCCCGTGTTCCCGCATTCATGTTGGAGCCCACGTTCCCGCATCCTATCTCGCCTTCCCGCCATTTTGCCCCGCGATCCAATGTCTATGTCGGCTCCGCCATTTGCCCGCAAGCTTGCATCTGCTCTGTGATCCTGCGTCCGTGTTCGAGTCTGCCCCAATGAGTCGCTCGACGAATAATAGAGCCGAGCTTCCTAAGAGCCGAACTCTAGCTCAATAATTAATTCGAGCTTGAAACTCGATAAGCTCAACTCGCCAGCTTGTTAACTAGTCGAGCTCGAGCCGGATCGTGAGTCGGCTTGACTCTGTTGCACCCCTAATTGGGACAACTACAACTACCTCAGTTGAAAGCCTCTTCCAACTTGTGTCTCCTTTCTCTTGGTTGGTTAGAGGCCAACATAGATTGGGCTTCATTACCCTCATACAAAGCCGATCTTGGAGTAGTCTTTCATGATGACCAAGATATGTTTATTTCAGCTGCTGGCCGGCCTATGAACATTGGGGGATGGATCTTTTATTGAGTTTCAGGCTTCACTCTTTTTGCAAAGCATTATTCAGCCATGGGTGTATGAAGCTGAAGGCATAATTATAGAGTGAGATAATAAAAGTGTAGTTGACTATCTTAGGAGCAATATGGTTGATGAACATGGAAGAGATAAGCCAAAGAGGCAATTGACATTGGCTTTCTCAAGGATTTCAACCAAGTTATATTCCATCACGTGCACAGATTTCAAACAAGGTGGCCCATTTTTGTACTCATTTTGCAATAGATTGTAATTTTATATGGAAAAATTGTCAGAGCAACAATCTTTCTTCTGATTTTTGTTTTGTTTTGCTAAATGAAGATATTGGTAGTTTTGTATATGGATGGTTGTGCTTTTGCCCTTTTTAAGAATACAACTTGTACATGCCTTATCCACATGTAGATCTGCTTGTGTAATATATATGCACATGATAATCTCTCTTATTTTTGGTGAGAATGTTGGCATAGATATGTCAAATCATTGCAAGCAGCTCTGTTCATTTTCTTACAGTGTTGAGTTTGGGTCATGTTAAGTTCAAATATGTTACTTGTTTCAAGTTGGTGACACTTATCCGGCTTGATTCAAACAAATTGTTAGGCCGGTTCAAGTTGGACTTGGTCGAATGGAGTTTGGGTTAGGATTTTGACCCGTTTGATAATTGGTTAGGTCTGGGTCATACCCAAAATGAATTGACATTTGGGGACCAAGAATCTTTAGATTTTGAAGAACGCTATTTTTTTAGATTTATTTCTTTCCACGCTCATTGACACCCAAACTCAACCTATAAACATGAATTCACATTTGGGGACCATGATTGCCCTCTTTTTAAATTATGTAAAATTTTAGTCAATATAAATCTTTATATTTTGAAAGAAAGCTCCATTTTCAGATGCATTTCTCTCCTTGCACATTGCGATTGGATTCTTCTCAAGTGTTGTTTTCTTTCTTTTTTAGTTAGCATCTATTATAGAGAAGTTATAGTATTTTAACAAATAGAATTTCTAAGTTTGAAAAGAGCTCCCATCTTTCAAACGAATTCTTTCCTTGCTCCTTCATATTTGATTCTTCACAAGGGATACCCGCTCTCTGTTTTTGAACTCTTGCCCCCTGTAACATCTATCGTACCCCCCCCCCCCCCCCCCCCCCCCCCCCCCCCCCCCCCCCCCCCCCCCCTTTATACAATTTTGACTTGTATTTAAACCACGCTAGTTCTGGCATGCTTATGCTATAACCTTTCTTCTCAATCTGTCTGATCAAAAGGGATATGGATTGGAGTTTCTGCTTTATTGTCAGTAATATTGATCCACATCCATGTTCAGGTTGAAACTCTTAGGTTTCATTTAGGACGGCTTTCTTACTGCTTCTTGAAACGATTTTCTAATACAAAATTTAAAAAATTTTATACTAAAAACTGGTTCATAAAGCTATAAGAAAGCCGTCTCAAATGAAGCCTTAGGCTTCGTTTGAGATGACTTTTTTACTGTTTCTTAAAGTAGCTTTCTTGAATTTTTATACTTCAAGAAAGCTGCTTTAAGAAAGTCGTCCCAAGCGAACCCATAGTCTTTATGTAGCCTTTGTCGAAGTTGACACTGTCATGTAGGTTCATATTACTTGAATGTCGCATTGCATGCTTACTGGTTATATTGCTACATACCTATACTATTTTTAGTTTTAGTAAGCCATCGATAGTTCTCGGCAAATAAGTTTCAAATGTTTTATGTATGAACAGTTGCCAGAATAGCATTAGTGAAACCTGACAAGGCGAGGGGTGTGGAAGACGTTATCCTTAGAGCAGCTCAAACGGGTCAGATTAGTGAAAAGGTAAACTTCTTCTTCCATGTTTTCCTCTTACTGCATTGGGAAATAATAATTTCTTATATCTTTCTTATTCTGTAATAGGTCTCGGAGGAAAGGTTGATCTCAATTCTTGAGCAGATTAATACCCAAACCACCAAACAGACCAAAATCACTGTTAGTATCGATCTGCACCTCCCTAATTTTCACTACAGGAAAGAGTTTTGATTGCTGAATTTCTATCTTATTTCCGTCTTCAGATTCAACGACGCCGCAGTGTCCTTGAAGATGATGATTAAGGTTTTGTTTGGGACGGGCTTTTTGTCACTTTTTAAACTAGCTTTTTAGTATAAAAAATTTAATTTTTTTATTAAAAAGCTGCTTTAAGAAGCGGCAAAAAAAACCGTGCCCAATGAAGCCTAAGAAGAATCAGGCTACTGATGAGCCTTCTGGGTTAGCTATTGCTTGCATTTTATCCCTTTTGTCGTGTAAAGTAAATGAGTTCTCATTCACTATGTTGGTTAACTTTATAAACATGTGTATTGTACTATTGTCCTTGGTTTGGATTTTAGATTGTAGATTATGGTTATGATTTTATGATGTTGCAAAACTTTTCTTCTGGCCGCAGATTAAGGTTTTATTTGGGACGATTTTTTTTATTGATTCTTATGACAGCTTTTTAGTTAAAAAAATTAATTTTTGTATTAAAAAACAGTTTTAATAAATGGTAAAAAAATTATCTCAAACTTGAGATACATTCCGATATAGAATTTGGATAAACATTAAAAGTGATGATTAAATTTACAATTATAAGAATATGCCAATGATCAACATTAAATTGTACCATTGGATTGGTAATTAAGATGGTTATAAAGGGCAGAGGAAGTCATTTATGTTGGTTTGTTGTAATCTCTTTTGAAGTGAAAAGCTGTTGGGTGACTAAGGGCTTAATTATGATGGATTAAGGCTTAGTTTGAGGTGGTCTTAGTAAATTTTTAATTTTTTATTAAAAAATTATCTTAAAAAAACAATAAGAAAGTTATTTCAAACAAAACTTAAGAACTCAAGGTGATGAATTTTTTTCTTAGTGTTAAAATAAAAAATTAATATAAGTGAGATTTTATTATAGAATCTTGATAAGAAATTTTTAAAATTTATCAACTAAACTAACTAGAACAAATGATGAATCTTATGAAAACCAGTAAAATTAAATGATTTCTATAATGCTCATTAAATAAATACTTTGAAAATCAATCATCATTTGCCTTAACTTATATCATTAAATTTAATCATATCCTCATTTAAAAACATTAAATGATAGATCTTCACTTATAAAATTAAACTTTTAGGCTAAGATTAAGTTCATCTACACACCAAATATTCATTAAAGAGTGATAGCATTGAGTGTAGCTTATCCTCATATCCTTAAAATTCAGCACACAACATAATAGTCATACAACCTACAAAAGACTTCCATAGGGAGCAATCATAATATAAGCCAAAGAAAATTCATTTCACACAAACTGGCACTTAATAAAGTCCTACACAAAGCACCTCCAAATACTACCAGACACTCTCATCAACTCGAAGACAGTAGCAAAGCACAATAGTAGCAGATGCAAAGCAGCGGATAAGGTTTCGTTTGGGACGATTTTTTTACTGCTTCTTTAAACAGCTTTTTAATATAAAAATTAAATTTTTTGTACTAAAAAGTTGCTTTAAAAAGCAATAAGAAAGTTGTCCCAAACGAACCCTTAGTTGTGAACAAAAAAGGTGCTTAAGAAGAAAGGTATTTGCTCATCCAAGAGCTGAAGCGAGACCAAGCCAGTTCTATAGCTGCTGGATCATCATCATTCAATCCCATATCCTTCCTCCTCTGTTTTCCCTCAGGAGAATCGTTAAGGAAAGCATGCCCAACTCCAGGATAGATGTAGACTTCAGAGGGCACACCAGAAGCTTTCAGCTTCTCTTCCAATTGCTTTGCAGCCTGAGGAAAAATTGATCGATGAGACCTCATGAAAATTGGCAATGGTAAATGCTACTGTGAAGCTAATTAACCAAGAACAGTTAAATTATGAAGGTTGATCCTTGAGTTCTTTATTTTAGGACTATTCATTGATTTATCCTAATTTCTACGATAGTTCAAAGCAATCGACTTCTTAGTTTTTTTGGAAACAAATGTAATGAATTGCTTGGTTTTGCTAATTTATACAAACCAGCTATAGTCTTCAGTAGAAGGAAGGTGTTTTTAACTGATTTTGTAATTATAAATAGAGATCTGCAAGATGTATTTAACTCAGTGGAACTAAATGTAAATTCAAGTTGGAAGTAGAATTCCAACTATTTCCAAGAATCAACTCATTGATTAATGAGTGGATTTGAAGAATTCTAAAAGGGGTTATGTCTTCTGAATAAGCTTGAAGCTTGTTTTTTAGTGAATTCTTTCATTTCTTTATTTTTCATTTACTTTTTCTTTTTCATCATTTTCAATATTGGTTTGAAAGGGAGATTGTATTAAGTTAGATTTACTAAAATTGGATTTATTTCGAATGCATGGTTTTCTTGACCCTAATTTCAAGATTAGTTTCTCCTCTTCCATTTTCAATAATTATTGGTTTGAACTGAATCCCATAATTATTGGTTTGAAAGTGATATTGTATTTGGCTATGATAGTGAAAATTTGGATTTTTGTTAGAGTTAGTGGTATTTTGATCCTAAATCTCATTGATCATTTCTAATAGAAGACATTAGTTTTTTCATTCGAAATTATTTCTAACATGTTTTAGATTTTAATTACGATAATCAATAATTATTTTCGACTAATAGTTTGTCTTAATAGTTTTAAAGTGATTGTTACATGATTTCTTACAAATTTAAGATTCACATTAGAAACCCTAGCTAAGAAATTCTAAATCACAAATCCAAAATTATTATAGCTAAATAAATAGTTATCAAATAACCGAAAATCAAGAAATTTAATCAAATAACTACGCTTGCACTAAAGAAATTCTTGGTTATTTGTACTGATGTCCTTATCTTACTAGTGCTGAGAAGCTTTCCCTTGTTGTTTGGCCAACCTTTTGTTTTTTGGTCATTATCCTATGATTCTTATTGAATAACTCTTTATTGTTAATATGACATATTGTGAGATTTGAAAAAAGATTCCTTGAAAGAACTACCAACCATATCGAGGTCTTCAAGAAAATTTGATTCTTTGAGCAAGAGAGGTCCTTATTCTTCCCTTGGGTCTCTCAGTTGCTCTCGCTCTCAATTGATAAAATTTCAATTTAGTCCTAACCAAACAAACCCATTGTAATCTTTTTTCGATTATATGTTTATCTGGTCATTCTCTTGTTCCCAAGCAATTCTTATATGGAAAAATGACAAGCCAATAAAAATGATCCATGTTGGGAGAGAGTAAAAGGGTTGGTAATGGGAAAACCCTTGCAAATATATTGGCGTGCACTTGGGGAAGAGAGCTTGACATTTTAAGTCAAGAGAAGAAAAAAAGCATAGAAAAGATCAATTGTAAAACAATTTATCATAACTGCACTTGCTACAAGAGAAGGGGGACTTTTAGGATTTCAAATTAGCAAAGTTTTTTTCTACCCTTCCTGAACGAAGAGTGAGAATTCCTAAGATCATCATAGAATATATGAATAAAACTAAGTCTATTATAGATCTCCAAAACAAGCAATCTTTTTTTAGAAGTAGATCCACTCCATGAATCTTAAGTTCATAAAGGGAGAGAAAGAAGGGTGGGTTTTACAAGTAGATGACTTCAGTAAGAATGCATGAATATATTAATGAGAAAATGAAGATGTATGACCATAAAACATACATGAATCTAACCCTTCATTAAGGAAAAGTGAGAATTCCTAAGATCATCATAGAATATATGAATCAAACTCAGCCTATTATAGATCTTCAAATCAAACAACCTTTTTTTATAAGTAGATTCACTCCATGAATCTAGTTTTTTCAATCAACATAGTAAATAACCTTCGTTTTATGATGAGCAAAACATTATAGATAAAGTAAAACCATATTTTTTTTCTGGTGAAATATATGCATGACAAAGCAATGAATTATGCTGTAATTTCAACTAAGGTTTTACAAACTAGTTTCTAGACCCGAGAACAAAGCCCTGTCAAGCATACTTTAAAAACCAAACTCGGTATGAAAACGAATTCAAATCCAATATGATGCTAAGCTACAAACAAAAGATTTCCAAAACTATCAACCATGCCATTAGATCCATAAACACAATCATGAACACACTAAAGGAAAAAAAAATTTAGAAACACAATTGTGCAGCTAAAATAGTTATACCTATAGAATGAAGCAATTTCTCATTGACCAGACGCACTCGAATATAATCATGTTATATGATTAATAGTTGCAAAGGAAAAAAAATTAAAATTGGGATATAGAAAGATGTAGTGTTCTCGAGTTAAAGCATGATCTTACTGTAACATCTGAGAAACCAACAAAGGAATCAAGTTCTCCAAAGTGAGCTTGCACGGGTGCCTTTGCCTTTGCAGCATCTGCAAGTTCTGCAGAAGGTGCACCATAGAAACCCACAGCTGCATCAACTTCAGGAACTAAAACAGCACTGGCAATGGATAGGGCACCTCCCATGCAGAATCCAGTTACACCAACCTAAACAAATAAATCAGACAAGTATGTTTGACGTCACAAGAGCAGCATGAACTAGTCATTATTGTAAAGAAGTTCCAAAGCAAGCCCTTCAGGATAATCAGTCAAACAAGAGAAGAATTATGGCAAAACATATAAATAAATCAGTAATCATTTTAGTTTTGCAAAAATAAAAAATAAAAAAGAGAATATAACTGAAGCATTCAGAAAGAAACGTCATAGAAATTGTCAATATATATAGGCTTCAAGCATCAGTAACTAAGGGGAACAAAATATAAAAAAATCTAGCTCATCTGAAAGCAGACAAAATGGACTCAAACTAAACAATAATTATGTTGCTGGGTACATGCATAATCTAGCATATATAGCAAGAAAAATACAAGATAATAAATAACTCAATTAATGCCATTGCCATGATAAAATGCTCTCTTAATGACATAGAAGGCATTTCCACAAGAACTCAATATAGATGCGGAATCTTTACATGCATGTTTTTGCACTTTGAAGCAACAAGTTTGATGGGCAGACTAAGGCTTCGTTTGGGACGGCTTTCTTATTGCTTCTTAAAGCAACTTTCAAGTACAAAAATGACTTTCTTACTGCTTCTTAAAGCAACTTTCTAGTAAAAAAATTTTAATTTTTGTACTATAAAGTTACTTTAAGAAGCAGTAAGAAAGCCGTCCCAAACGAAGCCTAAATAACTATTCCACATGTACAACGGTGTAGCTGCATTATGGTTGTTTAGCATTAAAAAGTCAAATCATATGAAAATAAAAAGGGAGAAGGGGAAAGATACTATCATATGAAAATAACTACCTGCATTATGGTTGTCAATTCATTATCTATGTATCATTGTACAAAACATGGCAGAGCAATAATAATCCGGGATCTATGATCTTAAGAATTTAGTTTCTAAATGAGAATAAGCCTTCACAAATGCACATGCAGGTAAAAACCGCATTTCCTATTTTGCGATAAACTTTATGAGCCTCCAAAATTCATTCCTATTGAGTATTAAACAAGGATCAAACTCTCATACAAAAGTCTTGTGCTCATCACGTAGCCATGTTAAGTTTAATCAATTCCTTTCTAATATTTTTATATTAAGTTCATCTAAAAATTTAATTGATGCATCTTTTGCACCCTCCAACAAAGTAACTCATTATCTAATCGGAAACAAATTGAGCAAAATCTAGAGAAATATATTATTATTAAATAAAATAATTACGTTCTTTAATAACTATGAGTTAATACCTAAACAAGTCCCTTGATAAGTACTTAATTAGTTCTTAACAATCTTACATTTAGACTGAACTTACTAAGCATTTTGTTAATATCTTGAATAGTAAATTAATCACTATTGAGGTTTTGGATTAATTAATAGTTTAATTAATGCATATAACCCTCCATCAAAAGAAAGACACAATGATTCAACCAAACAATTTGCCCTCAATTCTAGTTCTTTCTGCTTTTAACTTTGATCCTTAGCATTGGTTCATCTTCCATTTTTGTTGCCGATTTGTCTACATTGCAGTGGAATCAGACACTAAAAAAGTGGATGAACAAGTAAATACAATTATTGCTAATTAATCCTCAAGCGTAATGATGCCATAATAACTGTTTATAATTATCTAATCTTCCCCAAATTAATTCTCAATATTTATTCGTTACTTTGTGTTTAACTAATACAAGTAATCTCCCTTACTAATTAACTAGTGATTGGTTAGTTAGCCTCCTAATCAATGGTTCATGAGTTCCTAAGATAAAAGCATTCTTAAGTAGTGCTTGATTAATCATAGCTTAAAAATAATACCATTAGATGAAATTAATCCCTTAATTGATGCTTAATCATGCTGCTTAACAAATGTTTAATTAATTAATCCCTTAATCAATATGTCATGAGCACCTTTGATTAACAAGTAAAATGCACGTGTTCTAAGCGCATGCAATGCTTTTCAAATTTTAAAAAATTGTACTTTTAATTCGCATGTAATGTAATTATTTAAAATAATTCATCTTAATTGATTTATAGTTTAATAATGAGACCATCACAATAATTAATACATGAATTTTGCATATAACTTAATTATTTTTTTATTAAGCACTTACTTAGCCCTTAAATAGGACCTTTATTAATACTTAATTAATCCAAAGCTTAATAACAAGCTTAATAACAAGGCCCGCAGATAAACTAAATCTTCAATTATTGCATAATTAATCCCTCATTCTTTGCTACCACATGACATTCAAGATTTGTTATCATTTATAATAGTTTTTAATTAATAAATTTGCAATTACCTGAATATAGCTTAATTACATAATTAATGGATTTATAATCACTAATCCAAATGAGTTTAGTAATTGATATAAAACATCAACAACAACAACAACAACATCAAGCCTTTATCTCACTACGTGGGGTCGGCTACATGAATCCTTTTTCTCCATTGTGTCCTATTAAATGTCAAATTCTCGTTTAAATCTAATAAAGAAAGGTCATTCCTAATATTTTCTAACAAAGTCTTTTTAAGTCTGCCTCTATCTTTCTTAACATAAGTCAAATCTAATACATCTACTCTCCTAACCGGGTCATTGGAAGGCCGCCGTTTTATGTGACCAAACCATCTAAAGCGACTCTCTCTAATCTTATCTTCTACTGGAGCTACTCCAACCTTTTCATGTATATGCTCATTTCATATCCTATCTCTAAGGGTAAAGCCACTCATCCACTTGAGCATCTTCATCTCTGCCACACTTAACTTAGTATTATGCTTCTCTTTTAATGGCCAACATTCAGCACCATAAAGCATTGCAGGCCTCACTACCATCTTATAGAATTTTCCCTAAAGTTTGAGGGGTACTTTTCTATCACACAACAAGCCCAATGCATTACTCCACTTCATCCATCCAACTTGAATTCTGCTAATAATATTCCCATCTATTTCACCATCACTCTGAACAATAGATCCAAGATATCTAAAACGTGTACTCTTATAAATGACTTGATCGCCCAAAGTCACAATCCTCTCACTAGGTCTATTACTACTAAAATTACAATCCATATATTCCGTTTTAGATCTACTCAAGCGAAAACCTTTAGTCTCTAATATTGACCTCCATAATTCAAGTTTACTTTCAACTCCCTCACTAGTCTTATCAACAAGAAGAATATCATCAGCAAAAAGCATACACCAAGATACATCCTCTTGCAAATATCTAGTGAGAACATCCATGACTAAAGCAAAAAGATATGGGCTTAAAGTTGATCCTTGATGTAACCCAACCGAAATAGGGAAATACTTGGTCAAACCACTTTGTATTTGAACACAAGTATAGCTCATGCATACATATCTTTAAAGATTTGAATATAAGCATTATTAACTCCTTTCTTTTCAAGAACTCTCCATAGCACTTCTCTCGGAACTTTATCATATACTTTTTCTAAATCAATAAATATCATATGTAGATCCTCCTTATTTTCTCTATATTTCTCCATCAAACCTCTTAATAAATGTATAGCTTCCATAATCGACCTACCCGGCATGAATCCAAATTGATTTTGAGAAACATTAGTATCACGCCACAACCTATGCTCCATAACTCGCTCCCAGAGTTTTAAAGTATGACACATTAGCTTAATTCCTCTATAATTCGCACAATCTTGTGCATCACCTTTATTCTTAAAAATAGAAATTAACACACTCATTCTCCACTCATCTGGCATCTTTTTATTCTTCAAAATAGTATTAAAAAGTTTAGTAAGCCAAGAAATTCCTTCATCTCCTAAGCATTTCCACACCTCTATAGGAATATCATCATATCCAACAGCTTTTCCACCCTTCATTTTGTTTAAAGCCTCTCTAACTTCTATTTTATTAATACGCTGATAAAAACAAAAATCTTTATTTTCATTTAGGCTGGGTGCTAAGGTCACTATAATCAATCTTATTTTCACAATTTTCATTAAAAAGTTCAGCAAAATATCTCATCCACCTTTGTTGAATATCATATTCTAAGAAAAGTATTTTTTGATCTTCATCCTTAATACACTTCACTTGAACTAAATCCTTACTACTCCTATCTCTTTGCTTGACTAACTTATACATATATCTTTCTCCCTCCTTAGTATCTAATATATTATATAAATCACTAAAAGCTAAGATCTTTGCATTGCATATTGCTTTTTTAGATTTCTTACGAGCCTCTTTATATCTATCCCAATTATCATAATTTTTAATATTAAACCAATTTTTATAACAAATTTTCTTATTCTTAATCTTTTCTTGCACATATGGATTCCACCATCAACTATTTTTACTATTAGGAGCTTTTTCCTTTGATACGCCAAGCACATCTTTTGCAATATTCTTAATATCACTAGCTACTTTTTCCCACATAACATTAACATCCTCATGCATAGTTAAAATCTTAAGAACTAAAATCTTACTCTCAAAAATATTTTTGTTAATATTCTTTAAATGCCCCCATCTAATCTTAGAATATATTTATACTTTATTTTTTATTATCTGCCCCCTTATCTTAAAGTCTAATAATCGATGTTGGGTACATAAATTTTCACTCGGAATAACTTCACAATCTAAACGATCTAATTTTCTTATAAGAAAATAATCAATATGGGTTGTACTATATACATTTTTATAAGTGATGAGATGCTCATTCCTTTTCTTAAATAAAATATTAGCAATTGAAAAATCATAAGCTAAATAAAAATCTAATATGATCTTGCCACCTTTATTTGTTGTTCCAAAATCATAGCCACCATAATGCTTTTAAAATCATCTACCTCTCTACCAACATGTCCATTTAAATCTCCTCCAATATAAACTCTTTCTTCTAGATGTATCTTTTGTAATAATTCTTCTAAGTCATTCCAAAAATTTAATTAGAACTCATATCCAAACCTACTTGAGGAGCATAAACACTTATAATATTAACAATCTTATCATCAACAATAATCTTTAAAGCTATAATTTTATCTCCAATCCTATTAATTTTTATAACATTATCCTTCAAACTCTTATCTATAATAACACCTACACCATTTCTAGTACGACTCCTACCCGAATACCAAAGTTTAAATCCTAAACTATCAATTTCCTTAGCCTTCTCTCCAACCCATTTAGTTTCCTACAACAACAGCAACAACAACAACAACAAGCCTTTATCCCACTACGTGGGATCGGCTACATGAATCCTTTTTCTCCATTGTGTCCTATTAAAAGTCAAATTCTTGCTTAAATCTAATAAAGAAAGGTCATTCCTAATATTTTTTAACCATGTCTTTTTAGGCCTGCCTCTACCTTTCTTAACATAAGTCAAATCTAATACCTCTACTCTCCTAACCGGGTCATTGGAAGGCCGCCGTTTTATGTGACCAAACCATCTAAGGCAACTCTCTCTAATCTTATCTTCTACTGGAGCTACTCCAACCTTTTCACGTATATGCTCATCTCGTATCCTATCTCTAAGGGTAAAGCCACTCATCCACCTGAGCATCCTCATCTAACCCATTTAGTTTCCTGAATGCACAAAATATTTATCTTCCTATAAATCATAATATTTATTAATTCCATTAATTTTCTAGTAAGGGAACCTATATTCCAAGTTTCTATCCTAATTTTAGTTTCATGGACTAGCTTCTTTGCCTACATCCGTCCTTGATGTGGGAACCCTTGCCTATTTAACACTGCACCCGGGCGCCGGTGCAGCGGCCCTTGCACACTTGACGCTGTATTTAGGCCATACAGCGCGTCGCTTCCAGGGGACGCCCTAGCATTAACACAATTTCTTAAAGGATTCATATCATTATTATTCGACAAGTTTTATGCTGATTGTCGACTACTTAAAGCAACACTCCATTTTTCTCATCCAGGACTTGGGACTTGGCAACAGTAGTGTTAATTGATATAAAACATCAATTGAATAAAAAATATGAAGCTAAGGGTCCAATTACAAGAGCCTAAATAAGAACCAAAGAAAATGCTAAAGCAAGAGCCCAATCAATGCCCATTTAAATAGCTCGCCCATTTCAATAGCTCACTCATGAAGAAGTAATTAGTTAAGAGTTTTAATATTTAAATTTCATATTTAACATCTAGAAGGTTTGAATTTTCTTCAGGAACATATACATGTTAGCCATTTAATGGAAATAATATGAATTAATAAAAGTGGTTGGCACATTCCTCCATTAATGCCCACCTACTCTCTTTCCCATAAAAAATGTTCTATTAATTTTGAATTATGATAGTCATTTTAACTCTATAAATAATTTTAACTCTATAAATAGTGTTGGTATGTAAGGAGAAATTTTAGCATTGATTAGTGTTTGGTGACCTACTTTGACAAAATTTGGTGGGATTGATTAGTTATCTTTTATCTTTATTGTTATTATTCTCGAATCATCTTCTAAATCTCTTTAGCATCTTGGCCTATAGGCTATCCATCTTTTAAGATCAACCATTCATAACTCAAGTCTTAAAAAAAACTCAACCCAATATTCTTCAAAGCCCTAGAGCTTGTTTAGGCACCTTTGTACCTAATTTTGTTCTTCATACCACTACAATGCCTATAGCTTCCACTCTAGATCATAAGTTCACATCATAATATGAATATGATCATCCACTATCATTTTAACCATTTTTCCAACTAAAAATTCATTCCATAAAGTGAGCTTACAAATCAGCTCAAATTAATTCAAACAAGACTAGTCTTGGTATTCCTTTGACTATACTCCTATAAAACTCTTATCTTTATACCGAAATCTACAAATCACTTCGTAAATAATAAACTACATATTTCTAAGCATTTATGTTAACTAATCTCATCAAAAGGGCCTCCCATATTCAAAATTTTCTCAGTCACACATATACATGCATAAATGAACATTTATGTTATGTTAGATAACTTGATGAAAAAATGAAATAGAAGTAAATGCATAAGAATAATTGCATATACGATTTTTTTTTTAATTAATAGACTGGCTCAACAAAGCTCTAGAATTCACTCAAATTAGATCAATTTTAACTAGACTCGGCTTGAGTCAAAATCAAAAGTTTTGATTTCATGTTGAGACCGACTCACTCAAAATCAACTTTATAACACCCCAAAAATCCAAGCATATTTTTGATTTTCTAATCCCATAATGCCTTAACTACTTACAAATGGCTTCTAAAGATTAATATGAATTGCATATAGCTGCACCAAATAGTTTTAAAGAGTAAAATCAACTAGGTTTACAGAGTAGAGGATAATTAAAATAGAATAAATCAAAATTCATTTACTTAGTTTACTTGAAAACAAACAACCCTCACTTGCAAGTTGCAACCAAGCATCTCCTAAGCAAATTGACATCAGCTGAATAGAATGAGGAAGGCAAAACTATGACATACTAAGAAGGAAATGCATGCAAGTCCCATAAGAAGGGAATATTAATAAATGACTAATATCTATATCATTCTTCATCACATGATTACTTGATAAAATATACAAAGACAGTCAATATTACCTTGGGTGAACCATTGGCTTTGAGCCATTGAACTGAAGCACCAATATCCTTGACTGCACCTGGCCAGTCCAAGCCACCCATCAAATGCTGTGCTTCAGCAACGTCAAGACCAACCTTTCCACGGTATAAACTGACACCAGAAAAAAAAAAAAAAAATGCCTAAGTTAACATAATCATTCTATATAAGGTATCTTTAGCAATAAGTACGATTAGTGATAAGTTGCTTCAAGTAGATAGGTATCAGAGGCCATTGACAGATTCTGGGTAACAACTAACAACATCCTCTTTCATCAAATGACAATAACTATGCTAACCTACGCTTAAAGTGAAGTTCGCAGTTTAATGGTCGATGAAGAGAGGGCGGAGGGCTTACTCCGGAATCAGAGCTCTGTAACCAGGAGCCAAATTCGCAATCTTCTGAGCATGGTTCTTGACCTCGAAATCAACTCCCCACCACTCCTGAACCACCACAATCCCCGGTGCATTTTCTTTCCCAACAACATACGCATCAAAGGTCTAAATACGAAATTTCACCAAATAAATTAAAGATATTTACCAACAGGAACATCAAATCGAAGCTAGCCAACCAAAAAAAGCCGAATCTTTGCGATATACCAAGTTTCAAAAAGGAAAATCAATCGAAGATGACGAATCGGCATTCCAGCAAACACCTGAAGGTCGACCGGATGGGAAGGAGTAGGAGTGACTTACAGTATCGTCGCGCTGGATCTGAACCTTCAGGAAGGGCTCGGCAGCGGAAGCCATGTACCGGGTGGCGTAGACGCGGGAGAACGTCGGCGTAGAGATAAAGCCGGCGAAGTTGGCAGCTACGGCGGGTCGCGAGAAGGAATGGAGCGCTCGGCAAAGAAGCGACTGTGTCGATGCCATCCAAGTATCACGGTTTGGTATTTAAAGATGCGGCGGAGAGGGGACATTATTGTACTAGCCGAAGTAGGTAGGAAACAAGGCAAACGCTAGAGTGAGGGTGAGCTCTGAGACGGCAGGAGAATATGCCGTTAGGCCTGGATAGATTCGAAATTTTTATTTTACACATCTGGTGCTTACTTATTAGTTATGAAATTAGACTATCAATTAAGAGATATTGAATTCTAATTTTATGTGTGAGATGTGTTTGAGTCTGTTTTAATTGGCATAAATATCCCACCAAAAAAAAAAATTTTTTTTATTAAAATTTTGTCGGGGTAAGCTAATTTACGCACCATTTAGATGATTTTTTTTACTGCTTCTTAAAATGTCTTTTTAGTATAAAAAATAAAAATTTGGTATTAGAAAGCCGCTTTAAAAAACGGTAAAAAAAGTCGTCTCAAATGAAGCCTTAAGCAACACTAGATATCTCTTTGGAATGGATAACAATTATAATTTCATTTGAATACTATTTTTTATCATTTTTTTTATTTTTTTAATGAAAAACAACTTTCCGCAATCATAATTGTCTGAGCTTTGATTTCAATAATTTTATAGTCAACCTTGTTTTGGACTAGAATATACGCGGCGATAGAGATTTAATTGTTCGTCTTAGCGTTATACGGATATCCAGTTCACACACAGAGAACACAATATTTTTTACGTGGAAAACCCTTAAAAGGGGAAAAACCACGGGGCCTAGCCCAGTTGAAAAGATTTCACTAGAACTTGAGTTGGTTACAATGGGCTGATTCGTCTCTAAGGACGATCAGATTACAGGTAACAACTGTACAATTGAAGTCCGAGTATCGAGTAATGGTCTGGCAAGACTTCAGGCCTTAGATGATGATAAGGCAAAAACTTCGGGCCTTAGATGAAGGTCTAGCAAATGTGAGAATCTTCAATGATGGCCTGGCAAAGATGAGAGCTTCAAGTGAAAGACTAGCAGAGCGTAGAGTGTCAGGTGATGATCCGGCGGAGTGACGGCGTTAGGTGATGATTCGGTGGAGCACAGGGCGTCAGGTAGTGGTCCGGTGAAGTGACGGCGTTAGGCGATGGTCCGGTGGAGCACAGGGCGTCAGGTGGTGGTTCGGCTGTGTGACGGCGTTAGGAGGTGGTCCGGTGGAGCACGGGGCGTCAGGTGGTGGTCCGACGGAGTGACGGCGTTAAGCGGTGGTCCGGTGGAACACGGGGCGTCAGGTGGTGGTCCGACGGAGTGACGGCGTTAAGCGGTGGTCCGGTGGAGCACGGGGCGTCAGGTGGTGGTCCGACGGAGTGACGGCGTTAAGCGGTGGTCCGGTGGAGCACGGGGCGTCAGGTGGTGGTCCGGCGGAGTGAAGGCGTTAAGCGGTGGTCCGGTGGAGCACAGGGCGTCAGGTGGTGGTCTGGCGGAGTGACGGCGTTAAGCGGTGGTCCGGTGGAGCACAGGGCGTCAGGTGGTGGTCCGGCGGAACTCCGGCGGTGGTCGAGGAGGCTAAGAAGTAAGAGCGATCTCCGATCTCTCTCTTTTTTCCTTAAGCTCCGGGGGGTTCCTCTTTCAAGATAAGAGGGGGCTCTATTTATAGATTTTGGGAATGGCATAGCCCGTAAATAGGTGGAGGATCAAGGGTTAGTTCGGAGTGGTTGAATGAACGGTCGATCTTGAATCCTACAATCGTGCATTTTTCATTGGACATTTGAAGGTCTTAGAGATGTCGGAATTTGGCGATCTTGGGCTCGTTGGATTCGTCTCGTCGAGCCGTTCGATTCGAGTATAAGCTCGTAAAAATCAGGGACCGTTTGGTAACTCAAACAGTGTTATGAAGCTTCCAACAGCGCTTCGGGTCCTTGATTTGGGCTCATTTGGACTCGGATTGAGTCGAATTTGGAGTCGTTGGATTCGTATTTCCGAGACGCTCAGTTTGACTGTAAGCTCGCTGAAATCGGAGTTCGGGTGCTCCCAAAATTAATTTTTGAAGTTTCCAACTAGCTTTTGCCTCGAGATTCGTGCCCGATCAAACTAATTTTTTGATGATGTATCAAACCTAAAATTCGTGCGAACAACTTCCTTAGTGCTTTCTAAAACAAATTTTTAGTATAAACTTTTTTGAATTAGAAAATTTTCTATGAAAAAATTGCTTTAAAAAAAAGTAAAGAAGCAATACCAAACAAAACTTAAATGTCAGGATAAGACGGACCAAACAACACTTCCTATTTGAGTAGAAATGAATTCAACTCAAGCAAATGAAATGTAGTTAAAATTTTTTAAACATAGATTAAAGGATTGAATGATCTTTAAATCTTGTATGCTTATGATCAAAGCCCATTAATATTCTTTGGAAATTGTGTTGGGGAAGATGAGGAGTAAGTACTACAATGATAAAACAAGCAAGAAAGTAGAAGTAGCGAAAAGTAAAGGATACCTGGATTTAACAAGAAAAAAAATTCAAAATAGGGAAAAAAATTACCGAGCCACTTCACACCAAAAAATTCATTATGAAAATTGAGAGAAATAAGTACATATCTCTCTTCTCTCGCACTCTCTCCTTGCTTCTCTTCCACATACATCGTTCTTACACTTGCCCTAATAAAAAATACAAAGAGAAAAACAATTAGTAAATAACCCCAAGGGACGCATCCCTTTAGAAAAACGAGAAAGAAACCATTCAGTCCATCTCACAGCATTGCGTCAATAGTTTGGTGCGCTGCGCCACTCAATCCTCTGTCTTGCACCGTTGCGGCGTTATATCTAGGCTGCTGCGGTGCTTTGCTTTATGTCGTTTAGCGTTGGGGTGCTTGGGAGCATAGAGCCAAGGCTATCGGGTATGTAGTGTCAGGGCGCTCGGGTATGCAGAAGTGGGGCTTTGTCAGGGAAAAAAAATTCTGGTGCAAGCAGGGGTAAACCCCCCACACCCCCTAGCGAATATGACAAGCTTTGAAGTTCAAGACAACATAATAACCATATTGACCAACGCCATTAGATTCCACACATAATCAACTGCCTATGGGTCTAATCCAAAGTGTTTATCGACTAAACCTTCACTAACATCTTGTAGATATCCTTTTACATCAACTCAGAGCCTTGGATGACCCCCAACTCTAAGCTAAATAAGATGTATTGTATATGTATGTATAATATATGTGTAATGAAAATATTTTAAAAATATATTAGAGAGATAAAATTATTTTAAATAAGACATAAAATTTATTTATACTTACCCTTCCATTTTCTTTCTTCTCACAACTCGATTTTTTTTTTTAATTATGTGCTGCTGATTTAGTGTTAGTGTTATGGTGTAACGCCTTATAATGCTTAAGTTTAAGAAATAATAAATTTAATAACAGCATGTTGTAACTGAACATTAGATACAAACTGCCTTCAAAAATTAATATGCCAAATTACTAAATACAAAACATAGGTTTTCCTGAAAGTGCAAGTAGACGAATGTGTTGGCCCTCAAATAGGAGAAATTATTATGTGCAGATATTTGATCGTTCAGAGGCGAATCAGAATGCATCACATCACACAATACACAGCTGCGATACACAACAAAAAAGTGATGTGATGCATTATGATTCACCTCTGGACGGCATCCGTATTCGCACATAATAATTTTACCTCAAATAGTGGTAGTGAACATAAAATTTAGCATATGGCTGCAAACGAACCAAACCGATCGAATCGAGTATGTGAGTGTTCATGTTTGAGTTCTTTTATTATTAACTTGTTCAAGTTCGGCGTGTGTTTGATTTAAGCCTTATTGTTTGTGTTCATGTTTAGTTCGTTTAAATTAATGATCCATGTTTGGTTCATGTTCAGGTCATGTTCTATTTGTTTAGTGCTTATCGAGCTTTAACGAGCTATTTTCGTGAATATTTTTAGATAATTTTTTAAAACTATCAAACAAGCATGTTTAGGAACAAATCTAATGAGTATTCTTGAGCTCAAATGAGCAAGATCTAATGATGTAATATAATAAAATAGCAATTGTAAGTAAATTAAAACTATAATATATATTATAATATTTAATTACTTTAAAATTTCTTAATTAAAAATAATTATATCATTATATTATAATAAATTAAAATATTTATATTATGTATATGTATCAATTTTATAATTAAATATTAATCGAGTTTTTATCAAGCTTATTCATGAGTTCTGAATCGAACACGTATCGAGCTTAATGTCGAGCATGTTCATGAGCTTCAAATAATGTTGTTCGTGAACATAAATGAATCGAACACATTAATGTTCAAGCTTGTTTATTTAATGATCGAGTATTAAAAATGTTGTTCAAGTTTATTTGTTGGCCCTCAAATGGGAGAAATTATTCTGTGCGCGCAATCACCGGACGGTCAGGAGGTGAATCAGAATGCGCCACGTCACCCAGTACACAGCGGTACACAGTACCATTACACAGCAAAAATGTGACGTGACGCGTTCTGATTTGCCTCCAGACCTTCCAGTGACCGCACAGAATAAATTTTCCTCAAATAATGGTGGTGAACATGAAATTTAGCAAATTTATATAAAATGAAAAAGAGAATTACATCGACTACATATTGATTATGTCAATGATAAAGAAACATTAATAATTGTTACCGATTAGAATTTTGTAATTGCATAACAATATTATTTTTAATTTCAACCATCTCATCTGCGCCTTCTTCATCTACCAAATTTGGGTTGACATCCATTCTAATGTTTTCATCAACATGTTGCCCTATTCTATATTAGAGATATTATTATCCACCATCATAGATATCTTCAAGCTGTGAGATGGATTCATTTTATGCATTCAAAGTTGATTAGATTGTTAAGATTATTCTGAAAAATGGGAGTTCAAAATACTCTGCAAAGTGAAATTATTGCAAATTTTGGCTTGAGATTGCTTTGAAAGATGGCAGATTGTAATGCTAGAAAATATTAGATGAGGTATATCTGATAAATCACGAAGGTAGCTACGATAATGTGAATCACAACGGTAGCGATTAGTGGTTGAGATCGATTATCACAACGGTAGCGATTAGTGGTTGAGATCGATTATCACAACGGTAGCGATTAGTGGTTGAGATCGAAATGTTGGCGAGGCAGGCTACCGGTTGGAGCAGAGTAACACGAATCGATGCTCGGAGCTCGAGACGAGAAGTAACACGAAACACTGTTGGGGACAAAGTTGAGATGGAGGTGGAGGAATTTTG
Source organism: Dendrobium officinale (assembly GCA_019514585.1). NCBI lineage: Eukaryota > Viridiplantae > Streptophyta > Magnoliopsida > Asparagales > Orchidaceae > Dendrobium > Dendrobium officinale. The sequence continues at coordinate 18,482,032 of CM033692.1, forward strand.
CTTGAGACAAAAGAATGGAGGAATTTCACTCAAGATGGAAGAGAGAGAGAGAGAGAGAGAGAGAGAGAGAGAGAGAGAGAGAGAGAGAGAGAGAGGAATTTTGATACGAATGAGAGCATTTTGGAAAGAAACGGGCAAACCACTAGCTCGAAATAGTTTTCAGCATTTAATATAAAATGAATTTTAAAAAAATTGTTTTAAAAAGCAGACAGCCAAACACTAAAAAAATATTATTGTGCTTTTTACACTGCGAAGCGGCTAAAAAGCTACGCTAAACAAGTCCTAAGTTGTTTTCCCCATAGTAACTTCACAACTAGCTTTATATAAAGCTGCAGTTGCCCCAAGTAGATGTAACATCAAATCTGCTCCAGGATCGTCCGGGCCGATCTGGATCGTCCCGGGACGATCAGTGCAGTTTTTGTTACAGATTCTGTCCAGAAGTTACAGGAAAAATTTCCTGTAGGGATCGTCCAGGCCGATCTTGGATCGTCCCAGGACGATCAGTGTATGTCAAAAGTCAGATAGCAAATCGTCCTGGAAATTAATTATCGTCCTGCGAAATCATCCCAGGACGATGTGGAATTTGGTCAGATCGTCCAGGACGATCGTACGATCGGCTGGGCCGATCAGAGTATTATTTTACGAAAATCAGCTCATTTTGAAGAGAGAGAAATCAAAGAAAATATCTGAAATGTTTTGAGGAGAGAGAAGGTCAAGAGAAAACTTGGAAAAGTTGATTTTCGGGCGACGTCGGGCCGTTTTCGTCCGACAAGATTGTTCGAGAAAGTGGTGTACGCAAGGTAAGGCACATTCCGCCTTTCTCAATTTTCAGAACGGTGAAGTTTGAACGACTTTTCTGTTCGGATTTCGTTTATGTTAGCGAATTTCGTCCGTATTTTCCGATTGGTTCAGTTTTTACCGCGTAACTTTTGATATGTTTTTGAGGTGCCGAGTGTGCACATTTTGATTATTTTCTGGAGAATTTTGACCGGGTATTTTTTATTCCGCGGTGTTTTCTTTCGACTGCAATTTTTGACGATGTCTAAAAATGTTGTGGCAGTAGAATAAAAGTCTTATATTATTGTTGTGAATGTTCTGTGGTAATTTGGTAAAATTTTGATTCTGTCAATTTTGTGTAAATTCCGTATACTGCCGTTACGCTGCCGGATTTTCGTACGATTTCTGAATTTGTCCGGATTTGCTCTGAAATGACATGTTATGATTTTGTATGCTTTTGGGAGCCATAAGGAGAAGGTGCTGTAAGCACAAGGGAGCTATAAGGGGAAGTTCTGAGAAGTTCTGTGAAGTTCTGAAATTCTGTATATCTGTTCTGTTCTGGTGCTATAAGCACAAGTGGGAGCTATAAGGGGAAGTTCTGGTGCTGTACGCACAAGGGAGCTATAAGGGGAAGTTCTGGTGCTGTATGCACAAGGGAGACATAAGGGAAAGTTCTGAAATCTGGAAGGAATATCTGTTCTGAAATATTTGTTCTGATTTAATCTGTTCTGACTTCTGATATGTTCTGAATTGATGTGATTTCTGATTTCTGATATGTATTCTGATTCTGATGTATGATTCTGTTCTGTTCTGATATGATTTGATTCTGATTTCCGTACGTTCTGTCAGTTCTGATATGATGTATTTCTGTTATGTTCTGATTTGATTTGATCTGTACGATTCTGATTCTGTTCTGATTTGATATACGATTCTGTTCTGATTTCTGTTTGGATTTCTGTCTGATGTGTTTGATGTGGACTCTGAGGATTTTGATTGGAGGTTTGTTGTCTTACTGAGCTGTTGTAGCTCATCCTTGTTTTCTGCATGGTTTTCAGGTTCTGGGAAGGGGAAGGAAGTTCAGGAATAGAAGTTCAGAGTCTGATTCCGTATAGGTATTTTGTACTTTTGATTTTTGTACAGTCATGGCTTTTCTTCTTTGTTCTTTCTGTCAGCCATGTACTGTATTTGTAGATGATTGTTTTGAGGAAGAGAAAAATATAGATGATTTGTTCCGCTGCATTTGATGTTTCATAGTAGCTCTGTGAGTCTGTTTTGAGTTGAAATATTTGGAAGAATCAGTTCCGAAGCAAATTCCAAAGCCAGATCCTGGTCTGTTTGTTTGGCTGGTCGTGGCCCGGTGCGGGCGGGATCCGTCCCGGTCGGATCGGGTCGTGACAGTAGATCCTAAATATGATTCGATTGATAAGCATCTATTTGAGGTGGTTTAATGATCTATGCAAACAATTCTCAGATGAGGGATATATTGTTAAAATATTTGAGTACATAGGTTTTATCTCTCGCAACAAACAGTTGAAAAATATATTGATGTTAGCATAACAAGTGGTTAACTTTCTCTCATAGGATTAAAATTTTGAGTTGACAATAAAATTTTTGTTATTGTGATATCAAACAAGATGATAGCTAGGTAAGATTTCGATTTCAATTGGGATGATTTTTTTACTGCTTCTTAAAGCAGAATTTTAGTGCAAAAGTTAAAAATTTTATACTAAAAAACTGCTTTAAAAAATAGTAAGAAATCACTCCCAAACAAAAGCTTAGAATGTCCAAATGATACTAGAAGTATTATAATGTACACAAAAGCTGTTAATTTTCATGAGACAATATATATAGCAATACAATCAGTAATGAGAAACCAAACAAATTAAACAAAATTAGTAACCAACTAGAGTTTGCTCTTATTGCTATTTTAAATTCTACAAGCAAACATTAATAGCAGATCATCAACCAAACTGATAGAAGTTACAGAGACGAGCTGCGTTAAAAAAAGCACTAACAAACATTCCATGAAAATTCTATAGCCAGAAGAATTCATAATGACATTAATTAAGTAAATTACAATGGCTATTCTACAGGCGAGTGGTGGCACATATGCAGATAGATCCTGTGCAAAGTAGGGGTGTCAATATTTGACACGACACGAAAATCCGACCCGGACCCGACCCGGAAAATCCGGGTTGAACCCGACTCGATTTCAAAACGGGGCGGATTCGGGTTCAAGAAATTGACCCGTTTAAAAAACGGGTCGGTTCGGGTTGACCCGACGGGTTAACAGGTCAACCCGCGAACCCGTTTAATTCAAAAAAATTCAAATCCCGCCTCTGCCCGCTGCCCGCCCCCGCGCGCACGCTGCCCGCTGCCCGCGCGCCCGTGCCAGCGCCCGCGCCCGCGCTGCTGCCCCTGCTTGCGTTAGCCCCGCTCGCCTCTTCCCCCGCGGTCCGCCTGCCGCCGTTCCGGCGCCGGCAGAACCCAAACCGGGTCGGGTCGGGTCAACCCGGCAACCCGTCGGGTCGGGTCCGGTTCGGATTTCCGACCCGTTTGTCCACCCGTGTCGGGTTAGGGTCGACCCGTTTGAACCCGGGCTCGACCCGAACCTGACCCGTGACCCGAAATTGACACCCCTAGTGCAAAGAATGGATCAAAGAATGCGGTGCTCCACTAGTGATTGGAGGTTGGTGCACATAACAAAGTAGAATGGTGATTCATTGACCTTTCACGAAAAGAACGGGATCGAGCATTGGGTGACCCAGTAAGTCCGAGTAGCGATCAAGTTATCTTCTTCGTCCCGAGGCCAATCAAAATGCGCCACGTCACCTCTTCACTCGATACCGCAGCTTGGCTCCACTGACGTGGCTGCACCTAATTCACCTCCGGACGTATAACAGCGTCTGATGTCCACACAGAATAATTTCTCCATACTGTGACGATAATTGTGAGATAATTGTGATACATTTATGTTTTTATGTAGAGGAATGATGCCCATTGGTCAAATGCAATGTTCACTGATCCATAAATATTTAGACTTGTATTGATAACCTTAATTGCAACGAACAACCATAAATTAATTTCGTCAACGAACAACTTATCTACTTTAACAATCTCGATGATTTTAATGAGAATAAATTTATGTCACGTCATTTGGATACAAAAATAAAGTAGGATGAATTTTAAGGTTTTTGGATTTATTTTTATATGCGTATAATATATAAATTATATATATATATATATATATATATATATATATATATATATATATATATATATATATATATATATATATATATATATATATATATATATATATTAAAAAAATTAAATGATTTTTAATAAAAAAATTTAACATATTCTGAATAATTTTTTTTTAACTTTTTTATTAAGTTACTTTTAATATAATTTTTTTTACAATTAAATTTATATGTTTGTATGTGCTACGATTAATTCATTGAGAATTTGATTACAAAAATATGTGCTATAAAAGTTCGAAAAAAAAAAAGAAAGTAAGAGAATTTTGATTTTATGAATCATAAAATTTTAGAGGTTTTATGTATCTTTTAAATAAAAGTTTTATTTTTCTTTTGTTGTTTTTATTTACAAAATAATAAAAATTAATAAAAATCATTGGATATTTTTTTGAGTTCAATGCATAAATAATTTATATTAAACTTATTTAAAAATAGATTTAAATATTTTAAAAATCATAATGATAAATAATTAATTAGAATTTAATTAAATCATGGGGGGCGGGAAGGGGGACCGAGGGGCACATGCCCAGATGCCCTACCTCTTTGGCCCCTCCAAAATTTATAATATTTTTTTATTATGCATATCATTTATTTTTTATTAAAATAAAAATATAGTTAATCAGCCTTTTCAGTTTTCATTATAAATAAATATAAGCTAATCACATTCCACATTATATAATTTTGCCCTCTGAGAAAAGCAGGTGGGTAGCAAGTGAATGAGTAAGGGTAAAGTTATAAATTTTTAAAATTGCATCGGACACCTTGATTTTCCCTATTTGAGAAAATGGCAAGGCTGAAAATGCAATTAATAAAATCAGCTGTCCAATTTGTCAATTCAACAATCTTAATTTCTTTGTAAAAATTAAAGATTACATCAATTTTAAAGAGTAATTTAGATATCAATTAAATCGGGCAAAGCATACTATTTGGCATTACTTCTATTTTTTGATTAACTGAAAATGCAATTATTAAAAAAAGTATTGATATAATTGACCCAAACTTTAGGCAACAAAGGTCAGTTAACTAAATATAATTAACGTGTAATCATGCAATGTTAAGTCCCTTGTAATTATTTTATTTTATATTGTTTCAATTATAAAGTTGTTAGGAGAGAAATAATGACGAGAAAAAGTATAAAATTAGTGAAATATATCCAACCAAAAAATATAATTGAAAGAATGCACAAATTTATGTGATCTAGTGGGAGATATACCTGTCATCTCTGTTGGCGGTGGCTCTGACCCTGGACACGAATTTAATCTGGTTCGAGATATACTTGTCATCTCTGTTGGCTCTCGTGGGAGGGGCAGGAGAAGAAGATAATTTATTTGTCTACTGTGCTTTTTCCCTATTGTTTTATCTGGATTGCTTATATGGTTATTTGGTCGTTTTGGAGGATCACCGGATTGAGGGGCAATTAATAATGTGGCTGGGGCTCGTTTCCTCGTCGTCATGCTGGTGGCAACCTTTGGTGGTGTTCTCAAACTTGGTTGGATTAATTTGTGCGCTTCCTTCACCTTACTAGACGGTTCGTGCGAGGCTTCGGGGATGCTGGGAGCCTCAGCCGATTACTGAGCCCTCCTTTGTTTTCTTTTAGCCTTTTTTTCCTAATTTTTTGCTCTTTATCTGGTGTAACCCTTTTTTTATTTTAATATATTAGTTAAAAAAGAATTATGTGATCTAGTGAAAGGCGGTACATTCCGGCAACATGGAACATGATTATATTTAGTTAATTAGCAATGCCAAACACTTTATTACAAAGCTCTATTTATAGTGAAAATAAAGATGTATTTGAGATAAAATTTATTACAATAATACACAATTTGGTATAAGATTTTTCAAAGTTAATAAACGATCTTAATTATGATATCTCTCAAAGCAAATATATGATATCTTCAAGACCTTTGCATTAATATAATATCTCTAAAATTTTTTTATAGCCCCACAAAACACAGATTTGTCATATGTTATGATAAAGATTTGGCTACAAAGGAGATATTCAATCATATCTTAAATTATAATTAAATTTTTTCTTTACCGTTTCTTAAAGCAGTTTTTTAATACAAAAATTAAAATTTTTATGCTAGAAAGCTGCTTTAAGAAACAGTAAAAAAGCCGTCCCAAGTGAAACCTAAATGTCTCATCCTTCTCTTGATTGGAGAATACCTAATTAAAATATAAGGATTTAAACTCTATGAGGCTAATTCTAATAATGGTGGTTAATGATTTAGTTGGTTTACAACGACAAGTGCCGACAATCATCTCCATAGATTGGATTTAAGCAACATATGATAGTGAATATCAACTTCAACCGAGTACCCACAGATGAACAATTATACCCAATAATAAGATTAAATATTATTAGTATTCTGAAGATGATGGCGATGATTGTTGTCGACGACAATAACTGATGGTGGTCATTGACTACAATGACTAGAAAATGCAAGAGAGACATTTCTAATTTTCTCTCTTATTTTCCGCCTTTTATATGAAGAATGAGAGTCTATTTATAGATTTTTGGTAGTGACTTGCTGCGTAAATATGAAAAAGAACTATAGCAAACTCAAAATGATCTATGAGATAGTCCATATTGATTCTCTTGCTCATATAATGTTCGTCAAGCATTTAAGTGTCTTAATGATGTCAAAATTAAGTGATCTTGGGCCCATTGGATTCATCTCGTCGAACCGCTCGATTCGACTATAAGCATGTCATATTTCGAGATTATTAGATTATCCAATTAATGTTTTGAAGCTTTCAAATATGCTTTGGTCTCTTGATTTGGGCACGGATTGGATCGATTTTGGTGTCGCCGGGTTAGTCAAATCGAAATGTTCAATTTGATAGTAAGTTTGCTTAAATCAAAGTTTGAAAAGTTTCCAATTTAAATATCCATCAAACCAAAACGATTTGCCTCCTAAAATTCTACTGAAAAAAAAAAGAATCAGCACTTAAACTCCATATTAAGAACTGAAGTTTACAAAGCCAGAGAAGGGATAATTAATAAATTGCCTATCAGATCAAATTAAACATCCTCAAAGTAATCCATCATTTACATGCATTTGCAGCAGCATGGACGATATACTTCAGCATCAGAGCGCCCCGAAGGCTTACTATTACGCTCCTCGTACATTCCGGATAAGACATCACAGGCGAAGCCAGCGCCGATCCCAGCGGCCAGATCAATCGTGTAGTGCCCTCTCGTGACTAGTAGTCTGAGCGCCTGAAGGCAGTTGAGAACATCGAAAGCCATTGCAAGCCTTCGCCGCCTCATCCGCCTCATATCCAGCGATGCAATCACCGCCCCGCCCGCGTGGCCGGAGAAGAAGAGGAAAAATGATACGTTGCCCACCGGAAAATCCACTCCAGAGCCCAGAAATCCCTGCAGCAATCATCAATAAATTGGCTCATATATTACTATTTTTTAAATATATTACTTAAAATTTACGGTTTTTAAAAATAATTTTATCCTCTAATTATTAGGCACTGAATTCTTTCAAAAATTTAAGAATTGTAAATTTATATTCATGAAAATTTTGATCGGAATATATTTTTATATTTAAAAAAAAAACTTGTAGTTGAACTGCATTACAAATTGAGAGTCACAGGCCTGTTATTTCTGGA